>CM069589.1:11445000-12645000 GCA_035771175.1 Paratinospora sagittata
AGATGTTCTAAGAAGCTTGTGCATGTTGCCAGGCTGACTTCTCTAGAGGTGGATTTTAAATGATTTTGGAAACTCTAGAAGCCTTGGGTGTTCCCAGGCTAAATCCTCTTAGATGTTCTAAGAAGCCTGTGCATGTTGCCAGGCTGGCTTCTCTAGAGGTGGAAATGAATGGAGTTGAAACCCCAGAAGCCTTGGGTGTTCCCAGGCTAAGTCCTCTTAGATATTCTAAGAAGCTTGTGCATGTTGCCAAGCTGATTTCTCTAGAGGTTGAGACGAATGGATTTGAAATGCATGAGAATGGTTGATGCTTATTTTAATGTGTTTTATGTTTCACATACTTATGAGCATAATTTCATGCATGAGCATATATGACTTTTATTGATGTATGAATAATGGCACTACCGAACACTATTCACTGGGCATCGTTGGCTCACACTCTCACTCTCTTTTCAGGTTCTACTGATAAGGGTAAGGGCAAGGGCATAGCATACGCTTGAGGGATAGCCACTGCCAAGCTAGGACTCTTACGTATGGTTTGATGTCTTTATTTACATATGTATATTGTTTTGCTTATTTTGATACATATGTAATATATAACATTTGTTAAACCTAGATGGTGAGAGGGATTATGGTTGTGTTGATGTATATTGGCCTTGTGGCCTTGGATTTGATGTATTTGGTTGTATAATTTGGACTTAGATTTGATGATGGGTCTAGGCATGTTGCCTTAGACCGTTTTGGGTTTAAATTGGGGACTTTTGTGATCATGAGCGTCATCTCAAAGTTACATTGCAGACATTGTTTGAGCATAGGCTATATGCCAAGCTGAGCAAGTGTGACTTCTGGATGACCGAAGTGAAATTCTTAGGCCATGTGGTTAGTGCAGAAGGTATCTCAGTCAATTCTTGTAATACCCTGTATTTCACAAAAAAAAAAAAAAAATACTATTTGGGCAACGTCAGAACGTTCAGGCGCATGACAGAACGTTTAGGCGCAAAAATCTCTATATAAGAAACCTCCTCATTTCTCATTCCTCACACCAAATCACCTTCTCTTGTGAATTTCTTCTCCTTTCCACACATTCTAAGTTTTTGAGACTCTCTGTCTGAGACTCTCGATGCGGTGCAACGAAGTTCTATCCGGAGGAAAGCGCCAGATCTAAAAGCGGTGCAACGAAGTTCTGTCCGGAGGAAAGCGCCTGATCTGAAAGAAGAAGTTTTATCTGAGGTGGGGAACGAAACATAGGTTTGCGTGTTTCATAACTTTTATTAAAGTTTACATTCAATTTTTATTATGTCTACTATTCATTTACACTGCATTATGTCATATACTGTTTATACTGCCGCACATATGCCTGTATATTTGGAATTCATGTATTACACTGTTATAATGTCGGATTTGTAGTCAATCCGACTCAACTAGACTCGGTCTTGTCCTCAGTAACTTTAAATAGTGAACGGGAGGCAGCGGGCTGCTCTAGACGATTGGTATTTAAGCAGACCTTGTGTCTCACCTCTCAACTGGGGACTGATCTAGTTGGTCTTATTGAAGGCTATCAGCTTATAAAGTAATATTGAATGTCCTAATCTTGCACGTCGTGATACCAACCCTGATAAGGATCACCAGACGTTGCCAAAGTCAGTCTAAATGACAAGAAAAGACTAGACCAGTAGACTAGACCAGTTCATGCATTGGCATCATACATATCACCACCTAGGGACGTATATAGTTTATGACTCATAGAATAGTTAGGAGCATTGCTCGCTATTCATTACATTTATCTGGAGAGGGACGTACATGAGAACCCGGCTACACCCGGGGAGGGACATCAGTACGTGAATCCAGAGCATCGTTCCTGTAGGTGAATTCAGGCGATGTACGTTCATCAAACCATTACGAGACGGTGTCATGCATACATTCATATTGATTGATTATGATGCTCACATGTGTATTTAAGATATTTGATATTGAAGTATACTTTATTAATTGTTATACTCATGCACTATTTACCCACTGAGCGCGTTAAGCTCACTCCATTATTATCCAATCTTTCACAGGAAATTAGAGTGGACTGGGTGCAGGTTATGGGGCCCACATTTTGTACCCTTTGTATGATTCATTGGGGATTTTGGGAGTATGTTCCCTTGACCATTCTATGTACAAAAGTATTCTGAATTAAATGAAATCAGATTTGTACTGTGTACCGTATTTCCGCTGCGCACTCTGCTGTTACCATTGTAATTGTTCCAAATGTCCGCCCCGTCCGAGAGTGTACCGCCGGTTTAGGCGCGTCCGGGCGGGGTGTGACAATTCTGCTAAGGTTGAGGCAATCATTGATTGGCCAAGACCTGCCACAGTGACTGAGATTCGTAGTTTTCTAGGTTTGGCTAGCTATTACAGGAAATTCGTGAAGGACTTTTCCACCATAGCCGCACCATTAACTAAGCTGACTCAAAAGAATGTGGTCTTCACGTGGTCGGATGCCTGTGAGAAAGCTTTCAGTGAGTTGAAACAGAGGTTGACTACAGCTCCAGTGTTGATTCTTCCAGAGCCTGGGAAAGAGTAGGTGATTTATACGGATACATCACTCTTGAGTCTGGGATGTGTGCTGATGCAGGAGGGTCGAGTGGTTGCATATGCATCTAGACAGCTTAAGGTGCATGACCACAACTACCCTGTGCATGATTTGGAGCTGGCAGCTATTGCGTTTGCACTGAAGCTATGGAGGCACTACTTGTATGGTGAGAGGTTCACATTGTTTTCTGATCATAAGAGTTTGAGGTATCTCTTTGATTAGAAGGAGCTGAATATGAGGCAGAGGAGATGGCTCGAGTTACTTAAGGATTATGATTTCTCTTTGGAGTATCATCCTGGCAAAGCCAATGTTGTGGCTGACGCTTTGAGCCGTAGGCGAGCAGAGCCTCAGGTGGTTGCTTTTCAGATGGCCCAGAGTGGCAGTTACTTGAGAGAGTGACTATGATGAGTATACTCTCGGACGCACCACGTACTGAGATATGTGCTCAGATGCACGTGCAGCTTGTTGATGTCCATATTCAGAGGGTTAGAGATCTACAGGAACATTGTCCGGATTATGACATGAACCGTAGATTATTGTTGAGGAAATTTAATTCTTTTGTTTCTGCACGTTTGAGTTGTCCTAGTCTTTAGGAAGTCAGTAAGTTAGTTTTTTGCTTACCTAGTAAATAGGAGTTGTTTTTTGAACGTTGGATAGTGCCTATTTTCATGTTGCTTTCAGTTATGTATTAGTCTATTTATAGGCTATTTGTTTATCAATATGCAGTAGAAAAATATTATATCCTCTGTTTTTTCTATATCCTCTGCTTCTTATTTCTTTGTTTCCATCAGTGGTATCAGAGCTTGGTACAGGTCCCAGGTTGAGTTTCAGGGAGAGAAAAAGTGAAATTGATGGCTTCTGAAAGTTTTGTACAGGCAGCCATTCCACGCTTTGATGGTCACTATGATCATTGGAGCATGCTCATGGAGAACTTCTTGAGATCCAAAGAATATTGGACAGTTGTTGTTTCTGGTGTAGCAGAACCAACAACAGGTGTTGTGCTGACAGATGCACAAAACACTGAGCTTGAAGGGCTGAAGTTAAAGGATCTTAAAGCAAAGAATTATCTCTTCCAAGCTATTGATCGCTCTATCTTGGAAACCATTCTTTGCAAAGATACAGCCAAGCATATTTGGGATTCCATGAAGAAGAAGTACCAAGGTACAACAAGAGCTAAGAGGCAGCAGCTTCAAGCACTTCGTTCGGAGTTCGAAATACTTCAAATGAAGTCAGGAGAATCAGTTACAGACTATTTTTCAAGAACGATGGCAATCGTTAACAAGATGCGGATCCATGGCGACAAGACAGAGGATGTTCTCATTGTTGAGAAGATTCTTCGATCTTTGACACCAAAATTTAATTTTATTGTTTGTGCTATAGAAGAAGCAAATGATGTTGGTTTACTGTCAATTGATGAATTACAAAGTTCTTTGTTGGTTCATGAGCAAAAAATTAACCAGCAGGAGAAAGAAGAACAAGCATTGAAAGCCTTATCAGAAAATCATTCTACACCTAGTAGAGCTGATAGAGGACGAGGAAGAGGCAGAGGTCGAGGTAGAGGAGGTAGAAACAACAATGATCGTTGGAACCAACAACAAAATCATCATCATCAAGAGAGTCAATTTCAAGGAAGAGGTAGAGGACGTGGAGGCCACCATTCAACAACTTATAGATCAAAGTCAGCAGACAAGTCCAATGTTGAATGTTTTAGATGTCATAGGTATGGTCATTATAAATCAGAATGTCAAACTGATTTGAATAAACAAAGTGGAGATCAAACTAACTTTGCAGAAAAGGAAGAAGAGGTGTCTCTTTTGATGGTGTGTCACGTGAAGGAAGAAACTCAACAAAACATGTGGTATTTAGACACTGGCTGCAGCAACCACATGTGTGGAGAGAAGGAGGCATTTTCTGACTTGGATGAATCTTTTCGCAGCTCTGTTAAGTTTGGTGACAACTCCAAAATTTCTGTTATGGGAAAAGGAAAGGTAACAATCCAAACCAAAGGAAATTCCACTCACACTATCGCTAATGTTCTTTTTGTGCCAGATTTAAAGACCAACTTGCTTAGTGTGGGTCAATTACAAGAAAAAGGATATGAGATTTTTATCAAAGATGGAGTATGTCAAATTCAAGACGCAGAGTTGGGCGTAATTGCTCAAGTTAACATGACGGCGAATCGTATGTTCCCACTTTATCTCCACAACAATGCTCATTCGTGCTTCTCAGCAAAATTAGAAGATGAGGCATGGCTATGGCACTTTCGCTATGGGCATCTAAATTTTGGCGGATTGAAAACACTACAACAAAAGAATATGGTGACTGGGCTTCCTCAAATTACAGCTTCTTCTCAAGTTTGTGAAGAATGTGTTGTTAGCAAACAACACCGTAATCAATTCCCACAAGGAAAATCTTGGAGGGCGAAGAAGGCATTGGAGATTGTTCATTCCGACATTTGTGGGCCAATAACACCACATTCTAATGGAGGTAAAAGATATTTAATTACCTTCATTGATGATTATAGTCGTAAGATATGGGTTTATCTTTTGCAAGAAAAATCTGAAGCCTTTGTAGCTTTTAAAAGTTATAAAGCGCTTGTTGAAAAAGAAGTTGGCAACCCAATAAAAGTTCTTCGCACGGATCGCGGTGGAGAATATAACTCACATGAATTTGCAAATTTTTGTGAGAACCATGGAATTAAGAGACAACTTACAGCAGCTTATACACCCCAACAGAATGGTGTATGCGAGAGGAAGAACCGCACTATTATGAATATGGTGCGAAGCCTTTTGACAACAAGTGGCATTCCAAAAACTTTCTGGCCTGAAGCAGTTAATTGGAGCATCCATATATTGAACAGAAGTCCCACATTTGCTGTTCAAAATATGACACCAGAGGAAGCATGGAGCGGAAGGAAACCTGTTGTGGATCATTTTAGAATTTTTGGGTGTATTGCCTATGTCCATATTCCAGATGAGAAGAGGAGGAAGCTAGATAATAAGGGTGAAAAATGCATTTTTCTTGGTGTTAGTGATAAGTCAAAAGCTTATAAACTATACAATCCTAGCACCATGAAAATTGTCATCAGCCGTGATGTGGTATTTGATGAAAAAGGCACCTGGTCATGGAATCAAAATGGTTTTAAAGAAAGCATTCCAGCAGATTTTGATAATGAGGAGAAAGGGCAGCAGCCCATGGAGAATGATCAAGAAGAGGAAGTCACTCAAAATGTTCCAATAGCTGATCAAAGCCCATTTGTAGCTGAATCACAAAGGCCTCAACGTGTTCGAAGAAGACCAGCATGGATGACTAATTATGAGGTAACTGGAGTTGACCAAGGTGATGATCCACTTACACATTTTGCTTTATTTTCAGATTGTGATCCTACCATTTTTGAAGTGGCTGTCAAAGAACCAAAATGGATAAAGGCTATGGATGCTGAAATTACAGCCATTGAAAAAAATGATACATGGGAGCTATGTGATCTTCCAAAAGGGAAGAAGACAATTGGTGTAAAGTGGGTTTACAAGACAAAGCTAAAGGAGAATGGTGAGGTTGACAAGCACAAGGCACGCTTGGTAGCTAAAGGCTACAAGCAGGAGTTTGGTGTTGATTATAAAGAAGTCTTTGCTCCAGTTGCAAGGCATGATACAATCAGATTGGTGATTGCTATGGCAGCTCAAAACTCATGGCCAATCTTCCAATTGGACGTGAAATCAGCATTCCTCCATGGAGAGTTGAAAGAAGAGGTATTGATCGATCAACCTCCTGGTTATGTAAAACTTGGCAATGAGCATAAAGTGTATAAGTTAAAGAAAGCTCTATATGGATTAAAACAAGCTCCACGGGCTTGGTATAATCGTATAGAAACTTATTTTTTGAATGAAGGATTTCAAAAATGTCCTTATGAACATACACTTTTCATAAAGATTGAAGATGGAAGGAAAATGCTCATTGTTTGCTTATATGTAGATGATTTAATCTACACTGGAAATAATACAGCCATGTTTGGAACTTTTAAGAAATCCATGATGGCTGAATTTGAGATGTCTGATCTTGGTATGATGCATTACTTTCTTGGCATTGAAGTGGTGCAGTCCTCTGTTGGAATTTTTATTTCTCAAAAGAAATATGTGCGAGAAATCTTGGACAGGTTTCAGATGAAGGATTGTAATCCTGTAAATACTCCATCTGAGTTTGGAGTGAAGCTAAACAAAGATAATGAAGGAAAGAAGGTTGATAACACTCTCTACAAACAAATAGTGGGGAGTTTAATGTATTTGACAGCAACAAGACCTGATATAATGCATGCTGTAAGTGTAATTAGCAGGTACATGGAATGTCCTACAGAGATTCATCTCTTGGCTGCAAAAAGAATTTTTCGTTACTTACAAGGTACTAAGGAGTTTGGGTTGTTCTACAAGAATGGAGAAAAGTCAAATCTGTTTGGCTTTACAGATAGTGATTATGCAGGAGATTCAGATGATCGAAAAAGCACATCTGGTTATGTTTTCATGATGGGGACAGGAGTTGTTTCATGGTCATCAAAGAAGCAACCAATTGTCACATTATCATCCACTGAAGCTGAATTTGTTGCTGCAACAGCTTGTGCTTGTCAAGCTATTTGGCTAAAGAAAATCCTTAAAGAGCTGCATTTCAAGGAGGATGGACCAACTCAGATTTATTGTGACAACAGTTCAGCAATAAAACTTTCAAAAAATCCAGTTTTACATGGTCGATGCAAGCATATAGATGTGAAGTATCATTTCTTGAGGGATCTCACAAATGATGGAGTCATTAATCTTATTTACTGTAGAAGTGAAGACCAGATTGCTGATATTCTAACCAAGCCTCTCAAGTTTCCTGCATTTCAGAAGCTCAGAAAACTACTTGGTGTTTGTACTTCAAATGTTTCAATTTGAGGGATGGAGCTTCAAAGTTTAACTCTTATTAAACTGGATGTATGTCTGGAACATCAGTTTAAGGGAGAGATTGTTGAGGAAATTTAATTCTTTTGTTTCTGCACGTTTGAGTTGTCCTAGTCTTTAGGAAGTCAGTAAGTTAGTTTTTTGCTTACCTAGTCAATAGGAGTTGTTTTTTGAACGTTGGATAGTGCCTATTTTCATGTTGCTTTTTGTTATGTATTAGTCTATTTATAGGCTATTTGTTTATCAATATGCAGTAGAAAAATATTATATCCTCTGTTTTTTCTATATCCTCTGCTGACCAGGCCGATTGGCAAATAGGTCCAGATGATGTCTTGCGGTATAGAGGGAAACTATGGATCTCATATGATGTTGAGTTGCGTGTTGAGATACTTCGAGAGGCTCACAAGTCATAGTATATTGTTCATCCAGGGGCTACCAAGATGTATCATGACAAGAAGAGGTCTGTGTGGTGGCATGGGATGAAGAAGAGTATAGCTGAGTATGTGCAAAGATGTGAGGTGTGCCAGCAGGTTAAGGTTGAACACTGAAAGCCTGGAGGTCAGATACAGCCATTACCCATACCTGAGTGAAAATGGGAGCACATTACGATGGATTTCATCATGGGATTGTCGAAGTCTCAGGGCAGATATGATGCCATTTGGGTTGTGGTCGAGAGATTGACCAAGAGTGCACACTTCCTTCCTATGAGCGCTAGAGACTCTGTGGATAGACTGAGCAGATTACATGTGAGAGAGATCGTGAGACTTCATGGAGTGCCCTTGTCTATCGTGTCGGATAGAGATCCACGATTTACATCGAGGTTTTGGCAGACTTTGCAGACTCGATTTGGGACTCGTTTCCGACTCAGTACAGCGTTTCACCCTCAAACGGATGATCAGTCCGAGAGAGTGATTTAGATGCTGGAAGATATGCTCAGGTCTTGCATTTTAGAGTTCGGTGGTGGTTGGGGTGAACATTTTCCCTTGTGTGAGTTTGCTTACAACAACAGTTACCAGGCGAGATCGGTATGGCACCGTATGAGGCTTTGTATGGAAGACCCTGTAGATCTCCAGCTTGTTGGTACGAAGTGGGTGATACGCAATTATGGGGCCCTGATGCAGTTGTTGAGCAGACAAAGAAAGTTGAGTTGATTCGGCAGAGGCTGAAGTCGACTCAGGACAGGCAGAAGAGTTATTACGATAACCGGCATAGGCCGCTGGAGTTTGCCACAAGAGATCTAATTTTGCTTAAGGTCTCGCCACAGAAGGGAGATGAGGTTCAGGGTAAGAGGAAAACTTGCCCCTAGGTTCATTGGACCATTCCGGATTGTTGAGAGGATTGGACCAATAGGGTACAGGTTAGCTCTACCTTCTCAACTCGAGGGTGTTGTTGAGATTTGTTTCCTGTACAGAGTTATTTCCTGTACAGATTTATTTCCTTTAAGGATTTATTTCTTTTAAGGATTTATTTCCTTTAAGGAAAGATAATAATTTTAGTAAGACATTTTATATAGCAGTTACTAAAAGTGTAATTATAGCTATATGTACATAGCCCTGTATGTCTATATATATGGAGTCCCTCCATTAAGACATTACAAAAGAATAAATATCCTTTCTCTTCTCCCGTGGATGTAGGCCATAAAGCCGAACCACGTTACATCTTTGTGTCTTTTATTATTTTAACATGGTATCAGAGACCTAGGTTTTTATTACTAGGAAATCTGTTTCGACCTTTATCGTCGAAATCATCATTGTCGGCCTTCATCGCCGGAATCCTCTTGAGTGGCCTTCATTGCCGTCGCTGCCGGAATATTCATCGCTAGCGTGGAAACCACGACGCTGTCGTCGTTTGTGCTGCTACTGCTGCTGCCGGTGCAACTGGATCGATTTGTCTTCTGCAAATCGTGATCCAGTCATTGGAAGCGCCCGGAGCAGCTTCGCCTTCGTCGGAAACGAATCGCACAACGCTCCTTTTTCACCATTCTTACAGATCGTCTTCTTCAATCGCACAAGTTCGCTCTCTGAAGATCAAAGCGACTGAGCCTGTGTTACTGTTCATCGTCTTCTTCGTTGATTGACGACTCAGACATGTTTTCGATCACCACTGCTACGCTTCAACTTCTTCGACCATCGCCGCTGCTGCTTTAACGTCTTCGTACCTGATTATCGCCGCTATAAGCTGCACCCATCCTCTTTCTCTCTCTTGTTCTCGTTTTATGCTAGTTCTGCAAAAACGCGCGAAGAAAACAAAACCCAAACCCAAAATCCTGTCGCCATCTTCGTCTTCTTCATCTTCGTCATTGTCGGAGTGCGAAGAAGACCAAATCCCTCTCTCTCTGTGTGCTGCAAAATCGCGCCTCCAAATCCCTTTCCTCGTTACTGATCTTCTGTTACTGATCTTCGTTACTGATCTTCATCGCCATCTTCCTCTGTTACTGATCTTCATCGCCATCTTCCTCTGTTACTGATCTTCATCGTTCGTCTTTCTCAGTCTTCGTCTTCGCCTTCTCTCTTTTCTCTCTTTCTTCTTTCTTTCTCTTCTTCTTTAGATCGTTGAAGAACGAAAAAAAAAACATGTCGGTTACTTCCGAAACAGTGCCGACAGAAGAAACATTTGATAAAACGGAGAAAGGAGAACTACCAAACATTCAGGCCGCATACAGACTTGATGGAAAAAATTATTTGAAGTGGTCTCAGTTGGTACATACTTTTCTGAAGGGCAAAGGAAAATTAAATCATCTTTTGGGTACTGGACCTACACCGGGAGATCCTAAGTTTATAGCATGGGATAACGAAGATGCTTCTATAATCGCATGGCTATGGAATTCAATGGCGCCAAATATTAGTGATACATGCATGTTTCTGTCTACCGCCAATGACATTTGGGATGCCATTCATCAGACATACTCTAAAGCTCATGATGCAGCCCAAGTGTATGAAATCAAAATGAAAGTTGGAACAACAAAACAAGGTAACATGACGGTCACTAAATATGCCAATGTATTGAAAAATCTCTGGCAGGAACTTGACCATTATAGGTGTATTGAGACTAAATGCCCTGCAGATGCTGTAATTTTAAAGAACTATATTGAGAAGGATCGAGTCTATGACTTCTTGGCTGGACTCAATGCAGAGTTTGATCAAGTAAGAGTTCAAACTCTCAGCAAAGAGTTACTAACTCTGAATGAAACTATCTTCGCTATCCGGACTGAAGAAAGCGGAAGAAGTGTTATGCTCACACCTCAAAAGTTGGAAGGCTCAGCTATGGTCGCCAATCGGGGAAATGATCAGAGGACACACACTCCGCGCGCTGAATCATCAAAGGTCCCAAATCGAGACAATAGGGACAATCTAAGGTGTACTTATTGTCAAAAGACTAGACATACCAGGGAGAAGTGTTGGAAACTTCATGGCAAGCCTTCAATTTCCAGTAAAGAATGGGGTTACAACGAAGGACAACAGAAAACCAGAGGACAAGCACATCTGTCTACTGAACCAACAGTTGCAGCCTCCCCGGTGCCAGACAGATTCAGCCAAGACGATATTGAAAGATTAAAATCTTTGTTTGGCACTCTTGACAAACCCTCAGGTACCTGTTCATTGGCCCCCTCAGGAAATTTTCCTATTTCTATTGGATTTAACGTCTCGGATAAATCTTTTGCTAACTCTTGGGTTATAGATTCTGGTGCTACTGATCACATGACCAATTCTCCCAACATATTTCATACCTACAACCCATGTCCTAGTAGTCGGAAAATAGCCACAGCTGATGGATCCTTAACCACAGTTGCTGGTATAGGTGATGTTCACATCAGCCCCACCCTTACACTCAGAAATGTTCTTCATGTTCCTAAACTATCTACTAATCTTATCTCTATTAAGAAATTGACCCATGATTTGAGTTGTAATGTAACCTTCTTCCCTACTTACTGTGCATTTCAGGACCAGGACTTGGGGACGATGATTGGACATGCTAAGGAACAGGACGAGTCGTATTACCTTGAGACACCAGTACATCCTATCAAGAGTACCACTTCATTTCTTTCTGAGCACAAACTTTCCAATAAAGAAAAACTATGGCTCCATCATCGCCGCCTTGGCCATCCTTCTTTTCGATCTCTTAAAATCATGTTTCCTTTTTTGTTTAAATTTCTAAATGTTGAAGATTTTCAATGTGAAGTGTGTGAACTTGTGAAACACATACGTATATCATTTCCACTGAGTAATGACAGAAGTTTCGATCCTTTTGATCTCATTCATAGTGATATTTGGGGTCCCTCTCCAATACCTAATGTTTCTGGAGCACGATGGTTTGCATCTTTCATTGATGATTGTACTAGAGTCTCGTGGATATTCTTATTAAAACAAAAATCCGATGTGAGCTTTATTCTCCCTACCTTCCATAGCATGATACACACCCAGTTTGGTGCTAAAATCAAGAGATTTCGATGTGACAATGCTAGAGACTATTTTAATCTAACATTGACCAATTACTTCTAAACCGAGGGGATCCTTCATGAATCATCCTGTGTTCACACTCCACCACAAAATGGAGTTGCTAAAAGAATAAACGGTCACCTGCTTGATACAACCCGAG
Organism: Paratinospora sagittata; assembly: GCA_035771175.1. Taxonomy (NCBI): domain Eukaryota; kingdom Viridiplantae; phylum Streptophyta; class Magnoliopsida; order Ranunculales; family Menispermaceae; genus Paratinospora; species Paratinospora sagittata. The sequence goes on from CM069589.1 coordinate 11,457,100, forward strand.
CCTTTTTATTTCAGAATAATATGCCTAAGTCCTATTGGGGGGAAGTTGTCCTTACTGCAACACATCTTATTAACCGTCTACCATCCCGGACCCCTGATTTCAAAAGTCCTATGGAAAAGCTACGTCAATTTTATCCTAAGCTTAAAATCTCCAATAATCTTATACCTAAAATATTTGGGTGTGTTTCATTTGTCCATGTTCACCAACCCAACAGGGGAAAGTTGGACCCTAGAGCTCTTAAGTGTGTTTTTGTCGGATACTCTTCCACTCAAAAGGGATATAAATGCTATCATCCGCCATCAAAGAAATTTTGTCTCAGTCGATGTCACTTTCTATGAACCTGAGCCCTATTTTTCCGCTCCTCCTCTACCGGGGGAGAATGTCATCATGGAAGATAAGGATCGGAACTCCCTTGATAACTCTTTTGATCTTTTTGACCCCTTTACCCTCCAACAAACCAAACCTAAATCTCCTACACCCCCTGTACCCAATGACGAACCTAAGGATCGGATGACTGGACAAGTGTACTCAAGGAATAAAGCCGCAGCTCCTGAACCGATTCAAGCTCAAGAATCTGAACCAATCTCTGAGAATGAGGTAACAAATCTTGAACCCTCCTTACAAATTTCATTAGTTCCTGAAACTAACAATGATCTTTTAGCCTCTGAACCTGACAATGACCTTCCCATTGCCATTAGAAAGGGAACAAGGGAATGCACTAAACATCCCTTGTATCCACTATCTCATGTTGTATCCTTTGAGAAGTTATCACCAACCCATAAGAGTTTCCTTACCAGCCTGAATAATATCCAAACTCCTACGTCATTATCCGAGGCTTTATCTAATACAAATTGGAAACAAGCTATGAATGTGGAAATGGAAGCCCTGGAGAAAAATACAACATGGGAGCTGGTAGACTTGCCTCCAGGAAAGAAACCTGTTGGATGCAAATGGGTTTATACAGTAAAATACAAAGCAGATGGGTCCTTAGAGCGCTACAAGGCAAGATTGGTAGCCAAAGGATATACTCAGACATCTGGTGTGGACTATCTAGAGACATTTGCTCCAGTTGCAAAAATTAATACTGTGAGACTTCTTTTGTCATTAGCAGCTAATAATGACTGGGATCTGCAACAATTTGATGTAAAAAATGCATTTTTACATGGGGATTTAGAGGAAGAAATCTATATGGAAGTGCCTCCAGGATTTGGCACCACTAATAAAGTGTGCAAATTAAAAAAGGCCATGTATGGACTTAAACAATCTCCGAGGGCATGGTTTGGTCGGTTTGCCAAAGTAATGACAAGATGGGATATAAACAAAGCCAAGGTGATCACACTCTGTTTATTAAGCACTCACCTTCAGGGGGAGTTACAGCTCTATTAGTGTATGTTGATGACATCATCATGACAGGAAACAATGAGAACGAGAGACAAAATTTGAAGCGGTGATTGACTGAGGAATTTGAGATCAAGGAACTAGGGAGATTGAAATACTTCCTAAGGATTGAAGAGGCACACTCTAAACAGGGAATCTTTATCTCTCAACAGAAGTACATTACAGACCTTCTTAAAGAAACAGGGAAGCTAGCGTGCAAACCAATGAGTACTCCTATTGATCTTAATCACAAGCTTGGAGAAGCTGAAGAAGCGCTGACTGTTAATAAAGAGATGTATCAAAGACTAGTAGGAAGACTCATTTATCTCTCTCACACAAAACCTGATATTGCATATGCAGTGAGTGTAATAAGTCAGTTCATGCACAATCCTAAAGATATTCATTTGCAAGCAGCTAATCGCGTTCTACAGTATCTTAAAGGGACTCCAGGACATGGCATCTTATTTAAACGACACACAGGAATGGTTCTTGAAGCATGTACTAATTCAGACTATGCTGGTTCAGTAGTTGACTGAAGATCAACTACTGGATATTGTACGTTTCTTGGTGGGAATTTGGTGACATGACGAAGTAAAAAACAGAATGTAGTGGTCACGTCTAGTGCTGAAGCAGAATTCCGAGCAATGGCACAAGGGGTTTGTGAGCTATTATGGTTGCAGATAATTTTGACAGATTTGAAGATACACTGGGATGGCCCTATGAGACTCTATTGTGACAATAAATCTGCAATTAGCATTGCCCATAACCCAGTTCAACATGATCGAACCAAGCATATAGAGATTGATAGACATTTTATTAAAGAGAAGCTTGATAGTGGGTTGATCTGTACTCCATATGTGTCTACCAATAATGAGGTCGCCGATATGCTCACTAAAAGGTTAAATCATACTGCATTTCAAGCAAATGTGTCCAAGCTGGGAATGGTAAACCTTTATTCACCAGCTTGAGGGGGAGTGTTGAGATTTGTTTCCTGTACAGAGTTATTTCCTGTACAGATTTATTTCCTTTAAGGATTTATTTCCTTCATGGAAAGATGATAATTTTAGTAAGACGTTTTATATAACAGTTATTAAAAGTGTAATTATAGTTATATGTACATAGCCTTGTATGTCTATATATATGGAGTCCCTCCATTAAGACATTACAAAAGAATAACTATCATTTATCTTCTCCCATGGATGTAGGCCATAAAGTCGAACCACGTTACATCTTTGTGTCTTTTATTATTTTAACAAGTGTTCATGATGTGTTCCATGTATCGATGTGAGGAAGTTTAATGAAGATCCATCGAAGGAGTCTTATCCCGATCCAACTCATGTGCTTGATGTGAGTCATCTGCAAGTTGGGGAGGATACGACTTACGCGGAGTTGCTGATTCAGATTGTGGCTCGTCGGGTTCAGAAACTAAGGAATAAATAAAGCCCACTTGTGCGAGTCAAATGGCATTTCCACGATAATAAAGAGCAAACCTGGGAACATGAGGACCAAACGAAGGAGCAGATCCCCTATCCTTTTACCAACTGAGGTTAGTTCTCTTGCTTTTATTTTGAGGACAAAATTCCTTAAGTTGAGGAGAATTGTAACGCCCATACCTTAGGATGACGTCATTTTGACCCATAAAGTACCCGCATACATATGCGTACACGTATTTGATGCTCGAAGCATGTTGGTTTAAGTGTCTTTGTATGTTTTTAAGTTGTTTAATGTGTGCATGAAGTTTCGGAATGATCGGAGACCCGTTCGACGTCGAAAAATGTCGAAAACGGTGTTTTGGATCAGTGGAGCTCGCTCCATGGAGGAAGAAATTTTTGTCACCGATTACATCAATGGCTTGATCTCCTAGATCCGTGGTCCGATTGAGCTAAAATTTTGTTAGCTTATTCTTGTTTGATAGATCTTCATTTGAGATCTTCATTTTGAACGGTGAATATCTTGATCGGAGTTGTCTACTGTGAGGTATAAGACTCCAAACATTGTTTCTCGGATTTGCGAGTTTTCTTGCGCAGTTTTGATCAAACGTTTGGGTCTCTCAATCCCACCGTTGGATTGAGCTGAAATTTTACTAGAAGGTTAGCGACTGACTCATAAAACTTTTGAACGGTTAAGATGTTAAATTGGTGAGTCCTTTGCAAGAAATTGATTATCTAAGTGCAAGTAATTGCAGAAGGAAAACTATTTCTTTTATTAAAGTGTGTTTTTTTTAAGTGTGGACCCAAAATGCCACTTAACCTCTATATAAGTCATTGAGACGTGATTTCTCTCATTTTTCACTTCCAAAAGAGACTAAGGAGCTTGGCGAAGAGGAAAGGAAGGGGAGAGGAAATAAGGAAGGGAAAAGTTGGGGTTTTGGGTGCATTCTTGCTCAAGAATCCCCAAGGTAATCATTTCTTCCTCATTCTTTCTCATTTTTCTTCCTTCTATCACTTTCATTTATGCATGCAAGCTTGCTTTTGGCCTAACGGGTGTTTTCTCCTCATGAATCCCGGAATTTAAGGAGGGTGATGGAAAATACATTTTTTGGAATTAGGTCTTGCATTTGAGATATGTTAATCTAGAAGATGTTTGGGAGTCCATAAATGGTGAAACCCCCAATTTCTAACAAAAAATTGGTAGGGTTATAGGTATTTGACCTAAACTAGGATTTTGGACTTAGAATTTCCTATTCAATTTGCATGTGATTTATGATGAATACATGGGTAAATGTAGATGTATAGTAGTCCAATTTATTGATTTTGATTAGTGGATAACCCTAGTGTAATGTAATTTTGACCTAGGCCATGTAATTTGGGAAATTTTAATGAATTTAGGGATTTTGACTTAGACTTAGTCAATTGATGAAATTGACTTGATAAATAGTCTAATTGACCCTAGTTATGATTGAATGCCTTGTATTATAGTGGTTGGATCATGGGGATCAACCTATTGTATTCAATTGGGTTATGTATGGTTTAATTTGATTTTAAATGGTTGAATTGAGCAATATGGGATTGGCTCATGTGTATAATCATTTTAAAATCTTAATTGGCTATGGAATTGGGTTTGATCATGGTTGTTTGGCACACTAGTGGACTGATTTTCAGTAATGTATAAACCACGTTTCATGTAGGGATTTTGGTTGATTTAAGTAACCCAAATAGTCAATTGGAGGTTGTGGTGCTTGGGGTGATTGTGGCATCCAAGTACTTCTTGTGGAATTGGAATTTGGATTGGCTAAGTCTAGCCAATCAAGTTGTAAGTGACTCTTTACATTTGGATTTTTATATGCGGTATTGTATTACATAAATTGATTTGAATTGATATCTATAAGTGTTATGCATGTTTTAATATTTCATGAAATGAATTTGAGCATAGTCTATAGGGTTAGCAATTTAGTTGGGTCTCCTAGTTGAGATTTCCCTTGGGAAGTCTCATAAGTCTACAGGTGATCCCCAATTGTGGACCTGGCAGAGGATTTTATGGCTCGTGTACAGGTAGGATAGTTTAGGCTGGTCCTATGTGCTGCACGACCCCAAAAATCCTACTATAATACAAGTATTGTTTGGTCGGATCGGGCGATGTGTCGCGCACCAGGCCTTTGATCGCCCTTGCTCAGGAGGTGTTAGGATTACATTGACATGTTTAGAAATGATATGCATTGTCTTTGTTATGACATGATGCATTATATTGGCATGTATGTAATCTTTTTTCATCACCATGATACTTCAAATGTTTTTTATGATCTTGCCATGTTTTTATAAATGCATGCATATTGTCACTTGTAAATGACATTCACTAAGCTTATTGTAGCTCACACCTCACCCTTTTCTTTTCTCCTCTTCCCTTCCTTTCCTCTTCTCCGAGCTCCTTAGCCTCTTTTGGAAATGAAAAATGAGAGAAATCACGTCTCAGGGGCTTATATAGAGGTTAAGTGGCATTTTGGGCTCACACTTAAAAAAAACACTTTAGTAAAAGAAACAGTTTTCCTGCTGCAACTACTTGCACTTAGATAATCAATTTCTTGCAAATGACTTACCAATTTAACATATTAACCGTTCAAAAGTTTTATGAGTCAGTTGCCAACCTTCTAGTAAAATTTCAGCTCAATCCAACAGTGGGATTGAGAGGCCCAAACGTTTGATCAAAACTGCGCAAGAAAATCCGCAAATCCGAGAAACAGTGTTTGGAGTCTTGTACCTCACATTAGACAATTTCGATCAAGATCTTCACCGTTCAAAATGAAAATCTATCAGAGAAGAATAAGCTGGCAAAATTTCAGCTCAATCGGACCACGGATCTAGGAGATCATGCCCTTGATGTAATCGGTGACAGAAATTTCTTCCTTCATGGAGCAAGCTCCACTGATCCAAAACACCGTTTTCGACATGTTTTGACATCGAACAGGTATCCGATCATTCCGAAACTTCAAGCACACATTAAACAACTTAAAAGCATGCAAAGACACTTGAACCAACATGCTTCGAGCATCAAATACGTATAGGCATATGTATACGGGTACTCTATAGAGTCAAAATGACGTCATCCTAAGGTACAGGCATTACAATAGAAGTCTTAAAATCAGATTTTTATGTTCTTTCTATTTTTGAGTTAAGTTGCTATTTTAGAGTAGTATCTAGTTTAAAGTTACCTTTCAAGATGATTTTAAGTATGTTTCTCTCTTTCATTATTTAAGGTTTATTAGAAAGTGTTTAAAAGAGTCCAAATAGTGTTTTAATAGCATTAAGAAGTTGTTATAGTGTTATGATAGCTTAGGTATCTTATTTTTAAGTGTTTTAGGCAGTTTCTACATTGTTTCAATGGAGTAATCTATATAAGAGCTCCAATTACGAAAATTATCATTCAAATATCAATTATGATTCTCTTTGAAAGTAAAATTCCGTTTCGTAGTTCTTTTCTTTTCTTTAATCTTTCCCTTGATTGATTTTTTTAATGAAACTAAGAAGTAGCATATATATGTGTGTGTGTGTGTGTGTGTGTGTGTGTGTGTGTGTGTGTGTGTGTGTGTGAATCAAAAAAGGAATGTACAAACTTCGCCCCGCATAAGAAATAAAATACCATCCTAGGCTTGCCCTTGATTGATTCAAATAAGCATCAACAAGTCAAGGAACGCTTTTGAAGATGCCAATGCTAAATACAAGGTCGACTCCAATAAACATCATCATTTCAAGTCTTACAAAGAAGGAGATTTAGTGATGGTTTATCTTAGCAAAGACAAATTTCCTAGTGGTACTTAAAACAAAACCAAGCCAAAGAAGTTTGGTCCTCTTTGCATCCTCAATAAGATAAGTGACAATGCTTATGTGATTGATTTTCCAGATGACATGAACAACTTTCAATATGAAAGATCACTTTCCTTATAATGGATGAAGAAGATCAAGGATTTTTTTCCCTCAATTGAACTAGAGGACGAATTCTTCTCAAGAAAAAGGAATTGATGTAGGACCATAGTTTTAAAAATTGTTTGAAGCTTAAGCCTCGAGGCGAGGTGCTCAAAAAAGGCCTTGAGATTTAAGCTTCAATGTTGTACGGTGAGGCTTACACCTCACATGTTGAGGCGTACACTTCAAGGCTTAAGCCTCAAATTTTTTATGTTCAAATTCAAATTTTTTGAAGAAAAAAATTTATATTTATGGCTTTTATATTATTATAACCAATCATTTTAGTAACTGTTAGGAATTAATTTTCTTTCATTTGATATAAACTAAAGCTTGTCTCTTAAATGGATCAATTTCATCTTTGAATAGGCCCGCTTCTAATGATATATCTTTAAGTTTGTTAACAATAGTACAAATACTAACCTAACAATTTAAAACTTTTGACACAGTATTCTAATTGCAATTTGTATAAACTAATGAATTAGGAGAAATGACAAAGACCAAATATTTTTCAATGTTTTTATTTGTTCATGCTTTTAATAGCTTGAAGCTTAAAATTTGGAAAGCTTAGCATATGATTTGTTCTCATTTAGTTCTTAAATGTGTTAATGACAATTAAGATAAATAACATATTAAGAAAAATCACTCAAGTATTCTACACATAAATAAAACTAATTTACATTTTTTGTTATTTTAGTTGTTTCTTCTTCTATTATTGACACTTGTGATTTTTTAGATTTTGTTTTAAGATTTTATTAATTGTTTTATGTATTTTCTTTAAAAATATGAGGCTTACGCCTCACGCGTTTTTAAACCTTGGGTAGGGCATGTGCTAGATTAAAAAAGTCTTAAATAGAAATAAAGCTCTGGTTGGGAAATGGCTATGGCGGTTTCCGAGGGAAAAGCACTTTCTGTGGAGGGAAGTCATTTGTAGTAAACATAAACTACGAGATAACCTAAGGGATGTTGGGTTAGCTAATACAGCCACATTTAGGAGTCATTGAAAATTTATCTCTTCAGTTTATCCCATTTTTTTACCCTTGATTAGACTCAAATTGGGAAAAGGCGACTCAATTAGTTTCTGGGAGGATATTTGGTATGGGAATGACACCTTCCATGCAATTTTTCCTAACCTTTATCATCGATCTACCTCTCGTAACAGACCTATTATTGATTTTGTGAGGAATTTGGAAGAATCCCCACTGTCATGGGACTTTCAGTTAGGTAGTATATTCCCCCTAGGGTGGAAAGTGGTGTGTTGTCTTTAGTCAGTTTACTTGAGGGTTGTCATCTATCCGGGGAAGATGGCAGGGTCATGTGGCCATGGGAATCCACAGGGTCTTTCTCTACCAAGTCATTCCTTGCATCTCTTCCAAATGTGCCCAAAATTCCTCCATTCAACTCTCATAATTTTATGTGGAAAGCACAGATACCATCAAAGGTAAAATTTTTGGGGTGGGTTGCTTCTCTTGGGAAGATGAATATTGGTGATATGTTGCAAAAAAGGATGCCTTATATGTATTTATCCCCATATTGGTGCATCCTATGCAGACAGGAACTAGAGTCTGTAGGACATGTGTGTTGGCGGTGTCCTTTTGCGAGGAGATTTGGAGTAGATGGTGCTTCCACTTTCCTGTTATGACTGAAGTGGATATGGAAGAAACGAATATAAATATATTTCCCTCCATGAATAGTGTTCAGGCTTCGTGGAAAGAACATTGGAAAGTGGTGTGTCTGGTAGTGTTATGGTCTTTGTGGAAGGAGCGCAATAAATGCATGTTCCATGACGAGACGAGTTCGGCATCCAAAGTGTGGGAGAATTCCCACCTTTTAGCTTCCTTTTGGGTGGCCAATAGTAGTTTGTCAAAAGGCTACGCATTAGGAGATTGGATTAGAGGTTGGGGCAATTTAGTATCAGAGTAGTTGCTGGTTGTGTTGATGTACTATCACTAGTGTTCAGTGTTGTATCTTTTTTCTTACTCATTTATTTATATATACTATCTAGTTTCTTTTGAAAAAAAAAAAGGTCTTAAAATCAGATTTTTAAGTTCTTTCTATTTTTAAGTTAAGTTGCTATTTTAGAATAGTTTCTATTTTAAATTAGCCCTTCTAGATGATTTTTAGTAAATTTCTCGTTTCTATTATTTAAGGTGTATTAGAAAGTGTTCAGAAATATCCAAATAGAGTTTTAATAGCATTAGGAGTTGCTATAGTGTTATAGCTTACTTAGGAAACTTATTTTTAAGTGTTTTAAGAATATTCTAAGTTGTTTCAATGGAATTATCTATAGAAAGAGCTCCAATTACGAAAATTATCATTCAAGTAACAATTATCAATCTCATTGAAAGTAAAATACAATTTCTTAGTCCTTCATTTTTTTATCTTTCTCTTGAACACATCAATTCAAATACGCTTCCGCTACGCTAGTTTTTGGTTTTAGTATTTAGAAAACCAATTAGTTTGTTTTTGGTTTGTCTGTCTAATTTGTTCACAAATCAATTAAGCCAAACCAGTAGCAAAATGGTCATATCATATAATTGAAGTGGCAACTACTCCACATGCTTGGTATAGATTTTACAATTTAATCTTATTCTTTTGTTCTCAAAACTTTAGGGTTTCAAGTTTAATAATTGTATGATTAATATTATCGGATGAAATCAAACCTAATGGAGCGAATTGCAACCAAACAATTTCAAATTTCAAGCTAATTAAACAGAATTAAATTTCTAACCTAAGTTTACTTCTATATGGTAGTACGAATATGCTAGGATTGATTAATATTTTTTTTTTTTGACAAAAAACATAAAGATTAATATAATTTTAGAACTAACTACCTTATGTTTCATTTAGGTTTTGGCAAAAAAATTGAGCAAATTGACTCATGCACACCCCTTACTACAAGACATCACGTGACATTTCGAAAGGTTTACCATTTTTTGACAAACAAAAATAAGATTCAAGTATTCAACAAATCAAACTCTCAAGCACAACACCATATTCAGGGTTATGTAATGTAAATCTAGCCATCCACAAACCTTCTAGCCACTTCCTCGCATAGTTTAGCATCCATCTCCTTACTTGTAGGATATTGAGGAAGGTCTGAAGGCTCACATGCATAAGGTTTAGTGGTGAAGTACTACAAAATAGAAAACAGGCTAATTAGGACACTTTTCAAAAGAAGACATTGCAGGATAAGAGAAAAATACCATCAACCAGATAATTAACCACAATTCCAATGCTAGCATAGAAAATATTACATCTCCAAGGGCAGACGGGCCTTGGCACATCAGTTGAGGCTGCTCCATTGTGACCCAAAAGGTCACAATGATGGGAAACTTGTGCACCAGATACACCTTTTAATAACAATATAATGAATATGATAGAAATTATCAATTGCGCAAGTGTCACAACACAACTTTTGTATGTCCAAACCATGCAACTAATCTTAGCACAAAGCTCTAATAGCTAAACTACACCACCAACAATAAAAGCTTTTCCATACTATTGGCCTAAGTGGTTTTCCACTTAGTTTTTCTCCTAAGTGTTTTGATGCTAACAAACAATATAACCTTTAGTGCTAATGATTTCATCTAGTATATTTCAGCACCTAAAGTGAAGAAGAGTCAATGCAAGATCCAATTCTTCAAGTTCAAGAAGTCCCTCAAGCAAAAGATCAAAGAAAAGGATCAAGTACATTTAAAGTTTGGACAATTGGACATCTTGAAGGAATGAAGACAAAGAGGTTGCGAGTCCTTGTATGTCTAGAATTAGGATGTAACCTACTTGCTTTCATTTTTGCTCAATCACTCTTAAAAATCATGCATCCAATGGCTTAGATTTGCAAAGGTGGTTGAAGATTTGGAAGACCCTTGTCACTTTATGAGAGTAGTTTTGGCATTTGAAGAATCCATTCCTTCTTGTTGAAACATATAACTCTTGTACATTGTTCATTGCTTTTATCTTTGTTCATCCTCTCTTATTTCATTTAGTCAACATGCAATCCATGTAGATGAAAGAAATCCATCACCAATTGAGATTAAAAAAAAAAAAAAAGAAGCCACCTCAGATTCACCAATCACAATAGAGATTAAAGACAACAAAAATATGAGCAACAAAAGTAGCAAGAGTCAAATCGAGAAAGATGATCTATAACCAGAGAGCAGTAGAATCTATGACTTAGAGTATTAACAATGCCGAACGAGATAAATCCTCCAAATTCATGAACTAGTGGCAATTTCATGATAAGTGTGCGAGACCAAACCACTTCTTTTAGTTCCACCTATTTCCAACATCATCCGGTCACTATGGATTTTGTAATTGACAGGAGGGAAAAGTTCCTTTTTAATTCCATTCCAAGTAGAGGTGCAAACTTTGCAATCACTGATCTATAACAAAGTATTAGTCTATCGGCAACTAAAAAGGATGGTTATACTCCTATGAGCCTCAAGTAGCAAATTAAATAGAACCAACAAACAAATGCAAAGGCCAAACTCCAATGCGCACTTCTACACCTTCAAGCATTGGCTACATGAAATGCAAAAAAAAAAAAAGCAACAAAAGAAATAATAAGAAAGAGAAAATTCAATGCACAGTTCTACCCTTACCATGGCATAGTCTTGATAAGGGTCAATGCATGTGGCCTTACTGCCACTTTCTGAGAGATTATTTCCAAATTCAAACTCGTATTCTACATATCACAATAGAGCAAGTTTACAATTATGTAAAAGGGCCCAAGAACCATTCAACAATATAGCAAGAAAAGGCAAATTAATGGTGCAGTTTAGTCATTTGTTCTTTCCAATTGATAACTTGCTATCAATCAGCAACATATCTATATAGGGTATTCATCCCTTGCTTAGTTTATGTATTTAGAATCTATCAAAACTCTAGTGTAAGGGAGTAAGGAAGGCTAGAAGAGGAAATGGTATCTTTTAACAGATGTTGTCACCGTTATAGGTACTCAAGGTATTTTGTATGGAGAGGTAGATAGATGGGACTACTAGTTGGTCAGTCAAGGTCCAACAATTTATTTTGAAACGAAAACCAAGATTGATTCCCCTTCCCTTTCTAAGTATGGTGAAATATGACCATTCAAATGGAGTCGATCAATTGCTCATCTTGTTGCCACATCCTCCAAAAACAAATATAGGTCTTAGCCAAACAAATGCATGAAAGAAGACACAAGAATCATTGAGTCAGTAAGATAGAACAAAAAACTTACAACATGTGAAGAAAAACAAAAAAACAAGCAAGGCGACGAGAAAAGAAGAAAAGATTACAACTAAACTATGGAATAGAATGATTCATTTCAGCATAGCGATTTTACCAAGGACCAAAAACCAAATAAATGGTCCAACCAAGTTGGAGTCTCTTTTGGTTACACCTCCACTCAACAAACTTAGTGATGTTTCGAGCCATAGAGATGGTTTAGCTCATCTAACCTAATAGTGAATGCCCTTGGTCAATTGACTTAGAGGGACCAAAGCTGTAGGTGCAACTTTTTTGTCAATTGTGGCAGAAGAAATACCATCTTGCATTAATTTAATCAAGGAAGTCATAGAGGTGTTCATCCAAGCATTTTTCATCTTCATCTCCTATTGTCCTAAAGTTTGATGGAGTCCAAAACGGCATCTCCTTGATAGGTAGTTCAAGACACCTTCGAAATTAGAATAATCATCTTCTTGGCAGAATAAATCATGGTCAATAGACTTAAAGGGTACATGAGTAACAAAGAGAAGAGAAATGGGAAACAAAAAATGTAATAATATTGGCAAGGGGATTTATAGACTTCAAAAAGATATGTGACATTTTAGCACCTAAACGATCTAATAATCAAGCCATTTGAGAAATCAAAAGTTTGTAATGATGAAGTGGCACGGAAATCAAAAGAAGAGTGGACAGTGGACACAGTGTAAAACAAAGAGTGGACCTCTTGCTGGAATGTAGGCAAGACCTTGAATGCTAAGCTCCAGTAACTAACCACAGAATTTGTTGCTCTTTGGCCAAGCCAGGAAAATCAAATAAAAGATGGACATTTTTTCCATGATCCACATCATGTGGTCATTTGGACACGACCACATGATTTAGGTATATATTATCCCCGACAAAGGGCATCATCTTAAGCAATTGCAGACAATTTCATACCCTGCACATAAATGCATTAAGCTGTCATGAAGGGCATTATTAACATCTTGCATGCTCTAAGAGGGGAATAATCCATTTTTGCTCAATTAATTATGTAGAAAGCAGCCAAGGGGGAGATACCAAATAATTTGACTTCTTGAACATGCAAGATGAATTAGCTCTCTAAACACAAGAAAGTTTGGTCTTTTACTTGTATCTAGGACCTATACATGGACAGCGAGAGACAATCAGGATATGTGCCACGAATACCAAGTATGATAGGGATGAACAGAGAATAATACCAAATGATAGATGCAGAACAAAATCATCTCTATCAAAAAATCGTGCCAATTATAAATTAGTAAAAGGAAAACTTCTCTCCACATAGAGATAATATTAATTTCCCGTGGTTAAAGATCCCCCAAAGAAGGAGTGGTTTCTCTGTCCTTGGATCTTATTTACATAGATGTGGTAGGTTGGTATCTACTCTCTCTTCCTTTCCCTAGCAAAACTAGAGTCACACAAGAGAAAACTCGATATGGAGCTTACAAAAAAGTAGCTACCAGAAGTTAGTACAACACCTTAAAAAAAGAGTCCACCACCCTACTAGCAAAGAGCTAGATATTTAACAAGTAGCACTTCTTTAGTCTAACCTTTATACTGGGCTAAGAACTATGTTACCCGAACTCTTTACTTTAGCTCGACGTACCTGTGTCCGACACTTCGTGATATGACATGGGTATAAGATATGTGTCCAACACTTTAGATTTTAGAATATTACTATATAAATTCTCCAATGGAAAGAAGAGAAAGCATGAAAGAAGATAATGACTAATAGGTGAAATTCACTTAAGTGGGAGAACAAAACAGACAATAAATAAGTGAAAAGAAGAAGAAAAAAAAGGAAAGAACTACATATAATATAGTCGAGTGCCCGTATCTCGTAATTTGAAAAAAAACAAGTCGAACTTCTAGATATGAACCCATATCTGACACTCATACCTGAGTCCAGGTAACAAAGGCTAAGAAAATTGTTTTTTTTTTTTTTTTTTTTTTTTTTTTTTTAACGGTTGAGTTGTTGATTATCAAAATCTTTCAAACAAAAGTTGTGAATGCTCTCTTTGAAGCTTGTTGCTAATAGGACCAACTAAGACAAACATATCCAAATTCAACAAAGATTATAGATTACTAGAGAAAAAGTCTCCAAACCCATATAAAACCATTCACACAACTGACCAAAGAACTGAAAAGATTAATATAAGATTATTCCAAGTTCCCTTGAGGAGCGTGAAGTTAGAGCAATAGTTTTTAGTTGTGACGAGAACAAAGCGTTTGGCCAGATGATTATTTCATGGCCTTCCACCAGAATTCATGGGAGGTGCTAAAGAGTGGCATAATGGAAATGTTCGAAGACTTTCATCATAATGGGGTTGTTAATATTTAGACAAAGGACACCTATATATGCCTTATCTCCAAAAAGCTCCAATCTTGACTAGTCCAGGATTTCCAACCAATCAGTCTTGTTACAAGCCTATAAAAAATCATTTCAAAGGTCTTGTCTTTGTGGCTAAAATCTATCCTCTCAAAGACTATTGAGATCACTCAATCAGCTTTTGTTGAAGGGAAACAAATCTTGGATGTTATGTTAATTGCTAACAAGGTGGTGGAGGACTATAGAGTACGCAAAAAGTTTAGGGTGGTACTCAAAGTTGATTTTGCTAAAGCCTATGATTCAGTTGAATGGGATTTCTTGGAATTTGATTTGCACTCAAAAGGCTTTGGTGAATGATGGACAAGGTGGATATTAGATTATTTATGCTTAGTTACTTATACAATTGTGATTAATGGGAAACCGAGGGGTAAATTCAACGGGAAAAGAGGGCATAGACAGGGTGACCTGCTTTCCCTTTTCCTTTTCACTCTAGTTACAGATGGACTAGGTAGGTTGATGTCCAGGGCGCGTCAAGTTGGCTTGGTAAAAGGGTTCCCAATTGGCTCAAAGAAGGTTGAGGTCACACACCTACAGTTTGCAAATGACACATTAGTTTCCTCCAAGGAGATGAAGACAATGTTATGAACGCAATACAACTTCTACGTTGTTTCCCTCAAATCTTGGGTTTGAAAGTTAACTTGTCAAAAAGCCAATTAGTTGGTATAAATATGGATCCTGATGTGCTTATCCATCTTACTAATAAGGGTGGATACTCAATTGGGATTTGGCCCTTAAAGTATCTTAGGTTACTTTTAGGAGTGAATCCAATACATGCAAGCTTTTGGGAACTGGTCCTAATCAAGATCTCAAAGAGGCTAGCGGAGGGGGGGAGGAAGAAAACGTTTCTATCAAGGGGTGGTCGTTTGGCCTTGATTCGTTCAGTGTTGTCGTCTTTGCCAACATATTATCTATCCATATTTAAGGCCCCATCTGAAGTGGCCAAATGGAAAAAATGCTTAAATCCTTTTTTCAGAAGGGTGGGGACTCTAACAGCAAAATCCACTTGATTCGTTTGAAGTTTGTTCAGCGGCCCATCAACAAAGGTGGTCTTGGAATGGTAAATATTTCCAAAAGGAATGTGGCTCTTGAAGCTAAATGGATTTGGAGGATTTTAGTAGATAAGGAAACATCGTGGGGGATCATTGCTAGTAGGCACGGCCAGGTTGTGATTGGCCAATTGTCAGAAGCTCTCAACAAGTCTACTTTCATAAGTCCGTGAAAGTTTATTTCATCCTTGATTCTCGATCTATCCTCTCATATAAACCCTTCGATTGGTAATGGGAGCACTTTCAGGTTTGGGAAAGATGTGTGGATTGGCAACACAAGCCTCTCAGTTTCATTCCCACGGATGTTTCGACTTTCACTTCTTTATAACCATCCCATCACATCGTTCTACCAATCTACCCAATTTTGGAATTTTCACTTTCTTAGGCGGCCCTCATCTAGAGCCGAAGATGAACTTATTCAACTTAGCCAACTCCTTTCTAATATTGGAAACATTTTCCTTTCCATTGGTTCTGATCGTTACCACTGGGCACTTAATGGATCTAGTAAATTTTCTTGCAAATCATACTTAGAGTTTCTTATTGACGATCCATCTTTCCCCCCATTCCACAATTTCCTCTTGCAAATGGAATGCGTATATTCCAACCAAGGTGAACGTATTTGTGTGGCTATTGGCCCATAATAAAATTTATACCGGTGATATGGCGCAAAGACGTTTTTCTACTCCAAATTGGTGTTTCATGTGTACGAAGGATGAAGAAACAGCAAAACATTTGTTCTTCTCGTGTTTAGTTGCTCAAAAAATGTGGCACAATTGGTTTAGCTTCTCTAGAGAAGAAATTTGCATCCCTAAATCCTGTTTCGAAGGCATATCATTATCTCATCAAAGTGATTCATCTCGCATGGAAAAAGAAATTGGTCAGATCGCGTCTTTTGCAACACTATGGTCCCTTTGGATAGAACGCAACAAAAGAATATTCCATGATAGCTACAAGGAAGAATAAAAAATGTGGAATGAAATTAAGGCGCGTTTGGTTGGGCACCCTAAAACAGTTTTTTCTATTTTCAAGGTACCCAAAAAACAATACTAGAAAACTTGGGAAGCGACATTTTGTCATTTCCCAAGTTTTCTTCTTTTTTAAGGCAAAAGCAGAAAAGTAATTTTCATCTTCTACCATACCAAACTTGTTTTCTTACACTATTTTCTTTTTCTTACTATTTGAAAACTGAAAACTGTTTTCGGATTAGAAACCAAACACAGCCTAAATTTCTGGCTTGTTCATGGGCCATTGCTTCCCCTTAGGTTAACGGTAATCCTTCCTTGAGTGGTGGCATGATTGGTCATCTTGTACACTGCCACTCGCTGTAAAGTTTGATCAATTTTAATATATAATATTACTTGTTTCTTCCCAAAAAAATTAAAAAAAAATAACTAAATAAAAGTGTGGTCTATGTTGTGTCAAAAAACATTAAGACCAACAAAATATAAAATTTGGAAATATCTTCTAAGTTCCAAGTTTTAGGAGAATTAGAAATAAAATCTTTATCTTATTACCATCTTCAATAATGTTTTTTTGCACATTGGCTTGTCTTGGTGCCTAATGAAGAATCTTCTAGAGCTTCTTTGGTATATTACATTTTAAGAGAAAGGCATATGAAAAGGATGAAGGATTTAGTCTTCTCTAAAGGATTAGAGAAAATAACTGTATGAGACCCAAAGAAATAACTCTTTTGCAGATAAGCAAAATAAAATCCTCTTACATTTTCACTTTACTTTTTTATAATGAATTTCCTAAGCCTCGCTCATCACATTGTTGTTGTTACAATTAAATACATCGATTTCCTAAAAAATAGATTGAAAGCATTGAGCAAATATTCAGAATGGATATTTATCAATTATCACTATAATATTTGGTAAAAGAGAACTCCAAGATATAGAAACCTAAGAAAGAAGATCCTTACAAGTAAAAAGTATCTATAGTATCTGGGTCTTTAAAATTCGTACAAGAAATTGTTGCAAACAATTTCGAGGGAATTAGGAAAAAACAGATGATGAAATGAAACAACAAGAAGAAAACCCATTGACCAAATAAAAAACCATAGAGATAGAGAACAAGATACACTCACCTTGTCAAGTTTCTCTAAACTATCCTCCGGGCAAGGAACCCATCCTTTACTGGCCTCACCGGCAACTAGAGAGCGCCAAGAAGGCCATCCAGCTCCAATCAGCTCCCCATGTGCATGATTAGGCATAATAGGTGGCCTCTGATTACTAACTGTCTCAGACCAACTTCTCTCCTCTTCCTCCACCTGAACCTTTATGGTGTTACTACTCTCACCCTTCAAACCAGATAAGTTGACCAATCTACCAAAATTAAAACAACCCTTGCCAAAAACAGGTGACAGGATCGACTTTGGCCCCGATCTCAGTACATTTTCCTGCCCTGAAAAACTCTCCAATTCCACCTGATCTGCCGAGACCCCTGATTCCAAACTACTCTCATCAACTGAGCTGCAATCATCTCGAACAACCGCATAAAAATACGTTATATTGGTCATTTTCTCAGCTTTTACAAGCTCAATCACAACGGAATTTAAGCTTCCCAGATGCTAAGACTCCGCCTTTTCGCTTTAATTTTATCAAGAAAGCAATTCATCAAGCACGGATAATCGCCAATTGGAAAGATGACTTGAAAGAGAGAACCAAGAAGCGTTAAGCAAATATTTTATTTTATGAATGAACTCGCGTGGAAATAATGCATAGATTCGGGAGAAAAATAATAGAAACGCTACCTGCCCAGAAGTCAACGCGGATATTAGAGAAGGATGTTGACCCGTGCACACGCATGGCTCGCGATTCGACTTCTTGATGACTCATTGCGAGATTGGAAAAAGATATGTTTTCCAGAAAGCGTGAAATTTGCCGAGGAAGAGATAGATAAATTTTAGGTTTCAAGTGAAAATTTATGTTGATGGGGAGGGGATTGGAGAGATAGGTTCATCTGCAAATAAAGCCATTGGAGAGCAAGCTCCAATGGAGCAGAGCAGAAATGGCGGGAGCTAGGGTTTGAATATTCGTTGAAGTGGTAATTTTACGTTTTGTGTGTTAACACCTGCCAAAGTGTAAAGTCATGGTGTTAATGGTGAAACCGATACCGTCGGAACCGTTACAATATCAATGTTTCAAAGTCGGCCAACTCTGGGTTTTTTATTTGATTAAGTTAATTAATTAAAATTACGACTCTAATAGTAAATATTTAAAAATAATAACTCATATACTCAACTTTAAACAGTAATTTATCAACATGGGCGCTGATGCAATTTTTTTATTTTTTTTACCACATTGAAGGCATCTTTTAAGAAGACGTCTTCACTATATATATTATTATTTTTTTAAAAATAAGAAATTTTTATACCACAGTCAATCTACGTTGTTTTCTCTGTTTGCCACTTGGAGCAAATCTTAATATCCTCTCAGGGACTCTCGGAACCGACGAAACACAAATCCCAAGACTCGACAAAATTCTTTACCTCCCAACTGGAAGTTTTAGTTCTAATGAACTAAAAATACTTAGAAAATGTGTTTGAGTTAACCGCGGCCAATCCATCGGATTTTTCTTTCCGACCAACACTTGGAGCGAGTCCCAATATCCTCCCAAGAACCCCTGGAACCGATAAAACCCCGCTCTTATGCACCGATGAATTTTTCACCCCCTAACCGAAAGTTTTAGTTCAAATGAACTAAAAACACTTAGAAAAGGCGTTTGAGTCAATCACAACCGGTTCATCGGGTTTTTCTCCAGACCAACATTTGGAGCGAGTCTCAATATCCTCCCAGGGCCCCCGAAACCAACGGAACATAGATCCCATGCCCCGGTGAATTTTTCAGCCCCCAACCGAAAGTTTTAGTTCAAATGAACTAAAAAAACTTAGAAAACACTTTCAAAGCAACCGCAGCCAATCCATCGGGTTTTTTTCCCGACCAACACTTGGAGCGAGTCTCAATATCCTCCCAGGGACCCTCAGAACCGACGGAACACAAATCTCGTGCCCCGGTGAACTTTTCACCCCCTAACCGGAAGTTTTAGTTCAAATAAACTAAAAACACTTAGAAAACGCGTTTGAGTCAACCGCGGCCAATCCATCGAGTTTTTTTTCCGAAAGTGTTGATGTTTGTCTCGTATAGCATCCTCATGATCAAGACTCTGTACCCGAGGAGCTCCTTTTATGTAGGATTTTGAATTACCCGCAACATTTGCTGGATGATGATGTGAGGTAAGGAGACTTTAATTCCCTTCTCTATGTAGTATAGCACAAGAAGTTGAGTTCTTGTCATAGATCCTCTAGTCACCATTTCCGGCAAGATGTTGCCGAATACGATCTTCCCAAGGCTAGCAAGAGGTGGTTTAAGGAGATTGTTTGGGAGGTGGCCGTACGTCATTTGGGTGTACGGCTTGTTGGCAAGAGAATTGAACAATTGTTCATTAGATTCTGCGACCTCTGCAACCGTCTGGGGTTCGTGTGGGTTAATGATTTTATCTCCAATGGGGATAAAAGTCGAGAAATAATTTTGATGTGGATAGAAATCTTTGCTCCCCTGATCGTTGTCTCCAAGACAGGGTTGATCCCATCTTCTTGAAGTCTCACGCAATTCATGGCTTCGTATAAAGACTTCACCAAGTTGAAGGAAACATAACCCTCAACTTTTGTTATATTCAATCACCCCAGCGTTGCGAGTTTTTCGTGAATGATAGGACGGAGGCGGAGATCTATATTTCCAATACTCCTCATAGTCATAACCTCTCGTTTAAACAATTTCGTAAGTCTAGTAGGAATCGGTTCCCGACTACTGGAAGTTGTTCCTTCACTTGTGGCCATTATCTTCCTGAAAGGAAGATAAAACTTGTGAAATACACAAAATATATTCTTAACATTTTTAAGATTTATGTCTTGTCCTTTGGACAATATTTTCTATTTTTCCTCTTGATGTTTATGCCATCATGAATCCAAAATTTTCATTAGCAACGTGTTATATATATTATCATGATATATATAATATAAATCTTAACTATATGTATAATTCATATGTATATAGGTCTAAAGATATATGTATATCTAATAAAATTTTCTTATCCTAATTTGGTAGACTTGGGCGGGTTGTGGACCTTTCGCTCTGATACCATTAAATGTCACACTCAGCCCGGATGCGCCTAAACCAGCGGAACACTCACGGACGGGATGCGAATGCATTATAATAATAACCAAATGCGCAGGAACACAATAATGTACAAGTATGATTTCATTAATTTCAGAATATATTTTTGTACATGAAATAGAAAAGGGAACATTCTTCCAAAATCCCCAATGAATAAATAAAGGGGTACAAAATGTGGGCCTAAAAACCTCCACCCAGTCCACCCTAATCTCCTGAGAAAAATTGTATAACAATGAGGTGAGCTACACGCCCAGTGGGTAAAATAATTCGTGAATATGACAATTAATAAAGCAAATTTCATAATCAAATATCATAAATACACATCAGAGCATCACGATCAATACAACATGTATGTATGCATGACACCGTCTCGTATTGGTTCTATGATTGTACGTCGTCAGAGTTCACGTACAGATGTCATTCCCCAAGAGTAGTCGGGTTCTCATTGTACGTCCCTCCTCAGGATTGACGCCCTAGATTCACATACAGATGTCCCTCCCCAGGTAAACTCAGGTTCTCATTATACATCCTTCCCCAGAGAAATATCAATAATAGTGAGCATTGTTTTTAACTATTCTGTGGATCACAAACCACATACGTCCCTAGGTGGTGCTTATGTATGATGCCAATACATGAACAAGTTCGGTCTTTACTAACATTAGACAGGATTTGGCAACATTTGGTGATCCTTATCAGGGTCGGTATCACTATGTGCACAATTAGGACATTTAGTATTACTTGTACAAGCTGATAGCTTTGAAATAAGACCAACCAGATCAGTTTCAAGCTGGAGAGGTGAGACACGAGGTCTACTTAAATACTAATCGTCTAGAGCAGCATGCTGCCTCCCGTTCACTATTTAAAGTTACTGAGGACAAGACTGAGTCTGGTTGAGCAAGATTAACCACTAATCCGACATTGCAATAGTATAATACATGAACTCCAAATATACGAGCATAAGTATAACAAGTATGAACATTATACGTAATAATGCAATGTAAATAAATAGTAGACATAATGATAAATGAATGTAAACTTTAATAAAAGTCATAAGACACGCAAACCTATGTTTCGTTCTCCACCTTCAGATAATAAGTCCTTCTTGAACTGGCACCTTCCCTTGGACAGAACCTCGTTACACCGCGAAGAGAGTCTCGTGGTGAGTCTCAAAAGAGAGAGAGAGAGAAAGAAAAAATTTCCAACAAGAAGAGAAAGTTGGATTGGTGTGAAAATGAGGGGGGGAGGGAGGGGAAAGCCCTCCTTATATAGAAAAAAGGATGCCTGAAGTTCAATTTTTTTTTTGTGCAATCCTAGGGTATTACACTATACCAATGGCCAAATATTACCCGGCCCTCAAGGTGTATCGTATGATAGTCCGCCGATTGGCATTGTAAGAGTTCGATTTGACATTAGTTTTGAAGAATTTGAAGGAGTTATCTGAAATGTATTTCAGATTACTACCGGTTCAAGAATAAGTATAACCTATAAATGTTTGTTGTTTCTTGGAGTTAAGAATTTAAATTATACGAGTGTTTCAATTAGAAATGAACAAGAGTTAAGGGACATTTGCCATGGAGCAAGAGATTCCACTTCCTAATAATATGGAGTTGGAAATATCTTTTCTTCCTATTTCTAACGCATGTTCAATCAGACAAATTGGAGTCGGAATGAAAATGTTGTGGTTATTTTAATGTTTCATACCAATCATTCAACTTACTTATCGATCGAATCGGTAAGAAAAACTCAAATAGTCGTTACAGTTTAATCTTCACAATGAGATTAGTTAATCAAAAGGCGTTGAAAATATTGTTTCTTCATCTTTCCAATGCATTTGCAATAACTCAAATAGTAGTCAGGATTAAAACGTTACGGATATTTGAATGTTTGTTATTCATTTGCCAACTTACTTGTGAATCTAATCAGTAATCAAAATTCAAATAGTCGTAACCATTTCATCCAAACTGTGCATCGAGCTGTGTTGGTGGAATTCCAACTCAAGCTCATACGAGGAGTTCTCCAAGCTATGTAGATGTTGATGGCCTTAGTGCACGAAGATCATGGGAGAACATTGGTCCAAGTACAATGTCACCCATTGAAGTTGTAAATGTGGGCGCGAGACCTAGATTTGATTATACTTGTCCATCTACGGCACTTTTATCTGATGATGATTTCAATTTTGATGATGATCGTTAACAAATCAGTGAAGATAGCGATGAAGACAATGACAATGATGGAGGATAAAAGACATCTAATCCAATCGATTTGAGTAATGCACTCTTGACGGTAATACGAAATGATGGTTCTTTGTATTGCAACTCCATTACAAGAGGAAGACAATGGGTTGAGCATGGAGGATAATGAGACTCATGAAACTCAGTTGCATGGTGTAGGGGGTACACCTCAACCTACCACGACAGGCTATGAGGCTCCATCATCGAGTTTCATGGAATTGAATAATCAAGTCATGACACCAATGTCAAATGATGGTGAAAAAATATCTGTGGGTTGGAATGAGTCACATGATTTTTGCAAAGGACTCACATTTCCCAATAAAGAAGACTTGCAACATACTGTGAAGCGATGTTGCATAGCACAAAAACGTGAATATGTTGTTGTTAATTCAGAACCCAATGTATGGTCAGTTAGGTGCAAGAAGTGGAAAGACGGTTGTCAGTGGAGGTTGAGGGCGGCAAAACGTAAAATGATAGGGATGTTTGAGATCACAAAGTGCGAAGGAACCTACACATGTGTGTTTCTTCGAATGTCACAGGACCACAAACAAATGGATTTATCACTAATTTTTCGTGAGTTTTTTAAAATTGTAAGGCGAGATCCTTCAACTTCAGTGGGGGCGTTTCACGAAATGATTAAAGACAAATACAAATACGATGTGCATTATAGGAAAGTGTGGCATGCAAAAAGGAAGGTGATGGAGAAGATTTTTGGTGGTTGGGAGGGATCATACAATGTGTTTCCTAAGTGGATAGATGCATTGAATGCAACCAATCCCGGCACTATTGCAGGAGTTATGCACTACCCGAAAGATCCAAAATATCCTAGTGCAGTAGTTTTTCAACGTTGGTTTTGGGCCTTTGGTGCTTCAATCGAGGGCTTCAAGCATTGTAGGCCCATAATACAAATTGATGGTACACACTTATATGAAAAATACTGAGGTAAGATGCTCATTACCACGGGTATTGATGCAGCCAGTCATATATTTTCTCTCGCACTTGTCATCATTGAGGAAGAAAATACAGATAATTAGGCGTGGTTCCTCAAAGTCCTTCGATATCAAGTGACAAATAGGGTTGGCATTTGCCTAATCAATGATCGCCATGCAGGTATTTTGGCAGCCGTTAGAGACCTCGAGAATGGTTGGACAGAGCCCAATGCATACCATAGAAATTGTTTGTGACAGTAATTTCAATGATAAAGTACACAACCATGAGTTGAGAGATTTGGCTAAGAAAACGGGTTCACAAAACCAACCACTAAAATTTGAGGCAATAATGGAAAAACTTGAACATAAATAGAGAAGGTTGCACAAGGTGGCTCAATGTCATTAACAAAAAGTTGTGGACAACGACATACGATGGTGGAGTGTGGTATGTTTAAATGACTTTCAATGTGGCTGGTAAGTGTATCTTATTTTTTTTCATTTCATAGTTTATGACTAATTTAATATGCATGATTTTATATATATGTGTGTGTTGATCTTTTATGTTTGTTATGCATTTTTCTTGTTTTTTTTTCTTTGTAGAAAGCTTTAATTGCATTTTAAAAGAGGCCCGAATGTACCCGATCACAGCACTAGTGCAGTTGACGTTCTATAGAATAGTTGCATGGTTTAATGTTAGACGGAAAGAAATATAAGATGTAATTCGTCAAGGGAAATGTTACACCACGTACGTTGTTCAGAAGATGACCAAATGGGCAGCTAAGGCAGGGGGCCACACAGTTACATTGATTGATCGAAAGGCTGAGACGTTCAAGGTTGTTACTGGGATACAAAGTGCTCGTTTGAACTAAAGAGGAAACAAACAGGTTGTCAATCTACATGACCGTTTTTATAGTTGTGAAAAATGGCAATGCTATGGAATCTCATGTTCAAACGTAAAAGTAGTGTGTCATTATGCTGCCGTCGATTGTGATGCGTACATTAAAGATTGGTATCGCCTTGATAGGTACCTCAAGTGTTATGAGCCATAGTTTCATCCAATTCCACACGAATCATATTGACCACCATGTACGATCAAGTTTAAAGTGATCCCTAATTTTGATTTTGTTTGTATTCCGGTCGGCTGAGGACATCACGCATAACAAATGAGATGGATATAAGAGAACCGTTATCCATGATTCGATGTAGGCATTATGGACGTGAGGGTCACAATCGGCGTCGTTGTTCAACTCGGCGTGTAAGGGCCTCCTAAAATTTATTGGCGGCATAATCTTAATTTTTTAAAGATTTTGATAATGATGTAACTTTGTTACTGTAATATGACACTTCTTGATACTTTTGTTGATAAATCAAACTTATGTACTTTTTGATTTATATTACAGTGTGTGCATATGGAGATGTGCATCTTATATTATCTCAAATGCATTTCATTTTGCATTTAATTATATAATTTTTGGTGTTGTTTTAATTTAAAATTTCTCTTAATGCATACGTTCATAATTTTTGGTATCGCATTTAGTCCATAATGTTTAATGTGTAGAATTTAGATGGAGCAAGGGCCCTCTAATCCATCACTATTAACACTTCGGAGCCGTCATCGATCTGAGCCTTGGCTGCGGTTGACTCAAACGTCTTTTCTAAATATTTTTAATTCATTTGAACTAAAACTTTCGGTTGGGGGGTAAGAAATTCATCGGGGCATGAGAGCGGGGTTTCACCGATTCTAGGGGTTCCTGGGAGGATAGTGGGACTCGCTCCAAGTGTTGGTCGGGAAAAAAAATACGATGGATTGGCCGCGGTTGCCTTGAAAGTGTTTTTAGTTCATTTGAACTAAAACTTCCGGTTGGGGGTGAAAAATTCACCAGGGCATGGGATTTGTGTTATGTCAGTTCCGGGGGTCCCTGGGAGGAAATTGGGACTCGCTCCAAGT
This sequence comes from Paratinospora sagittata, assembly GCA_035771175.1. Taxonomy (NCBI): domain Eukaryota; kingdom Viridiplantae; phylum Streptophyta; class Magnoliopsida; order Ranunculales; family Menispermaceae; genus Paratinospora; species Paratinospora sagittata. The sequence continues at coordinate 11,482,813 of CM069589.1, forward strand.
GTTGGTCGGGAAAAAAACCCGATGGATTGTGCCTTGAAAGTGTTTTCTAAGTTTTTTTAATTCATTTGAACTAAAACTTTCGGTTGGGGGCTGAAAAATTCACCGGGGCATGGGACCGGGGTTCCACCGGTTTCGGGGGTTCTTGGAAGGATATTGGGACTCGCTCCAAGTGTTGGTCGGGAAAAAAACCCTATAGATTGGTCGCGGTTGACTCAAACGTGTTTTCTAAGTGTTTTTAGTTCATTTTAACTAAAACTTCCGGTTGGGGGTGAGAAATTCACTAGGGCATGGGATTTGTGTTCTGTCAGTTCCGGGGGTCCCTGGGAAGATATTGAGACTTGCTCAAAGTATTGGATGGGAAAAAAATCCAATGGATTGGTCGTGGTTTCCTTGAAAGTGTTTTTAAGTGTTTTTAGTTCATTTGAACTAAAAGTTCCGGTTGGGGGGTGAAAAAATCACCGGAGCATGAGATTTGTGTTCTGTCAGTTCCAGGGGTCCCTAGGAGGCTATTGGGACTCGCTCCAAGTGTTGCTCGGGAAAAAAAACCTATAAATTGGCCACGGTTGACTCAAACGCGTTTTCTAAGTGTTTTTAGTTCATTTGAACTAAAACTTCCGGTTGGGGGTGAAAAATTTATCGGTGCATGGGATTTGTGTTCCGTTGGTTCCGGGGGTCCCTCGGAAGATATTGGGACTCGCTCAAAGTATTGGATGGGAAAAAAATCCGATGGATTGGCCGCAGTTGACTCAAACGTGTTTTCTAAGTGTTTTTAGTTCATATGAACTAAAACTTTCGATTGGGTGGTGAAAAATTTGTCGGAGCTTGGGATTTGCGTTCTGTCTTTTTCGGGAGTCTTTAGGAGGATATTGGGACTCGCTCCAAGTGGTGGGAAGAGAGAAAACACCGTGGATTGGTTGTGGTACAAGAATTTCTTGCTTTTAATATATATATATACTGAAAGGGTCCTCTTAGAAGATGCCTTAAGTTCAAATCAGAGGAGAACAAGACGCCTTCAAAGTGGCAAAAAAAAAAAAAAGAAATTTGCATCAGCGCCCACGTGAACAAATCACTGTTGAAAATTGGGTATATGTTTAATACCCTAGGTTTTGCACAAAAAAAAAAATTCATTATGGCAGGACGCCTAAACGTTCGGGCGCCCGCCGGAACGTTTAGGCGCCAAATCTTCTATATAAGGAGGCCTCCCCCTCCTCATTTTTCACACCAAATTCACTCCAAATTGTGATTTTTCTTCTCTTTTTCACTCATTTTGAGTTTTTGGTCTTTTGAGACACTCTTTCGAGACTCTCTGTGCGGTGCAATGCGGTTCTGTCTAGGGGAAAGCGCCAATTCTTAAAGGAGTTCTTATCTGAAGGTGGGAACGAAACATAGGTTTGCTTGTCTTATAACTTTTATTAAAGTTTACTTTCATTTATCTTTATGTATACTATTCATTTACACGACATTATTGCGTATAATGTTCATATTGTTACATTTATGCCTGTATATTTGAAATTCAAGTATTACGCTGTTGTTATGTCGAATTAGTAGTCAATCTGGCTCAACCTGACTCAGTCTTGTCCTCAGTAACTTTAAATAGTAAACGGGAGGCAGCGTGCTGCTCTAGATGATTGGTATTTAAGTAGACCTCGTGTCTCTCCTCTCAACAGAAGACTGATTTGGTTGGTCTTATTTGAAAGCCATCAGCTTATACAGTAATACTGAATGTCCTAACCTTGCACGTAGTGATACCAACCTTGATAAGGATCACCAGACGTTGCTAAATCCTGTCTAAATGTTAAGTAAAGACCGGACCCGTTCATACAGACCAATTCATGCATTGGCATCATACATATCACCACCTAGGGACGTATGTGGTTTATGATTCATAGAATAGTTAGGAGCAATGCTCGCTAATCATTATATTTCTCGGGAGAGGGATGTACAATGAGAATCTGGCTAATTATGGGGAAGGACATCTGTACGTGAATCCAGAGCATCGTTCCTGAGGAGGGACGTACAATGAGGACCCGGTTACTCCTGGGGAGGGACATCTGTACGTGAACTCAGGCGATGTACAGTCATCAAACCATTACGAGATGGTGTCGTGCATACATACATATTGAATTGATTATGATGCTCTGATGTGTATTTAAGATATTTGATTATGAAGTTTGCTTTATTAATTGTTATATTCACGAACTATTTAACCCACTGAGCGTGTAGCTCACCCCCGTTGTTATCCAATTTTTCACAGGAGATTAGGGTGGACTGGGTGCAGGTTTTTGGGCCCACATTTTGTACCCTTTGTATTATTCATTGGGGATTTTTGGGAGAATGTTCCCTTAACCACTTCATGTACAAAATATTATGAAATAAATGAAATCAGACTTGTACTTAAATTGTGCTTCCGCTGACTCTGTTATTATCGTTATAATGCATTCGCACCCCGTCCGCGAGTGTCCCGCCGATTTAGGCACATTCGGGCGGGGTATGACAATATGGGTCATTATTTTTAAATACTTGGTATTAGGGTCATAATTTTAATTAATTAACCTAATCAAGTCAAAAGCCTACTAACTCTCCTTCTTGTACCGTATATTCACAGCGTATAAATGTTATTTAGCTTGAAAACAATACACTATTTCGCACAGGTGATGTAGCGGCCTCCACATTATACCTCCTTAATGATAGTCCATTTAATGCCTTCTACAATAAATGAGGTGTTATTAAAACTTATAAGTAAGGGTATCGACAGTTCAGTTTGAGTCGGTTTAATGGTCAAACCTAACCCAAACTGAACATGATCAGGTTTGGTTTAGTTTACCTTGATCGGTTTATTCCTAATTACCTAGATCAAATTGAAACAAATATAATTGGGTTGGTTCAATTTTGCTTGATTGATTTGAAATTTTAATTGTACATACATTAAATATATCAAATTAATCAATTATATACGTATATATATGAAGTAATTCTAACTTTTCTAATGTGTATTTAAAAATCTTGAAAACAATCTTTATTATATAAGATGATTATATAATTTTTTATGAGAATATTTATATCATAAAAGAAGTACAGATCAGTTCAGTTTAGATTGGTTTTTAAAGCCTCAAATCACAACTCGAACCAAACCTATGGAGTTATATTTTTTTCAAACTTAACTCAAACTAAACCAAACACACCGGTTCTGTTCAGTTTTGTTGCTTGAATCAATCAATTTATAATTAATTTTTTTTTTTACAAATCTGTAATTTTTAAAATTACAGATTAATTTAAAGGGCACATCTGTAATTTGACACCCCTACTTATAAGTGCACATCTGTAATTTAAAAATTTGAATAACGCAATATACTTGATTAATGCCTCTAACTTAATATGATTGGTATTATATCAATGATATTTATATTATTTTACTTTGAAGATAATAATTTTAATGAATTATTTACATTTATATTAATGCTCAAAAATCTATTTTTTTATACCCATGGAATAATTATTTTTTTATGAATATACTTATTTGGATTCAATTTAATTAGTTATTATAATCTTTTTCTTAACATTCTTAAATCTAGTTTTATGCATTATTTTACATTTAAATATAAATTCCCGAATTTAGAAAATTTATATTCCTTTTGTTATTATATTTAAGTAAAAAAATGCTTGTAAAATAATTATTTTACAATAAATTTTTGTATTTTCAAATAAATAATATAAATATCATTTGTAAAATGCCAATCATATTAAGTTAGAGACTTTAATCAAGGATATTATTTTATTTTATTATTTAAATTACAAATGCACCGTTATAGGTTTTAAGAGCACCCCATTCAGTGGGAAAAATATTAAATGAAATATCATTAAAGGCTCGTTTGGTGCACAAGATAAGATATGATTGCTTTTATAAGATTGAATTGGTTATGATAAGATAAGATAGAATTAAACAATTAAAAATAAAAAATTATAAAAAAAAATAAAAAATATAGTATGGTGATGGTTTATTTAATGGGGCATCATTTGATTATATGGTACAGAAATTTCAATGCACATTTATTTTATATATATGTAACTTCATTGTTATTTTCCAAAAAAAAAAGAAAAAAAAAACTTCATTGTTATTAAAATATTTTCGACGAAATTATGCAGTTGAGAAGGTTAGATGAGATTAGAGATCTTGCAACACTTGAGAGCTTCCATTTTATTAGATGTGCTTGTAATGCTACAACACAAATCCAGAGGGATGAACGTCATAGTCACAAAGTTTGAAATCAGGAAGGTGGTGATAGGCCCTAGCAAGGACGAGGTTGAGGAAGTCGAGGAGGGAGGAGTGGTAGGACTATCAATCCTATTACAACAGATATCTCACCACAGTTGTCTCCTTTCATTGCACATGGTATGACCTCCATACTCAGTTAGGTTATTAATGATACATGTCAGACACCTTATGACAATCGAGATCCTTCACAAGTTGATGATGATGCGGGCCTTTCACAGGTTGTTGATGGTGCGGGCCGTTTGTAGGTTGATGGTATGAGCTCTGCACAAAGGAGCACACCATTTCACATATTTTGGAGATGGCCACATGAGAGGTGAGGCGCCCTTTTTGGTGGTCTCGGTTATGATATTGTTGGCATCTTCATTTCTTAATGATGTTAAACTTTTTGTTTAGGTAAATAAAATTTCTTTTTTTGTTTAGATCTAAAGAGTGAAGTTATTGTTGAACATTACATGTTAATATTAGTCGCTTTTGTTAATTATATTAATCTTTTATTTCATTTTTTTTTGTCAAATGTATCTTGAAATTTTATAGGTTATTTGTAATACCCTCAAACTAAATCCACTTAAATATTAGAATCTTGTTCGATAATCAAGGGACCTAAACGTCAATATCTTAAAAGATCTCGATATTTTAGATAAAATATATCGATAAAGATCAAAAATATTTTAGGACATAAAAGTTAATATATCAAAAGATAAAGAACATTCCGAAAAGATGACGTAAGTGTCAATATCTCAAAAGATCTAGACATTTTAAGAAAAAAATATCGATAAGATTAAAGATATTTTAGAACATAAAAGTTATTTTTGGAAATGGCTAAGAGCGAAATGGAGAAAATGCAAAATTCTTACCCCCTATAAATAGGGGCAATTTTAAAGTAAAAATCATAATCACCATTTCTTCTTTTACTTTATTTTTCTTCTAAAAAGAAAACTACGAGGATATTCTGTTGAGGACAGAGAGATCGTGCAACATAAAGACAAAACTTAAGAAATCTCGAGGTGGGAAGAAACCCGTGGTTTGCATTTCTTATACTTTTTATTGGTTTATTATATTCTTGCATTATTTTGGTTTTGTGCACATTGTTGTATCACTAGTGATGTTTTGGATACGCTGACCCTTGCCAGATTGCTAATTGCAGCCTGATGAGATGTTGGATGAGATTTCTCTAAGTTTTGTTATTTATGTTAGCAATGCTATCTTGGTTAACTGTGTGGTTACTTTACTGGATTGCTTAGTTTTAACCTTAATATTGCTTGAATATATTTACTTTAATAACTGGTATAAGAAGTGGAACCCATTAGGAGACCCACTGAGCTTATGCTCATCCCTTTATTTTCATCTCCAAGAAATTAGTACAAAATTTGGTGGTGTCAGTAAAAGTGATGGTGGTGATGCTGATCCGACTTTCTGAAGGTTGTTTTGTAAGGATTAAAGTTGGTTCAAGAAGAAAGTTTGATGTTTATATTAGAAAAGCCATGACTCTTTGGCTGTAAAAAAACAAACAAACAAATAAATAGGTCATGGTGTCCTTATTAGTATATATAGCAAATAGTTAGGTAAATATGTTGCATATAAATAAAATATTTTGCAAATAGTAACTATGATAGCTAAAAACTAGTAAAGTTATTATGTAAAATAATTACTTATCGGTGTAATAAAATATACAGGCTTTATTCGGAAATTTTGGCCATGTTTTGGTGTAGTGAGAAAAAGTTGTAACCCCTAAATTCTCTGAGTGATGATACTAATATGTTTATCATATATATATATAAAAGATTTGGGGAAGGCGAGAATTTGGGATGTTACATTTTTGGTATAAGAGCAGTGATTCTAGGACCTAGACACTTAGATTCGGATGTAGAGTGAGTTTAAAAGATAAATAAGATATCTAAAAATACTAATATATATAAGAATGAAGAAAGAGAGAGAAGTGTTGGCCCAAATATGTACAAGGAGGGGGGGGGTGAATTGGACACTTAGAAACTTTTAACCTTTCTTAATAATGTGCGAATTAATGAAAGCAAATTAAATAAAGTACAACAAATAGATACAATAAATGAAAATGAGACAATGCAATCGGGATTTATAGTGGTTCGGCCTTGTCTACATCCATTACCTAACCTACTCAGTTATAATTTGTTCAAACTCCACTATGGATCTTCTTACGGGTGAAGATCAAACCGATACACTTTCTAAACTTACGGGTGTGAGAACTACCGTTTCTCAACTTACGGGTGTGAGAAGACCGATACAACTTTGAGCAACACTTGCTATTGCCCAGTGACTAACTAGTCACTGTAAACTTAATAAAGATGAGATATGATTCCCTATACTCAGAATCAAAGTGATACTTACAAAGCTTTAAATTGAACCTTCTGTTACTACAAATTCAGCAAAATGTGTATGATGAAATTCAACTGAAAATAGGTTCAAATAGGTTTTGTCTTCTTCAATGGATTTTGAAAGTGATAGAGAAGAAGATCAATCAATCCAGAAGACTTGATGTTTTTCTATCGAAATGATCGTAAGTTAGAGCACAAATGAGTAGACGACTAACTTTCAAAAGTTTCTCGCACAAGTGAAAACTGTTAATATGTTTTTGAATAAATATCAGTTTTCGTATTGATTTGTGGTTTTTCTGCACTAAGGCAACACATATATATAGAAATAATAGAGGCGCAATGGACTTGGTGAATTTTGACGCTCTAGGTTATTTTAAATACAACGTCTACATTCTTTCCAGAAATAGATCGATTCAGCCCTGTGCATATTACGACGATAGCACCTGAATCATCTGATCATTCATGAAAAAGGAATGTTCTAACAAAGTATTAGAACGTTCAAAAAGTTTTGAAAATTTTAGAATGGTTTTGAAAAGTTTTTGTACGGTTCTAAAAAAGTTAACAGAAATATTGTCAGTGTCAGAACAGTTACATTGTTGAATTAGCGTTCTGATGCTTAATATCAACTTTGTCATTTTTTTCTTTGAGGGCGCTCATGAAGCATAAGTGCCCTGTTGAACAGTGAAGGGAGGGTCCTACTAAATCATAAGCGTCCTAACTTGTTTTACAATAATACGAGTTAACTTTGAGGGCTAAAACACAGTTAGCATTCTGCTTTGTTTTTAAAACATTTATACGCACGAGGGCGCTACTCATTGGTGAGCGTCCTGAAAACTTAAAACAATTCGAAAACAATATTAAGTGCGCTGAGGGACAACAATCGTCCTGAAAGTTATTAAGTTGATTCTAAGGATGTGGGCGCTCCTATAAGTAGCATCCTGATAGTTTATTTAACTTATAACTATCAGCGTCCTTAAAAATAGAAATCAATTAAAAACTAAGAGAACTTTCAGCGAGCTGAAACTAAGTCAGTGTCCTGATACTTTCAAAGGTTGACTAAAGGAAGGTTGCTACTTACAAGTAAGTGTCCTAGTAAATCTGTTCAATTCAACCTTGAGCGTCCTAATATTTTATCAGCTTTCTGACTTACAAGTCCAGGAGGGCGCTGGTAAAACATTAGCGTCTTAAAAGATTCTATAAAAACGATTTTTGATTACTCGATAAAACACGATTAAAAAACAAATATGCAAATGATCGAAAATCAATTCGACTAAAACATGCAATCATGCATATTGCTGAATCAACTGGCAGAGAAGGTTTTACAACCAAAACATAATCTAATCATACACAAATATCTTCAAATGATCACGGTCTTCAAGTAGATCTTTTAATACGTTCGCCATGCATAATTAATTTTTTGATACCTTCAAGTAAGATTAAATACGTTATGTGTGCAGTATATCATAAACAAAATGTGGTTTGTAATCATCAAAGTATTGTTCACATTAGGGACATAATCTCGTAAGGGACATGAAGATAATTGATTCAACAAAAAGGAAAAAAAACATGTAAATAGAGAGATTCATGCACGGATGTATGTTGGCATTGCTAAGAATTACTAGAAGAATCTTAACACCAAAAGTTGGTAAATACCAAATTGTAGTGAAGTAAATTTTTTGATCAAGTGATATAGAAAGTGTGGTAGAATGAAAATGAATGAAGAGAAAGATACTAAAAAAAGTGAGAATTAAATAAAAAAGAAAGAAAGACGCTGGAAAGAGAGATAATGAAGAAGAAGATCTATAAGAAAAAGAGTTGGAGTAAAGAAAGTTTTGAAAAGGCAGTTGTAATCTTATATGTAGAAGAAGAGATTATAGAGTGTACAATCTCTTCTAGATCTTAAAAATCTAGATGTACACAGATTATGATGAAGATAGGATCTCAAAATCTAGTTGTACAGAGATTATGATAAAGATAGGGTAGAATTTTTTTTTTGATCTGAAAAATTTACTTGTATAGAGATTATAGTCTTTAGAGGATAGTGTAGAGTCTTTTTAACAAAAATTATGATCTCAAAGATTTTGATCTCAAGGAATAAATAAGATAAGAGATTGTGATCTCTATTAACAGAAAATCTTTTCAACAAGATAGAGAATATTGTAAGGAATAAAGAAGATAGAGAATCTTTTAACAAAAATTGTGATTTCAAGAGATAAAAAAAAAAAACCTAATTATTAAAATAAAAAAAATTTGCTTAAACCCCAATAGGTTACCAGTAAAGTATTATAGAAAATTAAATGAAAAGAAGGATGAATTAAAGGCTGCTGAAATGACGAATATTTTTTTAAGATCGGCTCCTCCTATGCAAACCCACCCCTCCTTGAAAATAGCTCTTCAGTACTAACGTAAAATCTGTACATCAAGCATCCTGTAATTTGAAGAAGAAGGAAATCTCTCAATATAACTTCTGCTACTTCTACTAAATCCATATTAGAACGAAGAAGAATAAACAAAGACCATAAATTCATATAATATTAATACCAACCAACCAACCAACCAAGTGGTTGGTGTAGCCATAAACCAGAAGCTATGTGCTGGGGCAAAAAGTTGACAAGCACGTGTAATTACCCCAGCCCCGGACCGGTAAAAACAATCAGCAACGTGGCTGCTGCTTGGATACAAAACCAAAAAAATAAAAATAAAATTTGTTGCACGAAGTTGGGTGAAAAACCAATTAGGGCTGGGATAAAACCCAGTGTGTACACATGGGTCATTCCACCAACGGCTGGGCTATTAACCCAGCATGGATAATACCTAACACGTGGTTGGGTAACGCCCAGTATCATGTACGGCCCTTAGGCCACACACGTGGAGTAATAAAAAAAAAGTAGACAATTATTAAAGTCATTCCTCGTAATAAATAAATTAAAAAAATTAAAAAAATAATGATATTATTAATTGCTTCTTTGTTTGAGACTATAATTAATGGGTACATCATATTAGGAGTGGTACGAGACCCTTTTTGATCTAACTCCTGATTCAAAGATTTGAGAAGTGAATACTCTGTGAACTTGTGTGGTGAATATTAGAAAAAATAATTGATAATAACTATCCTTAAATTTGAACGGTATGGAACGTGCAAAAAAACATTACGCCAATAAATTAGAAAAATAGACCAGGTGAATAATATTTTGACTAAAAACGCTTGGTTATATTTTGGTACTTGGTACCACATCAGTGGAGGTTGTATTTATATATATATTTTAAAAAAATCATCACCAAAATGAATTTTCAAAATGTATTTCAAAGGTGTATTATTATTATTATTATTATATATATATATATATGATTCAAGGCCTACAGGATTTGATTTCTATTAACTTTGTCCCAAAATACAACCTTAATAAATGGAATCGAAATAAACTCCCTACCCTGAGCCTAGAATCTAAGTGGGCACCTAATCATAGCAATTCATTTAAATATACTAAATAAGAATTTATCATTATGAACCACAGGATACCGATACAAACTAGGAAACAAAACAATACGAGTTCAACTGAACAACCACAAATGGAAACACCTGGAGATGCATGGCCATCTTGTTGCGTGCAAACAGTAAGTGAACGGTTGTCAAGTTATAATATATTCCGATGAAAAATTGGGTATCGTCCTCAGGGATATTTACTACACTAGCCATCACGTTTTAGCCCTAATTTTATCTAGACAGTTGAAATCGAGTGATTGAATGATTAAGACATAAATTAAACAAATTAATTATTAACTAATAACACAATGTAAATCATATAAGAAATAAATTGGAGATTAAACTAGAGGTTCGATGTCCCTCACTCTCAACTGTCTTGATATATGTATTATTATTAAATCAATTATCTAGCTTATAAGTCGCAATTCCTAACGTTTCTAATTCTCTCTTTTGAAGCAGAACTAGAGCATATTATCGTTGTATTGATTTCCACCTAATGACTTCAAAAGTTCTCGATCTCCTTTTGAGTCTCACGATAGCCTAGGTTATACTCTCCAGATTCCAACTCAAGGTACCCTCTTTTGGAGCATCTACCTCGAATCTAAGATCAGTCAATCCTTGATCCGGGGATCGAAAGCTTTTTAGACAGAACAATATAAATAAACTAAAAGAATTCATTAATAATAATTAAATAATAAAAGCTAAGACATAGTCTCGAGTTTGGATCAATCTACACCTCTAGAAAGAGGTTTAGTTCATAACAAAAGTCATAAAAACAGTAAACAATGGTGCAAATATGAATCAGAATAAGAAAAGACAAAACTAGAATCGATATGGAATGTGTGGGTGATCTTCAATGCGATTCTCCTTCCCCAACTTGTTCCAGCCGTCAAGTGTACTTATTCTTCTCATCATCATTATGAAAAACCCTTCACTTTGATATATTATATAGCCCACTTCTCTTCCAATCATAATACAAAGTTGCTAATTTGAAAAACCGCCTAAAACCGGCAATCAAAAACACCTAGCACTGCGGCGCCCAGAACATCTTCGTTGCGCCTGATTCGTGGACTTAGCCAATTTATGCCTCTTTTATGCTTTCGTTCTTGTGGACTTAGCTAATTTTCTTCTACTTCTTGACTTGGGTTCTTCATAAATTATCCTCTAACCTTCTCACATGTTGCCTCCATTGTTCATTCTCACTTCCAACACATCTAAACACCTACAAAATAAATTAAAACAAGTAATTAACACACTAAAAATATAAATTGATCCAACATATAATTTAACAAACCGAAATAATGCATAAAAACCTATTTCATTACTAAACTAACAAATGCATCAAAACTAACCTAAACACACTAAACTAATGCATAAATCATCCTAAAAACTCTTATAAAGTACTCCTAAAATATGTCTAAATATGCATCTATCACATCTCTAACTACTACAACTCCAACACCGAAAATGTCAGAACGACAACCTAAAGAAATACCACTAACAGGCAACGTACATGCTGAAAACTCACTTATGTCGGAACAAGCCAACGACCCTACCGAGCGACCTCATCAGAAATGGAAAGAAATTTCAAAAGTTTTGTAAACTATGTAGATCGTCGAATGGAAGAATTTCAGAGACAACATTCGGTGAGCTCCATCGAGAACCAAGGTCAGGGTAGTGCATATTCTCAAGCTAAACAGATTACTCAGTACAAAAGACTTCAACCCTTGACTTTCGAGGGAAAACCTGATGCGGAGGTGGCACAAAAGTGGTTAGACGAGATGAAGAAAGCCTTGGAAGCCATGAGAATTGCAGAAGAAAGGAAAACTCCTTTGGCTACTTATCAGTTAGTTGGTATAGCCACAATTGGTGGAAAATGGTGAGGGAAGATCCAACTATGAATATTGTCACAATAACTTGGCTGAAGTTTGAAGCTCTTTTCATCGAAGAATGCTTTCCCAAGGCAATCAAAAGACAAAAAAGATTGGAATTCTTGAAACTGTACTAAGGACAAATGACAGTGCATGAGTATGTGGCAAAGTTCACCGAATTGTCAGTCTTCTCACCTTCTACTGTTGCCAATGAACGGGACAAAGCGAAAAAGTTCGATAATGGACTTAGGCCTGAGTTAAGGCAAGCATTATCCATCCTAGAGGTGGAAAATTTCAGAGAAATTGTTAATCGAGCAATGCAATTCGAACAAGAAAAACAACAGCAGGAGCAGATGAAGAACAAGGGAAAAATATTATTTTCTCCTCAAGGACAAAGGAATCTAGGAAAATTTCATCGGAAAAACATCTTCGGAGCACCAAAAGCCCCAAGACAAAGAATGGGAAACCAGGAACCTCAACAAGTGGTGAAGCCGAACTATCAAGGCCAACATGGTCAGTTTCCACGACAAGGAAACATGAAGAGGCATGGACAATTTAGGAGCAATCAGTGGCAGCCTATGAATCAAGTTCTTCAACCTGATCTAAGGAAATGTTTAAAATGTGGTCAAACCGACCATATTGTGAGGAATTGTCCCCAACCTCAAAAACGTCAATCGGCTCAAGTCACGCAACCACCACCACCAAGGCAGCCTAACCAACCGCTCAACTGATGAATCAACGACCACAAGGACGTGTCTATGAAGCAACGAGATGCGAACGATAGGATACAACGGTGCCGAAAGGTATCTTTCCCTTATTTAATTCTAAGGTTCAAGTATTGTTCGATACAAGATCTGCTCACTCATTTATTACTCCAGTAGCAGTTCAACAACTTGGGTTGGCAGTAAAACTAATAGAAACCACATACCTGTAGGAACAGGGGTAGAACTTACACAAAAATGTTCTCGTTGTGAGCTTAGATTCCATGACGAACGTTTTCTCGTTAATTTTCTAGTCCTCAGTATAGAAAAATATGGCATGATCTTAGGAATGAATTGGTTAAGTTCGGTTAATGCCAAGATCGATTGTCACAAAAAATGAGTCTATGTAACCTTATCAAACCAAACCATTATTAAAATTCAGGGTTCACAATTCTGATACCCCAGATCAATTGTAGCAGCTCTTAAAATGCATTTCAAGGGAGACACAACTCTAGAAGAAACAAAGGTGGATGATACTGAACATCATTCTAGGGCAAAGATCAATGAATTACCAGTGGTACGAGATTTTCCCACGGTATTCCTTGACGATTTACCTGGGTTACCACCGGTTAGAGAATTTGATTTCAAAATCGAATCAATGCCCAAAACTACTCCAATATCTATTCCACCTTATCGAATGGCAAGTTAGTGGAATTAGATAAGCAATTATGGGATTTGGAATTGAAAGGATTTATATGAAAAAGTACTTCGCCACGGGGAGCTCCAATACTATTTGTTAAAAAGAAAGATGACACACTTTGAATGTGCGTAGACTATCGGAAGTTAAACTAAGCAACCATAAAGAACAAATATCTTTTGCCTCGCATTGTTGACCTTTCCGATCAATTACAAGATGCTCAATATTTTTTTAAGATAGATCTACGATCAAGCTATCATCAACATAGAATCAAAGAGGAAAACATCTATAAAACTGCTTTTTAAACAAGATACAACCATTGCAAGTTTCTACTAATGCCGTTCGGTTTGACAAATGCCCCGGCCACCTTCATGGATCTTATGCATCGAATATTCTGACCATACCTAGACAAATTTGTCGTAATATTTATTGATGATATCTTGGTATATTCATTGACGAAAGAAAATCATGTCAGACACCTAAGAACAGTTTTAGAAACCCTACAGGCTCATAAGTTGTATGCTAAGTTTAGTAAATGTGAGTTCTGGGTTTCTGAAGTCAAATTCTTAGGTCACGTTGTGTCCGAAAAAGGTATTTTAGTAGATGCCTCCAAATTGGAAGCTATCACAAATTGGAAGCAACCTTCTAACATCACGAAGATCTGAGTATTATCATGGGTTCATCCAAGATTTTTCAAAATTGGCAGAACCTATGACTCGGCTAACAAGAAAGGGAATTCCATTCATTTGGAATCAAAAACTGCAAAAACTCATTTTCGGAGTTGAAACGAGGATTAACTACAACACCATTCCTACAAACTCCTGTTAGTGGAAAAGAATATACTCTTTACACTGATGCATCGCTTAATGGGTTAGGAGCTATGTTAATGCAAGATGGGCATGTCATTTCCTATGGATCTCGACAACTAAAAGTTCATGAATGGAATTATTCCACTCATGACTTAGAACTTGTAGTAGTTGTATTCGTTTTAAAGCTTTGGCAACATTACCTTTATGGTGAGAAAATTGAAAATTTCTCCTATCATCAAAGCTTAAGGTACATTTATACACAACGAGATTTAAACCTTAAGCAGAGATGATGGATTGAATTTCTGAAAGATTATGACTTTACACTTCAATACCATCCGGGCAAAGCGAATGTGGTAGCCGATGCCCTTAGCAAAAAATTTCATGTTGAGGTAAGAGCAATGATACTATCTCACTGGCACATGATATCAGAAATTGATCAATACGGCCTGTATATGGAAATGAGACCTTCACGTATCTCACTCCATAGCATCAACATTCAATCCGTATTGATCAAAAAGATAAAAACAACTCAAGTCAATGACTCAAAATTACAAAAAAAGAAGGCACAATTGCAACAACAACAAAATCTCGGACATTGGGCGTTGGCAACAAATGGTACAGTATTGTATAAAAAATGAATCAACCTTCCAAACGATGCAGAGCTACGGAAGCAGATTTTGGATGAAACACATTTGTTCAAGTTTGCCATGCACCCTGGTGGAGACAAGATGTATCATGATCTCAAACGGCAATATTGGTTTATCGGAATGAAAAAGGAAGTGACTCAATGTGTAACAAAATGCCTTACCTGTCAACAGTTAAAGGCTGAACACCGAAAACCCTCAAGATTGATGCAACCTTTACCAATAGGGGAATTAAAATAGGATAATATCACAATGGACTTTGTTGTTGCTCTACCCAGAACACAAAAGGGCAAAATAAAATATGGGTCATAGTAGATAGGCTCACCAAAATGGCCAGATTTCTGACCATAAAATCAATAGATACTCCAGCAAAACTAGCTGAACTATATGAGGCAGAGATAGTAAAACTCCATGGGATTCCACAAACAATTGTTTGTGACCGAGATCCAATATTTACCTCTCGCTTCTGGCAAAGTTTTCAACAAAGAATGGGTTCAAAAATCACAATGAGTACAACATTTCATCCTCAAACAGATGGTCAAATAGAAAAAGTGATTCAAATTTTGGAAGACATGCTTCGTGCTTGTATTATGGATTTTCATGATAGCCGGGCCAAATACTTACATTTAGCCAAATTTTCCTATAAAAATAGTTATCAGGCAAGCCTCAAAATGGCACCATTTGAAGCCACGCATGGCAGGCCTTGTCGATCACTAGTCTGCTGGATGTACATGACAGATAGAATTGGGGCCATAATTGATTAAAGAAACAAGTGAGAAAATCCAAGTGATTAAGGACAGACTTCGTATAACACAAAGCTGACATAAGAGTTATGCAGACCGGTGTTGTCAAGATTTGGAGTTTCAAGATAAGGATTGGGTATTTCTCAATGTTCAACCCATAAAATGAGTTCAACGATTTAGGACAAAAAGAAAGTTATCACCACGATATATTGGACCTGTTGAGATCAAACAGAGAGTTGGACTTGTAGCTCACCAACTTGATTTACCTGTATCTATGGCAAGAATACATGATGTTTTTCATGTATCCATGCTCCGCAAGTATCATCCGGATCTCTCGCATATTATTTCATGGAATAATATCCAAGTTGAAGAAGGAAACGTATACAAAGAACATTCAATACAAATACTTGATAACAAGTCACAACTCTGAAGGAAAACCATTCCGCTAGTCAAAGTACTTTGGAGACATCATGGGATAGAAGAAAGAACTTGGGAGTTAGAAGCAACAACGAAAGAAAAATACCCTGAATTCTTTGATGATATATATCAAGATCTTCATGATATTTTTGTGCATCTTGATGGCTGGTGTACTTGCATATGAATGAATACATATATATCTTGATATATAATTTCAATCATGTGTACATGGATAGTTTGAATAGTAATGTCATATAATAAATTGGAAATGCAATTGTTCCTATAATTATATGTATATTACAACTAATCCTTGAAGTTGATGACAAATGAACTAAAACCAGTTTAACCCCTTCGAATTGGAAGCCAACTTCGTGCCACCACCATACCAAGTTGACAATCCTGCACCACTTGGGCTACAAGAAAATAATTTATTTCCTGGCCTGATCGAGCATCCACATAATAATAATGCCAACTAGGAGAATTTTAATCAAGTTGTTCAAGAAATTGAAGTGCCTATAGAGAAAGAGGCTTTAGTTCCTGCTCCTGAGGTCCTTATGCACGAGGAAATGCCATACTATCCTTACCACTATGTAATTGAAATGTCAGAGATATTTTCCACATTTCCATTAACCGAGCAAGATTCGGTGACACCACCACACTTCTCTCTAAAAGGATATGTTAATGAACAAAGAAAAATTGAATTAGTGAACCAACTCTTTGCCCAAGAAATGGAAGAATTTTCTGTAGAATGTATGGTAAGTACGACCAAGTATCCCTGGCAGCCACAGAACATGGCATATAGAGAGGAAGTGGCAGATAACACTGGTCTTACTTACAATTCAGATATTATAAATTAAAAATAATAGCTTCTAAATTCATTTCCATTATCACTTAGATTAAAAATAGCAAGATAAAAGTAGAAATGAATTTCAAGGACGAATTTCCTAAAGGAGGGAGGGTTGTAATACCCTCAAACTGAATCCACTTAAATATTAGAATCTTGTTCGATAATCAAGGGACGTAAACATCAATATCTTAAAAGATCCATATATTTTAGACAAAAGATATCAATAAAGATCAAAGATATTTTAGGACATAAAGGTCAATATCTCAAAAGATAAAGAACATTCCGGGAAGAGGATGTAAGTGTCAATATCTCAAAAGATCTAGGTATTTTAGAAAAAAGACATCGATAAGATTAAAGATATTTTAGGACATAAAAGTAATTTTTGAAAATGGCTAAGGACAAAATGGAGAAAATGCAAAATTCTTACCCCTTATAAATAGGGGCAAGGTTAAAGTAAAAATCATAATCACCGTTTCTTCTTTTACTTTAATTTTCTTCTAAAAAGAAAACTATGAGGATATTCTGTTGAGGACGGAGAGATTGTGCAATAAAGACAAAACTTCAGAAATCTCGAGGTGGGAAGGAACCTGTAGTTTGCATTTCTTATACTTTTTATTGGTTTATTATATTCCTGCATTATTTTGGTTCCGTGCACACTATTGTATCACTAGTGATGTTTTGGGTACGCTGACCCTTGCGGGATTGCTAATTGCAGCTTGATGAAATGTTGGATGAGATATCTCGAAGTTTTGTTATTTATGTTAGCAGTGCTATCTTGGTTAATTGTGTGCTTACTTTACTGGATTGCGTAGTTTTAACCTTAATATTGCTTGAATATATTAACTTTAATAAGTGGTATAAGAAGTGGAACCCATTAGGGGACTCACTGAGCTTCTGCTCATCCCTTTATTTTCATTTCCAGGAAATTAGTACAAAATTTGGTGGTGTCAATAAAAGTGATGGTGGTGATGCTGATCTGACTTTCTGAAGGTTGTTTTGCAAGGATTAAAGTTGTTTCAAGAAGAAAGTTTGATGCTTATATTAGTAAAGCCATGATTCATTGGCTGTAAAAAAACAAATAAATAAATAAATAGGTCATGGTGTCCTTATTAGTATATATATAGCAAATAGTTAGGTAAATATGTTGTTGGGCAGTATATTATATTTACAAAATATGTTGCATATAAATAAAATGTTTTGTAAATAGTAACTATGATAGCTAAAAACTTGTAAAGTTATTATGTAAAATAATTACTTGTCGATGTAATAAAATATAGGGGCTTTATTTAGAGATTTTGGTCATGTTCTGGTGTATTAAGAAAAAGTTGTAACCCCTAAATTCTCTGAGGTCTAAGATAATACTAATATGTTTTTCATATATATATATAAAAAGAGATTTGGGGAACGTGAGAATTTGGGGTGTTACATTATTTATGCAACGTGTGTATGAAATTATACAAGTTATATGCAATATTGTATGTGAAAAATATAGAGGGGTTTTCCAATAATGGGAAATATGCAAATGGAGGGAATTTCAAATGACAATGTCCATTCATTTGGGGGATTAAAACTCCCAATCGAAAGAGTTTTTATTTAAAATCTTATGTTCATTAAGCGTTCGCATTTAAATAATAAAATGTTCAACCATTAGACATTTTAACTTAAAACCTCCTTTCAACAGACATTTTAATGTCTAATATTTGGAGAAAAGAGTTTCGCCACTGTCGCGACCCCCTTCTCAAGGTGATGTCACGACCGACACAGAATACTAGACATGCCATAGCTTGATATGTCTGACATCCTGTCAGCCTAACCTGTCATTATCGTTAACCTACGCGGTTCATCACTTAGCTCGTCCCTAAATATACTACGATAAAGTATATTTTGATGATCACAAACAAAGTACTTTTCGATGCTAAACGTGCGTATATCAAGATTTCATCAAAGCACCTAAGGAAACAAAAAGCCAATGAACGACTTGATCAAGGAACTCAAAGATCACATCCAACCGTCAAATTCGTTTCAATCCAAAGAACTTCAACGATGACATCATGATTTCAGGATCACTTCACTCGAACGATTCGATCAAGCTTCAGGTATACATCTCTCGATCAACATTCAATACATTCAACTTAGCAAAGCTCTTATTGAAGATCTCATAATGAAGAGTTGGATGTAATGGGTATGAGAAATGAGAAATACACAAAGTGTTTTTCAAAACCATGCATAAATCATCTACCGTTAATTCTCAAAATGTTTTTCAAAACCATACATAAATCATCTATGTATGTTTTTTTAATGTGCATGTTTTAATTTCATCTTTCTACGGTATTTCAAATGATCTAATACCATATATTTAATTTGAAATCTATCGAGTTTTTATTCGCATTTATCGTATATTTTATTATGAGTCAAAACTATGTTTAAAGAATGTTTCAGGACGCTAATGAAATAGCAGCACTCTCCTGAATTTTATAAGTTAGGACACTGATAGTTCATTAGGACGCTGGTAATGTTTAAGGTTGAATAGAACTGGTTTATAAGGACACTTACTTGTATAGTAGCGGCCTCCTTTATTAGTCAACCTCTGAAGTTGTCAGGAAGCTGACTTAGCATCAGCTCACTGAAAGATGCCTTCAAAGAATGTATCTTTGAGGCTGATAGTTATAAGTTGAGCAATCTATTAGGACATTATCTGGATAGAAGCGCTCTCACCTATTGGAATCAACTTATTAACTTTCAGGATGCTGATTGTCCTTCAGCGTGTTTGTGTCTAATGTTTTATGTTTTTAACTGGTAGGACGCTTACGCAATGTAGAGCCCTCATGCACTTAGTTGTTTTAAAACACAATAGGACTTTAATTGTGTTTTAGCGCCCTCAAGTTTAAGTTGTCTAACTGACAAAGTAAGTCAGGATGCTTACGAGTTAGTAGCGCCCTCACTTAAATGTTCAGCAGGACGCTTATATGTAATAAGTGCCCTCAAGGAACAAAATGACATTGTTGATATTATGCGTTAGGACACTGATTATGGAATAAGGACGCTAATTCAACAACCGTCACTGCTCGAATAAGTACACTACATCAGTTTACTTTTTCAGAACAAACCTTTGCACAAAGTCCTTTTCAGACCTATCAACGATCGTCTCTGATACATGAAATAAGTTTTTCTAAAACTTTCCTTTTTCATGAAATCTGAAAGAACCAGAATGTTAGTGAAAATTGCAGTTGCCATTTTCATATAACATTCTAGCCGTTGTGTGTAAACATTCATATTATTCAAAATTCAAATGTCTAACGGCTATGTCCCACTAAGTCTCTAAATACCGACACTTAGGATCAAACAACTTGCCAATCATTTTGTATTGTGACAATACTTTTTGAAAGTTAGTTTGTGTCAAAATGAATTTCATTTTCTAATCTTTCAAAGTATTTTTCACTGATACCTTTACCATTACAATAGATTTTCATATTGAGCTTCAATTATACTTTATCTTTGAAAATCTATCTTTATTGGTATCAACTCAAACTCTTAGCACTGATTTCATTCTTGCTGGAGATAGAATTTGAGAAATAGTTCAAGATATACAATTGTACTTGAGTTCATATCTTAAGTACTGTATTGAACTATATCAGTAGTTGCCTTAACTACTGATCACTGAACCAAAAGTTCTCATACTTATATTTTATATCTATTTTGAAAACTGTCTTTGTCTTTGATTTGCACTAGTCCTTTGCGTTTTAAGTCAATCTTTATTTAGTATTTATTACTTTTAAAGAAGCACTGATTTTCATATCATATCATTCATGCTTTTTGAAACTGCACTTGAGCAATGCCAAACATTGAAAGGTAAAAGACTGTAGGTGTATTTCAATTTAGCATTACCTATTTCATATTTCATATCTTTGTAATGCTATGTACTGAGCTTAATTATAAAGTGTTCTACTACGTTAGAACCAACCAACATCTAGTGTTGTAATGCTGGTGTGTTTCTAGACTGAAACAACTAGGACAAGTGAATGAAGTTCACTTAATAATTTCAGGATTGAAATCATGTAAAATTATCTCTGAACTTGTAAAAGAGAACCGGTTCATGCTGATCCCGTAAAAGGATAGGCTATCTCTTGCATGTAAAAGATAAATGGTTCATCCTTAGCCCGTAAAAGGATAGGTTTGCCTTTAACCTGTAAAAGGGCAGCTGTAATGGTTTGGTTCTCACCCGTAAGAGAATTCCTTAGTGATAAGGTTAAAATCCTAACTGAGGAGGTTAGGTAGTGGACGTAGGCGTGGCCGAACCACTATAAATCGTGTGTCTCACTTTTGTAATTTAGTTTGTGTTCTATTTTGCATCCAATTCCAATACACTCATGTAAATCACTAAGTTATTGGAAGATAATTTTAAAATTGACCATCGCACCCAATTTATCCCCTCTTGGGTGGACCAACAATTATACCTCTGTCACACCCCATTCTGTTACCCAAAATAATACACAACGATTCATAGAACTGGAGTGCGAATAATTATGGACATCAACGTAGATATTTTATTCATCCCCCATAAATTAAGGAGGGCACAAGTACAAGGGTACATTATTTTACATACACGACTACGCAACGAAAATACATCTACAAAAACCTACACACCTAGATCTACGTTGATGTCCCGCTCTCTACGTGCCTCCTTCTCACATAGTTGTTGTGTGCAAAGCCGCAAGTGTACGATGTCAAGTAATAATATAAACCGATTAAAATCAGATATTGTCCTCAGGGATTGAATGAGCTAGGACGTTCTAACCCTAATTTTATTTAGAAAATCAAATTCGAGATATCAAGTAATTAAAAAGATTAATTAAAAGAATTAATATTAAACTAACAATGCAATAAAAAGCAAATGGGAAATCAATGGTAGAATGGTCTAGAGGTTCGATATCACCTCACTCTCAACTATGCCTTTTATATGTATTTACTATGAAATCGATTATCTCGTTTATAAGTAAAAAATCATAATGTTTCTAATTCTGTCTTTTGGAGCAACAATTGAAGCATATTATTGTCACCTTGGCCTTACTCTTTCAATGAAAACTTAAAATGACAATAACTCATTATGTTTCGTGATTTTCACCTAATGACTTTAAAGGTTCTCGATCACCTTTTGAGTCTCACGATAGCCTAGGTTATATTTTTCAAGTTCCAACCCAAGGTACCCTCTTTTGGTGCATCTACCTCAAGTCTCTGATCAATCAATCTGCGATTAAGGGATCAAAAGCATTACACCCAGAAAAATATAAATAAACTAAAAAACTTCATTAATAATAATCAAGCAATAAAATCTAAGACAGAGTATCGAGTTCGGATCAATCTACACCTCTAGATAGAAGATTTAGTTCACGAATAAAGACATGAAAACATGAAATAATATGATGAATATGAATATAAACCCAGAAAAACCAAGTAGATGGAAGGGAAGTTGTAGGAGAATCTTCAACAATCTACAAGTTTTATCTTCTTCTCTACTTCAAACCCTACCCATTTTCTTTGCTCTTCCCTTATTTTTCTCCTCTGATTTTCCCCTCTTTTCCTCTTCATAATTTTCTATTTATAATCGTGAGTCTGTAGAAATAAACCGCGTCTAATTCGGAGTTGAATTGAGAAAGTTATGGCCAAAACACAAACATAGAAACTTTTCCAAAATCCTACCGAACCCCGGCGAGGCGACGCCCATTGTGGACGTTGCGGCGCCCACTTGTTGTCTCGCTCCACCACCAGAACCAGCACCTGAGCGCCGTGGTGCCCCATTGCTGGTTTGTGCCTTTTTTTTTCTTTCTCCTCATGCTTGTGGACTTAGCCAAATTTTCATATCGTTTGCCTTGGTACGCACATGTGTTTTAAAGCCAACTTCATGCAACTTGTTTCCAACCTCCAAGTCCACTTTAGGTCCATCAAAACACCTTCAAAACAACCCAAATCAAGCAAGTATCATGCATTAATAGTCTCATGAACCAACCTATAAAAATTCAAACTGAAATAATGCAAAAACACCAAAACTTGACAAAACTATCAAATAACCTAATTTATGATAAACTAACCTAATATATGAACTAAATACCATAAAATATAGCTAAAACATGCTCCAAAACAAATACTAAATACCTACTTATCAAACACCCCCAAGCTTAGGACTTTGATCGCCTCGAGCAAAGGGAAAACAAAACAAAAACCAACAAACATGTCAATCAATAATCTACCATCCTATTCTCAAACAAATTATAACTTGATTCAAAATATAGCATGCATATCATCATCATAGCCTCTAAGATCACATTGAAAGATAATAACTCATAGAAAAATTTCAAGAGTGTTAGAGATGTCTAGATTTTAAATCAAACTCTTCACCTAACCTCATCTTTCATTCTCAAACACACCATCACATAGTCAATCTCATAAAACCATTCTTGAAATTCATAGATAAATGCAAGTAAGCATAAAGTGTAAGTGATCTCAAATAGATATATATATATATATATATATATATATATATATATATATAAAGTGAATTCCATAGGAAAATCTTTCATGCCACTCTCCACGAATGTAGATCACATGCCATTTAGAATCAATAAGTCTCTCACAGGTTGTAACGTCAAGCCAAGCTTCAAAGGTAGGGAAAAATCAAAAAAATTTAGCTCAAAACACCTTAAACACTTTGATCAATTACAAACATTCACAACATTACATTTAGAACCAAAAACTCAATTTCAGTATATATACCCACTTCAAATATCCCACTTTTTTCATTTTTCATTCACTTTCCATTCTTGTACTGTTTGCTTTATATATATATATATAATACTACACCCCCAAACTTGTTTCTTTTCATAACATGGGCATAACATCCTTTCCTTTTTCTCTTTTTTCATCATTCATTCTTTTCATTCTTTTTTTTTTCTTTTTTTCTTTTTTTTTTTCTTTCTAAGAAGCTCATAAAATAAGCAAACTTTCAACTCAATAGTACTTCACTCCATCACCTACTTTTCATACTTTTATTCCCACTTTCAACCCTAAAAAAGATAACACTCCAACATAATCAAAGTGTATAAGATGTATAGGTTGAAAAATAAGAAATTTAAACATATCCAACTCATGTTATCCAATGCATAGGTAACAAAAGAAAGATCATAAAGCTCAAAATGGGTGACTAAGGATATAATAATAATAATAAAAAAGGGTAGGTTATATGGCTTAAACATTTTCAAACATGGCCTAAATCATTTTTCTTATGACATGTTCTCTAGGATTTTGCCTCAAGTGATAATCAAACTTGTTCTAGGATTTCTAAAGATCTAATATATATAACTTTACTTGCACAAATCTAATCCAAACAAGTCATGATTCCACAAAATCAACTACACTAGACATGTAAAGAATTTCCAACAAAGCTAAGCTAATAGTCGAATCAAGCACACAAACTTAAAATATCTCTCTACATTCTCCTAGAGTCATGTTCATATACATGTTCTCCTATCATTGACCATTTAGAAAAAAACTAAAAAAATTAGAATCAAATCAGAATTTGTAAGATCATAGGACATCCTAACCTAAAACTACCACATCTTCACACTGACAAGTCAAAAATCAAAATTCTCCCCCCAAACTTAAAACAAGCATTGACCTTGATGCTTCACAATAAAAATAGAAAAAGAGAATGGATATAAAATAAGAAAGAGAAGGTGAGAAACCCCCTTGAACCCAAAGGGTTGACGCCTCCACATAAATGCTCTATCTTTTTCATGTAGCTCGCACAAGGCCCCCAAACTTGATCAAGAACCTGGGACAAAGATAACAAACGCTATGTCAATGGAAAAGGTAAATACTAAAAAACTAATTAAATAAGTAAATAAAAATAAAAATCATAAAAGTAACCGATGGGTTGTCTCCCAACAAGCGCTTAGCTTGAAGTCCTTAGCCCAACTACCATCTTTGTCTACTCAACGAGGGTCCTCAAGGTACACGTCTTCCCCATGCTCGTCCTCTTGCCCAAAATAGTGCTTCACTCGAAGTCCATTGACTCGAAAGAGAACCTTCCTTGCTACGTAACTCCACTGTTCCATATGGAAATACCTTCTCAATAGTGAAAGGACCCGACCACCTAGACTTCAATTTACCCGAAAACAATGTCAACCTTGAATTATATAAAAGAACTAGTTGTCCCGGTTTGAATTCCCGCTTCACAACCATCTTGTCACGCCATTGGTTTGTTCTTGCTTTGTAGAGCTTGGCATTTTCATAAGCATCATGGTGGAATTCCTCCATCTCATTAAGTTGAAGAAGTTTTTGGTCACCGGATGCCTTTAAATCAAAATTCAGTTTCTTTATTGCCCAATAGGCATGGTGCTCCATCTTAATCGGTAAGTGGCATGCTTTTTCCGAACACCAAACGATACGGAGACATCCCAATGGGTGTCTTAAAAGCTGCCCGGTAAGCCTATAAAGTGTCACCGAGCTTCAAAGCCCAATCTTTTCTCTTAGTGTTCACGGTCTTCTCTAGGATTCGCTTCACCTCTCGGTTACTAATCTCAGCTTGTCCATTGCTTTGAGGATGGTATGGCATGACAACCTTGTGTTTCACCCCATACTTGGCAAGTAATGCATTAATGAGCTTGTTACAAAAGTGGGACCCTTCATCACTAATGATCGCCCGAGGAGTGCCAAAGCCTGTAAAACTGTTCTTTTGAAGGAACTTCAACACTACCCTTGCATCATTTGTAGCTATGGCAATTGCTTCCACCTACTTTGAAACAGAGTCAATCGCTAAGAGAATGTATGTCTTCCCACATGAAGAGGGAAACAGTCCCATGAAGTCTATGCCCCAAACATCAAATAGCTCCACCTCCAAGATATTAGTCAATGGTTGCCCATGTCTCCTCGAAATAGTACCAAGACATTGGCATCGGTCACATGTCTTCACATAAAAATAACAATCCCTAAACAATGTGGGCCAATAAAACCCACTTTGAAGAACCTTAGCCGTTGTCCTTGTAGTCCCAAAGTGACCACCATATGGAGATGAATGATAATCATGGAGCATGGCTTTCACTTCCTCCTCTGATACACTCCTCCTAATAATTTGATCGTTACACCTCTTAAATAGCAAGGGCTCATCCCAAAGGTAGAATCGCAAGTCATGTAGAAACTTCTTCTTTTGTGCATATGATAGATCTGGAGCTAATACACAACTAGCTAAGTAATTCATATAATCAGCATACCATGAAAGTTTGGCAAACAACCCATATAAATTTTCATTTAGAAACGTTTCCACAATTGGCACACCATCATCTTTCTCATCTAGTTGCAGCCGAGATAAGTAACCTGCAACTACATTCTCACTCCCTTTCTTGTCTCTAATCTCCATATCAAATTCCTGAAGCAAGAGGACCTATCGAATCAACCAAGGTTTTGCATCCTTCTTCTCAAACAAGTATCAGATGGCCGCATTGTTATCTCAATGAACCCCATGACATGAATGTTTTGATGATTCCAAATATCTTCAGTTGGTCTATCTAATGATCTTGTCAAGTGTTTCAGGTTTATCAAGAATCAAGATCAAGGAACTGTGATCACAAGCCTATTGAACATCAAAGTAAAGTTCCGAGTGTGTCAGTACTTAAAATGTAAAGTCTATCGATCATCTTACTCTCAGCAAGATTTTTATCGTTTGCATATTTTGATCGTAACATTTTAATCGTACCTTATGATTTCTAAAGTATTTGTTTTGATTAAAAGAAACAATGATGTTTTATCTAGTTTTAATTGAGAAATCAAAAATTGTTTTTATAAAATCTTTCAGGACGCTAATGCTTTAGCAGCGCCCTCCTGGACTTGATGAGTCAGGACGCTGATAAAATGTTAGGACACTCAAGGTTGAGTTGAACTATTTAATAAGGACGCTTACTCGTTAGTAGTGACATTTCTTTTATCAACCTTTGAGAATGTCAGGACGCTCACTTAGTTTCAGCTCGCTGAAAGATTTTCTTTTATCTTTAAGTGATTTCTATATTTAAGGACGCTGAAAAGTTATAAGTTGAATGAATTATCAAGACGCTACTTGTGTAGGAGCGCCCTCATCCTTAGAATCAACTTAAGTAACTTTTAGGACGCTCACCGTCCGTCAACGAGTTTAAACATTATTTTAAAATTGCTTTTAATAGTTTAGGGCGCTTACTCTTGAGTAGCGCCCTCATATGTTTTGCGTTTTAAAACAAAGCAGGAAGCTTACAAAGAAGTAGCGCCCTCATGCTTTAAGTAGTTTAATTGTCAAAGCAAGCAGGACGCTTACTACTTAGCAGCGCCCTCACTTCATTATTCAGTAGGACGCTGGTATTCTATGCGCACCCTCAAAGGAACAAAACGACAAAAATGATATTTTTACTATTCTGACATATACTTATTTTTCGTCACTTTTTCAGAACAACTTTTTGTCCAAAATCAATTTTCTGTATTTGTAAGAGATATTCTCTGAATCACAAACCATGTCTTCTAAAACTTTCCTTATTCGTATATCTGGAGAAAAATAAAATATTCATGAATTGTGCAGTTGCCATTTTCGTGGTATATTCAAGCTGTTGTGAGTAAACGTTCATATTGGAAATTCAAATTCAAATGAACAACAACTTGATCTCTACAAGTCTATAAATACAGACACTTAACAATTTGTTAAGCACCTAAAATTTTCTGAGCTAAAACATTTTTTGAAAGTTAGTTGAATTTTCATCTGGTCAAGAAAACGTTTAAGTCGATCTATTTTCACAGTAGTTTCTTTGAGACTTTGCGTATTCAAAAGATTTTCATACTGAGCTAACAATCTATCTTTATCTGAAAATCTATTTGAAGTTTGAAACTGTTTTCACTTAAATCGTTCAGCACTGTTTTAACTAATATCATTCTTGCTAAAAGAGTAATTTGAGAGATAGTTCATAGGATACAGTTGTATTCAATTTCATATCTTGTATATTGTATCAAGGTTGTAACAATAGTTAGATAAACTACTGAGTTGATATTTTATATTCAACAAAGTCAGGTCGTCTCACACCCGTACGTTGAGATAGGTTGGTCTCACGCCTGTAAGCTGAGCAGTGTAACGATTGTTTTCACAACCGCAAATTGAGAAAATGTGTAATGACTTGATTCTCACCTGTAAGAGAATCCCTTAGTGATAAAGTTGAAAATCCTAACTAAGGAGGTTAGATAGTGGACGTAGGCAAGTAGTCGAACCACTATAAATCGACTGTGCATATTTGTTTAATTTTTGTACTTTATTTCTGCCATTGTTATTATTTTCTAAATCGTCTAAGTGTCCAATTCACCTCTCTTTTGGACATATCTAGGCCAACAGGCATGGTCGGTGTAGACAACCACCTTAGACCCAATGATGCAGGATTTAAACTTATCAAAAGCAAAGACCACCGCTAGCAATTCCTTCTCGGTTGTAATGTAATTTTGTTGGGCCCCATCAAATGTTCTACTTGCATAATAGATGGCCTGGAACATCTTCTTTTTTCTTTGCCCAAGAACTGCTCCCAAAGCATAATCACTTGCATTACACATGATCTCGAACGGTTCACTCCAATCCGGTTCCACCATGATAGGTGCTGAAATCAAGGCCTTCTTTATCAAACCAAAAGCTTCCTCACAATGCTCATTAAGCACAAATGAAGTCTTTTTCTCAAGTAAGTTGCAAAATGGCTTTGTTATCTTGGAGAAATCTTTGATGAATCTTCTATAAAAAGCCGTATGCCCTAAGAAACTTCTTATGTCCTTCACATTTTTTGGATGTGGAAGATTTTCAATAGTCATAATCTTGGCCTTGTCTACCTCAAGTCCTTTGGACGAAATTCAGTGTCCAAGAATAATACCCTCATGGACTATGAAGTGACACTTTTCCCAATTAAGCGCAAGGTTTGTTTCTTTACACCTTTTCAACACAAGGGAGAGGTTATGCAAACAATGATCGAATGAGGACCCAAACACTGAAAAATCGTCCATGAAGACCTCCATGATGTCCTTCACCAAATCTGAAAATACAACCATCATACACCATTGAAAAGTCGCCGGTGCATTACACAATCCAAACGGCATATGCCGAAACGTAAAAGTACCATACGGGCATGTGAATGTAGTCTTTTCGTGATCTTCCGGGGCGATGGCTATTTGATTGTAACCTAAATATCCGTCTAAGAAGCAATAGTAGTGGAAACCCGCCAACCAATCTAGCATTTGATCAATAAAAGGAAGGGGAAAGTAATCCTTCCTTGTGGCCTTATTGAGCTTCCGATAATTGATGCACACTCTCCAACCTGTGACTGTTCTTGTAGAAATCGGCTCATTCTTTTCATTCATCACCACAGTCATACCACCTTTCTTTGGCACCACTTGGACTGGACTCACCCTTGGACTATCCAAAATGACGTATATGATTCCCAACTTGAGCCACTTCAAGATTTCAGCTTTAACAACCTCTTTCATAGGTGGGTTTAGCCTCATTTGATACTCAATTGAAGGCTTGTAAGATTCCTCCATCAAGATCTTATGCATACCAATCGAAGAACTTATCCCCTTGATGTCAGAAATGAACCACCCAAAAGCGAACTTGTACTCTCTCAAGATGCGCAATAGCTTCTCCTCCTCCACACTAGACAAAGCCGATGATATGATTACCGACATAGTAGACTTCTCCCCAAAAATGCATAGAAAAGATGTTCTGGTAAGGGCTCAAGTTTGGTGAAGACTCTACTAACTCGGGTGGTAAAAAAGCTTCAATGTCTTCCACTTTGTTGGTTGTACTGTCATGATTACGGGCCTCAAGAGCAAAGGCATAATGTTGGACATCATCATGAACTGTCTCATCTTTAGACACCGAATGCACAAGACACTTCTCTAAGGGATCTCCCAGTGTAGCCTCAGCATGTACCTCGGTCACACATGCATTAACTACTTTCGCTACGTCAATCCGGTGACGTGTATTCCCCTCCGATGGAATTTAAGAATCTTGTATATGTTGAACAACACTTCTTCATCATTTACTCACAAGGTAATCTCACCATGTTGCACATCTATCAAAACTCTCCCAATAGCCAAGAATGGCCGCCCAAGTATAATAGGAATATTGCCATCTTCCTCCATGTCCAAAACTACAAAGTCCATCGGGAAGATGAACTTGTCCACCTTCACTAGCATGTCCTCAATGATACCCCGAGGGTATGTAAGTGATCGATCCTCTAATTGCAAAGATATTGTAGTTGCCTTCACCTCGCCAAGCCCCAATGTCCTGAAAATTGACAAAGGCATCAAGTTAATGCTTGTACCTAAATCACATAAGGCTTTATTGAAATTTAAAGAACCAATGGTGCAAGGTATAGTGAAACTCCCTTGATCTTTTAGCTTTTGAGGATAGTAGGGCCTTCAATAGGAGACCCCCTAAACTGATGTTGTTGAACCATAGAGATCAACACCGGTTTCAGCTCAAAATTGTTTGCGTTGATAGGAACACGAACTATGCTAGAATAATTCTCATTGATGACCAGTTTGAAGTAATCTCTCAAGGTCAACTGATTTTGATTGTCTACCATGGCTTCAGCTTCAATTCTTCCCTATCTCCTTAGTCTCCCAAAAGTGCGTTCGATTTCGAGATCGAATGGTAGTACTTCAAAACATCTTGCTCGTTGCATAAACTCTTGAAATCCTATAAAATAGAAACTAAGAAAGAAAATCAGAGAATAAAATAAAAATAAAAATCTAAATTAAAATCAAAGTTAAATAACATGATATTAGTGAAAACTAGTATCTCAATCCCCAGCAACGGCGCCAAAAACTTGTTGTAGGCAAACCTGCAAGTGCACAGTGTCAAGTAATAATATAAACCAATAAAAATAGGATATTGTCCTCAGGGATTGAATACTACACTAGCTATCACATTCTAACCCTAATTTTATTTAGAAAATCGGATACAAGATATCAAGTAATTAAAAACAGTAATTAAAACAATTAATATTAAACTAACAATGCAATAGAAAGCAAATAGGAAATCAATGGTAGAATGCTCTAGAGGTTCGATATTACCTCACTCTCAACTATGCCTTTTATATGTATTTACTATGAAATCAGTTCTCTCGTTTATAAGTAAAAAATCCTAATATTTCTAATTCCCTCTTTTGGAGCAACAACTAGAGCATATCATTGTCACCTTGGCCTTACTCTTTTGATGAAAACCTAAGATGACAATAACTCATTAAATTTTGTGATTTTCACCTAATGACTTCAAAGGTTCTCGATCTCCTTTTGAGTCTCATGATAGCCTAGGCTATATTTTCCAATTTCCAACCCAAGGTACCCTCTTTTGGAGATCCTACCTAAAGTCTATGATCATTCAATATGTGATCGAGGGATCAAAAGCATTACACCTAGAAAAATATAAATAAACTAAATCATCTTCCAAGTCCACTCTAGGTCCATCAAAACACCTTCAAAACAACCCAAATCAAGTGAGTATCATGCTTTAAATAGTCTCATGAACTAACCTATAAAAATCCAAACCGAAATAATGCAAAAACACCAAAACTTGACAAAACTATCAAATAACCTAATTTATGATAAACTAACCTAATATATGAACTAAATACCATAAAATATAGCTAAAACATGCTCCAGAATATATACTAAATACCTACTTATCAGTAGCTCCGATGGCATTTTCCCTAACATGCAATGTCTAAGAGCCTGGGAAAAATATCAACGAGGTAGCTCAACAGCTCTATGGCTCAAGCAAAGTAAACGCATCGTTTACAGAAAGATAAATACAACAATACATAGAATAATGCATTTCAATCCATGTCAAACAATTCAGTCATGAAATGCAGCAACATCCTCAATGTATGTGTGCTTTATAAACCAATTAACAACTATAGAGTGCACCGCAGGCCGTGTGCTT
Source organism: Paratinospora sagittata (assembly GCA_035771175.1). NCBI lineage: Eukaryota > Viridiplantae > Streptophyta > Magnoliopsida > Ranunculales > Menispermaceae > Paratinospora > Paratinospora sagittata. Next base: position 11,514,627 of record CM069589.1, read on the forward strand.
AGTATCATCATGTGATGGTTCCCCTTTAAAATAACGGGACCGAGCGCAATATAGCTCTAGGGCCCACAAGAAAAAGTGTTCAACCGCATCACGAGGGCTTCCAATGATCCGTCTCAAAGACAAGAAACAACCCCCATCATTAGTATGCCATATGCATGAAGTAATGTAGCATGGTTTAATGTATATAAACGATGCAATGCCATGCTTATCATAAAGTAAAAGAATACGCAAACCTATGCCTTCATCCCCACCTCACGAATATTGTCGCCACGTCGCGAGAACGTACGACGTCCATTTCTGTAGCCATTCTACGAGCATTGCGCCCATGGCTTTCCTTTACCTTGAATCAGATAACATTTTGGCACATCATTCAAACTTGTAGTCCGTAGACCGAATCTCGGTGAATCGTGGCTTTGCAGGCACCGAGGACAGCATCTTGGCTCAACATTAGACTCCAAGTGTAGCGGACAATGTTACGGTGCATCAAACATCTCGGTGCCTCATTTGACTCTCAAGAGGCGCAGACAACATTTCGGTGTAACATTGGGTTTCAAGTGCCGCGGACAGCGTCTCAACACTCCAAACATTGAGGGGGAAAGTCTCGGCGTTTTCGAGGGTTTGAAAGGCGTAGAGAATGGTTTGGAGGAGGGAGAACCCCCTCCTATTTATAAAAAAGTCTTGAAACTTTCCTAGGCACTTTTTTGGGGTTGTCGGGCACTTTGTTGGGCTTAAATTGAGGAACCTAAATCCTCAGTTCTCGTTTCATGTTGAGTACATTTGTTTTATGTCATTTTATGATGTATTATCTATTTGTTTCAAATTTTTGGGTTGTTAATTTCTACCACCCTTAAATGGAATTTCGTCGTCAAAATTCAGCTATGGGTGACTGGGTGTTACATTCTAATGTCTTGGTGTTACAATTTATGACCCTAATTGTTTAGTCCATGCCTTAAATTCTGAAGACTTATTTAATGTCCTTGGCCCATTCTCAATGGTACCCATTGGGTTTGGTTTGTGTTTGTCCTTTGTGAAGGAAAAAGGACTCCACTTGCAACGTATGAGTCGTAGCAGACTCTCTTGAGATCATTTCTCATGCATAGCCCATCTGGCCTTGGGTTTATCACCTCCGAGTTAGTCATCATCATCTTCCGTGATGAGGCTAAACTGACTATTTCTCGTTTAACACTGAAAGTCAAACGATCTTGAGGTTGTAGGCCCATTTGACTTAGTCAATGGCTTTAATCCATAACGAGGATTTTTTCGTGATCATTCATCGTGCAATTGCTTTCATTTGTGAGTATAGTGATAGTTTGTTATTAGCACCCCTGATGTCATCGCGTGCTAATGATTTTCTTTACCAACAGTGAGGTAAGGTTCTAGGTCAAACTTCTTCTTCTAGAAGTATCTACGTTTTATGTTAAGTAGAGGCCTAAGTTCTGATTTCTATGTTGTGGTGTTATTTTCTGGTAGTTGTAGGTTACATTTCTAATTCTTCTAGGCTGAGGGGTAGGAGTTGCGACTTAGGAATATCATGGTTTCTGACTCGATTATGGCATTTCAATCCCAAAATAAAAAACAGATCCCTGGGTTGGCCAATTTCAAAAACAATTTGGTGACTCGAACTTAAAATAGGGTTTTAGTTCAAAATTCATTTTAAAACTTTTCCTCAATTTTGGATTGGTCTGCAAAAATTCGAATCATTGACCAGAGTACCTTTGTGTTTGTTCTCACTTATTAACCCACATGATGTTTCACATATATGCAACAAACAAGTTCTGCAAACCATCTAGATACCTAAATTATAACTGGTATCTTCCAAGTTCGGCCGTCCCATTCTTGTCAAACTTTGGTAATAGCAGGTATAACCTATTTTCTAGATGATTCACCACACATGGTCTGACAGGTCTTCCATTGATCTAGAATATTCCAACTATCCTCAGCATTCGTTGCGTCCCATTTCACTCCAAAAATAGCCAGAAAAAGGGATATCAGTGGTCATGAATTTCTCGTCAAACATTTTATCCTAACAATTCACATTGATATCATCCATTCTGAAGCCCTTTTTCCTATGAGACACATTCACTCCCAATGGGTCATGTGTCCTCTTAGGATGAAATTTTTTGTAGGGCCTAAAATTTGAAATAAAATATCACTGATTGATTGATGGAATCATCCATATCTGATAGCACAACTTAATACGCAATAATATTTTATTTAACCTTAAATGCTTGAAACCAGCCGTCATGTAAGGTTATGTGGCCAAGTATTATTCTGGTTTCACATTGTACATCCATGTACAGGAAAATTTCCATAAAACCAAATGCTCTCTTTTTAATAAGACAACCTCGTTCGTGCATCTCCTTTTGGCTGACACAATAAAGTTTACAGTAGAGGTGTACCACCTGAGGTTGACTCAATCAGGTGGGCATTCATGCACCACGAACGACTCATATGCGCCAAAGGTCAATCCACAGGCCACGAACGACTTACATTCCTAGGTGGATGTTGTTTACTTCCATGGATGATACCCAATCGCCTTTTCCTCATAAAAATGATCCCACTTTTGGACTCAACTTAAAAGTCCATCTAAATGTGAATGAGGGGATGACTGTGTAAGTAGTCATTTAATTTTGATACGTTCTAAGTCTCAAGTCACACAAGGCACATCAACTGGTGGTTGAAATTTCTCGGGCTTGGCTTCTTGAACCCTGACTATTGAGCGATGGCCTAGCTTTGTTGGCCTTTAAGCTCCAAGGTTTTATATCCACAAGCTTCTTATGCCATCAGTTCAACACTTCAGGCTATGGATCATATGCCAAACAAATACTTGGCCAGATCTAGTCATTAGATCTAGCCATTCCTTATGTCATTTAGTGGTTTAACTTCAAGGCTCATTATTCCAAGTAGGTGTATCCACGTCGCTTTCCTTAACACCTATTCTCCTTAAGGTTTATGTTTTTCTTCTAAGATTAAATAATCATGTATTAAGCTTAAAATTTTTCTCCCACCAACATTTTTTTTTGACTTGATAACAATTCATAAGTCTTTTCGTGAAAAAATATCATCCTCGCATAGTCTTGAAGCTGATTTCTTGATAAAAAAATCCGGCTAATAACTATGTTGACTCGTTCACAAAGACTGAACTCTCATCAATCATCAATTCAACCCTATATACCTGGTAAGGTTTCTACGAATTGAATCATCCAATCATTCATGGTCACATACTAATTCTGTTAAGTGACCTTATCCTATACTTCATTACTTCTCTCACTCTAGGTTAATTCCATAAACTAAGATCTTGATCCATGATCCTTGGTTGAGAACATACCAAACTTATATTAATGTGTCCAACCTCCCATTTTTTGCATTATGATCATCTAATCAATTTGATTATACTAATACCCAAAATCAACAGATTCCAAGTGATCATATTAGTACTAAAATCAAGTAATGTAATCCTTAAAACATCTTAATATTAAAAATAAAATCGAGTATGCTAATACCCATTCAGGACTACATTTCCCTAGTCATCATCACTCATCATATGAAAATATCAAGATCAAATAATTCTGACACATCAAAAATTTACAAATCCATACGGATCCGTTCACACTCTCCACACGTGGCAAGACTAGCGTACATATTATGCACTCACTTTGATGCCTATGTGGCAATAAGTTTTGGTGCACCCAAGATGAGGGTGAATTAGGTGTGATGGTCAATTTAAAACTTTTTCAATGACTTAGTGATATACATTGGTACATTGGAACTAAATGCACATACTAACCCTAAAGTAAAATGCATAACTAAAAACACACTAAAATTTATAGTGGATCGGCCAAGCCTACGTCCATTACCTAATCTCCTGATTAGGATTTTCTCAATCCACTAACAGATTCTCTTAGGGTGAAAGCCAAACCGTATACATGCCCTTTTACAGGCTCAAGGCAAACCTATCCTTTTACGGGCTAAGGATGAACCGTATTTCCTTTTTTCGGGATGAAGAAAAACCCATGTTCCTTTTACGGGATAAGGAAGAACCATTTCTCTTTTACTGGTTCAGAGATAACCTATCATTTTATAGGTTAAGGACGAACCTATCTTTTTACGGGATAAGAATGAATCGGTTTCCTACCTACAAGTGAGAATGAACCTCAACATGATTTCAACCCTGAAATCATTAAGTGAACTACATTCACTTGTCTTGGTTGTTTCAATCTAGAAACACACCAGCATTACAACACAAACTAATAATGCTGGTTCTAACTGAGTAGAACACTTTACAATTAAGCTCATGTCCATAGCATTACAGAGATGTATAGATTTGAATACGTAATGCTAAGAGACATACACTTATAGTCTTTTACCTTTCAATGTTCGATATTGCTCAAGTGCAGTTTCAGAAAGCGTGAATGATGTGCAAATCAATTAAGTGCTTCTTCGAAAACATTATGATACCATTGAAATGTTGAAGTTGAAAATGCAAGACCAGTGTAAAACATAGACACAGACAATTTTCAAAATAGATATAATATATAAGCATGAAAACTTCTGGTTCAATATTCAGTAGTTAACACAATTACTGATATAGTTTAATACAGTACTTACGATATGAAATCAAGTACAACTGTATCTCTCGTGAACTATTTCTCAAATTCGTTCATTAGCATGATTGAGGTTAAGCATAAATCCAAGTTGAGAATTTGAGTGGCAACCAGTTCAAATAGATTTTCAAAGACAAAATATAATTGAAGCTCAATATAAAAATCTATTGACTAAGTAAAGTATTAATGAAGAATACTTTGAAAACTTAGTGCATTTGAAAAACATTTTGAAAGATTAAACATCGACTAACATTCAAAAAGTTTTTGGCACAATAAAAATTATCGGCGAGTTGTTTAACTCAAAGTGTTGGTATTTATAGACCTAGTAGATAATAGCCGTTAGACATTTGAAATTCAAATACAATGTTAACGTTTACACACAACGGCTTGAATGTGATATGAAAATGGCAACTGCAATTTTTACTAACAGGCTGATTATTTTCAGATTACATGAATAAGGAAAGTTTTAGAAAAACTTGATTCATGTATTAGAGAGGATCTCTGATAAATCTGAAATGGATTCTATGCAAAGATCTGTTATGAAAAAGTATACTGATATAGTGTACTTGTTAGAACAGTGATGGTTGTTGAATTAGCGTTCTGATTCTATAATCAGCGTCCTGGCGCAAAATATCAACTTTGTCGTTTTGTTCCTTGAGGGAGCTCATTATGTATAAGCGTTTTGCCGAACAATGAAGTGAGGGCGCTACTAATTCGTAAGCGTCCTAAATTTCTTTGCGATAGCTAATGCACAGTTCGCGTCCTGCTTTGTTTTAAAACAGTTAAGTGCATGAGGCTGTTACTTTCCGAGTAAGCGTCCTACATTTTAAAACATAAAACACAAGGGCACTACAACTATGTAAGCGTCCTGTCATTTCAAAATATTTGAAAACAAAACCAAGTGTGCTGAAGGACAATCAGCGTCCTGAAAGTTATTAAGTTGGTTCCCAAAGCTGAGAGCGCTCCTATCTAGGTAGCGTCCTGATAGTTTATCGAACTTATAACTATCAGTGTCCTCAAAGATAAATTCTTTGAAGAACTTAGAAATCTTTCAGTAAGCTAATGCTGAGTCAACGTCTTGACAACTTCAGAGGTTGACTAATAGGGAGGCAGCTACTAACAAGTAAGCGTCCTGATAAATCAGTTCAATTCAACCTTGAATGTTATCAGTGTCTTAATGAATGATCAGTGTCCTGACTTATCAAGTTCATGAGAGCGTTGCTAACTCATTAGCGTCCTGAAAGGCTTTAGAAACATAGTTTTGACTCGTGATTAAAAATATGATGAATGCGAATAAAAACTCGGTAATTTTCAAATTAAATATAGAAAATTAAATCATTTGAAATACCGTAAAGCGTATTATTAAAATATGCAAATATGCAAGTGATTTGTGCATGGTTTTGAAAAACGTTTGAGCAATATCAATTAGAGAAAGATATACCTTAAATACCATGTATTTCTCATATTTCTCATAATCTCGAAATTCAACTATTCATTATGAGATCTTCGATGTGAACTTCACGCTTGGGTTAAATGTCTTGATCGTTGATAGAAAGATGTAGTCTTGAAGCTTGATTGAATCGTTCGTTTGATGTGATCTTGAAATCATGATATGATCTTGAGGTCCTTTGATTGAAACGATCTTGAACGTCTGATATGACCTTGGGTTCCTTGATCAAATCATTTTTTAGCTTTTTGCTTTCTTGAGGTGCTGAGACAGGTTTTTGATTAAAGCTTGTTAGCACCAAAAAAGATTTTGTTTGATCATCAAAATATACTTCATCAAGTATACTTAGGGACGTGCTAAGTGATGAACCGCTTAGGTTAACAATAAGGAAAAATCATCATAAATCATCCTCGCAAAACATTATTTGCACATACAAGATCATGAGCTAGAAAAGCTCCAAAAACCTCAAAGTCATCACTAAGCATTGATCATAATCAAAAAATCCTCAAATCTTAAGTCCCAAAAAGTACATAAATTTATCAAGATTATTTATGGACCTTGTAGTTCTCATATAATCATTGACTCTCCAATTAATGATTAAATATGCTTAAATTTAAGAATCTAACCATTATCCTAAATAATACCTCATTATTCTTCCAATAATCTGGCTGGCATGATAATCATCCCATAAGTTCACAATAGGAAAAAATATTCAATCATAATTAGTATCTAACTAAGTTTGTACTTCACAGTAATCATCAAATTACATCATCTCCAAATAAGGTCCATTTAATCCTTCAAAATGGAAACACCCTAGCATTTATTCTTAAGATATAGTTGCACCACCTTCATGCCAACTAAACAAAAGTGTCTCATTTCTAGATGCCACGTGGCGGAGGGTGCCACGTGCATGCCCATAATTTTAAAAAATCTAACTGAACTTTTCTTATGAAACCTTCTTCATGGGACTTATTTGCCCTAAGTCTAATTCCTAGGACAATACACTACGCGCGTACCGAGGGGTCAATGCGCACACTGAAGACGTCATTACCCACATCAAGGCGTCCGACGGGCGTACCATGTTGGTGAATGACCAACGCGAGTACCAAGGGACAGATGTGCACACCAAGGTGGCAAAAAATTAATGCGCGTACTGAGGGGTTGACGCGCATATCAAGGTGGCAAACGACCAATGAGAGTACCAAGGGACCGACCGCACACTAAGGCACTAAAATTGTACCAAGGTGGTTGGCACACGTATCAAAAGGGGCCGATACATATGTTGTGCTAACATAACCGATGCACATACCAAGGAATCGACGCGTGCACTGAGATACTAAAATTGTTTCAAGGTGGTAGACACAAGTATTGAAAGGGGCCGATATATGTGCACCGAGGTACTAAAATTGTACCAAGGTGGTGGACACACGTATCAAAAGGGGTTGATACACGAGTTGCACTAACATAGCCGATGCGCGTACCGAGGGATCAACGCGGGCATCGATACTACCATTTGTGCGTACTGAAGGGTCAACGCACACACTTGGGTAATAAAATTTTACCAAGGTGGTTGGCATGTGTATCAAAGGATCGTCACACACACCGAGGTACTAAAAATGTACCAAGTTTCTTAACACGAGTATCGAAGGGGGTCGAGACGCGTACCATATTGACATTGTCAACGCGCTTACCAAGGGACCGATGTGCGCATGGCATTGGCCGCAAGATCATTTTCTGATACCATTTAATAATCACACCTCATTATGTTACCCAAAACAATACGAGATGAATTGTAGAACCGGAGTGCGAACAATTATGAACATCAACATAGATATTTTATTCTTCCTCCATAAATTAATTAAGGCACAACTACAAGGGTACATTATTTTACATACACGAGTACACAACAAAAATACATCTACAAACACCTACACACCTAGATCTAAATCGACGTCCCGCTCTCTACGTGCCTCCTTTGTGCGTAACTCTGACGACTCTTGCCCTAGCATGCAACGTCTAAGAGCCTGGGAAAAATATCAACGGGGTGAGCTCAACAGCTCAGTGATTCAAGAAAAGTAAATGCGTCATTTACAGAAAGATAAATACAACAGTACATAAAATAATGCATTTCAATTCATGTCAAGCAATATAGTCATGAAATACATCAATATCCTCCGTACCAACGTACGTGTACTTTATAAATCAATTAGCAGCTACAGAGTGCACCACCGGCCGTGTGCTTCGTATGATCATGTGATGGTTCCCTTTTGAAATCACGGGACCGAGTGCAATGTAGCTCCAGGCCCCGCAAGCAAAAATGCTCGACCGTATCACGAGGGCTTCCAATGATCCGTCTCAAAGACAAGGAACCACCTCCATCATTAGTATGCCATATGCATGAAGTAATGTAGCATGGTATCATGTATATAAACGATGCAATGCCATGCTTATCATAAAGTAAAAGAATACGCAAACTTATGCCTTCATCCCCACCTCACGAATATTGTCGCCACTTCGCAAGAATGTACGACGTCCATCTCTGTGGCCATTCTATGAGCATTGCGCCCTGGCTTTCCTTTGCCTTGAATGAGACAACCTTTTGACACATCGCTGGATCTTGCAGTCCATGGACTGTATCTCAGTGAATCATGGGTCTCCAGGCATCGCGGACAGCATCTCGGCGCAACATTAGACTCTAAGCGTTGCAGACAACGTTTCGGCGCATCAAACATCTTGACGCCTCGTTGGACTCTCAAGAAGTGCAGACAACATTTTAGCATAACACAGGGTTTCATGTGCCGCGGACGACATCTTGATGCTCCAAGCAGCGTTGCAGACAACGTTTGGTGTATCAAACATCTCGGCGCCTTATTGTACTCTCAAGAGGCGCGAATAACATTTTGGCGTAACGCTTGGTTTCAAGTGTCGTGGATGGAATCTAGACGCTCCAAGCATCGTAGGGGAAAGTCTCGGCGTTTTCGAGGCTTTGAGAGGAGTAGAGAATGGTTTAGAGGAGGGAAAACTCCCTTATTTATAGAAAAAGTCCCAGAACTTGCCCAGGCACTTGCCTGTGCACGTCCTTGGGCTCGTGCTTGGGTACTTGGGCATTTTTTCGGGGTTTTCGGGAACTTTCCTGGGTACTTCATTGGACTTAAATCTGATATAGCTAGTTAGCACTAAAACAACTACGTCAAAGAGATTAGTGATCACAAGTATGTTGTTTGTAATCATTAAAACAAAATAGGGTGAGAGTCGTTACATCAACAATCTCCACCAGGGTTGAAGAAATCCTCCAGTTCAATCACCACCCAACCATGATCCATTTCCTCGAGATTCACACCGACAACCATAATCTCATCAGTTCAGCAACTTCATATAATAGTACTTTGTCACTTAACACGTGCAACTTCAACAGTTACGTCCACCAATTTTTTAAGCCCAACCTAGTTATCCTTGTATCATGATATGAGGTAAGCGACATATGTTGTTCTTGGCGAAAGCAAGCGAGTGTTGATCTTGCCATCGATGTTCAATAACCAAACTTCCCAGAGCTTGGCTACTTGCGAGAACCTATTGACAGAACATAATAAATACAAAAATGGCGTAGTAAGCGCATAAGGTCCTCTTTATTGCAGGGAATAAGGAAAGGATTATATTAGCAATCTTACTTCTATGTTGGAGAGGTTGTTTGTAGAATAAAAGGAAATAAATGAATCTAGCTGCACAATCATTTGCATGAAAAAGTTACAAAAAAAATAGTTTTAAAAGCCAAACTAACCAAAAAATTATCAATGCCATCTTATTCAAGTAAGTGCAATTCAGAGCTCTACCTAAGTATATAAATACACTGAATTATATTTAGATAAAAAATGATGTGAAAACTTTCTTACTGATTTTATTGAATTTCTAGTTAAATACACTGAATTATAGATGAAACATTCTCAACAACCAACGAGTATAGAAACAAAGAACTCAAAAGCATTTAGACAAACTGTTAATGATTCAAAAGCAAGTAAAGACTAATTATGATTCACATAAAGATGTCCAACCTTCTCCTCATGAACCTTAAAATTATTCCCACTTGTGTCACCTTTCAAACCAGCGAAGTTGATAACTCTTAACAAAATCCAAACAACCCTTGCCAACGACATTAAACAATGCGGCTTTGTCCCGAAACCTAGTAGATTTTCTGACACCACCACATTCTTCTCACCATATTTATCGTGATGATTTGGCGCATCTACACTCCTCAATCCCTTACTACTTTCATCAACTGAGCTTCTGTTATCTCGAACAATGCTATAAATACCTTGTATTGGTCATATTCTTAGGGTTAAGGATCTCCTATCATCAAAATTACTTCAAATATATAGAACAATAGCATCTCGTCTTCGTAAGAAGCGTGTATCTTATGAATGTAGCAAATGATACCATAAAATAGAAAAACTCATTACTTGTATGTTAATTAGACATTCGTAACAAACATTTGATATATACATCAGCTTCAAACATCATTAGATTTTTTTTAAGTACTATCTTTCGGAATTAAGAAGAGAGAATATAGTGTCACTTAGATCTACATTGTTACTCATGAGAGTTTTTAAATGAATCAAAGAATCATTACAATTTTCTCATTTCAAAACGAAAAAAAAGAAAGAATGCGAGACGAACCTACCATATAACTCGTTTATTTTGGACCACTTCCCTTCTTAGCACAATATATATTTGGTTTCTTCAAAACTTATGTCCCCTTAAATTGAAATTATCAAACTAATTAATTCTAGGGGACAACCAAATTATTATAATCAAGCCTTAAGTCTCATCCATGCGCAAGCCTTCCAAGATGAGTTCTATCACCTAGTGGGAAAGATGGTTGTAGTAGACAACAATTGCTTAGCATAGTAGACTGTTATGACCATAAATTCCACATCGAATCAATGCCTCCCATGAAAAATTAAAATTGAGTTTTCACCAATCTTATCAACACTCAATTATCGATTAATCAATATAAAAATTGGAAGAAATGAAAAAAAAAAAAGCTCAAGCAAAAAAAAAAAAAGGGGTGAGAAGGGTTAACATAATGTAATTAATATTATTTGTTTCTTTTCAAATAATATTAATTAATAGATTTTAGTTATAAAGTTTTAATTATTTTAATAAATTTTTTCTTAAATATAATCAAAACTTCTAAATATTTAATTACATTCATTTTGACAATATTTTTCACTATGTTGTTAAAACATTTATTTTATTGTAGTAATTTGATAAAGTTTTGATCTCCAATATTATATAATATAATGCACCAAATACCTAAATTTCAATAGCTGAGTTTGTCACTAGAGTTTTTTTTTTTTTTGCCACATATTATATTAATATAAGGACTCAGAAGCACATTAGGAAAGTGTCTCACGCACTTGAGTCCCTTATATCAACATAGGGCCATCTTATACATGCAATTTTGTATTGATTTAAGGGACCCAAGAGTTCAAATACACAAGCTAGTCTAAGGGTGTTGACAGTTTGGTTGGATTGGTTTAATGTTCAAACTTAACTCAAAGCAAAAATAATGAGGTTGGTATTTTGTTAAAACAAACAAGATCAAACCTTAGTATAACTTATAAGTTGAGTTTTAAATATTGTTTTGCATATCATTTTGTTAGATTTCTAGGTGCATTTAGCTAATTTTTAGATATATTTGCATTAATTGTTCATATTTAGTGTTTTAGGTCCATTTAGATATTTTTATGAATTTTAGAAGTGAGTTCTAAATATTTTCATGAATAAAATGCATTAGGTTAGCTTAGGAAAATAATCATGATTTTTAGGTATTTTTCCTAAAGTCATTAGCATCATTTTCATGTTGATAATCTTGCATTTTACATGTTAATGCATACTTGCATATAGTTTTCTATTAATTGATTAATATAGATTACTTACACTTGTTTATACTTGGTTTTGTAGGAAAATAAAGAGTTTTGAAGTGGTTTGAAACAAGATTCAAAGGATGCTCAAAAGTGGCCAAGAATATGTGCAAAAAGTGAAGAAAAAATGAAGAAAAACAAGTCAAAAGTAAAAAATTCAACTAAGTCCAAAATACAAGCCAACACACAACAACAAGAAAAATAGGGACTAGGCGCTGCGGCGCCAGTGACCCGAAAATGCGGGATTTGTGAATTTTTGCGTATTTTCACGCCCTTTTGGTCTTTTCACCCATTGGATGTATATAGCTCGTTTTAAGGTTTTATTAGAGTATTATCTCTCATTCTAGAACATTAGATATCAACTAATTCGGGTTAGGGTTGAGAAAAGGAGGCAAGAAAAAGGTTGAAGAAGGAGGAGTTTCTACTTGTAAAAGGGGGTTTTCTTTCATCTTTAGTCTACTTAAACTTGCTCTCATGATGTCTTCTTTCATTCTCTATCTTGTAACCATGGATTTAAATATGAGCTAAATTTCTATTAGAGATGTTAATTGATCTATGTTGAGTTATATGGGTTGATTTTCATTGTTTATGTGTTGTTGAGCAATTTGATTGGTTTATTTGTAATTTTTCATACTTAATGCTAGCAACTTGTTGGATGATTTTGGATTCGAATTCTTACACTCAAGAGAGGTGTTTCGAATTTGAACAAGTGAATTGCAACCTAGAGAGTTTGTATCGAGTCGAGAGACCTACAACCCCTTTGAATTTGTTTTATTGGAATCTTAGATCTTAATGCATGCTTTAATTATTAACTTACATTCGAGAGAGGGAATTAGCAATTGAAGTATAGGTGTTTGAATTTGCATTCGAGAGAAGGGTTTGAACAAATTAGGATTCATGATATATAAACTTAAGAATTGAATCAACGACGTTATCTTTTGATACCCATATAAAACAACATAGTGAAATAAACTCTCTACTCATCTTTATCCATTGCTTTTCTCTAAATCTCATTTTAATTGCTTAGTTTAGTTTTAATTTCAATTATTTTAATTTTCAGCACATTAATCATCAAATTTTGATCACCTAGATAAAATCAAGATCTTAGTAGTTTTGAACATTTTTAACAGTTAAATTGACTATCTCCGTGGACAATACCCAACTCACCTTGGGATTATTATATCTTGACAATCGTGTACTTGCAATTTACGACAAAGTCATGATCAATAACCAACCTAACCAAACCAAATTGAAGATAATTGGTTTAGCTCAATATGAGCTGATCGGTTTTAATTTTCAAATACATATGTATTAAGTAAAGGAAAATTAATTATTATTCATAAACACATGCACAAATTTTAGGCATTAAAAATAAATATTAATACTTTCACCTTTGAAGTTAGTTTGGTTAGGTTTCGATTGGTTTTTAAAATTTTAAACTATAAATTTAATCAAATCAATAAAAAATCTACCCTAAACTGAACTTATAAAAATCGAACCAAAATACTAATTGTGTGAAATTCGTGGTTTGAAGGAATCCATTGACATCCCTACACTAGTTTATACACTTTCGGAGTCCTCTTAAGATTTTTCATTATATTATAAAGAAAATCATATCAGGACTCGGCTAGTGTAGTACTCTTGACACCAAGTCCATTAGTTCATCGTAGAGTCAATTTTGGATAATTTAATAGACTTTGTGTTGAGAGTTCACCATTTGAGTTTATTGCATGAATTTCTAAATTGAGTCTCCCTAGCGGTACCATCCATATTATAATATCTCTCAAAACACCATAAATAACTAAGAAGGACAAAGTGACTTTTAAAATTTATTATTTTTTCAATTAAAACCACAACTTTTTTTATGTCAATTTATAGTATTTGTTAAATTGTATCATCAAATACATACAAATTATTTCAAATCAATGAATCAAAGATATATAAGGACAGTCTAACTATTAATATAAAGTAGAAATGCCTACAACAAGGTCTAATGGAGCCACATCCATTGATTATTGGCAATTAAAATCATAGTTGAAAGCTTTGATAAGCACGGATGGAAAGGAGAGGACAAATATCAATGCTTAGCTGTGGCAATTTGAGTCGGCAGACTCAACCTAATTAAGCCTAAGAATATTTGGACCAGGCCTTATAAACTTGAAGGCCAGGCCAACATTTAAAAAACTTATCATAAGCCTGACCTAAAGAATATATGGACGAAGCCTTGGGTTACGCCTTTGGACCAACTCTTTTTTAGCTAATTGGACCAACTATTTTAATTGTGTACAATTATTTTATTTCATCACTTATTACATATTACATTACGAAACTATAAGACACATGCAAACTTTTATAAAAAGTAATTATTTTTTATAATATAATAATTTTCAAATTAAATAAAAAACCATTACCTTTACAAATAAAATATATTCACATACAACACACACACATGTACACTAGTGAATGGCACGTGCATAGCATGTGATAAGACCCTTTTTATAACTTAAATATAATGAATTACATTGCACGTGATTAAATATTTTTTGTGACTTAAATATAATGAATTATCTCAAATGTTACCATTAGTTTTAGACTTAAACAAACTATAAAACATGATTTAGATAAAAACAACTAGATAAAATACTTGAACACGATTTAGATAAAAACAACTAGATAAAATATATAAAAAATAAAAAAGTAAAATTAACCCAACAATTAAAATCGCCACTATAATATTAACTGATTAATATATATAAACCATAAAATAGAATGCTTGCAAACTAATTAAATAACAAATAACAACTCATAAATTAGAAAAAATGTATTAGACATTGAAACAAATTAAAGAAAACTAACCCATGTAATGGATTAAGTAAGTATATCACAAACTACTGCTTAAAAATCTAGAAATTTTACATTATATCATTCATAAAATAATGAAATAAATAAAAGAAACTACCCATTTTACCATGTAAGGAATTAAATAATTAAAATTGAAAAAAAATTAAACTAAAAATATATTTACAATGTCACAATATACTAAGGATCTATGATATAAACACCATTATTTTAATAAGTAATATATATATTCACCGTGCACACACATAATCAAATTAATTATCTGGTTAGACCTCTTCAAGCAAATTAAGTATCCTTCGAACTTGATCTTTAGGTCGGGCTAGGTTTTCGTATGTAATACAAATCCACCTAACACATTTGTAAACTGAGCTGGGCTAGTCCATGTAATAGTTGGGCCTGAATCTAAGTTGGGTCATTTTGATTAAATCAGGTGAGGCCCATGGGCGTTAACCTAATTGCCATCCTAATCAATTAGGGGTGGCAAAAATACAGGTATAGGCAAAAATAGGTATGGACAACTCCTTATACTTAGAAACACATAGTGTGTCCGTACCAACCCTTTTAAAACGTACATTAAGCCATACTCGTATGGTTTAAAAAATGGGTTATCCACTTTTGTCCATTATAATTATACATAATATAATTAATTATCCACGCTATTTATGCTCTCTTACACTCATTCGAAAGACATTCCAAGGACATTATGAGTGTCTTTTGAATCCCAAGGACATTATGCAAGTAGATGAACTCAATCTTAGCTCGATTATGGTGGGGGAGAAGCAAATGGCTAAATGAAGATCATTGGAGGAAATGGAACAAGCTATGCATGTCAAAAGAAGAAGTGGAGTTGAGGTTCTGGACTATTCATCGAAGCACTATTATCGAAGCAAGGATGAAGGATTCAGAGTAACTAGAATTCCCTACTGACTCGAATTATTAAAGCAAAGTATTTTTCAAATTCATCTTTTTGGAAAGCAAGCCTGAAGAATGGTGCATCACAGATTTAGAGAAACGTCCTATGGGACAGGGAGTTACTTGAGAACACTACCTGCTTACCTCCTCCGGTGATGATCTTTTTTTGGAAACTAATCCATATGATATTCCAACAAAGGCAAATTTGAGGAAAAGAAGAATTGTGGATGATGCTATGTGTAGCATTTGCAAAGGAGATTTTGATTCTTCTATCCATGCAATTGCAAGATGCAAGAGAGCAATGGAGATTTGGTCATATGTGGAGCTGGAGGTTCAAGATAAGGGACTTGGGAGTTTGGTCATGTCAGCTAGCAAGAATGATATGGTAAAAATCATAATCACAACATGGAGTCTATGGAATGATAGGAACAGTCCGTGCATGGAAGGGAAGGTTGAAACTAGATGCCCAGGGACCTTCAAGAATTAATAGAGACAAGTTTAGCAATCTCCCCTCGGCCCTCAAAACTGGTTGAAGATGAACATTGATGCCTGTTTGGATGGAAAAGGAGCCATTGACATTGGGATTGTTGTTCGTGACCATGGTGAGAATGTCCACTTGACATTGTCGGAAGGTGATTCATCTAGAGTGATGAAGGAGCTCTAAAGGAATAATCATAATATTTTTGAAAATAAGAGAATTAGTTGAGAACTGCAAACAACTTCTTAACCATTGGCCATGTGTTTCCATTAGAGCATGCTCATGTGAATGTAATGGAATGGCAGATCGCTTCAGTATGGCTTAAGTTTCAAAACCTTTCATATGTGGATAAAGGAAACCCCACCTATAATTGCTGATGTTATAATGGAGGAGACTATCCTCTCTTTTCTTTTTAATGAAAATGATTGTCTTTTCTTGCAATATATATATATATATATATATATAATAGTATAAATAGTACAATATATAATATTATATGAGTTATTTATATAACCAAGAGTCATTGTTATATAAGATATATATATATAATTCTTAAGAAATATATTTTTATTTTTAGGAGTCGAATATTTATTTATTTATTTATTCATTTATTTTTAACTCGGACACAGCCCATTTTAAAATATGGACACAAATTTTTCTATACCGGCTTATAACTAGCGGCACAATGCCAGACAAACGGTCCGACATCAATTGCGCGGCCGCTTCTTCCCTTTCTTTCTTGAATTCTCCGTCTAATTGCCACGCTTTCTTACTTACCTCACCAGAATCATGACGAAGTCTATCTGTCTCACTAAGTGAAGAGGCGATATTCCCTAGGAGAGGAAGATAAATGCATAGTTGGTGATATTGAGCGGTGCTACTAGCCTCTCCCTCTCTCTTGTAATCACTAGTAATTTCTACAACCACAGTTTTGAATATTGGAGCAAGTCAACCCCTTGCCCATTTCTCTATAGGCATTCATGACTCGCATTTCCTGTCCGTCCTCGTTGATTAACCTTTCCCAGCTGTTTGTGTCTCTCTCTCTGCTAGTGCTAGGCTCTTAATGATCATTCTAGTCTAATTAATTTTCCGAGCTTCTCTTATCTATCTTCATCTTCAAATATCACTCGCCTACCACCACTTCGCTTCATTGTGTCTTTACTGAAACTTACATATGATCTTCTTCCTCATTAATCTTCTTCTTCTACTACCCTCTAAAGCATTCGCCAGACCTGACGGAGCGCACCTTCAATACCTGTTGCAGTAGCACCAGCTCCAGTACGTTTGGTCTCTTCTTATATGATCAGATGGACTAGCTTTTTCTTTTTGATGATTATATGTACTTTTATAAATTTTATATATGAACTGTGTTGAATTGTTTGCAGGAAGCAATTAGCATGGATAATGTTGTTGCTGATCATGAATGCCTCGGGATGGAAATCAAGGAAAGTGAAGCATGTGTTGTGAAGAGGGAATCTAATTATATGGTAGATGTAGATCATACAGATTATATATATACTCAAGATCATCTGGAAGAGAGACCGTGATCATATGATCTTCCTCATCTGCTCCTTTTTCTGTATGTTTGGGCTTTGGTAGTACCGCGCGTAGAAGAAAGTAGTTTTTTAAGAACTGATGATGAACACTTTCTTTTTTGTTCTTGCTTTAGGAAACTGGGAATGAACTCGGCTTTCAAATAGATCACTCACTGTTCTTAGAGAGAAAATTATAAAGAGAAATAGATCATTCACCACTTATCACATTAGCAATTTATAAATTTATTTTTAGATTTTTTTTTTTTGGGTCAAGAAAATTTATTCTTAGATTGTTTTAAGTATTTTTGACGAAACAATTAATAGCTCACGTACCAAATAAACTACGTTCTCCGGCTTTTCACACATAAGTATGCCACATAGATAATGGCCCTTCCAAAAGCCGTCTTCTGAAAATTGCTTTTTGAAAAAGTCTTTTTTTTATTTTTCGGAGAAATACTTTTAAAAGTTTTTTTTTTCTACCCTAATAGAATAAGGTGTTATTATATAAAAAATGTTTTATGTATGTTGACGTCAACGTTATTTTTTGATGTTAGCACTTAGTATCTTTGAATATTTTAGAGATGTGCATATATTATATAATATCTTAACATTCAAGAGAGATTGAGTATCAGTGTCTGAAAGTAGCATTGATACCTAATATATATTTAACATTATTATATTTTAAAAATTAAACAATATTTTGAAAATATATTTTATTGATATTGTCCTTAAAAATTATTAAATCACTTTGAATTATGTATTAACACATAATTTAAAATGATCAAACAATTTTAAACGATAATAATAAAATATATTAGTCAAATATTATTTTTAAAAATTAATATTATTATACATCTTAAAAGGCTATTTCCATAAAAAGCACTTTAAAAAAAACTCTGCTAAATGAGCTGGCGGTGTGGGCGGTGCATGTGAATGACAGCTACGATAGCGAGCTGGAGGAGGTCTATGATAATGCAATATATATCACATTGAGAAGAATAAAATATAAATGTCAGGTATTGCTCGATCAATTTGACCTTATGGCTCTTAGTTTTGAACCGTGTACCTTAAGCTTTTCCGTTTCCATGATCCTCTTTTTCGGAAAAGTGTACTCTTTATCTTATGCAACATTTCAACGTTTAATTCTTGTGAAAATGGGATTGCAAACTATCACCTAAATAGAGTTTCTTCTTGTTACAATGCAATGACATTTGACATATGTGCCACGGCATATTTATTTATAATAAATATGCTACAAATACTTAAAAAAAAGCTCTATAAGACCATTTTTAGTGAAGTTCTAAATTAAATTAGTCTTTTAAATTTATGATTGTCGTTTAATTTAAAATTTGTCATTTGGGACGTTACTATAGTATAATTAAATAATTATAGAGCTTCTATAGTACACAATTTTAGTTAATGAAAGAATTCTGTCTTTTCTCTTCTTTTTTTTTTTTCTTTTTTGAAAAGATAAAAGATTTATTAAGGCCAACAAGCATCAAAGAAAAAAGGCACATTACAAAACCAAATACAGCAAGAGCAGGAAACAAAGAAATACTGCTCACAGAGATTACAATCTTACAGATGGGGGGGCCATACGTGTCTCTCCTTAAAATCTCACAAAGAGCCATCGGGTCAGCCCCAGGAAAAACCGCCGCATTTGCCTCACACAAAGTGTGAGAAATATCCCAACTCCTCCAAGCTCCCAACATCCTGAGGATCTTCCTAAAGAGAGGCCTAATCCTCCATGTTTTAGAACACTTGAGAAAGAGAATAAAACAGAGCACACTAGAATCAAATTCCACATTTAGATGGAATCTAAACAAACCAACATCAATTGTTGCTAGACCATGAACAACAGCCAAGGCCTCGACATGAAGAGCGCCATGGGCAAACCGACATCTAGCCACCGACCAAATCAACTTACCCGCACAATCACGAAGCACAACCCCATAGCCTGATATATCGTGAGAGAAGGATCCATCGATGTTAAGCTTAAGACAACTAAGGTTAGGAGGAGTCCAAGAGATCATTTGAAGAGAAGAAGTCACCGGGGTGAATTGGAGATGTCATGCGTTCACAATATGCATGACACTTGGATGGACAAAATGTAACTCCACTGAAGAAGGGGAATAGTTCAACACGTCATATTTGATATCGTTTAAGATGGTGCTAATTGATTTAGCCTTCATCTTGAATTTTCTTTGTTTGCGTCCCCACCAAACATGGTAGACTGCAGCTGCAAAAGCTCATTTTACAAGATTGCCCTCTTCCGAATACTTCTTGAAGGAAGACAAAATTATGTTGCCAATAGAGGACCATTTGTGATCATTGCCCACATGAGGGAAACAGTCTGTGGCTATGCCTTAACTGTCACATTCTGATTTTTAAAACTTAAATTTAAAGTAATAAGAATAAATATTTGCTCTTATCAAGAAAATAGCAAAAAAAAAAAAAAAATCGAAGCGTGAATTGTATCTATCTACCTTAACCTCAAAATCTTTACACAGGTAAAAATAAATTTAATAATATCATTTATATTCAAAATAAAGTTACAAGTTAAGATAGAAGAATACTCTTTTAATTTCTATGCCACAGACTATAGATTTCCATCACACAAATTAAATATTGAGCCATGAGGGTACTTGACCTTATCCATTCATTATTGACACACCATTTTAAATATATTCATCAAGTAGCATTAACACGTTCAAGTCCAAAAGCACATACATTTAAAGTAAATCATGATCCTTTCAGTAATCATAATAAGGTTTTATCAAAATTTCTAGTGTCAATACAACCCTTTTCAAATAAAAAGTTTACAAAGTCAAACAAGTAATTAGCTCATTCACTAATTAAAATCTTATCCAGATTACCAACCCACCCCTATCACTGAACCACGTCACAACTTGCTACTTTATTTTCTAAGTACCTGCATGTAAAAAATAAAGGTAAGTTTAAAAGCCCAGTGGGTCATCTAAATCATTCACAACATTTTATCATGATATATACACAAGAACATTACAAACAAGTTTCACACATTAATCGTTGCAACATTTGATTGTTTAAGTTGATAATTTCATCACGTTCCAAATCACGTACCTTTAGGGAATCAAACCTCGGGTGACACTACCCAAAATCAGAACTCATTGGTGATATACATCATGAACAACTACCCCTTAATAAACATTGACGATATTCCTTAGAATAACTGCCCCATAATACTCATTGGCGATATTCCTTAGAATAACAGCCCCATACGTATGATTCTTATCTTAATCGTGTTCTTTAATGAAGTCGCACCATATATACAACATAAATATGATATGAATTGTACTCACAAGATATGTATAAACTCCACTACACATAGTATCATGTCACAATGCCACATATAATAGTATTCATGTATGAACTTTATTATAACAATTATGCCAATATTCTCAAGTCAGATGCCTCATTATCGATCAAGCATTATAATTTACATATGAATTCTAGTTACCACATAAATTGCATGAATTCAATTAACATCTGATCCGAACAAAATCATGCACACATACATATCATCATACTAATAATCACATCACGGTATACATACAACTATGTATCATACACATTCACCAGTAATCTAATAGTGCTATAAATATAATTAATTTAATGTTCCTATTTATATATCAAAATAAAATATTACGAAGGCATAGAATCTTCCCCACCTGTAACACACGCAGTTCGTTGTTGTCTGAATTCCTTGGTGCGTAACGTACGTCCTCAACTTATACATACATGTTACATTTGAATTAGCTGCGTATACCTACCCAAGTTTATATACATATATATATATATATACACACACACATTTGTAATTGTAGCAACCCAGGAGAGTTGCAGGTATAATATTTACTTATTTAAATGTATGTGTAGTATATAGTATATTTGTGGATAATATATTATAATATAATGTGTTATATAGTTGCAGATGTAGGTAGCATACATATAACCATAAAGATATAAAACATAATATATAAAACCTATACACCAACGCACATATGCACCAGCATCATCTCCTTTATATATAACATTATAATATCAAAAGAAGTGGCTGGGAGGCGGTGGTGGTGCACCACCACTCTGTTTAATTTCCTCCACCACTATAATTGGTAGTGGTGTGACGTTGAGCAGGGGAGGACAGAGAGGAGGGAAAGAAAAGACGGGAAAAAGAGAATAAAGGAAATAGAAAGAGAGGGAAAGAGAAAGGGGAGAGGCGGAATGTGGCAGCAGTAGCACCATTGTTGTTGCTGCTGTTATATTAATGTAAAACACCATTAATTGAGAATAAAAGAAAGGAAAGAAAGGAAATTAAAGAAAGAGAGAAATATGCTCACAGATCTTCTTGGGTCCGTTTTCAGTAACCGGCGTGCTTCTATCACTAGTACGAGGGAGAGCTAAAGGGAGAGATGAAAATGATGTTGGGGGTGGCGTTTGAAAGAGCTTTTGTATGTATGTACTAGGGTTAAGGTTTTGTGGTGGTGATTTGGTTTCCAATATTTTATCTTGTATGCAAGGAAGATTGGAGTAAATTAAGGAGTGATTTGGTTATTTCCTATAAAAGAATTCAGAGAATAATGCTGAAAAGGAAAGTAGATATCCTCAAAATTTTCAGGGTATTACATTAACAGATAAGGTTGGTGAAAGTACATTTGAAGAAAAGATGGTATGAATCCACCTTTCCCATCCAGCACAGAATGCAAGAGTCATCCACATCCAGACCAATTCTTTTCAAACGACTACCCGTCGATAGCCTTTTCCCAATAGACTTTCCAGAGGGTAAGGCTATGCCGCGGAATAAACCTTTTGAACCAAACAAGTTTATTCCAATTAATAATAGGCTTCCTTCGAACCAAAAAAGTTTATTCCAATCAATAGTTGGCTTCCTTTCCCTAATTCAATTCCAAGTTGTCTTAAAGGAGAAGATCCCATTAGCTGTTAATTTCCCCACAACCCTTTCCTTCTCATCCAGATAGAAACACTCAGCCTGATTTCTAAAATCTGACTAAAACAGAAGGGAATGGAGAGGAAAATTCCAAGACTCCCCATTCTAGGCATCTGCAATGCGAACATCATGACGTAACCCAGTTCTTCTTCTAAGATTTTCCCCCATAGGATTGACCAAGACTCCATAATTGTTGGACCATATCTCTGTATACCGAGCAGACTTCCATGTTAACACGTAACCGCCAGGTCAATCAGATGACTTTACACCTCGGCACACCGAGGTGTTTCTTGATAGTGTCGATCTCAGAATCAACCCCGACACCGACCTGATCAACTATCCAAAATATGATCAACATACTTGTGACCTGCTCTGTGATACCGAGCAGTGTGAGAAATTGGCCACGTGCCAAATAATGACTACATGAGATCTACTGCGATAAACTCGGGATTCTCTACTAATCCGACCATGACAAGGATTATCCGACTTTTCGAGTCCCAGTAGAAGGCTACTCAACTCTTCTAGTTCAACTAGGAGAGGACTAAATCCCTCATGATCCGGCTAGGAAGCCTCTGGGCATTCCTAATTCGACTACAACTCGACTTCCAGGTCAATGACCCAACATTATAAAAACCCTATCACCCCTAAGGAGGAAGGTACGTTATTCTCTACACGGTTCAACTCTATTATTTTTCTATGAGCTCTAAACTAACTTAGGGGTCGGAGTGTCCTTCGCCGACACCACACCGATGTTCCTTTCGATAACCTCTTATTCTCTGTTCTTTCATTTCCAGATCATTATCTCCGGTGTCCAGACTAGTTCTCCGGCGAGTTCCAAAATAGATCAACGTTGCTGTCACGACCTACTATACGTGACATCATGACCGGCACAGAACCCCTGGGTATACCCTCCAGCGATACACCTGACATCCCGTCAGCCTAACATAAAACAAATCCCAAATACAATTAATCCTATAACATCATTTAATCATGATCAACAACAATTAAAGATTACATCTCCAAAAATACCAAGTATAAAATTCTAAAAATTCAAATAATATAAAACATACACAACCCATCTATGTGTTATTAATACAAATACTAGGTGTTATCATGTACATAATATCAAAATACAAAACTGTACAACACCTACATCAACAAAATATTGGAAGGAATGTTCCGCAGTCAAACCTTCCCTTTTCCTTTCCTATCAGAACCTGAAAGGATAAGGATGTGGTGTGAGCTACAACAAGCTCGGTGAATGTCTTCTATAAGTGGCAATATACATGCATTTATGTAAAACATGTCTAGATCATTAAAACATTTGAAATAACATGAGATAACATGAAAATAAAAACAAGATTACATACATGTTAATATAATGCATCATGTCATAATTAAGACAATGCATACCATTTAAACAACATGCAATGCAATCCTAACACCTGCTAGGTAAGAATCAAATTTGAGAACATGAGTGCGCGAAACCCGTGTCCGAACGACCTCTTAGCCATATTCTAATAGGAATTCCAAGAGCATGTCAAAGATTTACAATTCTTTTGAAACCCTATACCATGCCTAATAAAAAAATGACTGCACCTACCCTTGAAACCCTCTGCTAGGTCCACATTGGGGATCTCTCTAGACTTACAAGACTTCCAAAAGAAAATCAAGCTAGGAGACTCTACCCAAATGTAACCCAATGGAATATGCTCAAATTTCATGTCACGAATAAATTAAAACATGTATATGCCATATCCATCTATATATATATATAACAATTTGAAACAAGTTATATAATACAATGTCAAGTATATGAAAACCAACAAATAAAAGAACACTCACTCTCGATTGGCTAAGTCTAGTCAATCCAATTTTCAATCCAAAATCACTACTAGGACGATCACCAATCATCTCACGTACATAGACTTCCAACTAGCCCACGTGGGTTACTTAAATCAATTAGAATCCTTACAATATATACATGGTTCATACAATATTAAAATCAACCAAAGTATGCTAATAACCATGTTAAATCCCAAATTCAAAGTTAACTAATGATTCTAGAATGGCTAACCCATGAGCCTAATCCCCATTGTTCAATTTGACCAATTAACATCAAATCAAACTACACATAACCCAAATTGAATGCCATAGGTGGACCCCCTTGATGACAACCACTATAATAAAAAACATTCAATCATATTAAGGGTTAAGTTGACTATTTATCAAGTCAATTTCATCAATTGATTATATCTTGGTCAAAATCCCCAATTTGGCAATACATGACATAAGGCCAAATTGAACTAAGACATGCTAAATTATCATAGGTTCAAACATTCTAAACCCATGGTTTTACTCCATTTAGGT
Source organism: Paratinospora sagittata (assembly GCA_035771175.1). Lineage (NCBI taxonomy): Eukaryota > Viridiplantae > Streptophyta > Magnoliopsida > Ranunculales > Menispermaceae > Paratinospora > Paratinospora sagittata. The sequence continues at coordinate 11,539,740 of CM069589.1, forward strand.
CCAATTAAACAATCCCCAAGTCAATTTTATCATTTGACTTGATTTGGGGCAAAAGCCCTAATTTGGGCAAAAATCCCGAAATTGAACCCTAGGCCAATTTTACACTACACCACCATGTTCGGCAACGCCAAACACTGATCTTGCAACATGGTTTCCTCAACAATGGTCCCTAGGTCCACATAGTTGAAGGGCAAGACTCGATTCTAACTCTAAGTCGATGAATTGAGCAAAGATCAAAATCTCTAGATCTACCAATTTCTTGCTAGAAAGTGGGAAAAATGATGCCCTTGGGTTCCAAATCACTCAAGGAACCCAAATCAGTGGCCTACTAGTCTCCCCTATGAGTTTCACACGAAACCCTAACTCCAAACCCCTTCAAAACGAGTTGGAATTGTTGGGAAATGCTTCTCAAGGGTATATCTAAGTCTTAGAGGGTTGATTTTACCAAGAACAAGCTAAAAGAGATGAAAATCAGTCCATTCTAGGCTATGGTCACTCCAAATCCGGGTTTCATACCCTTTCCTAGGTCAAAACCAAACTTGTTCATACATCCACAAAGAGATTCAAGGAAGAAAAATGAGAAATTTCATTACCTTAGGCGAGATTTGAGTAGAAATCACCAAGAACCCTAGGTTTTTCTCCTCTTTTCCTCCTTTCCACCCTTCTCCCCTTTCTCTAAGTCCAAAAACAAGAAAATGAGCAAAAATCTTGTTTTGGTTATATTTATAGAAATATTTTGGGCCCACAACTTAAAAATACACTTAATAAATAGAAGGAACAATTTATTGTTGTAATTACTTTCACTTAGATATTTAATTTCTTACAAAATACCCACCCATTTGACATCTTAACCGTTAAAAAGTTTTATGAGTCCGTTACCAACATTCTAGGAAAGGTTTAGCTCCATCCAACGGTGGGATTGCGAGTTCTAAACGTTTGATCAAAATTGCGCAAGAAAATCCGCAAATCCGAAAAACAATGTTTGGAGCTTTATAACTCATAGTAGACAACTCAAATCAAGATCTTCTCCGTTCAAAATGAAGAACTATCAGAGAAGAATAAGTTGACAAAATTTTAGCTCAATCGGACCACGGATCTAGTAGATCTAGCTATGGATTTAATCGGTGACAGAGATTTCTTCCTCCATGGAGCAAGCTCCACTGATCCAAAACACCATTTTCGACACGTTTTGACATCGAACGGGTCTCCTATCATTCCAAAACTGCATGCAAAGGCACTCAAACCAACGTGCATCGAGCATCATATATGTATACTTACACTTATACAGGTACTCTACGGGTCAAAATGACGTCATCCCAAGGTACAGGCGTTACAATTGCTTTTTCTATCTCATCATCCTATTGTTGTTGGTTAAGTCTTGCACCAACATTTGACACCGTCTGTGGGGAACGACGCTTTGAGCCAGAAACAACTCTTCCGCAATGAGCCAAGAAGCGGAGATTTCGATAGATTTGGAACCAGATGGTGGCACCTCAAGATAAGAAGAGAGGAAGGCCGTCAAAGAAGTTGGAAAAATCTTCTGTTGAGAAGTAGAAGGCCAGACTTACCGCAGCCGAAAAGAATCTAAAAAAGATTTCCCAAATGGTGTTGGAACAACACTAAATGCAACAAAAAATACTGAAGGAAGTACTCCTCGTCTAAGCTGCTCTCGACTACCGACCTCGTAGAAAGTAGGTAAGTCGATGCCTGAACGTAACTTCCCGATGAAAGTCAGAATGAAGTTATCGCCCACTAAGCTCTAACCCTAAGCCGCTGCCCATGGGAGATATATGTCACTCTCTTGATGCAAAACAAGGTACAAACTCGACATCCGCGTGTCCCAGGTCAGCATCTGTGAAACTAGCTAGGACGACAAAGGCTTTTTCGACCAAGTCGGTACCAACAAAACGATCTGACACCGAAAGAGGTGGCAGGAGTAGGTCGGTATCTAGGAGGTCTGTAGGCCTCAAACACACCAGATCCAGATCCGCTAGATTTAGCGGAGATCAGTTTCTGTACTATAAGGAGTATAAGGACCTCTCGTCTTCGTTTGCAGAGGAGATTGACAACGCTCATTTACCTAAGGACGTTAGGACTGCTAAAGTGAAGGAGTAAAGGACAGGGAGCTCCTAGGGATCATATCGAAAACTACAAATCTTGGATGTTGTTCAAGGGGTATGATGATGCCACCATGTGCAAGGGCTTCCAAATCACACTCAGTAGTCCAGCTCGAAAGTGGTTCCAGACACTAAGGATAGGCTCCATTGCCTCGTTTGGGCACCTAGCCCATAAATTCATCGACCACTTTGCTGAAAAAAAAGGACAGAAAAGTCGGTGAATAACTTGCTAGCGGTTAGACATCGACAAAAAGAAAGTCAAAAAGACTACTAAATCGCTTTGATAATGTGAGAGTCGAAGTAGATGATTATGACGATAAGACTGCAGTAACAACCTTTGTGGCTGCTGGGAGGTTCCACTACTCCCTTGGGAAGAAGAAAACTAAGACCTATAAAAAGATCTTGGATAGGGCAGAGAAGTACATCAATGCCGATGAGCAGGCAGAGGCTAAACGAGAGGAACATGACTCCCTAAAGAACTCTAAAAAAAATCACAAGAAGAAGCGAGATGAAGAGGAAAGGCCAATAGAAGATACTATGGGTGGAAAAAAGCCTCACTCTGGCCATCGCGATCAAAGGTGCAACAAAGTTCCTCAAAATGTGCAACCCAACTACACCTCTCTGAATGTCTCGTGGGAAAAAGTCTTGTTGGAGATCCAGGACAAGGACTACTTGCAATGGCCCAGGAAGTTGAAAGTACTTACTGACCAGAGAGACATGAAAAGGTATTATCGCTACCACCGTGATCATGGACATGACACCGACCAGTGTCATGATCTGAAGGAGGAAATCGAAACGTTAATTCGTAAAGGGCGTCTGGAGGAGTTTGTCAAAGACTCTGACCAGAAGCGGAATGCAGCCCCTAAAACCGAAACAATCGGGGAGATCAAAGCTACCTTTGGAGGAGACCAGGTCAGTACTTCCAATCGGGCTATGAAGGAATATGTTCGAGAGGCCACGTCAGAAGTAATGAACATGGGATACCGATCTGAAAAGCAGAAGAAAACTGACTTCACGATCACTTTAACGAAGGAAGAGGCACATGGCATTCTTCGTCCACGTGCAAATGCCCTAGTGGTGACAATAACGGTCGCCAACTACAAAGTCCATAGGATTTTAATCGACAATGGAAGCTTGGCTGATATCCTCTACTAGCCGACATTCGAGAAGTTAGGTTTGACTAAGGAACAAATAAGCCCAGTCAACGTTCCTCTGACTGGCTTCACTGGCAATGAAGTTATGCCTGAGGAAAGGATTACCCTGCCAGTGACGACCGGAGATTCAGAGCACAAAGTCACTGTAATGACCAGTTTCTCGATAGTGAAGTGTCTCACAATATACAACGCTATCATTGGTCAACCCCTGCTCTACCACCTAAGAGCTGTAGTGTCTACCTATCACCCCAACACTTAAGTTCCCAACTGAAAGAGGTGTAGGTGTTGTCAGGGGCAACCAGGAAGAATCGAGAGACTACTACATGTCAGTGAAAAAGAGGTCCAACCAAGTAGGAAGTCTGGCCAGCACAGAGGAACGACTCATGTAGTTGGATGTCCAACCTAGTACCAACCTAGACCCAAGGGAGGAAGTGTCAGGTCTTGTGGTGCAAGATGAATGGACAAAGTTTCAGATCACTGATGATTCCCAAAGACAGGCAAAGTCAGAACTGACATGAGCTCGGAACTTACTGAGCATATAGTTGCTGTCCTCCAAGAACACAAAGATGTGTTTGCTTGGTCACATGAAGACATGCTCGGTATACTGAGTAATGTTGTAGTGCATCGACTAAACGTTGATCCTACAATTAAGCCAGTCAGACATAAGAGGAGAACATTAAGCATGGATATAGCTCAAAGTCTACAGGAAGAAGTCGACAAGCTCTTAGCAGCAGAGCAATCAGGGAAGTGTTTTACCCATATTGGTTGACCAGCGTGGTCATGGTCAAGAAGCCCAATGGGAGTGGAGGACATGTGTTGTTTTCACTGGCCTTAACAAAGCTTGTCCAAAGATAAGGATTCAACAGTTTGTATAACTACTGTTACAGCTCTTGATACAATTAGAGAAAAATGTAAATTGAAGTACAACTGTATCCTATGAACTATCTCTCAAATTTCTCATTCAGCAAGTGATGATATAAGGTTTAAATTGTGCTAAAAATTTGAGTAAAACAATTCACTTTTCTTCAAACAGATTTTCAATGAAAGAGATAAAGTGTAAGTTCAATATGAAACTTTGAATGAAACTTGTTTCAAAGACAACACTTTGAAAATTGAAAAATAGTTTAACATGAAAACAATTTGAAAGTTTGACTAACTTTCAAAAGTAATGGCTCAAAAAGTTTTTGTGTTGTGTGTTTTGATTCTAAGTGTTGGTATATATAAACTTAATTAAGATAAAACTGTTGAGCATTTGATTTGAATTTCAAATACGAACATTTGCTCACAACGACTTTAATCTTTCATGAAAATGGTAAGTTTGGTTGTTAAGAAATAGTTATGATACAATTCAGATAGCATGAATGAGGAAAGTCTTGACCTAAGTGGTTTTCCACTTAGATTCCTCATAGTGTTCTGATGCTAACAAACAATATAACTATTTGTGCTAATGTTTTCATTTAGTATATTTCAGCACCTGAGGAAGATACAAGATTAGAATACTTCAAGTCCAAGGAATCCAATCAAGTAGATCAAACAAAGTCAAAATCAAAGCTTCGAATAGATGACTTGAAAAGAAATGGATGAGAGCTTACAAATGCACCTAGATCTAAAATGTAATCCTTCTTGCTTTAATATTGCTCAATTAGTTTTTCAAATCATACCTACATAAATTTGATTGGTCAACCAAAAAGTAAAAGTAAACCACTCGGTCGATCAAAGTCAAAGTCAAACAATCGATCAACCGAACATCTTGACTTTCATTGAATGAGAGCTTTACAAGTTGTTCAAAATCAAAACTCTATCATTTCAAGCATTTCATTTTAATGGAGCTCACTCTTTTATCATGGAGCTCACTTCTACATGATGGAGCTTACTCATCCTTACATGAAATCAGATTTAAACTTCTTTTTGAATCTTAAACGTCATTCCATGTGTTGTTTGCGTCCTAAGTCTGGTAGAAACATTGCCCAAGCCTCAAACACGTCAAACCACTCAAAAATATCATACTTTGCGAAAACTAGACAAGAGAACGCGTTCCATCCTCATGGAGCTCACTCCACTATGGAATTTTGGGCACAAAATCAGGTTGAACTCATGGAGCTCGCTCAATCATTTTAATGTCTCTCCATCAACCTCGCTCCACCACACCCAAGAGTAAACTGAGAATAGTTTGAACTCGTGGAGCTCGCTCTATCATTTTGACCTCACTCCACCTTACTCGAGAGCAAAAATGAGACAGTCCTCATCTGACTGTGGTCATGGAGCTCGCTCCACGAAAAAAGCCTCGCTCCACCTCACCAGACAGTATTCATCTGATTGTGGTCATGAAGCTCGCTCCACGAAAAACAAGTCGCTCCACCTCACCCGAGAGCAAAAAGGAGACAATCTTCATCTGACTGTGGTCATGGAGCTTGCTCCACGAAAAATACCTCGTTCCACCCCATCCGAGAGCAAAAATGAGACAATCATTTCCTGTTTGGGGTCATGGAGTTCGCTCCACGACCAAAGAGCGCGCTCGTTGGGGTAAATTCTCATATTCGACATTCTGACAACACCTCATACTCCAAGGAGTGCATTTCCTGCTGGCAACTGCATTTTTTTAGATTCCTTACACAACTTTCTGAACTTTAAATATTGGCCATTTGATCTCACTTTTTCTATTCTAGATCCTTTAATCTTAACCCTTCATTTCAAATTAAAATCTCTCTAAGTGCGAGAAATTATTTTAAAATCCCATTATCTCACCCACATACTTGCTCATTATCTTGTCCATAAAATTGTCTATACATAACACCACAACACTGAAACAAATACAGATTTTGGAAATCGATTGAGTGAGTTTTGGCAAGAATTTTGAGAGTAAAAACCAGAGAGCTTTTGTATTTTTTGAACTCCAGGATTTTCATACTCATGTTTGGTTCTTGAGAGAAAAGTTTTGAGTTCTTGAGGAAAAATGAGTGCACCATCTTTGAATCCAAAAATCCTCTTCAACTAAAACATTTTTGTGAGAAAACGAGGGAATGAGCCTTGAATTTCATCTTCCATTTCTTCTCATTTTCAACACATCTAGAAAGAGATTTTTGAATGAGAAAATCTTGCTGATTTTGGAGCTTCAACTTTTGCATCATTTATACGGATTTTCAAAGCATTAAATTGAGCAATATTGTGCAAGAAAGGTATATGGTTGTAAGATCTCTTTATCCTTGAGCTTAATCATTTTTATATTTTGTATTGATTGATTTGTAATATTTAAGCTTCATTGTAATTGTTCAAACTATTTGGAACAAACATTTATCACTTAGTTTTTTGGTGTGTTTCAAGATTGAAACAGTTAAGTCAAGTAAATTTTGTTCACTTAGAGATTCCCAGGTTGGAATCAAGAGTAGTTTCATCCTTTATCTTAAAAAGGATCAAATGGTTTTTCCTTAGCATGTGAAAATGATATTTGCTTCATTCTTAGCCCACAAAAGAATAGGTTTGTCTTGAACCTTGAAAAATACATTTGTAACGGTTTGGTCCTCACCCGTAAGAGGATTCATTAGTGAAATTTGGAAATCCTAATCGGGAGATTAGGTAGTGGACGTAGGCGCGACCGAACCACTGTAAATCCTTTGTGTGCATTATATTTATTTTCAGTATTTTTACTGTGCACTGTGAATTAATTTGAGTACATAACTTGATTAATTAAAGGATTTCCGCCAAGAATTTATAAAAGTTCAAAACTGGCCATTACACCCAATTCACCCTGCTCTTGGGTGTCCAACATGGAGTTCAAATATTTTTGATCCTCTCTGATATTCCTTAGAAAATCTTCTTCATCAAACTATGAAACTGTTGGTTCATTGTAGTGAGAATGGGATGGTGAGGATTTATCATCTTGATTATCAGCCTCATGTGCAAAGCTTTCTTCTTGATCTGCTTCTTTGCAATCCTCTTCTTCAATATGAGGTACGATGACAGTTTCATGAAATCTTTCTTCAGGAATTACCATAGCAACTTTTTGGGATCCTTCTGCAGGAATTTCCTTTGGAAGTTCATAAGATGCTCCCTCCCTTTGATCATGAGGTTCCTCTTCCATAGGAACATTCCTTGGAGATGGTAAATTAGAACTAGTTCTCTCAGAGTCTTCTCTGACTCTTTCTTGAAGCTGTGCTTCCACAACAACTTGAGCAATCTAATTGACTTCTTCTATAGTATGATCAGCTTGTTCAATCTAAACTTCTTCTTCAGCAAGATCAGCTTGTTCTTCCACAGCATGATCAACTTGTTTTTCCACAGCATGATCAACTTGTTCTGTTTGAACTTCTTTTCTTACTTCAAGTGGTCCAGTTTCCACTTCTTGTGGAACATCTAACATGGGGAACCACTTTTTCAATGCAGGGACATACACATATCTCATCAGCTTTATAGTTGTCTATCCAATGCAATGATATTTGCCAGTCTCTTTGACATCCTCTCCTCTGAAGTCAATTCAACTTCTCTCAAAGAAAATGGTGAGGTAAATCCTAAATGGAAGGCCTCCTCCTCGACTAACCACTGTGCCAATAACGTGAATAAGAATATGAGCTAGGTTTATCTTCTTCTTTCGGAGAATGCTCCATATCAAGAATAAATCAAGCTTATTAACATTGCCCTTGCTTCCAGACTTGGGTTGAATGATGTGAGTGGTGATATTGTGAATGATTCTAGGAACGAGCTCGAAGGATTGGTTTGTAAGCTTCTTGTCTGCACACACATGATACTTCTTGTTTGATATAAGATTCAAAGCAGATAGGCTGTCATAGCCTGGAAATTGGAACTTGCCCTTAGTAAAGAGAAGTTTATGGATTCTTTCATCACTAGGCAATGAGAAGGTTTCATAAAAGAACTGGGGTGAGATCTTTACGATTTTTCCCTTGACTTTGGATTGCCTTACTAGTCTTGTCTTAGGCTTATCTTCCAGATTTTGGAAAAATTGTCTAACAAAGTTTGGATACCATCTGGAGTTATAGGTAAGGAATTTGGTCCAACTCTGGAACTCAAACAGAGATAGCATATCGAAATGTGCACTGGCAAAGAAATCAAAATCAATGAAGTAACCATCGATTACAGCTCAGGTTGCGAGCTTTTCAGCTTTGTCATTTTTCTTGGACTTTTGGGTTGAAGGTGATGGCTTATCAGTTGAAGTTTCAACTGGGGTTACATTTACGGGTTCAGAGGCGATGGGTGCCTCAGAGGTTTGAACAACGGGCTTAGTTTGGGATTCCTCTACTCTAGGTCTCACTTTCTTGGTTGGAGGTGGTGAAGGTGACGAAACTCTTTTTCTAGCAGAGAAGGTACGTAGATTTTTGGTCTTTGGTGCCATGATAGATATTAAAGTAACAATGGTGATTTTTCAAAAATCTCTTGGTGAAAACTGGTTTTCTGCAGATCAATGGACTCGAAAATGAACAAGGACTAAGATTTTACCTAAGTAATCGAGAAACAAGAACAGAAAAATCGGATTAACGATTGATTCATGAGGTTCTGGGTACGTGTTCTTCTTCTCTTTACTCCATAAGCGTCCTAGGGCATCATCGAATGAAGATGGCAACTTATGCTGACCCTATTTATACATTTACTTCATCCAGTAAGCGTGCTCCTGACACACACTCACATGCCTATTTTTATGGTTCATTAGCGTCCTAATATTTCTAACACTTTTAAGTGTATCAGCATTCTCCCATGCGATTAGCGTCTTACTTCAATTAGTTAGAAGCGTTCTGAACTTTATTAGCATCCTCATGCACTGATTCCCATCAGATGTATTAAACCACTTAAATTCGATCTATGGATGAATAATCAATATCAACAATTGAATTTCATAAATCATCCATCAAATATTGCAATTTGCACATATCATCATTAATCATGCAATTAAGATATTCATTCAAACTTCACATGATCATTAACAGTCACAATAATCATTGTCAATAACCACTGAAAAAATATATATCAATTTAAGCAAACATAGCAGTGATTAAGACTGAGATATACCTTGCATATTTTAGTTTTTACCTCAAGGTATTGCAAAGTTCTCGACTTGTGCAATCTGCCTGTTGTTGAAGCAGCAGAGATATCTCTTAATTTTCATTCTCCATGCTGACTTACTTCTCGACATTTCATCACGAGGTCTTTCATTCAGTATCAGTGTTTTTACCGTGCTTGTTGAAGATTGTTGTTGTATCATCATTTGACCTTCGTCATCAGCAAGTTCACTTCCATCTTGACTTGGTGCATTGGTAATCTCATATTCTCTTTCAGAAGAGGTTTCCAGCCACTCAAAATATAATCAAATTTTTGGAAGCTGACTTCGAATGGATTTGAAAATTCTTTCAGAAGTTCTACTTTATACTTCCATTTTTCAAGAAAGCTATTAAGGAAATATTGCACTAAAGTAGAATGAGAAATAGATTTTCCAAAGGTTTTAAGTTCATTTGATAATCGTTGAAAACTTTGAAGATTCTCATTAACTGACTCATTTTCTAGAAATCTGAAGTGAGTGAATGCATCCTTTAATGCTCTAACCTGATTTCTAGTTTCATCCATTCCTTCCATGGATTTTAACAAATCACAGAACCCTTTTAAGGTCATATCCCAGGATTGAATGTTTCAGATATAGTGACTAGCTTTTCATTCCATTTTCTTGGAAGTTTTCATTGAAACATGCTATAGTTATGTCTAAGGGTATCACTTGACCAGATTGACTCATTCCATCAAGGATGGATTGATACCTATTACAGGCTGTGTCTAGAAATTCATTCTCAGATATTTCAAAATCATCAAATAGCCAGTCATACTCCTGGAGCTTTTCATCTAAAGGAACTAATTCTCCTCCGTGGAGTGATTTGAGAGTTTCCCAAATCTCTTTTGGTAATTCTAGATGAACTACCTTCCCTACCTTTTCACTAGGTAGACTACAATATAGGGCATAGACAACTCGAGAGTTGAACTTGTCATTGACTCTCTCTTCATCTGTCCATAGTTCTACGGGTTTGTTGGGTATGGTGTAACCATTTACAATTACTTCCCATAAACTGATATCCTGTGATCGAAGAAAGGGTTTTATCATTTTCATCCATTCCTCAAAACAATCTTTATAAAACAAAGGTGGTCTATCTAGACTTTTAGACATTGATGTCATTGATATCAGGGAAATGGTTAGATTTCCTGACAAGCAACTTGCTCTGATGCCACTTGTTGGCCTGGGTGTGTCCAAGAAGGGGGTGAATTGGACACTTAGACAAATTAAAAATAATACAATGGCAAACAATAAAGTGCGGAAACAAATGAAATTGACACAACAAATTTATAGTGGTTCGGCTTCTTGCCTACCTCCATTACCTAACCTAACCTCCTCAATTAGGATTTGAAACAATTTCTCAACTTACAGGTTTGAGGACAACCTCTCTCCTTTTCGACTTACAAGCTAGAGAACTACCTATGCTTTCTCAACTTACCGGTTTGAGAACAACCTCTCTCCTTCTCGACTTATAGGCTAGAGAACTACCTATGCTTCTCAACTTACGGGCTTGAGAACAACCTCTCTCATTCTCGACTTACAGGCTACATAACTCCCTATCTTAACTTACAAGCTTGAGACTAACCTATGCTTCTCGATTTACAGGCTAGAGAACTACCTATGTACTCAACTTGACTGGTATGAGCAGACCACTGGTCAAAATACAAAGACAAAGATTCAGCAATTTGTATAACTACTATTACAACTCTTGACACAGTTAGAAAAAAAATGTAAATTGAAGTACAACTGTATTTTATGAATTATCTCTCAAATTTCTCCTTTAGCAAGTAATGATATGAGGTTAAAACTGTGCTGAAAATTTGAGTAAAACAATTCACTTTTCTTTAAATAGATTTTCAATGAAAAAGATAAAATGTAAGTTCAATATGAAAATCTTTTGAATAAAACTTGTTTCAAAGACAACACTTTGAAAATTGAAAAACAGTTTAACTTGAAAACAATTTGAAAATTCTATTAACTCTCAAAAGTAATGGCTCAGAGAGTTTTTGTGTTGTGTGTTTTGATTCTAAGTGTTGGTATATATAAACTTAATTAAGATAAAGCTGTTGAGCATTTGATTTGAATTTCAAAAGACTTTAAATTTGATTAAGTAATGACTTAATTAAGATAAAGTTGTTGCTCACAACGACTTTAATCTTTCATGAAAATGGTAAGTCTGGTTCTTAAGAAATAGTTCTGATGCAATTCAAATAACATGAATGAGGAAAGTCTTGGTGAACACGGTTCATGCACCTGAACTGTTAGCAAACAGGTTGACAGTTACTTTTTCAGAACTTATGTCACTGTTGGATTAGCGGTCTGATGTTCAATCAGCGTCCTGACGCATAATACCAACTTATGTCGTTTTATTCCTTGAGGGCGCTCATGCAACATGAACATCCTACTGAACTATGAAGTAAGGCGTTACTAGAACGTAAACGTCCTGACTTACTTGAGACATTTAGAACTGTAAGGGCGCTACTAGAACGTAAGCGTCCTAATGTTAAAAACATTTAAAAATAAGAAAAAAGGATGAACGCGCTGATAATCAATTAGCGTCCTGATATATTTAAAAGCATTTAAAACTTAGAAAGAGATCAACGGGCTGATATTCAATTAGCGTCCTGATAAGTTCATTGGTTGAATTAATGAGGGCACCACTGAAGACGTAAGCGTCCTGATAGATATGAGCATTTTCAACCTAGAACCTTATCGATGTCCTAATGAGTCATCAACGTCCTGACTTACCAAGTATAGGAGGGGGCTTGTGAGACATTAATATCCTGATCAATGCATTAGCGTCCTGATGGACACTTAAAACAATTTTGATATTTTCAACTTTTAAAGTTCAATTAAATAGGATTAAACACTCAGTATTTTTGAATCAAATCAATCATTGAAAATTCATTGTGAGTGATTCATAAAATCAACGAAAAATACTTCGAAATCGAATCGATTACACTATGCAATCATACATATTTGTAAATCTTGCTGAGAGTTATTTGAGCGAAAGTTCTACATTCTTAGTGCTTAAAACTCGAAGCTTTGATCTTGATTGTTCACTTGTCTTGTAAGCTCGGTTCTTTGATCTTGATGTCTTGATATTTCTGAAACACTTAACAAGATCATTAGATACTCATATGAATAGTTTGGAATCATCAAAACGTTCACATCATGGGGTTCCTTGAGATAACAATGAGCTCCAGAGACGAGGAGAAAACTCGTCATCACTGATCGAGGTATGTACTGTTATAAGGTTATGCCTTTCAGGTTAAAGAATGCAGGAGCAACCTGCCAAAGGCTGGTCAATAGGATGTTCGTAGAGAATATCGAAGTGAACATGAAGGTCTATGTGGATAACATGCTAGAGAAGAGTGTTCGGGCATTAGGTTATCCTACCGACCTGATGGAGGTCTTTGACATTTTAAGAAAGTATCAATCGAAGATAAATCCCGCGAAGTGCACCTTTGGCATGAGCTTGGGCAAATTTCTTGGTTTTCTCATAAACCAGAGAGGGATTCAGGAAAACACGGATAAGATCAAGGCTTTAGTCGAGATGAAAACACCTCGGATGGTGAAAGAAGTGTAGAGGCTTACCGGATGTGTAACAACTTTCAACAGATTTATTTCCAAGTCCATTGATTGGTGTCTTCCCTTTTTTAAGCTAATTATGAAAAAAAAAAGTAGAGTGGATTCCGGAGTGTGAGAAGGTTTTCCAAGAATTGAAGGGATACCAAGGAAAGGCCCCCATCCTATCCAAGCCCATCCCAAAAGAACAATTCTTTTTTTACCTAGCCTTTTTAGAATCTGCAGTCAGCTCAGCCTTGGTTAGAGAAGATCAGGGAGTGCAGAGGGTCGTCCACTACACTATCAAGTCTCTGTTGGACTCAGGGACCCGATATCCAGAGATAGAGAAGCTCGCCTGTGGCAACCCCACACCCCAGACCACCAACCCCGCACCCCGGACCACCAACCCCGCAGGGAATGCCAGAGTAGGACGCCCGACGTAGGCATCTCCAACCACTTCTCAACCCCCGTGAGGTGGTTGAGACCCTACGAGCCTTATCCCAAACAACGACATAATATAAAAAGGTACTAAACACAACTGCCAACCGTATTAATCATCCAATACAAGAGATAATCCATAAAAATGAACCATAAATAAAACATAATCCCTACAGTCCATCAAGATGGACATACACATAAAGTCAAAAACTATGGGTACAAAAAAAAATCGTCATATGCCCACATGGTCTATCTAACAAGTCCCAACTCACCCATACTACAATGTGGTAAGTGTTATAATTACATAGTCCAAAATATAACACATCATAATTTAAAACACAGTTCAATCAAAATGCCTCTCAACTCACATCGAGGCCTTGGATTCTCTCACTGGCAAGGCCCTCAAGATGTGACAACTCCTTTGCCCTTATTCGGGACAAAAGGATCTGAAAGAGGAAAATGAGGGTGAGCCAACGGTGCCCAGTGAATATAATTCAAATATGCTATCAATACTCATCAATAAATATCATGTATGCATGTCAATGTGTAGCATGATTAAAAGCTCATAACATATAGATATCAAGCATTTATAATAAGTTCGATGCAAATAAAAGCCTATCAATTTGGATCCACATTCCACATGCATTGGAGTTACTAGTGCACGTCTATTTCACCGTATCGTTCTCATCCCCAATCATGTTGATTTGGGGTTACTAGTGCACGTCTATTTCACCGTACCGTTCTTATCCCCAAATATTTTCTTTCTAAAACCCTCCTATGACAAGGTTAAGTCTCCCTATTAGCCAGATAGATGGGCCCAACCAAAGTTATAAGGTTTTCTCAAATCAATGCATCATTCAAAATATTAGAACACATTCATGCTTTCAACATACAATATATATAAGTGATATGATGACATAAAAGATATAATCATAAATGAAGTCTACTCACAACCAAGCCTCGCGAGAGTATCTAACCACACACGGACACCAAACCGAATCAACCTAATCAAGGTCCTGAAACATTCATCAATATCCAACCATACATCAATTCCTATGCTCAATAACATAGACATTACACATCAACCTTAAACCAGCCCACATATAGACAATAGGCCTAAATCCCATCTAATCCCATCATTCAACTCAAATCACATGACTTAGGCCTCTAATGCATAGTTCTCATTCATAAACCATTCAATTAATCAAAAATATTGGTTTTCAATTCCTTAGGCATAAACATGCCCAAATTGGGCCATTTGATCACAAGTAGGCCTAATCCATGATATGGTCACAACCACCTAATCAGTAGCATAATCAACCTTAATCATGCTTAATTAGACATAAATTGCATCAATTCAATGATTCTAGGCCAAAAGCATCAAAAGCCCTAAAATATGAAAATTTTCATACTTAGGCCATATTGCCGATTTACACTAGGTCCCCATGTTCAGCCATGTATATCACGGATTTTGCATCAAGGGTTCATCAACAATGGCAACTAGGTCAACATAGTTGACATGCAAACTATTTGGAAATGTCTAAGTTCATATTCTAAATTTAGGTCTAATACAAACAACCCTACCAATTTTCCATTTAATATTCTGTTCAGATGTATCAAGCTGCCAACAAAAATATTTAATCACAAAATCAACCGTACCGATTGAATTATGTTAAGAACAAAACCTTCTGTCCAAAATTCAGCTCAATCCAACGGTGGACCGAAGTCATAGAGTTCTTTGATGAACAAGTCTCTAATTAGATAATTTCTCCTTCTTGCTCCAAATACTTGAACTCAGATGACTATATCACACACAATCATTAACCCATCAACATCTCAACCGTTCATAATGTAGAACTATTAGTTTTTAACCATCCTATGAAATATCATATCCATCCAACGGTAGGTTTAGGAGATCTATCAGTTTGATCTAAACTGCGTGAGAAATTTAGTCTTTCCGACCAGCTTTGTTTGGGAGGTTATATCTCTTAGAAAAAAATCCAATCAAGATCTCCACCGACCAGAATGAATAACCATAATATATGAACCAACTGACAAAGTTTGAGCTCAATCTGACCATATATCACTAAGATCCAGCAATTTGATGAAAACATTGTTGAGGCTTCCCTCAAAGCAACTTCCTCTTTCTTTCTCTTCTTCTTTCCTTTCTCTCCACTCATCTCACTCTCTAGGACTTCCTTGGAGAAGAGAAGTGGGCATGGGACACTTTTCTACTCTCATGCACCAACTTGACATGTGTTGGAGAAGAGAAATGGGGCATGGGACACTTGTGCACTCTCATTCACCAACTTGACATGTATTGGAGAAGAGAAATGGGGCATGGGACACTTGTTCATTCTCATGCATCAACTTGACATGTGTTGGTCTTATGCACCAACTTGACATGTGTTGGAGAAGAGAAATGGGGCATGGGACACTTGTTCATTCTCATGCACCAACTTGACATGTGTTGGTCTCATACTACCCATACTAACCACATGTACTTTAACCAATCTTATGCTTGCATATATTTTAAATGTCCAATCCATCTAATACACCAAATTTTCATTCTCATTTATCCTTTTATTGAATCAATCCTAACCCATATCAATTCATGGTTTAATGGGCCCATGCATAAATAATAACATATGCATTATACTTTAATTTAACATGACCCATATACAATTTATAATGCACATATTTATATACATTATCAAGCATCAAATATACAACACATTAAACAACCATCAAATAAACACCAAACATATCATGGCAAACACATAGAGTTTGGGCAAAATGCAATTGGGTTATGGGCTAGAGAAAATAATTTTCGGGGCGTCACATAGCCTTTGCATTCATTACTTCAGCTCGGAAGCTACGACCTTGTTTGCAAGCCCATACCATAGTGGTCCTTACTAGGTACCCGCTCAGTCAAGTACTCCTACGACCAGAAACATCTGGACGACTAACTAAGTGGGCCAATGAGCTAAGTGAGTTCGACATCAACTATCGACCTCGAACGGCGATAAAAGAGACAAACGCTAACAAATTTCCTGTCGAGCTACCACAAGTAGATGGGCCTACCGACCAAGACACCGAAGGTTGATGAAAACTGTTTGTTGATGGTTCTTCTTCCAAGTAAGGTTGTAGGGCAGACATTGTATTGGTTTTCCCCACTGATGAGAAGCACCTATGTGCCCTTCACTTTGGTTTCTTGGCGTCCAACAATGAAGCAGAATATGAGGCACTGCTAGCCGATCTGAGGCTTGCTCAAATCTAGAGGGTAAACAAGTTGTCCGTCTACTGTGACTCTCAGTTGGTAGCAGGTCAGATCACATCAGAGTACCAGACAAAAGACGAAAAGATGCAAACATACTTGATGAAGGCACTAGCCTTATTAGGAAATTTCAGATCCTATGAAGTAACTCATATTCCTCGAACTGAGAATGTCTTAGCTGATGCACTGTCCAAGCTCGCCTCATCTTCTGAGGCTGAGCTTATGATTCATGTTCCAGTAGAATTCTTGCCAGCAAGAAGTATAAGAGTCCCTGGCCAGGTCAACACCCCCAACCAGGTCGGTACCATGGTTCAGTGTACCTCTTGGATAGACCCTATCGAGAGATACATAGGTGATGGTGAGTTGCCAGATGATAGGGTCCAAGCCAGAAGAGTACAAAGACAAGCAGCCCGATGCACCCTGATCGATGGCCAGCTCTACAGATGTGGCTTCTCCACTCAATGTTTGACATGTTTACGTGAAGAGCAGGCCCAACAAGTCCTTGAAGAGGTCCATGCAGGAATATGTGGCAACCACTCTGGTGGAAGGACTATGACATACAAGATACTTAGGCAGGGGTACTACTGGCCAACTATACATAAGGAATCCCTCTGCACAGCTAGGAAGTGCGATAGTTGTTAGTGACATAGAGTCAACATTCGAGCTCTAGCCGAGAACTTGTCACCTAATCCTAAGCCCGTGGCCTTTCGCTTGGTGGGGGGTATATCTGATAGGGCCCCTACCGACCTGTGAGAGGTTGGATAAATTCGCGATTGTGATAGTAGACTACTTTACCAAGTTGACAGAAGTTGAACCGCTCGCAACTATTACTGAGCAAAAGACCACACACTTTATATGACAATCTATCGCATGCAGATTTGGCGTTCCATACGCTATCATATCAGACAGCGACAAGCAGTTTGACAATGCCAAGTTCAAAGTAATTTGTGAAGAGCTCGGTATTCGACACATCCTTTCTACTCCTGCTCATCCTCAAGCCAATGGGGCAGGTCGAGGTTGTGAATAAGATAATCAAGCACACATTAAAATCGAGGTTCGAGGAGAAAAAAGAAACATGGGTCAAGGATATGCCAGAAGTCCTTTGGTCATACTGCACTACCTCTTGATCAGCAACAGGAGAAACACCTTTCTCCTTAGCCTTCAAAATGGAGGCTGTCATCCCACTCGAGGTCGGCATACCGACCTTGAGAATGACATACTTCGACGAGTTTAGGAATTCATAAGCATTGAGTATCGACTTGAAATTGTTGGAAGAGAAAAGAGTGCAGGCACAACTTAGGCTGACAGTATACCAGCAAACGATCTCTAAGCACTACAATGCCAAAGTCAAGCACAAGAGTTTCAAAGTAGGTGATTTGGTACTAAGGAAAGTTATGCTCGGCACAAGGGAACCCGATGCAGGAGCCCTTGGTCATAACTGGGAAGGGCATACAAGGTCATCGCTATACTCTGGTCGGGTGTTTACTAGCTCAAAGACCAATCAGGAATACGGATACCGAGACCCTGGAACACTGGGCACCTTAAGAAGTACTACCATTAGTAGTAGCAGTAGCAATAGTAGTAGCGGTAGCAGTAGCAAGTCTAGCAAGTGATCGATTTATCTACAATGGTTGTCGACTTATAGTTTATCTACATCAATAAAGTACTCTATTTTCTACATGTTTATGGACCCACTATACTTGTCTAAGTGCCTTGGGACTACTAACCTGCTTGGAAGTCACCGAGAAGAAGGGTGTTTAACCCTAGACTGCCAATCTGTGAGGGGTGTGGAATTCAGCATCAGTAAAGGCACGATTCGGCATGCTAGAGAGGGATTGCATCACCAATGTGAAGATCAATGGAGAGAGAAGGTCTCTTTGTCTCAACCCTCTTTTCCCCCAAAAAACCCAACTGGTGATCCGTTGAGCAGGATCGAGAAGCTAGTGGTAGTGATACATTGCATCACCCAATTAATAAAAGAAGGTGGGAAATTCATCCGGATGAGGACCTGTTCAATAACACACCACTCCACAGAGTCATATGCCTTTTGGAGATCAATCTTGAGAACAACTGAAAGGGGGCACTTCTTCCTGTTAAGACCTCTAACCAACTCATGAGCCATAAAGATACTATCCTGGATAAATCTTCCCGTTATGAACACCGACTGATTCAAGCTCACAAGTTTGGTAATCACTTTCCTAAGGAGATTAGCAATAATTTTGGAAATGCATTTGTATAAGACATTACACAAAGCTATGGGTATGAATTCATTCAAAGTACAGACTCCTGTAGATTTAGGTATCAAGGCCAGAAAAGTATGATTGAGTTCTCTGAGGAGGTGTCTTGTTCTAAAAAAATGATGGATTCCACGACACACATCATTCCCCACAATAGACCAATTCTCCTTAAAGAACTTACTATTAAAGCTGTCAGGCCCAGTAGCTTTTTCACCATTCATGTTCCACACAACATATTTGATTTCATCATCAGAGATCAGTTGTAGTAGAGTATCAAAATCATCATCCGCATGCCTAGGAAGAAGCAAATCATCAGGCCATATTTTGGGGGGATTAGAAGATCCCATAAGGTTCTTGTAGAACACCTCGTCAACCTTCTTAATGTCCTCCTTATTATCCACTAACCCTCTGTCCTCCAATTTTTGAAAAGAAATCTGTTTTTTATTTTTTCTCCTGAGCATAGCATTATGGAAGAACTTGGTGTTGTGATCACCCAACTGAAGCCAAGACATACGGAAGCGTTGCTTCAAGATACTCTCTTCCCTAGTCAATAGGATTTCAAGTTGGTTTCTAAGACTTTTCTTCTCCTCAACCTTGGCAATGTTAAAAGGGTTGTCTTGGATATAATTTTGCAACTCCTCCAGCAAGGTTCGAACACGAGACACCTCCTCATCCATATTCTCAAAGACTTCTCTGTGCCACTCTCTCAAAGAACCCTTTAATGACTTGAGCTTGTGGCACAGGGTGAACAAAGGGCTCCCGTTCATAGAAGTAGTCTATCCTCTAGAGTCCACCCCACTAAAGTCAGAGTGAAGCAACCAAATATTGATAAATCTAAATGGACGGGGGCCAAAATAAAGATCATTCTAAAGAGTCACCACAATTGGAGAATGGTTTGGAATACTCACGAGGAGGGCATGAGATTCAACACCATCAAAAGTCTTCAGCCATTTTGTATTAACTAGCACCTTATTCAATCTACACATGATCTTTTCACCTGCAGCTTGGTGCTTACTCCATGTGAACTTAGATCCTCTCCATCGATGATCCACCAAGCAAGAATCATCAATACATGACATGAATTGAAATCCTCCAAAGATTCTAGATTTGAGGGGAGACAACCAATTTTTTCATGACTGAACCTAACAACTTTAAAGTCACCAACAAGCATCCATGGAGAAGAATTACCAGCACGAGCACTGAGGCTACGCCATAATTCCTTATGCTCAGCAACTGTGTTGAGGCCATACATTATGGTAAAGTGGATCGACTTCTGATCCGCCAAAATCAAGGGCTCCACATGAATCATTTGGCTCGAAATGTGAAAGAGTCTGAAATCGACCTTAGCATCATTCCAGCCCACCCAAATACGACTTATGGAGGTAGGGGAGTAATTAGCCACCCCCTTCCATTTATTCCCAATATTACTTTGAATCCCATCACAATTCTCAAATGCCACCCTAGTTTTAATGACAACACAAACATCACACTGGTACTTACCCACCAGGGTTTTAACCTCTCTTTGCTTAGTCGAGGAATTGAGACCCCTGACATTCCAAGAAAGAAGCTTCATTTAGACACCTTTGAGTTATTGGAAGGGGACCCCTTAAGGAGTTTACCACCAGAAGAAATAGATTCGGATTTGGAAGAACCATTTTTGTTAAACTTATTCTTCTTCTCACCCTTGCCCTTCTTTTGAGACATAAGTTTGTCCAACGACTTTTCCTCCTAATCCATATCCAGAGCAGTTTCTTCCACAATTTCTTAAGATGAAGGGATATTAGCATTATCCCTGATTTTTCCTTAAAGTAAGATTGTGAATCTACTATCTTCTATCTCGTTACCAATGAGTATGGTACCCTTATCAGGCATTCTTCCACCTGGTGGAGAACGCTTCTTAGCTTCCTACCACTCTGCTCCATGTTCTTCCAGAGACGCATGTCTCAATTGATGGAGATTATCGCTCATCATCAGTTGGTTATCAACCACGTTCACATTCAACATCTTGTTACTCAGTTTCTAACTCTCAACAAGCTTAGCCACAAATATTTTTTTAAAGTGGTCAATCATCTGCTAAACTAGGGGAGCCTCACTATCCCTCCTGTCCTTGAACAAGGCTTGTTTGGGGATTCCACCACATTGTGCCAGAAAACCCTCCAGCCATTGCAGTGAGGAGGTTTAAAATCGTAGACAATCGGTTAGTGCATGATGCGTGCAAACTGCAAGTGTACGGTGTCAAGCTATAATAATTTTCGATAAGAATCGGGTATCATCCTCAGGGATTGATTTATTACACAATTATATCGTTACTAGCCTTAATTTTATCTAGAAAATCAAATTTTAAGATTTAATGAACTAAAACAATAATTAAATTTAAAGCAATAATTAAATCAACCAATTATAAGAATTTTCTGGAGAAAAATCAATATTAAAACACCTAGAGTTTTAATTTTACCTAATTATCAATTATGCAACATTAGACATAATTATTATCAAATCATTATTCAAATTTATAAGTCAAAATCTTCTAGTTTCTACCACCCTATCTCGAGTGCTGCATTAGAATCTATCACCAAAATATTAGTTTCGACCTGTCGATAAAAACCAATATTTTAGCAATACATTAAGCCTTGTGATTTTCCTACAACTTTATGAGACATCGTATATCTATTGATACTACGATAATCCCATGTCATATTTCTCATGTTCCAACCTAGAGAACCCTCTGTCGAGTGCCGCCCCCCCAAGTTTATGATCAATTAATCCGTAGCCAATAGATTAAAAGCATTAAGCATGGAGAAATATAAATAAACTATGAATAATTCATTGATAATAAACAAATACTAATATTCTTGCATAATCTCTAATATATGATCCATCTCATCTCTAGACTAACAAGTTAGTCCATAACTTGGAAGAATGAAACACAAAACAGGTAGAGAAACATGAAAATCAACATAAAAACCAAAACTAGATGCTTGTAAACTTGTAGATTTCTCCTTGTCTCCAAGTCAATTTCTTTGCCTTCCCTTGCTACTAGTCGTCTCTCTCTATTCTCCAGTGTATTTCCCTCGAAAAACCCTAAATTTTGATATACGATATGCCCCAAAGTCGTGTAGAATCAAAATTGGAAAGTGTAGAAGAATACAACTCGAAACTTGCTAAATCCGCAAAAAAACAACACTAATGGCGCCGCAGCTCCCAGAACCTCGTTTTTCTGCACCTTTTGTGGACTTAGCCAATTTTCCACCTATTCTTAACTTTTATTCTTCATGTTTCTTCTTTGCCTCTTCTTGCACATGTTTCCATCATCCAAATCCATGACTAACACATCTAAACACCTACAAAACAAAGAAAATTTAATTAGTAACACACTTAAAACATAAAATGAATCAAATTATAAGCTACCAAACTGAAATAATGCATAAAAAACCAAATTAATCCTAAACTAACAAATGCATCAAAACTAACATAAACACATGAAACTAAAGCATGAAATGTCCTAAAATACACCTAAAACATGTTTGAAAACCTACCTAAATACCTACTTATATTATTATCATGGTATATTGATTCTTGAGCTTTAAACTTGTCGTTGTTTAGAATCAATATTTTGATAGTTGTGCATATTCGATTCACTGTTTTACATCATATATATTTGAATCGATTGCATTTGAGAAAAACTATTTCAACACTTTGCGTCATTTAAAATCATAGTGGTTGGAATAATATTGTTGACTCATTCATGATTGTAAGCTTATATTGTTGAGTGTTATTATTCACTTTTCTATATATTTTGAAATCTTGATGTATTGTTGACTTGATTAAGCCAACCGAGACATTACCTTATTTTTTACAGAACATAACCATGCCCGTAAGTGGTTACAAGTGCGGCTTTCTAGCCAAGCCCTGGTGTAGGCTAGTTTGTGGCTTTTTAACCAAGCCCTGGTGTAGATTAGTGGTTGTGGCTTTTCTAACCAAGCCCTTGTGTCGGTTAGAGTGTAAACGACTTTTAATCACGTCCGTAAATGATTAGCCAATAGTGTATTGGGAAATCTTGATCGCAGTGATTGGGTAGTGGACGTAGGTTTAAGGGAAATCAAATCACTCTAAATCCTCTGTGTTCATTTATCTTTCCTGCATTTGTTATTTGGATTGTTACCTACTGTGCACTTTACTTGTTTAATTAAAATATTCGAAAGGTACACGAAAATCCGCAAAGTCCAATTCACTCCCCCTCTTGGCCTGTAATACTGGGCCAACAAGTGGTATTAGAGCGCTCAAAGTTATCTAACAATTTATTTGAGTAAATGGGTTGAAATAGTTCTAACGGTTCTTCTAGGGTTACACACGATGAAGGGAATTCCTTGGATCGCCCTCCACTGTTTAAGGGTGATAACTACTTGCACTGGAAAACAAGGATGAGACACTTCATGAGGTCGCATGACTCCAATATTTGGGACACTGTAAGAAATGGATATACTACTCCCACAAAGATCGAAAATGGAGTAATCATGTTAAAGGAAAATAGTGAATGGCTACCTAGAGAAAAGTAGCTAGAGCAATTGAATGATAAAGCCATAAACAAGCTTTTCTACAGCCTTTCCATCAATGAGTTTAACAGAGTTAGTGCCTGCGACACTGCCAAAGAGATTTGGGATAAACTAGAAGTAACTCATGAAGGCACAAAGCAAGTAAAGGAGACAAAGTAGAGAATGTTGGAGGAATCATATAAAACCTTCAGAATCAGTGAGAATGAAGACATCTTTAATGCGATAACGCACTTCACCAAGATCATAAATGAGATGAAGAATCTGGGTGAGGTGTTCCCACAAGCAAAGACTATTGGGAAATTCCTTAAGGGATTACCAAAAGTGTGGGACTCTAAAGTCACAACAATCGAGGAAGCCAAAAACCTCGGTGACTACACCATTGATGAGCTGTGTGGATCTCTGATGGTTCATTAAATGAAATTGAATAACGGACTTAAGAGTGAATCAAAGGATGACCACAAAGTAAAGAAGGACTTAGCTCTGAACATGAACGATTCAAGTGACTCCTCTTCCGGTGATGAGAACACAGATGAGGTTGCAATGCTTACCAAACAACTAAGTTTCTTGAGAAGAAAGGGAAAAAAGGATCTAATTCAAAGTACTTCAAGGGAAAGGAAAACGACACCAAATCAAACGAAATTACATGCTACGAATGTAACAAGTCGGGACACATGAGAAATGATTGCCCAAACAAAAGGAAGTACTCTAATTCTAGAAGAAAGGACAAGAAAGTGTTGAAGGCCACTTGGGATGATACAAGTTCGAGCGAGAGCGACTCAGATTCTGGAAATGAAAGGTTGTATTGTGCCTCATGGCAAGTACGAAGGTAAAAGACTCTACCTCTCTTGTTCTTAATGACTATTTTGATTTTAATGATGAAGATGATATTGAGTGTTTGAGACTTAAACTTACTAGGCAGTCAGGATGCTTTAGATATTGAGTATTGAGTATCTCTTAAGAGAAGCCTTAGTTGAAATAAATCACAACAGGATGCTTTAGATACTCTCCAAATTGATTATGAAATACTTAGAAAAAAAAGAGATACACTTCAAAAGTGTAGATGACCTAACCAGTGTGGTACCCACGTTTACAAACAGTCAAAAACTATTTGATATGATGATAAAAGCACAAAGTTGTGCTTTTGACAAGGCTGGGTTAGGATATACAGATAGGTCAAAGCAAAAATCATATAACTATTTATTGACCAAGCCTGTTAACCTATGCGATTCATTACTTAGCTCGTCCCTAAATATACTGTGATAATGTATATTTTGATGATCACAAAGTACTTTTCGGTGCTAAACGAGCGTTTATCAAGAACTCATCAAAGCACTTAAGGAAAGAGAAAAGCCAAGAAACGGCTCGATCAAGGAACTCAAAGATCACATCCAACGGTGTAGTTCGTCTCAATCAAAAAGACTTTAACGTTTACATCATGATTTTAAGATCACTTCACTCGAACGATTTGATGAACCTTCAAGACTACATCTCTCGATCAACGTTCGAGTCATTCAACTCCGTGCAAAGCTTTTATTGAAGATCTCATAATGAAGAGTTGGATTTAACGATTATGAGAAATGAGAAATACACAAAGTGTTTAAGGTATATCTTTTTCTAATTGACATTGCTCAAACGTTTTCCAAAACCATGCAAAAATCATTTGCATACTTGCAAGTTTTGATCTTACATTTTAAGGTATTTCAAATGATTTAATTTTCTATATTTATTTTGAAATTTATCGAGTTTTATCATATATTTTATCGCGAGTCAAAACTATTTTTAAAGAGTCTTTCAGGACGCTAATGAAATAGCAACGCTCTCCTGAACTTGATAAGTCAGGACACTGATAAAATTCAAGGTTGAATTGAACTGATTTATCATGACGCTTACTTGTATAGTAGCGGCCTCCTTTATTAGTCAACCTCTGAAGTTATCAGGAAGCTGACTCAGCATCAGCTCACTGAAAGATTTCTTAAGTTCTTCAAAAAATGTCTCTTTGAGGACAGTGATAGTTATAAGTTGAACAATCTATCAGGACGATATCTGGATAGGAGCGCCCTCACCTTGAGGAATCAACTTAGTAACTTTCAGGACGCTAATTGTCCTTCAGTGTGCTTGTGTCTTATTTGAAATATTTTAACTGGTAGGACACTTACATAGTTGTAGCGCCCTCATGTTTTGTTTTATGTTTTAAACTGGCAGGACGCTTACTCAGATAGTAGCACCCTCATGTACTTAACTATTTTAAAAGATAATAGGACTCTAAATGTGCATTAGTGCCCTTAAGGTTAAGTTGTTTAAATATCAAAGAAAGTCAGGACGCTCACACGCTTGTAGCGCCCTCACTTAATTGTACAGTATGACGTTTATACGTAATGAGCGCCCTCAAGGAACAAAACGACAAAGTTGACATTATGCGTCAGGATACTAATTATGGAATCAGGACGCTAATTCAACAACTGTCACTATTTAAACAAGTACACTACGTAAGTTTACTTTTTCAAAATGGACCTTTGCACAGAGTCCTTTTCAGACTTATCAGAGATCATCTCTGATACATGAAATAAGTTTTTCTAAAACTTTTTTTTTCATGAAATCTGAAAAGAATTAGTGAAAATTGTAGTTGCCATTTTTATATAACATTCTAGCCGGTGTGTGTAAACGTTCGTATTATTTGAACTTCAAATGTCTAACGGCTATGTCCCACTAAGTTTATAAATACTAGCACTTAGGACCAAACAACTTGCCAATCTGTTTGTATTGTGCCAATACTTTTTGAAAGTTAGTCTGTGTCAAAATGTTTTTCAAACATCTAAACTTTCAAAGTATTTTTACTAATACCTTTATATCTTCAAAATATTTTCATGTTGGCCTAAGTGGCTTTCCACTTAGAATTCTTCTAAGTGTTTTGATGCTAACAAACAATATAACTATGGTGTTAATGGTTGTATTGAGTATATTTTAGCACCAAAGATCAAGATTAAGGCCAATACATGACTCAAGCAAATGACCACTTAGTGAAAGGGCAAAATTGAAGCTTAGGATCAAGGATGGTCAAACTGAAGTCAACATAAGACAAGTTGAAGTCAAACTGAAGTCAACCAGAGATCAAAGCAAATGGACTGTAATAATATTTCATTTTGTAGTTGCTTTAGATTTTCTTAGGTTGTAGGTTTCTTCCTCATTTGATCAGCCACTCATGTTTGATCGATTTTCTCGAGACTTTTCGTACTTGGTTTTTCGATTTCTTGAATTAATTACTTTTCGGTTATTTATTCTTTTGATCATGATCATAAATGTTTTCTCATTATATTTATCTTAAAATGATCATATTGCATGTCTTTGAAAATGAATCTCGAATGTATGCTTATTTTCAAAGAACTCACTCCATGATATTTTCTTTCAAGGTTATAAGTCTTTGAATCTATTTGATGATTTGATCGTATTCCGAATAGTTTTCATCGTTTTATCGATCACAAAACTTAAACATGTTCAATAATTATATTCTTGGCATGTATATGTTTCCCAAGAACCCATGGAATAATTTTCCACTTTGTGGAACGCACTCTGATGGTAAAAACACGCCTTACTAGCCTCAAACAAGCTGAAACGCACTCCAGCAAGGAGAAACGCGTTTTAGGTAAAAGGCAAAGAGTGTGCATATCTCTCGGGTCTGGTGAAACGCGTTTCAAGTTTAGTGAAACGCGTTCCAGCCATGTTTACACTTGTTTAATGTGTTTTTGCCTCAGGCTCACTGAAACACATTTCAGGTTTAATGAAACGCGTTCCAGCTGGGTTGACAAAAATCAATTGTTTTTATCTCGGATATCGTGAAACGCGTTTCAGGTTCAGTGAAACTCGTTTCAGCCAGTATATGGAAATGTGTTGATTTCTCTCGAGTGTCCTGAAACGCACTCCAACTTCAACTTTCCATATTTGCTCTTTTTCAAGTTCTAAACTTAAGCAACCATTGTAAACCTTTGATTTCACTAATGCAAGATTAAAACTTCTAATCCTAGCCCTTCAAAATAGGTTTAGGGTTATGAAACTTGGTTTGCTATAAAAACAATCATTACCTTTTATTTTAAACATCAAGAACTTTTATTATCATTCTCCAATATCTTTCTCTGTAACTGAGCCAAAAAGGAGGCAGCTGCCAACCATTGGAGAACCTGTGCACTTCATTATTTTCTATCGAGGTTTTGATCATACACTCTTTGTTAAAGTCGAGCACGATCACGATCACGGGCTTCATTACATAACTTGTTTTTGAATCGAACCGAGAAGATTTTCTTTCGTACTATTTTCAGTTGTGCATTGCTTTCAAACTTGTGGCTGTTTAATCTGGAAGAAACCATTGTGCTCTGTAAGTATTTCGAAGTTTGTTCGGTAAGGAACAATTTCTCTTGATCCTCACTGTTTTTGAGGTTATTTGTATTTTTGTGCTTCATTGTACTTGTTCTAAGTGTTTAGAACAATATAATCATTTCTTAGTAACTCTCCTTGATTTCAAGATTAGAATCAAAGTTCGATTCATCCTTATACAACAAAAGGATGTTGTAGGTTCTTCCTGAGCCTGTGAAAGGATAGATTTGTCTTGAACCTGTTAAAAGGCATGTGTAATGGTTTGATTCACACCCACAAAGTGAATCAGAGATAGTGGAATCCTAGAGAAGGTTTCTCTAGGCATGGAGTAGGAAAAAGCTTTCCGAACCACG
This sequence comes from Paratinospora sagittata, assembly GCA_035771175.1. Classification (NCBI taxonomy): domain Eukaryota; kingdom Viridiplantae; phylum Streptophyta; class Magnoliopsida; order Ranunculales; family Menispermaceae; genus Paratinospora; species Paratinospora sagittata. The sequence goes on from CM069589.1 coordinate 11,567,841, forward strand.
TAAAAATCTTTGTCTCCTTGTATTTATTTTATGCATTTTCCTATTATATGTGATCTATTTGATAAAATGCCTCAACCAAAATAAGGAGAACTAATGATAATTTAATAATTGTTATAATTGGCCAAAACACCCAATTCACCCCCCCTTGAGTGTTTTTCATTTCATACCGAGCTCATTTTCATTCTATCTTTGAAAATCTATTTTATTGGTATCTACTCAAATTCTCAGCACTAATTCATATTTGGTATTATTCTTGCTCGAGATAAAATTTGAGAAATAGTTCAAGATATACAGTTGTACTTGATTTCATATATTAAGTATTATATTGAACTGTATCAATAGTTGCGTTAGCTACTGATCACTGAACCAAAAATTTTCATACTTATATTTTATATCTATTTTGAAAATTGTCTGTGTCTTTAATGTACACCGGTCCTTCGTGTTATAAGTCAATATTTATTCGGTATATATTATTTTCGAAGAAGCTCTGATTTTCATATCATATCATTCATGCTTTTCGAAGCTCCACTTGAGCAATACCGAACATTGAAAGGTAAAGGACCGTAAGTGTATTTCAACTTAGCATTACCTATTTTATATTTCATATCTTTGTAATGCTATGTATTGAGCTTAATTGTAAAGTGTTCTATATAGTTAGAACCAACATTATCTTGTGTTGTAATGCTGGTGTGTTTCTAGATTGAAACAACCAGGACAAATAAATGTAGTTCACTTAATGATTTCAGGATTGAAATCATGTTAAGGTTATCTCTAAACCTGTAAAAGAGAAAAAGGTTCATCCTCAGCTGTAAGTAGGAAATCGGTTTATCCTCATCCCGCCAAAAGGATAGGTGTGTCCTTAACCTGAAAAAGGATAGGTTATCTCTTAACTTGTAAAAGAGAACCGGTTCATCCTCATCCTGCAAAAGGATAGGTGTGTCCTTAACCTGAAAAAGGATAGCTTATCTCTTAACATGTAAAAAAGAACCGGTTCATCCTGATCTCGTAAAAGGATAGGTTATCTCTTAACCTGTAAAAGAGAAACAGTTCTTCCTTATCCCGTAAAAGGAACATGAGTTTTTTCTCATCCCGAAAAAGGAAATACAGTTCATCTTTAGCCCGTAAAAAGATAGGTTTACCTTTAACCAATAAAAGGGCAGTTGTAATGGTTTGGTTCTCACCCATAAGAGAATCAGTTAGTGGATTGAGAAAATCTTAATTGGGTGATTAGGTAGTGGATGTAGGCTTGGTTGAACCACTATAAATCTGTGTGTCTCACGTTTACAATTTAGTCTGTGTTCTATTTTGCATCCAATTTTAATATACTCATGTACACCACTAAGTTATTGGAAGATAATTTTTAAATCGACCATCACACCCAATTCACCTCCCTTAGGTGGACCAACAATTGGTATCAGAGCGGGTTCTCTAAAATTATGGTCTAACAACCTAGATTTTAGATCCTATGGTCATTTTAGTGTGTGTCTTAGGTTTCTCGCTTCTTGCGTCTTAGAATTAGAAACCCTCGCTGTCACATCAGTGATCTGCACTTTTCGAATGTCGTTCTCTATGTAATTATCTTGATGACGTCAGCTCGCTCCTGCACGCCACCTTGCATTTAATTCATGACCGCCTTCGAAGTGTTTTTATAAAACCCTCGCTTCATCTTCACTTGCATCATCTGCAGTGAAATATCCTAGCCTCTACATCTTCTCAATCTCTCCCATGGCTTCCGATAACCAAACGTCTCAAAAGCGACCAAGGGAAGAATCTTCTTCTTCCTCAAGTGGTTTTTCCTTATCTTCCTCTTCCGACGAATTGATTAAAGTAATTGAAGGAAGTAGGTATCCAAAAACCTTCTCCAAGCCTCTTCCAGGTTTCCCCAGGTCTGAATCGCAACCTCCCTTAAAGCCAGAGCCATCCCATGACGATCATGGAGAATCTTCAATCAAGAATCTTCTAAGCCAATCCTTCGAGACCAACTCCGCTAGCTTTCAGATGGTTGTCGAGCTTCTCTGTGAATAGGAGCAGAGGTTAAAGGAACTTGAGAGAGTCAATAGAATTAAAAAAGAAATGTTGTTTACTCTTCTAAAAAAGGTGGAGAAGTCTGAAGCTGTTCTTGGAGATACAATCAATGGGAGTTTCGCCTTTGCAATGAGCCAAATTAGAAGGCTCAGTCATGTTCTTGCATATATTGAACACATGAGTGCAAGAATGGATGACCCGCTTCCTCATCTGCCGAGATCAACAACACCTCAATCTCGTGATGCTCAAGGCTCTCCTCGTCAAGCTTGATGTTTATTGCTACTTCTTTATATAATTGCAAAGTAGTTCACTAAGCTATATTTCCATCTCTCATTCATATTTTGATGCTTTATTATGTTTGAATGACTGATCTGCTTGAATTTGTGTGAATGCTATATTTTCTATTCATATGCTGCACACATTTGTCTCCGTTTGTAATCTGATTGATTTATGCTTTAGTATGCCTGCTTATATGATCTCACTGTTATCTTTAGATGACTCCGATACATATTTCTGCTTGAAATCTTTATTATCGTATTCAGTGTATTATTGTGTTCAGTATACTTATCGCATCTTTCTTGACTAGTCATGTCACACCCTCGGTTGCACAGTGTGCTCCCTACCCAGGTGTGGGCGCACCCCTTGGGGCGAACGCCTAGCCATTATGGATCCATAATATTGTCTTATCGCCATGTAGCGACCCCACGCCCTGGACCACCAACCCCGCAGGGAGTGGCATGCGGAATGCCGGGGCGGGACGCCCGGCGTAGGCATCCCCGACCACTCCTCAACTCCCGTGAGGTGGTTGAGACCCTACGAGCCTTATCTCAAACAACGACATAATATCAAAAGGTACTAAACAAAACTACCCACCGTATTAATCATCCAAGACAATAGATAATCCATAAAAATTGAACCATAAATAAAATCATAATCCCTACAGTCCATTAAAATTGACATACACATAAAGTCCAAAATTTTGGGTACAAATAAAAACCGTCATATGCCCACATGGTCTATCTAACAAATCCCAACTCACCCATACTACAATGTGGTAAGTATTATAATTACATAATCCAAAATATAATACTTCATAATTTAAAACACAATTCAATCAAAATGCCTCTCAACTCACATCGAGGCTTTGGATTCTCTCGCAGGCAAGGCCCTCAAGATATAACTACTCCTTTGCCCTTATTCGGGACAGAAGGACCTGAAAAAGGAAAATGAGGGTGAGCCAACGGTGCCCAGTGAATAGAATTCAAATATGCTATCAATACTCATCAATAAATATCATGTATGCATGTCAATGTGTCGCATGATTAAAAGCTCATAACATACAGATATCAAGCATTTATAAAAAGTTCGATGCAAGTAAAAGCTTATCAATTTGGATCCACATTCCACATGCATTGGGTTACTAGTGCACGTCTATTTCACCGTACCGTTGATCCCAATCATGTTTATTTTGGGTTACTAGTGCACGTTTATTTCACCGTACCGTTGACCCCAATCTCTTCCTTTCCTAAAACCCTCCTATGACAAGGTTAAGTCCCCCTATTAGCCAGATAGATGGGCCCAACCAAAGTCATAAGGTTTTCTCAAATCAATGCATCATTCAAAATATTAGAACACATTCATGCTTTCAACATACAATATATAAGTGATATGATGACATAAAAGATATAATCATAAATGAAGTCTACTCACAACCAAACCTCGCGAGAGTATTTAACCACACACGACTACCAAACCGAATCAACCCAATCAAGATCCTGAAACATACATCAATATCCTACCACACATTAATTTCTATGCTCAATCACATAGACATTACATATCAACCCTAAATCAGCCCACATATAAATAATAGGCCTAAATCCCATCTAATCCCATCATTCAACTCAAATCACATGACTTAGGCCTCTAATGCATAGTTCTCATACATAAACCATTCTACTAATCAAAAATACTGATTTTCAATTCCTTTAGGCATAAACATGCCCAAATTGGGTCACTTGATCACAAGTAGGCCTAACCCATGATATGGTCACAACCACCAAATCAGTAGCATAATCAACCCTAATCATACTTAATTAAACATAAGTTGCATCAATTCAATGATTCTAGGCCAAAAGAATCAAAAGCCCTAAAATATGAAAATTTTCATACTTAGGCCATATTGCCGATTTACACTAGGTCACCATGTTCAGCCATGTATATCACTGATTTTGCATCATGGGTTCATCAACAATGGAAACTAGGTCAACATAGTTGACATGCAAGCTATTTGGAAAGGTCTAAGTTCATATTCTAAATTTAGGTCTAATACAAGCAACCCTACCAATTCTTCATTTAATATTCTGTTCAGATGTATCAATCTACCAACAGAAATATGTCATCACAAAATCAACCGCACAGATTGAAGTATGTGAAGAAACAAACCTTCTGTCCAAATATCAGCCCAATCCAACGGTGGACTGAAAAGATAAGTATCTTTGATGAACAAGTCTCTAATCAGACAATTTCTCCTTTCCTGCTACAAATACTCAAACTCAGATGACTATATCACACAAAATACTGAACTAATAAACATCTCCACCGTTCAGAATACAGGAATATCAGTTATAAACTACATACACAAATGTTATATCCACCCAACGGTAGATTGAAGAGATCTACAAGTTTGAGCGAAATGGCACGAGAAATCCAGACTTTCCGACCAGCTTTGTTTGAGAGGTTAGATCTCTCAAACGAAACCTCTAATCAAGATCTCCACCGCTTTGAATGCAGAAATATCCGTTGTACACTACATACCCAAATTTTATATCCATCCAACGGTAGATTAAGGAGATCTAGAAGTTTGAGCGAAACGGCGCGCGAAATCCAGACTTTGCGACCAGCTTTGTTTGAGAGGTTAGATCTCTTAGACGAAACCTCCGATCAAGATCTCCACTGATCTGAATGAATAACCATAAGCTACGAACTTGCTGACAAATTTTGAGCTCAATCTGACCATATATCGCAAAGATCCGGCTCTTTGATGAAAACGTCGCAAAGATCTTTCTCCTGCAACTCCCTCATTTCTCTTCTTCTTTCCTTTCTCTTCTTTTCTTTCTCTTCTTTTTTTCCTTTCTCTCCACTCACCTCTTTCTAGCACTTCCTTGATTCCCTCCTTGGTTCTCTCCTTGATTCTCTCCTTGATTTCCTCCTTGATTCCCTCCACTCATTCTAGCACTTCCTTGAGGGCATGGGACACTTGTCCACTTTCATGCACCAACCTTCACATGTGTTGGTCTCATACTACCCATACCAACCACATGTACTTTAACCAATTTCATGCTTCCATGTATTTTAGATGTCCAATCCATTTAATACACCAAATTTTCATTCTCATTTATCCTTTTATTGAATCAATCCCAACTCATATCAATTCATGGTTTAATGGGCCCATGCATAAATAATAACATATGCATTATAATTTAATTTAACATGACCCATATACAATTTATGATACACATATTTATATACATTATCAAGCATCAACTATACAAACATTAAACAACCATCAAACAAACACCAAACATATCAAGGCAACGCATAGAGTTTGGGCAAAGTGCAATTGGGTCATGGGCTAGATGAAATAATTTTTGGGGCGTCACAAGTCATATCTATCTTGAGTATCTTATATGCATATCTGTGATTGTCTGATAAATATCATGATTAGACTTATCTTGTATCTTATACTATATCATGATTCCCTATGCTCCTCTTGAACTTATGTGGTATAACAAATCTTCATGCTTATTCTACATGATATATAATGATTTGGTGTACACAATAGCTAGGCTATGCTCTAACAATTTATTTTTGCTTATGCTAGTTCAAATCATGATCATGCTTCGCTCTGAAAATCTTATATATGCATGATTCATGTCTTCGCAAATGAGTATAGGCCATGTATACAATTTCATGTCATACGCCTATATCTTGAAAAGATTGTTGCCTACACTTATGATTATTATCTTTTGGCATTATCTTTTCTACGATTTCCTGGCTTTGATGCATCTGCTTCATACCATAACATGTTAGCATCAAACTCAAGGATAAATGAGCACATACCCTTCCAAATGCTCTCTCATTAGAATCAGTGAATCAAACATTCTAAGCCATGATTGTTTGCCTAGTATATGAAAATGAATGTATGTTGTTGCCTGATTGATATCTATGAAACTTAACATATATTCAACATATTTAGACTTTGATATTCATCATATATATCTTCACATGTCTATATCTAATGTTCTTTATGTCAACGGCCTGAAACATAATCTTTTGAGCATAAGTCAATTGTGTGACAAAGGATTTGTCATTTTCGTTTGAAGTAAATCGTTGCCTTATCAAACATGATATTGAAAATGTTGCATTCATTGCATATAAATCTAAAAATGTTGATACTACAAATTTGCATGAATTGCATGATCAAAATGTTTCATGTTTAAGTGCTATTGAACAAAATGATGGTTGACTTTGGCATAAGAGACTAGCTCATGTAAGGATGGAAAATATTTCAAAGTTGGCAAAACTTAACCTAGCTGGAGGCCTCCCTACAAGAATATACTTGAAAGAAAGAGTACGTGAGCCATGTCAATTGGGCAAACATACAAAATCTTCTTTCAAAAGTAAGACCCAAGGCTCAATCACAAGGGCTCTTGAACTTGTTCATATGGACTTGTTTGGACCAACTCGAATACAAAGCTTAGGTGAAAAATCTTATTGTCTTGTGATTGTTGATAATTTTACTCATTATACATGGGTTTACTTTCTTGCACATAAGAGTGACGTATTTGATATATTTGTAAATTTTTGCTCTTGTGTTGAAAATGTAAAAAGATACAAGATCACTGTCATTAGAAGTGATTGGGGTGGGGAGTTTGTAAACAAAAGTCTTGAAGACTTTTGCAACAAGCAAGGATGCACCTATCACCTTTCAACCCCCAGAACTCCTCAACAGAATATAATTGTTGAAAGGAAAAAACAGATCCCTTCAAGAATTGTGCAGAACAATGTAATGTGAATATGATATAGCAAAATACTTTTGGGCTGAAACTATAAACATTGCTTGCTATATCATGAATAAAGTGATGGTTAGGAGAAAACTAAACAAAACACCGTATGAACTTTGGAAGGGTAGAACTCCTAAAATTGATCACTTAAAAGTCTTTGGTTGGAAATGTTACATCTTAAACGATAAAGACAATCTTGATAAATTTGACCCTAAGTCTGACATTGGTATATTTTTAGGGTATGCATATCTCAGTAGAGCTTATAGGGTATTTAATAAATCTACAAAAACTGTAGAAAAATCAATACATGTTAAATTTGATGAATCTGGCCCTAAAATGGCTATAGAAAAGAAATAGAGCGTATTAGAATAGATGATGATGATGATGAAATCATAACAAACAAACCTGTTGATCACGAGTCTAGTGAGCCTTAAGTTGAACCAGTTGTTGAATCACCCAAGAACACCAGGTTGCTTTTAGGTCACCCTCAAGATAAGATCATAGGTGATCCAAACCTTGTTGTAGCAACTAGAGCTTCACTTAGAGATCAAGGGCATGTAGCCTTTGTATCCCAGATTGAGCCTACTAAGATAGAAGAAGTTTTAGCTCATGAAAACTGGAGTCTCGTTATGCAAGAAGAGTTGGGACATTTCATTAGAAACAAAGTGTGGGATCTTGTACCTAAACCGGAACACCAAAGTGTTATTGGAACTAAATGGGTGTTTAGGAACAAGAAAGATGAGAAACGATCATAGTCAGAAACAAAACAAGATTGGTAGCACAGGGCTACAATCAAGAATAAGGAATTGACTATGAAAAAGCTTTTGCTCCAATAGCAAGAGTAAAAGCAATCAAATTATTACTCGCTTATGCTTGCTATAACGGATTCATGTTGTATCAAATGGATGTCAAAAGTGCTTTCTTGAATGAATTTATAAATGAAGAGGTCAATTTAAAGCAACCACCCAGTTTTGAGAACAGTTTCAAACCTCATAATGTTTATAGACTTAGAAAAGTTTTATATGGTTTGAAACAGGCTCCTAGAGCGTGGTATGATAAACTTAGCACATTCCTCTTGGATCATAACTTCAAGAAAGGAACCCTAGATCCAACTTTATTCATTAAATGCAAAGATAATGATATGCTTCTAGTGCAAATCTATGTTGACGACATTATCTTTGGTGCATCAAACAAGACCTGGTGTGATGAGTTCTCCTCTATCATGACAAATGAGTTTGAAATGAGCATGATGGGAGAATTAAACTACTTCCTTGGTTTACAAATTAAGCAAATGAAAAATAGAACATTATTAAACCAATCGAAGTATGCAAGGGACATGATTAAAAAGTTCAAATTCGAGAATTTAAAAACTATTGATACTCCTTGCAATTCATCCATTGAAATGGATAAGGATGAAAAAGGCAAACCAATCGACCCTAAGCTATATCGAGGAATGATAGGAAGTTTGTTGTATTTAATGGCAAACATACTTGATATTATATTTGACATTTGTCTATGTGCTAGATTCCAATCTGATCCTAAAGAGTCTCATCTAAAGTGTGTTAAACGAATATTTCGATACATAAGTGACACATTAGATATGGGTATTTGGTACGCTAAAGGAACTTTTTTCGATCTCAAGAGCTTTGTTGATTTCGACTATGCCAGAAGTTTAACAGATCGAAAAAGTACGTTAGGATTTTGTCATTTCATGGGTGATTCACTCATTTGTTGGTTTAGCAAGAAACAAAATTCAGTGGCATTATCCACAACAAAGGCTGAATACGTTGCAGCCAAAAGTTGTTGTGCTCAAGTGTTATATCTTAAACAACAACTTTTAGATTATCAAATCAATATTCCATGTGCAGATATTTATTGTGATACTACAAACGCTATAAATATTTCTAAAATTCCTGTAATGCACTCCCGAACGAAATACATTGAAATTTGACATCAATTTCTTCGAGATCATGTGCAATGTGGAGATGTGAAATTGATCCATATTGGAACTAAAGATCAGTTAGCTGATATCTTTACTAAGTCTTTGGCTAAAGATCACATATAAGGCGAGAATTGGGCATGTTTGACTTTTCAAACTTGCAAAATACTTAATTGATTATGCATCTCTCCACTATCTTCGGGACGTGACTTAGTTATCCACTCCAGCTCTTTATCTACTACCTCATCTACTGCTTCCGCTGTCATACCTGATGCAGATGCTGGTACCACCCCCACGGAGGACGATGCCTCGACTGTTGGCCTAGGTATGTCCAAGAGGGGGGTGAATTAGACACTTAGACAATTAAAATTAATGCAATGGCAATAAGTAAATGTGGAAATGTAAATAGAATTAACACAGTCAATTTAGAGTGGTTCAGTTACTTGCCTACGTTCACTACCTAACCTCCTCAGTTAATATTTGAAACCTCTTCAATAAAGGATTCTCTTACGGGTGAGAACCAAACCGTTACACCTTTTCTCAACTTCCGGGTGTGAGAACAACCGTTACAATGCTCAACTTGCAGGCTTGAGACCAACCTAAACCACTAGACTTACAGGCTAGAGAACTACCTATCTCAACTTTCGGGTGTGAGACTAACCTAAACCTCTCAACCTACAGGCTTAAGAACAACCTATCTCAACTTACGGGTGTGAGACTAACCTAAACCTCTCAACTTACTGGCTTGAGAACAATCACTTGGAAAAACACAAACAATGTTTTATACTCAGTAGTTTATATAACTACTATTACAACTCGATACAGTTTACAAGATATGAAATGAAGTACAATTGTATCCTATGAACTATCTCTCAAATTTCTCGTTCAGGAAGAATGATATATGATTAAAACAACGCTGGAAATTTGAGTGAAAAACAGTTGTAACTTTCAAATAGATTTTCAAAAAAAGATAGATATTAAGCTCATTATGAAAATCTTTTAAATGATAAGTTTCAAAGAAAATACTTTAAAAACTAAAGCAATTTGAGCTCTAAAATCAAATTGAAAAATTCGACAAACTTTCAAAAGTATTTGCTCAACAAATTTTTTGGTGTCTTGTTTAAGTCTAAGTATTGGTATATGTATAGACTCAAAAGATATGAAGCTGTTGGACATTTGAATTTGAATTTGAAAATGATCGTTTACTCACAACAACTAGAATCTTTAACGAAAATGGCAACTGCAATTTTCACAAATATTCTGGTTCTTTTAGATTGCATGAATAAGGCTTTCAAGAAATGTGATTTATGCATCAAAGAAAATCTCTGACGTATTTAAAAAAGGTTTTGTGCATAGAACAGTTCTAAAAAGTGATCTAAAGAAGTGTAAGGATCAGAACCGTGACAATGTTAAATTAGCGTCCTGATAGGTCAATCAGCGTCCTGACGCGTAGTATCAACTTTGTCGTTTTGTTCCTTTGAGGGCGCTCATGAACCATAAGCGATGACGCATACTTAATCGTATGTGACCTGACTTACTTGGCTATTAAAATGACTAAACTTCATAAGGGCGCTAATCCTCAATTAGCGTCCTGCTTTGTTTTAAAATATTTTAAAGTTATGAGGGAGCTACTAACGAGTAAGCGTCCTCATATTTTAAAAGTAATTTAAAATACATAAAGTCGCTTCTAAACGATGAGCGTCCTGATATTTTAACTCGTAAAAATAGTTAATGCGCTGAAGGACGATCAGGGTCCTGAGAGTTAAAATATTTAAAACTTAGAAAACAATTAGCAAGCTGATTCTGAATCAGCGTTCTGATAAGTTCACAAATTGACTTAAATGAGGCCACTACTAATGAAGTAAGCGTCCTGATGAATAAGTGCATTTCAACCTTGAACATTGTAGCGTCCTACTGTATTATCAGCGTCCTAACTTACCAAGTCTAAGAGGGCGCTGCTAAGACATTAGCGTCCTGATCGAACACTTTAAAAATTGATTTTGAAATTAACTTAAACTTTCAAAACTCGATTAAATCAACTAAAAATTCGATCAAGTCAAACACTTAATATAATTGAGAATTTAAATCATTTGAAAAAGAAACCTTTCAAATATATCTATCAAAACGGGCAATTGAGTAAATCTTGCTAAGAGTAGTTTGATCAATAACTTTGCATTCCAAGTGCTAGAAATCTTGAAATTTTTTGACATTTAATAGGCTTGTGAGCTCTGTTATTTGATCTTGATTTTTGATAGATCTGAAACACTTAACAAGATCATTAGATACACATACATGAATAGTTTGGAATCATCAAAACATTCTCATCCTAGGGTTCCTTGAGATAACAATACTTCACTAGATATATTTGTTGGGCTAGGATATCTTGATCCACCATCGTCACCTCCGTCTTAGGCACACCTTCTTTTTATGTTTCAAAAGGGGGAAAGATTAGTATGATTGGTCTGATTGACTAGATCATTCTGTGCACATATTCAGGGGGAGAGTTTATACACTCAGGAGGAGTGTTTGGAGTTTGGATATACATTTTGGAGATTTTTTTTTTTTTTTTTTGTTTACACTTCTGTAATCTTTGTGTACTTATGTTATTTGTGCTTTATTTTTTTATGTACACATTTGTGATGATCACATGTATATGTTTGATTTGACTATATTTATATACATGTACATTTTGTGCTTATTGATCATATTTTTTAGTATGCTTTTATTGGTATCTGATTGATTATTCTTCACATAATATTGAATGTGAAATCTTTTATTAAGTGGTATATTCTTAAAAGTTGCATGATAAAATTATTCACTTAACTCATTCATTTACTTGAGAAATCATGCTTCTTGCTTCAATCAGGTCAATAGTGAATTTGTTTGAAATCATAAAAAATGGGGAGATTGTTGATGTAACTACTTTGATGAATACAAACAACATACTTGTGATAACCAATCTCTTTGACGTAGTTGTTTTAGTGCTAACTAGAGATGTGACAGTGAATTCTTCTAACAAAAAGAATACTAATCAAGTTTCTTCTTCATGTGGTCGTGGTAATGGCAGAGGAGGTTAATCAGGGAATTGTAATGGAGACCGTCGTGAAATGATATCATGGTGGAGGTCGCGGATATGGCAACAAGATAGTATGCCAGGTGTGCTGTAAACCAGCAAATTCAGCATTAGTATGCTATTACAGGTTTGATCAAGGCTTTCAAAGCTCTTCGTTCGAGTAGAATTTTGGCAAAAGCTTTTAAGGCTCTGCAGCTAGTCCTGTTACGTATGTGGTAACACCATCAGATTTGTTTCTTGATAATGCTTAGTATGCAAACAGTGGTGTGACTAACCACGTTACCTCGAAGTTCAACAACTTAAATTTGGCCTTTGAGTACTCTAGACCTGAAGGAGTTGCTATTAGAAACGGTAAGACACTTTCCATCTCTCATGTTGGATTTTTGACTTTAGCATCAAGTTCTTCTCCTCTGCTCCTTAGGTCCATACTTCATGTGCCTTAGATTAAGAAAAATCTTGTTAATATTTCTAAGTTAACTAAAGACAATGATGTATTCGTCAAATTTCATGCAGATTCTTATTTTGTCAGGGACAAGTCTATAAGGAAGTTACTCATTCAATGGAGGCTTAAAGATGGTTTGTATATGCTGGGAAAAACTGGTTCACAAGCTGATGACTGACCGAGTTATGCACTAGTGTCCTCTTCCTAGTTTATCTAACTCAAATTTTGTGAGTTCTCATTTGTTAAGTTTAGAGACTGATGTGAGTTTTTCGAATAATGACTATGGTGTAATTGTTGATGCTCGTGAGAATAATAATTCCAGTTTGCATAATACATGTTGATCGTCTTATGTTCTTGTTGAAAATGTTGATTTATGGCACCAGAAGCTTGGGCATCCTATGACATGTACTGTCTTGAGTGTTCTAAATAAATGTGATATTAAAACTTCATCCAATCAGGTTAGTTTCTGTGATTCTTGTCAACAAGGCGAGAATCATATATTGCCTTTCCCACTGCCTGTGACTAAAACCGCTGGAACTCATACACACGAATGTGTGGGGGCCTGCTCTTCCCCGTCCAAAGATGGTTATAGATACTACATACATTTTGTTGATGATTTCACGAGGTATACCTGGATTTATTCATTATCTCTTAAGTCTCAAGCGTTTCCTACATTTGTAATGTTTCAAATATTAGTGGAAAAATCAGTTAGATAAAAATATCAAAATGGTTCAATTTAATTGGGGTGGAGAAATTCGTTCTTTCAAAGAATTCTTGGCTAATCTTGGAGTAAAATTTCAGCATCCTTGTCCTCATACACACCAACAACATGGGAGAGCTGAGAGGAAATATCGTCGCGTGGTGGAAACTGGTTCAACATTGTTGAGTCATGCATCAATGCCAATTGATTAGTGGTGGCATGCCTTCCATACTGCATATTCTTGATTAACAGATTGCCTTCCTGACCCCTCTCTGGGTGACGTCACGACCAGCACAGTACCCTAGATCATGCCACTCTAGGATCAAAACCTAAGGCACTGTTAAGCCTCATGCGGAAAATATCTAAACAAATACCTGGATAAATACAATAATACAACCTGTATATGATAATTTTAATTGAACCAAAATATTTACGTCATCATTCAATAACATGGTCACATCTATGATTAATATCCACCTGTAGTCAGCAAGTATCTATCAACCCAAATGTCATATACAAACCATCTACAACCAACATATCTATGTGATATATATACATATATACTGTGATAGTTATGTACAAGTCCAAAAGAACAAAATAATCAAAGTAAACAAAACTATACACCCAATTCCCAAACACAAAACCTACATCTAAAAGAAGAAGAAGGTTTCTTGCAATGATCAAGCCTTGTTTTTTCCTTTCAGATCTGAACCAAAAAAAAAAAGGGAAAAGGGGTGAGCTCAACTAGCTCAATGAATAATCTCCACAAATGCATTTATAAAACATGTATGCCATTGAAATAACATTTATAAACACAAATGCATCAATGAAGTATAGTATACATGATTCCACACTAATCATATGAATTATGCATCATTTTCATAAAAAGTATGTTAATGCCGCAACTGAGCTCACATCAGGATAATACATGCCTACACTTCTCCCATTACGCTATGGGTTCAGACCAACGTATTACCCGTCACAAATCCTTCCACCCTTACATTCTTCAATAACAAAAAGTCTTTTCCACGAAGCACTTATCCAAGTGACTCTGGCAACACATTTCCCCAAAGAACAAGTGGAAAGACAAACAATGCCAATGTATTTAATCCAAAATACCCAAGGAAATCCAATGCATAAAAATCCATTTTCATGATCATAAACACAATGCACATATATAATAGAATGCATATCATTCAACAAGCTAATTTCATATAAATACAATGTTATAAATGGAGAAATAAAATGAGAAATACTCAACCAATCCAAAACCCAATTAACCAAGTTAAACACTCCCAATTTGACCAATCCAAATCTCAATGTCCTGAAATCAACATGAATTTACACATTCTAGATCAATTTCAAGCCCAAACACATATTTATATAAATTTAATATAAACCCAATACATTTTCTATACTTCCATAATCCACATCAATTTGCTCAACACATAAAATCATGCCTAATTCCTCAAGTGAAGGTCTCTGCGTAGCCAATTAGGCCAATTACACCATTCATCATCCAAATTATGTAGAATCATCATAATTCATCAGAACCCCAAATTCTACACCATAAGCACAATATGCAACACTCATGTCTAAAATTAGAGTAAAATCTCTACAAGACCATATTGGGTTAATTACACTAATCATCCCTTCAAACCAAGTGGAACCATCAATGAACATCATGAATCATCAAAACTCATCCAAATGCATAACATAAGTCACGTGCACACTATTTGGAGAGCTACAAGTTCACTTTCTAGGGTATGGGTCAAATACATAGCTTCACATGTAAACACCTTTAATAATTGAACTATAAACATTAATTATACTTCTAATTCATGCACTATTCGGATGTATCGAGCTGCCAACAGAGATATCCAATAACCAAATTAACCGTTCAGATTCAAGAATATCAAGAGGCAAACCTTTTGTCCAAAATTTAGCTAAATGCAACGATGGATCAAAGTGATATTCCTCTTTGATGAAGATAACCCTAATCAGATGGTTTCTCCTCTCCTGTTGAAACTACTTGAACTCAGATGATCATATCTCACAAAAGACTTCTTAATCGTGCGGAATGCAAAAAGGTCAGTTGTGAACCTGATGAAGAAATCTTAGATCAATCCAACGGTGGATGTGGAAGATTCAATAGTTTGATCTAAACTGCGCGAGAAATCCAAATTTTTCGACCAGATGTGTTCAAAAGGTTATATTTCTCATCAGAAAACTCTGATCAAAATCTCCACCAATCATAATGAATAACCATCAGAGATGAACTAGATGACACATTTACAGCTTGATCCGACCACAGATCTAAGAGATCCAATTTGATGAAAAACGCTGCAAAGACGTTCCCTTCAAACAATTTACTCTCTTTCTATCTCTTTCTCTTCTCTTCTTCTTTCTTATTAAACATGCAAGAAAAATTTTAGTTCTTTATTTTTCTCCAAGTGGTGAATCCACTTTCTTTTTCCTACAAGTGGTAAATTAAATTAATATTTTTAAATCAAATACAATTTACACAATTTCATGCCAATACATACAAATATATGCACTTTCTCCAAAAATGGAGAAATAAGTATATTAATACATATACGACCATGTGGAGTTGGGTAATGACATTGGCAATACTTAGGATAAAATTTAGGGTCATTATAGTTTATCTTATCTAATGTGTCGCCATATCAGAAATTATTTGGGTATATACCAGATTACTAGTTCCTTAAATCATTTGGATGTGGTTGTAATGCAATCCAAAAAGAGTTGGAATATTTGTATAGATTTGAACATCCCAATAAGGAGGTGTAATAGAAAAAGGACGTGGATGGAATTTTTCTAAAAGATTGCGCGTGGAATTTTGATGAAACGACACTTGTTCCCGAAGGAAAACGACGTACTGATCAATACTCACCGCTAACGCCATGACTAACGTACTTTTTTGGGCAAATTCCATCGTTGAGGCCTTCAAATTGAAATTTTTACTATTTTAGAAAATTTTATTTCGAGTATAACTCGACGTAAGAGAGTCTGATTTTAATACCATTTGATGTTATGCAACATACATCGCAATATCTTTCTTTCTAGATAGGTTTTAAGATATTTTATATTTTTAGTAAAATTTGCTATTTTTAGTATTCAAGTCGGTTTAGAAGTATTGTTGTAAGAACTATTTAAGGCCATTGTATGTGTTATTGAAATTGAGATTAATAGAATTTGAGATTTTTATCATTATTTTTCCTCTTTCCTCAGTATTCTTATGAATTAATGAATTAGAGAAAGTGTATTTATTGTCTTCTCTATTCACGCTCTGCATTAGTGTTGGCCCTAATTATAGTCCAAGAGGGGGGGGGTTGAATTGGACCTTAGCAGATTTTCCAAATATTTAACACAATTAGTAAAGATGAAAGTAATATAGAGTGCAAGAAAGAAATCAAAGGACACAACGATTTAGAGTGGTTCGGCTTATTCAAAGCCTACCTCCACTACTTAACCTCCCTGATTAAGATTTCTCAAACTCCACTAAACTTGATTCAACTTACGGGTGTGAATCAAACTGATACAACTTGATCCAACTTACGGGTGTGGATCCTACCTAACTTTGATTCAACTTGAGGATGTGAATCGAATCGTTACAAACACCGTCCTCCGGCTAGGAGACTTCCCACTTGGCTAACAAGCCAAGTCAAATACAATAGTGTATACAAATGATAGAGAGTGTTCTTACCAAACAACTCAAAGATTTAGTACAAATAAAATGAATACCTCCTTAGATGAATCAGCAAAAATAATGAAGTATGAAGTGCAGGCTTGTAATGGAGGTTCCTAGTTGTTTTCTTGACTTGGAAGTGATGTAGATGAAACACACAAGTCAAAGAACTCCAGAACACTTGAAATCTCTCAAGAGGATGTTCTCACCAAGTGAGAATAAAAGCACTTAGAGATTTTTTTTGAGACACAAGAGAGAAAACTTGTTGAAAAGATTTGAAGAATACTTAAGCACTAGGACACTTTCTCTCAAATCAAAATGAACAAATGCTTGCAAAAGTTTGAAAGATGTGGAGAACAATAGAGTGCACACACTTAGTAAATTTTGCAAAAGTTGCTCTCAATGAGCAAATGAGTGTATTTAACATAATTTGGGAATTTTGAGAAAACACTTTTGTGCTCGACCGAGTGAAATTTTTACCAAGTCCAAAACAGGAAACACGTTTCTTCAACATAAAACACATTTCTGCTTGATTGGGTGAAATTTTCACCAAGTCTGTAACACCCCGCAATTTTAAGTCAATACATACGTTGAAGTACGCGTATATCGAGATGTATAATACACGTATTTTATACGTATGCGCTAAATATACGCGTGTATGATTAGTACATAAATAAAATTATGAGATGGAGTTGAAGTAAATTGATTAATTTATGGGGTTGGTTAATAAAAATGTGGATTTGATTATGATTGAATGAATTTAATGAAATTTGATGGAGGAGTTAGTTAATAAAGGGAGTCACGGTGCATGGAATCATTTGTATATATAAATCTAAAAAAAAATAATAATAATAAAAATAAAAGAAAAATAAAAAAAAATAAAACCCTTCTAGTTGCATCCAACGTGGGATGCAACTAGAATAAAAAAATAACAATAAAATAACATAAAAAAAAACAAATAGGAAGAAGAAGAAATTGCAGAAGGAGTTGCAGACGAAAGGAAAGAAACAGAGGAAAGAAGGAAAGAAGAACGGAAGGGAGAACTCGGAAATCACGCGAAATCGGGACTTGCGGTAAGTGATTTTCACTCCTTTTCTTTGTAAAATTGATATTTAAGCTAGATGTAACATTTCTAGCGAAGTAATTTTTGTCGTGGGAGCCGTTTTACGGCATTTTCAAGAATTGGGGTTTTGACCCAACGTAAATGAAACTCCGCTAGAATGGTAGAAAATGCTCCCTGGACTGTTAGAAACCCGAATATGTGGTTAGATTCAATTTTATGATTTTTGGAGCCGTTGGACAATTTTAATACAATTTACATCTTTCGGATGAATAGTAAAAATAAATGGTAAATAGTAAATAGTAAATGTAAATAGTAAAAGTGAATAGTGAATAGTGAATAGTAATGTAAATAGTAAAAGTGAATAGTGAATAGTAAATGCGAATAGTAAATGTGAATAGTAAATGTGAATAGTAAAAAGTGAATAGTAAAAAAAATGAATAGTCCTGTGAACAGTGAGTTGATATTTTAGTAGCTACCGGAATGGTAAATGATGATTCTCATGATAATCTATGGTCATTTCAGTGTTTAAATTGAGAGCTTAAGGGCATGGATAAACGCTCTTGAGGAAGCCCTATTGTTGCTCGATTTTAGCAGTTGAATTAGAAAACCCGTGTAACCACTGTGAGTATAGTTTTCTTGATTTGGTTCTTGTATGGCATTGTACGCATATAAACTGTTTGATTGTACGCATGTGATATTATATATAAGGCATTGAGTTTTATGGATCATGCAAACTGATTTTAGCATTGGAGTTTGTAATGATGAGGCTTTGCGATTCCTCATTGTCATTTCGTTAGGTCTGTCCTAACAAGGGTTGCGATCCTTGAAATGACTGTTAATTGGGTAATGAGATGTTGTGGCTACCTTGTAACGGCCATACAACGGTTAGACCCGCTCTCGTGCCTTGCGGAGGAGGGAGATTGTGCATGGTGTTATTGAATTGGGTCATGAGAAGTTGTGTCTACCTTGTACGACCATACAAGGGTTAGACCCGCTCTCTTGCCTTGCGGAGGAGGGAGATTGTGCCTTATGTTATTGAAAATCATGAAATTTATGATGTTGACATGTACAATATATTCATTGAATGATGCATGTGTTGAATAAGTGTTTGAAATGATTTTAAATGTCATATTTCTATAAATGTATATAATTGCCATCTCAAGAACTATATTCACTGAGCTGTTGATTGCTCACCCCATTTCCTCCAATATTTCAGGTATTGAGTCGAAGGAAAAAGGACACTCTGTGAGTGAGTCTGGTATGTGTATGTCTGCTTGGAGGAAATAACTTTTTGTTATTTTGATATGTATACTTATCACACATTATATATATATATATATATGTATTATCATCTAGATGGGATGTGTGGGCATATATATAACTTAAGATATTTGATGAGGAAATGAAAATGTGATGTGTGAATGATTGGGATGATTATAGATATCTGGATTTGATTTGTGGTCTATTAGAAAAAAAAAAAAAAATTACTGTACATTTTGGGAAGGTTTGTGAGAGTACGTGAAGGCTGACAGTGTATTATATACTGTATATGGATATGTACAGTGTATAATATGCTGTGCCGGTCATGACGTCAGCCTACGTCAGGGGCGTCGTGACAATATTGGTATCAGAGCTTAAGTTTAAAATTCATAAAAAAATAAAAGCTTTATGATATTATGATTGATTGTATGGGTATACATATGGGTAGTACCATTATGTTGAGATTATAGCAAGCTAGTTACGTTTAAGCTAACTGATGATAAGGGATTATAGCAAATTGGGTTAAGGACTCTTGAGACGATTAAGACATGAGATTAATTAAAGAAGCTATTGTATAAGGGTTTCTATCATCATGTTGAAATTGATTTAAGGCATGAAAAAGTTTATTTTGTTCAAATGTAGTGACATGCCTAACCATAATACAAACATGAATTAAATAGACTGGTATAGTTGATGTTTGGGGAATGATCAAGATGGATACTCTGAGCATGATAAGGATCTAACATCAATGTTGGGATCCTATACAACAGATTTGATAATTGTTGGGTTATAAATAGATGCGCAGGTTGTGAGACAGACTATAAATTTTGGGTCAGCCAAAGCTGCAGTGAAATTGTTAACCCCAGCAATAGTGAGATAGCTTGCACTGTCGTTAGAAGCCGAGTCATCAACACCAATTTTAGGTAAAAGGAGAAATAAGTAATGTAAGAAAATGTTGGGGGCAATAATATGAAATTGAAGATAAGTGAAACATTGAGTAAGGTTGAGATGTTGGCAGTATTGGGTCAGGTACTAACCCAATAAAAATGGGAAAAAGAAAAGTGATGTTAACGAATTATGAAAACCAAAATTGGTTTCCATTGCCTGAGCAGGAGTATCTCGACCTATGATTGTCGATTATCAATCTGAAAAAAAAAAAAACACGAGATGTGTTAATCTCCAGTTAGTTGATATGGACTGCTCCAGTAAATTTTATCAATGTGACTTCCAGATTTTAGAGAATAAATTAAAGTAAATACAAGACCAGATCCAAAGATGAGTAAGACGTTGATAACAGGTATGATCAATATTTGGTGTCTATTCTGATGTATTGTTGGATCTACTTGGTCCTTTACCTCTGGTGATATGGTAGACAGATTGTATAAGCTTCTGTTATCATTGATTGTGCGTATGCCTACAGGAGAACGAATCTACCTTGATATGGTCAGCAAATATTATGTGGAATACATATGGGGGTCATCAAGTATTTATGGACTTTAGAATAGGAAATGTTGGAAGTGGATGCTTTGTTGGGTATGATTGGCTGGCTACCTCTTATGCCAGGTGGAGCGTCTATCTGAAAAGAAGTAATATGTTGAATGAGTGAAAAATTCTCATTTTGAATCTCGAGAAATTTATACCCTCAAAATCTTCTATTTAAGATAAGATGGTTATTGACGAGGAAATGGAGCATATGGCTAGGACAAAGTCATTTAGAGTAATGTCATAAGGCATGCAGTTGATTAAAATTCCTGTGGTGAACAGGTATAGTGAAGTATTCTTTGATGAATTATGAAACTTGCTACCTAGACAGGAGATTGCTAGCACATAAAACTGATGCCAGTATAATATGTATCTTCATTCCTTCATGAGAAATTGTGAGAATTTAAGGTGTCGGTAAATGTGTTAACGAGCAAAAGATTTATTATCCTTGATATGTCACCTTGGAGAGCATTTGTGATAATATGGCAAGAAAGTATAGTTAAATATATTTAAGTATGAAGTATTGTTACCTGAGTAGGGTAACAACAACGAATGAATATCCTTTACCATGGATAGATGGTCGAATTCGATTAACTAAATGGAGCCAAATTTTCTTTAAGATCATTTTGAGATCTAGGCACCATAAGTTAAGAATTCGAGAAAAGGATGTAATGCAGACTGTGTAAAAACAAGATATGGATATTATGAAATTTTGGTAACCTTGATGAATGTGTCAATCACGTTTATAGGATTGATGCAGTGGGTATATGAACCATATCGTGATTATCACATAGTCTTCGATGATGATATATGAAATTGTCCCAAGAAAATGCGAAGAGCATGAATAGCACCTCAGAATTATCTTGTAGTCACTGAGAGAGCACCGATTGAGTGCCAAGCTCGGTGAATATGAGATTGTGAATATAATTGAGATGAGAATTTTTGGATCACATGACTAGTTTAAATCGTATCTTTAAGGATGCAGGGAATGTCAAAGTGATCATAGAACTATTAAAACTGATTTAAATGATGGAAATCAGAATTTATCTGGTCTTAGTAGTATGTTATAGAAAGTGCGTGGAAAGATCCTTGAAGCTATCTGTTCCACTCACGAAACGAAGCCAGATGAATGCTATAAAATGTGTTGACCGTTGTGCATGGGGAAGCTCTCACAGTATTAAATGTTGTGACTAGTTTCAGAACCTGGAAGTAATTGTGATTGATGAATATCACGTCCAGATCTGGGTTGTGGATTGATACAAAAGAATATGTTAATTACTTGTGTCTCCAGATATTTCGCGAATAACTATCCTGAGAGTGTCTAGTACTTTGTTGGTAGTTATTTTGACATAATGAGAGCATTGCCTCTATAATAAAAAGGTCACACTATTATCAGATTTTAAGAGTCTGAAGTAATTATTGGAACGAAAAAAAGGTAATAAATGTGGCAAGAATTCCCGAAGGATTTGATTTTATATTGAATTATTATCCTGGGAAAGGCCAATATGTTGCTGAGGCATTGAGCAGGAAACAGGCTGAAACTGGAGTAGTAACTATTAGTGAGGCCATAAATGGAGATTGTTTGTGAGTGAGAGTTACAGTTATGAGTGTACTCTCTATTACTCCATGTGTTGATATTTGTGCTCGGATGCATGTTCAACTGATTGATACTCATATTCAGAGAGAAAAAGTTATGATGAGACGAGTATGATATTAGTATGAAATATTATGGATTGTGTTAAATGAAGATGGGATTCAAATGGTATCTTATGGGTTATGGGTAGATATGATACCATCTGGATGACCATTAGTAGACTGATAAGTCTGCGTATTCTTCCAATGAACACCAGAATTCTTTTGATAGACTGAGCAGATTGTATATGTGTGCGATATGGAGATTTTATGGGAGTACTCAGATATTTGTCATGTCGGATTAAGATCCGAAGATTTTGTCGAGATCTGATATATGATGCAGACTCGTTTTGATACTCATCTCCTTCTCAGTGTGATATGTACTCTCAGACTGGCGGACAGACTGAGAGAGTGACTTTGATGCTTGCGAGCATGCTCGGGTCTAGTATATTTGAATTTTGGCGGAAGTTGGAAGGAATATTTTATGTGTGTAACCGTATGTGCATAAATAGCTATTATAAGAGCATAATGATGGCACTCTAAAAGTTTGATAATAAGCCTTATAGATCTCCAACTTGTGAATTGAAAGTGTGGAGTTATTGTTATTGGTGCCAGAAGATATTAGTACATACACAAGGTTTGTATATCGACCTTGAAATGTATTGTGGCTGACTCAGTTTTGTTAAGGGTCTTACCACAGAAAAGCCAAATGAGATTTAGAATAACAAGAAAGCTCGTACCGCGATTTGTTGGACCAGTAGAAATCCTTGATAGGATAGGTCCATTGGCTTACCGATTTGTACTACGATCACAGTTGATAAGTGTCCGGAATCATTCGAATTCCATCTATGTTATGGATGTAACTCAACTCTAAGTTGGGGAGGATACTACGTATCCAGAAGAGCAAACATGGAAGCGGCATATAAAACGCAGGAGCAGTTTTCTGGGATTGAGTATCACTTGAGGAATCGTCCTTTCTAAATTTCGAGGACGAAATGCCTTAAGTTGGGGAGATTGTAACACCCCGCAATTTTAAGTCAATACATACGTTGAAGTACGCGTATATCGAGATGTATAATACACGTATTTTATACGTATGCGCTAAATATACGCGTGTATGATTAGTACATAAATAAAATTATGAGATGGAGTTGAAGTAAATTGATTAATTTATGGGGTTGGTTAATAAAAATGTGGATTTGATTATGATTGAATGAATTTAATGAAATTTGATGGAGGAGTTAGTTAATAAAGGGAGTCACGGTACATGGAATCATTTGTATATATAAATCTAAAAAAAAATAATAATAATAAAAATAAAAGAAAAATAAAAAAAAATAAAACCTTTCTAGTTGCATCCAACGTGGGATGCAACTAGAATAAAAAAATAACAATAAAATAACATAAAAAAAAAACAAATAGGAAGAAGAAGAAATTGCAGAAGGAGTTGCAGACGAAAGGAAAGAAACAGAGGAAAGAAGGAAAGAAGAACGGAAGGGAGAACTCGGAAATCACGCGAAATCGGGACTTGCGGTAAGTGATTTTCACTCCTTTTCTTTGTAAAATTGATATTTAAGCTAGATGTAACATTTCTAGCGAAGTAATTTTTGTCGTGGGAGCCGTTTTACGGCATTTTTAAGAATTGGGGTTTTGACCCAACGTAAATGAAACTCCGCTAGAATGGTAGAAAATGCTCCCTGGACTGTTAGAAACCCGAATATGTGGTTAGATTCAATTTTATGATTTTTGGAGCCGTTGGACAATTTTAATACAATTTACATCTTTCGGATGAATAGTAAAAATAAATGGTAAATAGTAAATAGTAAATAGTAAATGTAAATAGTGAATAGTGAATAGTAATGTAAATAGTAAAAGTGAATAGTGAATAGTAAATGCGAATAGTAAATGTGAATAGTAAAAAGTGAATAGTAAAAAAAATGAATAGTCCTGTGAACAGTGAGTTGATATTTTAGTAGCTACCGGAATGGTAAATGATGATTCTCATGATAATCTATGGTCATTTCAGTGTTTAAATTGAGAGCTTAAGGGCATAGATAAACGCTCTTGAGGAAGCCCTATTGTTGCTCGATTTTAGCAGTTGAATTAGAAAACCCGTGTAACCACTGTGAGTATAGTTTTCTTGATTTGGTTCTTGTATGGCATTGTACGCATATAAACTGTTTGATTGTACGCATGTGATATTATATATAAGGCATTGAGTTTTATGGATCATGCAAACTGATTTTAGCATTGGAGTTTGTAATGATGAGGCTTTGCGATTCCTCATTGTCATTTCGTTAGGTCTGTCCTAACAAGGGTTGCGATCCTTGAAATGACTGTTAATTGGGTAATGAGATGTTGTGGCTACCTTGTAACGGCCATACAACGGTTAGACCCGCTCTCGTGCCTTGCGGAGGAGGGAGATTGTGCATGGTGTTATTGAATTGGGTCATGAGAAGTTGTGTCTACCTTGTACGACCATACAAGGGTTAGACCCGCTCTCTTGTCTTGCGGAGGAGGGAGATTGTGCCTTATGTTATTGAAAATCATGAAATTTATGATGTTGACATGTACAATATATTCATTGAATGATGCATGTGTTGAATAAGTGTTTGAAATGATTTTAAATGTCATATTTCTATAAATGTATATAATTGCCATCTCAAGAACTATATTCACTGAGCTGTTGATTGCTCACCCCATTTCCTCCAATATTTCAGGTATTGAGTCGAAGGAAAAAGGACACTCTGTGAGTGAGTCTGGTATGTGTATGTCTGCTTGGAGGAAATAACTTTTTGTTATTTTGATATGTATACTTATCACACATTATATATATATATATATATTATCATCTAGATGGGATGTGTGGGCATATATATAACTTAAGATATTTGATGAGGAAATGAAAATGTGATGTGTGAATGATTGGGATGATTATAGATATCTGGATTTGATTTGTGGTCTATTAGAAAAAAAAAAAAATTACTGTATATTTTGGGAAGGTTTGTGAGAGTACGTGAAGGCTGACAGTGTATTATATACTGTATATGGATATGTACAGTGTATAATATGCTGTGCCGGTCATGACGTCAGCCTACGTCAGTGGCGTCGTGACAAAGTCTATACAGGAAATGCATTTCTGCAATACATATAGACTTAAACATGTTTTCTTTTTATATGTATGCAATTGGATACACTAAACTTGATCAAATTGAAGTTAATACAAGTATTAAACTCATTTTTTTTTATGAAAGTCAAGATCTTGACTAAAACAAAAATCGGTTTGACTTTGTAAAAACCAATGATTTCAAAATATAATGCATGCAATGATTTGGCTGATTACACTAAAGAGGATTCTACAACCCTAGATTGAATCTAAGCAAATATATTACAAAGATAGATCTTGATCATCCGTTGCTTTAATTCACTTGGAACTTTGACTTTGACCTTTTAGTTGACTTTTGTGATTTGATCATTTTAAGCTGAAACAACTTAGTCAAAGTGATTAACACTACATGGGACGGTGTTTGTAATCATCAAAATATACAAGGGTGAGGGTTATTATAACAACAATCAGTTGGTATCAGAGTCGCGTTCGTTCTTCTTCCATGCCTCCAAGAAGACAACAGCAGGAAGCCCAACTTGAGAAAGCGCATAAACGTGACGATTACACAAGACTTGAGCGACATATCACTTAGTTGACGCAACAATTTGCTACGTTAATGCAAAATCCCTAAGGCCGTGCTGTAGAGACAAGAGGATCCTATCCCAAATTCTATAGATGCTGATACAGATGATGATGACAATCCATTTGGCAAAGCACCACAACAATGTATGGATCTTGTGGTTTTGTGGTGGGGAAAAGCGATGAGATTTGAGAATCAAGGTCGATATCTCAGAATTTCATGGGAACATCAAGCCAAAAGAGTTCCTTGATTGGCCTGCTGCTATTGAGGAGATCTTGGAATTTAAAGAAGTTCCACATAATTGACAGATTCCCTTACTAGCTACTAGGTTATGAGGTAGGGCAAAGACGTGGTGGCAGTAGAACAAAGCAATGAGGGTGCAACTAGGCAAACCTAAAATTGCGACTTGGGAGAAGATGAAGAAACACATGCGGGCTACCTTCCTCCTGTATAACTACAAGCGAACGATGTACCAACGACTTTAGAACTTGCGCCAAGGGTCACGTTCTGTTGACAACTGCACGACGGAGTTCTATCAATTGCTGGCTCACAATGACATCATGAAGATAGAGGATTAGTTGGTGTCACATTATATTGGCGGCATGTGTCCACAGTTCCAAGACACATTGAACATGTTTGATCTTGCCACAGTTTCTGAAGCACACTAGAGAGCCTTACAGTATGAGAAACATCTAGTAAGGCAATTTTTGGCAATACGGCCATGAGTCATACCAAGACCAAGCAACAACAACAATGTTTTTCTGGATCTATACTAGCGATAGTTAAACCCCCACAATATCAGAAGATGCGATTTGGCGCTAAATTTGCATTGCTTCAGATGCGGTGAACTTTGACATCGACAGTCAGATTGTAAGAACAAGTGCAAAATGTTGCTTGTGGACCGTTTTGAAGATGAGGACGATGTTGCAGAGGTCGCAGTTGAACTAGAGTTTGATACTGGTGATGACACAACAGATGGTGTAGAACAACTTGAAGGTGATACTGGCCCCATGTTAGCCGTACAATGACTCTTTCGTACACATCGACAGCGGACGATTGGTTGCAAAATAATATCTTTCAATCCACCTATACCATTGATGGTAAGGTCTACCATTTTGTTATTGATTCAGACAGTTGTGAGAATGTGATTTCGAAAGAGACTGTGCAAAAATTGGGCATGTCAACCGTCAAGCACCCGAAGCCTTACAAATTGGCTTGGTTTAAAAATGGTAGTGAAGTTACTGTTTCAAATATTCAAATACAAATTGTTCAAAATTCCTCGTGTTGGGTTACCTAGAAGTATATGTCCTTCAAGTTGGCTTGACCTTAGCTGAGGAAGGATGATTATTTTATTACATACATTGCTTAGTTGCTCTTGTAGTCCATCGAGGAAAGAGCACATCGTGAAATATATAGACATCATATTTCACAGTTGATAAAGATGGGTTTATTCTCTCTAGAATACTATTGAACAAAAGTAAACTATATTGTGAATTGTCTAGCTAACACTCATTAGCATGAATGGCAAGCAACATCTTCCTATCTATAAGAGGTCACCTCCTTAACCTTAAAGAGATAAGGAGTGGTCGTTGTGATCTTATTCATGAACTTGGTTGTGGCTTTGAGCCTTTGTCCCTATTAAGGCTGCTCATTATTATCTAATTTTGTAGTTTCTTTAACCCGTATATCTTGAGTGTTAACATATGTTTAAAGGAAAATGATAAAGTGCCAGTTGAGAAACTCAACTAGTGTATTCCTAATACCAATACCAACTCCTAGAGCCGAGGTATTGAGTGGCTTAAGTATGATCGAATGGAGTTGGTGTTAGGAGTACACCAGTTCAATCTCCTTAGCACCTCCCTGTCTCTAAATAATTGGCGTCCAATGTAAACATGTAAAATAAAAAGAAAAAGAAAGAAAACAACCGTTTCCATTACCCAATAGGTACACATTTTAAACAATCTACTTCGGCCATGGTGGACAATTGAAACTGGTCGATTTTGATATGGTCAAGTGAGCACTTTGTCCTTTTTGTAAAAATAAGGATATTCTTAAATACTAAAATGTCAAATAATTAATAGAAAATAAAATAAAGTAATGGCATGTAAGGACTCAAAAAGCTATATTTTTTTTCTTTGATAGAAATCAATTAATTTTCACGACTTACGACAGGACCTTGATAACATTGAACACCCGGGCATTTAGTAAACTTTCTTCTCACCAACCTTCCCCCACCCACCCACCCAAGTGCGTGAAACACTTGCTTATTTTATTTATTTTTTGTTGGAAAGCCCTTGAAGTCTGTACCTCACCAACTTCCCCTTCTCACAGATCTCACAACTAACTTTTTTTTAAGATGTTTAGTACTCTAATTTACTCTTTTCTTCCTATAAAAAAAAAAACAACCTCAAAGCTATTTAAATGACATTTTTCCCACCCTCCTATTTTTATTACAAGTATATTTCTTTTTTTCTTTTTTTGGTAAAAAATAAATTATGCATGAATGCTTGGCTTTAGGTTGTAGCATTATATTTCTATAATTTCCTATATTTTATTGCTGGAATTATTCACTTAAGCTTGGTTATGTGAGGCATTTTTAAAGAGACTCGAGGACAATAAATAATGCAAATCCTGTTGCGATGTAGGGTTAGAACGGTAAATGTGACGGTGTCTAATTAATATCTTTCCATTAATTTATTCAATTAATATTATTTTCAGCGGTTTCTATCATTTTATTCATTGGTTGAGGTCCAAAATGTTGTCTGCGTGCCTCTGCAACTTGACTTTGTAAGAAAAGCAGAGAAAATTTGACCTGAAATCGCAGAATTTCTTTGAAAATTCGTCTTGTGATTCAACTGCTATTTTCTAGATTCAATAAATTTCAGATCTTAAATTTTGTGGGTTGGAAGAAAGAGTATCTCAGGCAATCGTCTCAGTTTTAATCATCAGGTCTGATCAATCCCATTCTCGGAATTCTTTTATTATCTGATTCATTGATGCCATTCATTTGATCCGATCTTTGAAGTTGCTTTTACTATCTGATCTAATTTTGGTCGAAATCTGCTTGGATTTTTCTTTCTTGGGCCTTTTGATTTTGGGGCAATTGGTGCTTGGTGTTATTGATTTGCTTTGCTGTAATCGTATAATCTTTTAATTGATTGTAAGTACTATAAATCCATGTTAAAGAAATTTCATTTTGGTTTTGGTGATTTCCCGTTGAAACGTCTTTGATCATCAACGGGTAGTAGGTATTTTGCTGAAGCATCCACTCTTAACTTCTTGCATGTGAATTGCTCCTTTTTTATGAATACCATGATATCTCATAGAATTTTTATCTGTTACTATTATTTTTTTCCTCTAAACATCACTGTTTCTGTTTTTGAAACTTGATTTGGTCTCTGTTAAGTAATTCTTCTCTAGGTTTTTGTCATCCCAGTTTATTGTGTGTTGTGGTGAAGCTGTTGGTTTAATAACTGTTAATGTTCTAACAGATCTGAAATGGCAAACCCATCCTCAAACCTATCAAGAATAGGCCTGGCGGGCCTCGCTGTCATGGGGCAAAATCTTGCCCTAAACATTGCTGAGAAAGGATTCCCCATTTCTGTTTACAACCGAACCACTTCCAAAGTCGATGAGACCGTGGAACGAGCGAAACAGGAAGGAAACCTCCCCTTATTTGGATTTCATGATCCTGAGTCTTTTGTTCAATCAATCCAAAGACCTCGGGTCATAGTAATGCTCGTTAAGGCTGGCGCCCCTGTTGATCAAACCATTAAAACACTATCGGTATACATGGAGAAAGGCGATTGCATTATTGACGGTGGTAACGAGTGGTATGAGAACACCGAGAGGAGAGAAAAAGCCATGACTGAATTGGGTTTGCTTTATCTTGGAATGGGAGTTTCTGGTGGTGAAGAGGGTGCTAGACATGGCCCCTCTTTGATGCCAGGGGGATCCATTGAGGCATACAAGTACATTGAAGACGTCTTACTCAAGGTGGCCGCCCAAGTGCCTGACAGTGGCCCGTGTGTTACATATGTGGGCAAAGGAGGATCCGGTAATTTTGTTAAAATGGTGCATAACGGAATTGAATATGGTGATATGCAGCTGATCGCTGAAGCTTATGACGTGTTAAAATCAGTTGGGAAGCTATCAAATGAGGAATTAAAGCATGTTTTCTCAGAATGGAACAAAGGGGAGCTTCTAAGCTTCCTGATTGAGATCACTGCAGATATTTTTGGGATCAAAGATGATAAGGGAGATGGGTATTTGGTGGACAAGGTTTTGGACAAAACTGGCATGAAGGGTACTGGCAAATGGACTGTTCAGCAAGCTGCTGAACTATCTGTTGCAGCTCCCACCATAGCATCTTCATTAGATGCAAGGTTCCTTAGTGGTTTGAAGGAAGAAAGAGTGGAAGCTTCAAAAGTCTTCAAATCTGGTGGCATAAGTGAAATCCTAACCAATCAAGAGGTGGATAAGGAGAAATTGATTGAAGATGTGCGCCAAGCTCTTTATGCTTCCAAGATCTGCAGTTATGCACAAGGGATGAATTTGATTCGGGCAAAGAGCATTGAGAAGGGGTGGGACCTGAAGTTGGGTGAGCTGGCTAGGATTTGGAAGGGGGGGTGCATTATCCGTGCTATCTTCTTGGACCGTATTAAGAAGGCTTATGACAGGAACCCTGATCTTGCAAACCTACTTGTGGACCCAGACTTTGCAAAGGAAATTATTGAGCGGCAGTCTGCATGGAGACGAGTAGTGTGTCTTGCTATTAACTCGGGTATTAGCACCCCGGGAATGTCGGGTAGTCTTGGTTATTTCGACACTTACAGGAGGGAGAAGCTTCCAGCCAATTTGGTTCAAGCTCAAAGAGATTACTTTGGAGCGCACACTTATGAGAGAACTGATATACCTGGATCGTTTCATACTGAGTGGTTCAAGCTCGCAAAGCAGTCGAAGATCTGAGTATTCCGATTGCTCTATGGTTTACTTGAATCAACAAAACAGATTTTCTTTTAGCCCAATAATAATTACTCCTTGGGAGTGAACAAGAGATGATATTTCATGCTGATATGTTCTGAAATTGACCCCAGATTAGATTTTTCAAATATGACGAGCTTATGTGCTTCATATCTGTTGTCTGTTGTACTCTTGCAGCGATGTCGTTCTCTAAGGTTTGATTACTTTCAGTTTAAAGTTCTTTTTGTAGGTTAGTAACTTCCAAGTGTGACATTTCTTCATGTGCGAGTGGAATCTTGTTTAATGTGATAATGTTTGTTAGTGAAATTGTTGCAGAATTTATCATTTATTTTGTGTTATAATATGGATCAATACCCCTCTGTTCCCATCCTCTTCCTCCCCCTTGCCCCCCACACACACATACTGAAAGGAAAAGAAAAAAGTGAAAAGAGAGGGAAGTTAGATTTAATACATAATCTTAACCATCTGATCAGTACCAAAATTAATGGATGAAAATCACGGGCTATCATCAACTGAAGAATAAGCCCAAGTGCTGAGCCTATAGCTCATGATGTTTCTTCCTCATGTATAAAGTGCTCCTGAATCACATGGGAACATTGACACTGACACTACTAGTTGAAATTGGATGTTTGCATCTTCTGGTTCCTAAGATTAGCAGTCAGTCAAGCTACTTTGTCTTAGTTCTCTTTTCAAAACATATTCTGTAGTATGGTTGATCAACAGTGGACTGTTTCCTTGCATCAGGTCAGAGTTTTGAGTTACTGTTAGTTTCAAACAAGCATCATTAAAAATGCGCTTTCTACCCTCACATTATTTGGTGAAAGCGGATATTTTAACAGATAGTCTCGTTTGTACTGCTTAATTTTTCTGTTCTAATACATCTCAACTTCTAAACATTCTAATATAACTGTGTCAGGATTTTAAACAAGACTCTTTTCCTCTGTTCCTTTGCCTGTGAGCAAAACACTCTTCATGTTAAACATCTAAAATATAATAGAAACAGCCATGCAAAATTTTTAACAAAGGTTCTTATTATGAGACATCATGCAAACCATGTATAAATCCTACATTCTTGAAAATGTTAAGTAAATTATGTCATTTACTTCCTATCATAGCTTCAAGAACTTCTACATTCCTGTAGTTTTTAAGAACCACAATATATATAGAGACACTAGAAATTGGTATAGTTATCAATTAATTGTAGGGCCTACATGTTCAGAGGTTTCAAACACTTAAGCAGAATAGTATTCCCCTGTACAGTAGGTAATTACTGTCAACACACAAAAATCCTGCTACTGGTTGTACTAGGATTTTGTCTCTTGTAATATATGTATATATATATTTTCTTGTGGCCTTAGTTTGTAGTGTTATCTCTTCTTTATGAAGTACCACCAGGTTGTCCTTTGTCAGTATCATTTACTTCTGTACGACTCAATTGACTCATTTCATATCTAGCTTGAACTTGAATTGAATCAGTAGCACTAATTAGGCTAGCACGTTTACCACATTCTGTCTTGGTAGCATTAGCCACATTGTTTTATTTTTTTTCCTCAGCTTCTAGTTCTTAGATGTGAAACATAACACTGACCATACATTCTCTATGAACTGAAGAATGCAACAAGGTAGTTGCCACTGTTTAATTGTTTTGATTCATTAATTCCTATAATGTCAAATGGTCTGTAAAAACATTAGCTGGGTTTAGGAACTGATATTGGAGGTCAACTAAAAGAAAAACTTGATGGATCATCAACCCCAAAAAATAATGGAATTGTACTTAAAAATTAAAAATTAACATGGCTTCTGGCCATCCTAAAACCGTGTCAAGTTCATGTTGTTTTAGGTGTAAACTCTGCTTGCAACCTCTAAAAAAAGTAAAGGATAAAAAAAACTTAACGCCCCGTTTGGTATAGGATTTAAAAACAGTTTTCTGTTTTTAAATTCAAGATTCCCCAAATTTTGTCTGGTTGGGGTGTTTTCAGAGTATTTAAAAACTGTATTTTAATTTAACATCAAAATTTGTGAAGAAAACAAGAATACAATATAAAGTTGTTTTCCTTTGTTTCTAAAAATGAACTTTAAAAACAACTTTTTAAAAACCTGTTTTTAAAAACCATTTTTGAATTGAATACCAAACGGACCTCTAATTCAAGGAGTGGTATAACCTTTACAAGAATAAGCAAAAAACTTTTGGATTGTTCTATAAGAGCTTGAACATCTACTAAAAATAAAGGTTCATTTTAAAGCAGCAGCAAAGACTAAATAAGACTTAATAGAGTTAACAAACACTACCTTAGTCCTTGAACAACTACTATTGAAATGATGAATGCTATGTGAAAAAGCTGCCTTTATATTGAAATTGTAAACCAAACATGTCTTATTATGTTGTGTCTTGAGAATCTAATTTAAGTAGTAAGAAGGAATTACTAGTATATATACCAGTATGTAGTTGACTTCTATAGTTCTATAAAAACAGAAAACAGAATGAAGTATGACAACCAACCATGATAACGTAGACATTCAATTTTTTTTAACATATATATAGATATAAAAGTTCATAATATATTATTAGAAAAAGTATATGTGCCTAACAAAAGATTACAAGACACAAGCACACACACATGGATGCACATAAATATTGGGATGCTTAGGAGACCATTATATATCTTTCATGACACAGTCATCATAGTTGGAAGTCCTGCATTTTTTTGAGAGAACAACTGAAAAGAGCTTACTTCCAAACTTGAAGATAAAATCTCTATTTCCTTTTGGGCATCCAGTTAGTTTTTTTCCTTACCTTGCTTCCACTCTGATGAACTGTAGTAGGAGAAGTTCTTTCCATAACCTCATCATCATCTTCATGATCTTCTACCTTATTTGCCCCTTCACTTCTTTTCTTCTCCATTTGCTTAAATGGTTTCTTATACGGATAAAACATTATCTTATGCTGTTGTCCTTTATCATACTTGATATGAGCCATGTTGTTGTCATCGCCATTCCCACATGGAGGATGATGCTCTGGGCGACTTGGACCAGAAGAAGCATCAGAAGCCAAAGAATCGTCACTGTCTTCATGACCATCATCATACCCAGTAGCATCACCATCATCATCATCATGCTCTTCATCATCATCATCACTATAGTCATCATCTTCATGATGCATTGGAGAGGAAAGGTACATGGTCCACCCAGATTCACTACTGCTACATTTTTCTCTATCTCCAAACACATGGGAAGACTCCATTACTGTAGAAACTAAAAAGTGGAAGAAGAGAGAAGGAGAAGATATTGGAGAAACAACAAAGAGAATATAGAACTGAAGTTCTTGAATAGGAAAAGATCTTATTATACAAAATGCTGCCTATCTTAATCACCTGGAAAACCAAACCAACCACACTACTTAGCCTTTATATCCCTCCCTGACCATTTTAGCAGCTAGAACTGATCAGAAGCAGGTCTGTGACAGAGAGAGAAAGAGAGTGATAGACCCATCTTAATCATCACACTTGGGAAAGCTACATAAAATAAAACCCACATCATTGATAGGTCAGGATGATAAAATTTCCCTACCTGGAAGTCCTATGGTCTCTTAATTTTTATAGCTTTTAATCAGCTGGGTAGTGGGCTTTTTAAGTGCAAAAAAACAAACAGCTTCTCAAAAGAATAATCATCAATATCAAACTTCTTTTTAAGTTTGAGAGAGAGATCAAAAGAGGGAGGGTGGTTGCTCACTTGCTCATTACATTCTACACCTGAATATCCAATCATCTTTAAGTCCCAGCTGCCTTTGTCTTGAATAACAAGCAACTTTTAATGTCCGCCCAAAAAAAAGATGAACCCACTCACAAGCTGGAAAGAATATAAGACAAGCATGTCCTTAAATAGTAGCAGGAATAGGGCTTGTGGCATTAACTATACCCTTCTCTTTTTTTCTCACCATTAATTCTCTGTCTTTTCATAAAAATGTGATCAGATTTTTTTACCATTAATCAAGCTGGGTCATATGCATGTCTCATGGGTCCTGTCCTCTCTTGTCCTACACTATCCTTCCACTGTGTGTTATTTTGTCTGTTTTCCTAGAAAGCAGCCTCATGTCTTTTGTATCCTTTATGTGGAGTGCATTTCTATTAGAGCAATAATATTGATGGGATGCATGATCTCACTTACCCACTAATATAAACTGTGATTTCATTCACTTAGTTTTTATTCAATATTTTTAGCACAGTTTGGCCCTTAAAATGAAGGGTATATGTGATTATATAACAAGTGGATTGTACACAAACATATATATTTGATTTGGTTGTTCCCCACTTTGATTTTTGCACTTATTATTTCCAAGGACTAGACTACCGTGGGGTTTGCATTTATTCTTGCTGCCTCTCCTTTAAGGATTCAATAGCATTTCTTGGCCTTGAGCCTTGGATCCATGTGATCATGAAGAGCTATTTGGATTTGGAAGTTTCCTTTTCATGAAAGGACAATATATACTGTCCAAAACATATGGATTGGATTCACCCATTGTCACCTTCTGCCCATCTGCTGCACTAATGTTTTTCACATGCAATGAACCAACAAGACAAGTCGGGTGTTAATGCCCTTTACATTGTGCACACGCGTCTGTGCTGTGCATATATACATATAGCCGTCCTTCCACTCTATTCAAACCTACACTTTGGCATGGCCCAATCTTTGACCAATATATATTTTCTTTTATAAACCATGAATATTTCACATTTCATCTTGGCAACTTTTTATTCATGATGCATGTATGTACATAGGCATATATGTTATCATTTTAAACGAGGATGAATGGTTCTAATTGCAAAAGGTCAGACTACTAGGCATACCTTCGAGTAGAATTTCCTTTCCCATCAAATACATATGATGAATTAGTGCATTAAAAGTGAATGCACCAACATGATCAATAATGGATAATCTTGCAAAGTTGTGCTAGATCCATTGAAGTTGATAATGAATTTCTCTTCAAATTGATAAGGGTCATTGAAGAAGTATTTGATGATTCTGATATATCCTTGGTACTTATTTAACAAATTACGTGATGGGGCTCTTTCTGGATGCCCACAGAAACCTTCTTGCATTGAGTTTCTACTTCTTGACGTCGAGTTTATAGACCAACTAACAAAAATATGACGACAACTGCAAAACAAAGCTTGTTATGCTAAAATTATTCATTTTACATGCTACATAAAGATTAATATAAATAAAGTTTTAACTTAAGAGCAGTTGGTCAAATAATAGAAATAATTCATATAATCAAAAGACAACTTGTATGATTATCATAATGCAATTCATTGTTGAACATCATCACATGATAATGGACCAAAATATAATGGTTATATTGCCATTTACGGATATTTTAATATTGTTGATTTAGACAAAGGAGTGACTTGGTGATTTGACCCAAAAAATTGGCATTTAAAATTATTCTTAGCAATAAAGCAAAACTTTGAATATCAATTTGTTTGTTTTCTCTTCAGCCAAAAAAAAAGAAAAAAAAAAGAAATTTAAAGAAATTGTTGTACTTAAAATTCAAATTTTAATTTAGAAATAATTGACCTCCATAAAATTAAAAATAATATATGATATGTCTTTTGTGCGAAAATAAACTAATGGTACTAAAAAAATAATAATAAAAATAAACTAGTAACTTTACTAGGCATAAAAGGACAACTTTTGCTCTTACTGATTTCTATAATACATGATGTCTTTTTGTGCGAAAATAAACTAATAGTACTAAATAATAATAAAAAAAAACTAGTAACTTTAGTAGGGAAAAAATAACTTTTACTCTTACTCATTACGAGCTCCACAACTTTTTTTTTCCTTTTTTCCAAGAAGATGAATTGATATATATATATGGCATGGACAACATTTGATACTAATGAAGAATGTGTCCATTGGCCTAAATTATAGTCCAAGACCGGGTGGGGGGTAAATTGGACTTAGTAGATTTTCGTTAAACCTTTCACAACAAAAAATAACAATGCAAGATAGGAAAGTAAAGTGTAAGAAATTAAAGAAGGAACACAACGATTTAAAGTGGTTCGGCTACCAAAGCCTATCTCCATTACTTGACCTACTCGGTTAAGATTTTTCAAAGATCCACTAACCTTGATCGAACTTACGGGTGTGGATCAAACTGTTACAAACAACATTTTCCGTTTGGAAAACTTTTCCAATTAACTAACCAACCAATTAATAATACAAGTCAAGTTATAAGAAATGGAGAGTGTTCTTACCAAATAACTCTCAAGTAAAAACTTACAAATGAAACCGAATACCTCTCTAGAACAAGTTCAGCTACAAATGATGAAGATGAAGTGCAAGCTAAAATATTGGAAGACTCCTTCAATCTTTGATTTGAAAAATGATGAAGATGATGCTCAGAATCGAAGATATGTTTCTCAAAATCCTAGAAATCTCTAAGTATGATTTTCTCAAGAAAGAAAAATTAAAAGCTCTGCAGATTTCTTAAGATGAGAAGAACAATTATGAAAACCTTTTCTCTAAAAAATGAATCAAAATGATTTTTGAAGAAACTTGATTTTCTCTTGAAGATGAGGAGAACAACACTATAGCTTAAGTTTCAAAGATTTGCAAAAGGGTGCTCCAAAAGAGCCAAGTAATGTATTTATACATCAAAGGTAATAAAAGAACAAAAGTGTGCACTTTCCAAATCACGAAATTTCCATTGAAAAGGAGGAAACGTGTTCCATTGGAATTTTTCAGGAAATCACAATTTTGGACAAAAAGACAGAAACGCGTTCCTATGCATAGAAACATATTTCTTTGCAATTTTCATTTATCTGCAAAAAATGAAGGAAACACATTTCTAAGCACGGAAACGTGTTTTTATGCCTTGAGTGAAAAATCACTCATTCTAGACAAAAAATGAGAAATGAGTTTCTCCAACAGGAAACGTGTTTCTGTTTGCTAAAGTGAAAAATTCACTTTCGAGCAGCAGGAATGCGTTTCTCCTAAAAGGAGTGCGTTTTTGTGTGCATAGAGCATGAAAACATGAATTTCTTCGAAATTTCTAAGTCCAAAACATGTTTTCTTGAAAACATGGATTCAAATATGTTTAAGTATGATTGTTTTGAAAGAATGTGAATTTCAAAACACATGCTAAGTCATTTTAAAACATAAAGTCAAAGTTTTGACTTTGCTTGGAAATGGTTGACTTTTAAAAACATTATCATTTGAAAACGTTTTGAGTGCATGCATGATTTTGGCTGACTTACCTAGAAAGGATTCTACAACACTAAATATACTGAAACATTACAAATAAAAATTACAACATGATTCTTTATTGCTTTGATCCACCTCAACTTTGCCTTCTAAGTTGACTTTGATAGATTGATCTCGAATTAAAACTGAAACAACTTAGTCAAAGTAATTAGTTATATATATGGAATGTTGATTGCAATCATCAACATACACAAGGGTGAGGGTTATTACAACAAAAATCTACCTCTTTTTGATAATTTCAAACAAAGCCATTATTGGCCTGATTGAAGCAAAAAACCATGATCTAAAATGAATTATATGAAATAAATATGCTTAACAAACAACAAGAATGGATCTCAACACAAGATAACATAGCAAAATTGTCATATAACTATGAATCAAGTAAAAAAGAAACGAGTATCGTCCAAAGTATTAAAGACATAAAAAAATGAGAGTAATTACAAGTATAGAAACGTTATACATTTATATGGTCTATCAACAAAATGAACAAAATATGTACTCTCTCGACTAACTCCCCCTATTTCTATGCTCCCCTTGAATCTAACCTATCTAGCTCCTTTAATAACTCTTCTCCCCTTTTTAAAAAATAAAAAAGAGGGGCCTACAATTACGGTGGAGAATGAGGTAAATGCTAGAGAGCTCCAAGGTCTGAGGTCCCTGTAGTACCCGAATGTGTTTCTTGATGATTTACCGAAATTGCCACCTAGGTGGGAGATTGACTTTATTATAAAACTGATGCCTAGCACGAAACCTATCTCCATCCTACCATATAGAATGACACCAAAGGAGTTTTAGGAACTCAAGGTGCAATTAGATGAGTTGATGAAAAATGAATTATTACCCCGAGTATGTCACCCTAGGGAGCACCTGTATTGTTTGTGAAGAAGAAGGATGGGAGTCTGTGCCTGTGTATAGATTACTGTCAGTTGAACAGGGTGACAGTAAAG
Organism: Paratinospora sagittata; assembly: GCA_035771175.1. Lineage (NCBI taxonomy): Eukaryota > Viridiplantae > Streptophyta > Magnoliopsida > Ranunculales > Menispermaceae > Paratinospora > Paratinospora sagittata. The sequence continues at coordinate 11,607,114 of CM069589.1, forward strand.
AATAAATATATTTTACCACAGATAGATGATCTGTTTGATCAACTGAATGGAGCCAAGTCTTTAAGATCGATTTGCGATCTAGGTGCCATCAGTTGAGGATTTGGGAAGAGGATGTACCGAAGACTACCCTTGGGATGAGATATGGACACTATGAGTTTTTGATGATGCCCTTTGGGTTAACCAATGCACCAACCATGTTCATGGATTTGATGCAGAGGGTGTTCAATCCATATCTTGACCAGTTCAACATAGTCTTCATTGATGACATACTCATTTATTCCAAGACTTGAGAGGAGCATGAACTACACCTTAATAAGTGTGAGTTTTGGATAAGTAAGGTAAAATTTCTAGGTCATGTAGTTAGTGTAGATAGGATATCTGTGGATTCTGCAAAGGTTGAGGCAATTATCAATTGGTCAAGACCGACCACAGTGACAAAAATCAGAAATTTTCTAGGTTTAGTTGGTTATTATAGAAAGTTTGTAGAGGGATTCTCAAAACTAGCTGCTCCACTTACAAAGTTAACCCAGAAGAACATTTTTTTTGTGTGAACTGTTGCATGTGAGGAGGCTTTCACAGAATTGAAGAAGAAGCTAACTACTGCACTAGTGTTAGTACTTCCGAAGCCTGGGGGAATGTTGGTGATCTCCACTGATGCATCACATTCCGGTCTGGGTTGTGTAATAATGCAGGAGGGTAGAGTGATAGCTTATGCATTTAGATAGTTGAAGGTGTATGAGAAGAACTACTCTGTGCCTGATTTGGAGTTGGTTGCAGTAGTATTTGCTCTAAAATTGTGGAGGCACTACCTCTATAGTCAAAGGTTCACACTGTTTTTAGATCATAAAAGTTTGAAATACATGTTTGGTCAGAAAGAGCTGAATATGAGGCAACGAAGATGGTTGAAATTCCTGAATGATTATGACTTCACATTGGAATATCATTTTGGAAAAGCCAATGCAAATGCGGTTGTCGATGCATTGAGCAGGAAACGGGCTGAGACTGAAGTAGTTGCTTGCCAGATGGCCCATGAGTGGCAATTGTTAGAAAGGGTGACAATCATGAGTGTACTCTCTATTGTGCCACATGTGGATATTTGCGCTCAGATGCACGTGCAGCTGACAAGTACTCATATTCACAAGAATAAGGGTCTGGAGTAATATGATCTTGATTTTGGCATGTATGACTCTTAGGCTGATAGGGCTGAACGTGTTGATTGGCAGCGAGATTTAGATGGTGTGTTGCAATTTCAAGGGAGATTGTGGGTTCCTATGGATCAAGACTTGAGAACAGAGTTAGTTTAGAAGGCACACAAATCTTAGTATACCATTCATTTAGGGTCAACCAAGATGTACCATGATATAAAAATGACAGTTTGGTGGCATGGGATGAAGAAGAATATAACTGAGTATGTATAGAAAAGTGGGGTGTGTTAGCAGGTAAAAGCTAAACACCAGAACCCTGGAGGACAGATGCAACCATTATCCTTTCCAGAATGAAAATGAGAGCACATTACTATGGATTTTATCACAAGGTTACTTAGATCTCAAGGTAGCTACAATGCCATCTGGGTGATCGTTGACAGATTGACCAAATCAACTCATTTTCTTCTGATGAAAACCAAAGACTCTATAGATAGACTGAGCAGATTGTATATATGTGAGATAATGAGATTATATGGGGTGTCCTTATCTATTGGGTCGAACCAAGATTCGAGATTTACATCGAGTTTTTGACATGAGGTACAGACTCAATTTGGGATCCATTTCCGTCTCAGTACAACGTATCATCCTCAGATTGATGGGCAAACTGAGAGAGTGATACAGATGCTGGAGGATATGCTCAGGTCTTGCATTTTAGAGTTTGGTTGGAGTTGGGGCGAGTATCTTCACTTGTGCGAGTTTTCTTATAATAACACTTACCAAGCTAGAATTGGTATGGCACACTCTGTATGGAAGACCTTGTAGATCTCCAACTAACTGGTTTGAGGTTGAGGAATCATAGTTATTAGGGCCATATGTTATTATGGATCATAAATAGAAGATTAAGCAGATCAGATAGAAATTGAAGACAACCCAGGATCGTCAGAAAAGTTTTTTCAAATTGACATAGGCCGTTGGAGTTTGCATTGGGTGACCAGGCTTTGTTGAAGGTCTTGTCTCTGAAGGGCTAGATGAGATTTGGAGTGAAGGGAAAACTTGTTCCACAATTTGTTAGGCCATTTGAGATCCTTGAGAGGATAGGTTCATTGTCATATAGGCTTTCTCTACAGCCTCAGTTGGTTGGTGTCCACGACGTTTTCCATGTATCCATGTTGAGGAATTACTATCCAAACCCGACCAATGTCTTAAATGTGACTTAGTTGCGAGTTGGGGAAGACACCACATATCCAGAGGAGCCAATCCAGATCGTATTTAGGAGAGTTTAGAAACTCAAGAATACACAGGTTCCATTGGTTAGGGTCAGGTGGCGATGTCATGACAATGAAGAGCAAACCTGAGAGCGAAAATATCAGATGCGAGAACAGTTTCTAGACCTATTCACCACTTGACGAGGAATAAATTTCTTAAGTTGGGGAGATTGCAACACCTTGTATTTCTAGTCAAACTTATATGTTGACTTGTATGTATTGTCAGACATATTAGTACATGTATACGTACATTGATGGTCGTAAAATATGGTATTTGTGTGTATCCTAGTGTTGTAGGAACCCCAAGACTCTAGACTTGGCAGTTTGGGTGTAAAATGTTAGAAACTTCAAGTATGAACATTCAAAGCGCACTTTCATGGGGAGAAGTGCGCTTTAGTGGTGGTAGACAGAATGGCTGATTTATGGAAAAAGAGTGGAAGCGCGTTCCCAGGGGGAGAAGCAACGCGCTCTAGTGGTGGTAAACAGAATCCAGCTCTTTGGAATATGCAAAAGAGTGTTCCCAGTTAGGGGAGAAGCGTGCATTTTGAGAATGACAGAGACAAAATATGTTTCTGGGCTAGAAGGAGCGCGCTCCTAGGGGTCGCGACCCCCCTCTGTAGGGTGACGTCACGACCGACACAAGATACCACATACGTCATATACAGACATATATGATACTCTGTCAGCCATCCTATACATCAAAATATATAATTTCCAAAAATTTCAACATAACCTCTTCATAAAATGAATATCTCACAAAAACACATGATTAACATCATTTCCATTTATCATATCTCATTCATTTACATAAACCTCACAGACAAAATTTCTCACATCTAAGTTCCTAAATAGGAACCACACCACTTATCATTTTCCATTCACATTTATATCACATTATAAACCAAAATCTCATATTCAAAGTTCTTCCAATCACAAGTTTCTAAACAGAAACCATACACATATTACCACTCCCCTCATCTAAGTAATGATATTTAAATATGAGATTATAATTATACAAATCCAAAATAAACAAGTTTTTCCAAATCCCTCAAAGCATACATACGTTCTAAAGTAAACTGAAGAGCTCACTACTCTTCCATCGCTTTGCCTTTCCCTTGGTTTTTACCTAAAATATTTGAAGGAATTAGGTGAGCTACAACAAGCTCAGTGAATATTTCCTATGAATGACAATTATATGCATTTAAATAAATATGCAATTCAACGCATGCAAAAAGCTCATCAAATCACATATGCAACATTTAAATAATATACATGCTCACAACATAGTTTGAGCCTCCATGCATTCATTTTCTAAAACATGAAAGATTTTCATTTCATCGAAATCCATAACCATCTCCCTTCTTCTGTAATGGCCGTACCTTAAGATGATGTCATTCTGACCCATAGAATACTCGAAATACGTGTACATATACATATTTGATGCTTGATGTGTGTTAGTTCAAGTGTCTTTGCATGCTTTTAAGTTGTTAAATGTTTGCGAAAAGTTTCAGAACCATTGGAGACCCGCTTGGCGTCGAAAAATGTCAAAAATAAAGTTCTGGAACCATAGAGCTCGCTTCATGTGAAGAGGAGCTAGCTCCATGCACTTGTCCAAGACAAAAATTGTCTTAGTGCATGGAGAAGTGCACTCCATGAAGTTGGCCGAGAGAGAAAAAAAAAATTGTCAGTCTCTTATGGGAGCGCGCTCCATGCTGGAAAAATCGAAAATTGGCAGTTTTTGTGTGTGGGCCCAAATTCGTGTATTTAAGTAACCAACACCCATTTTTCGTTCATTTTGCATCAAATTGAAGGGAAAGAGAGGAGAAAAGAAGGAGAAGTAAAAAATAAGGTTTTCCAAAGGGGTTTCACTCAAGATCTTGCTCCAAGGTAGAATTTCTCCATCTTCTTCCATTAGAATGCCTTTAATGGTGAATGCAAGCTTTTGAATGGTGTATCTTTTGTTATGGACCACAATTTTGTGTAGTTCCAGGTTAGGGTTTGGTTTGCGTGTGCTCTTATGAGCTTGGTAATGGTAGAAACAACCTTCCTTGACCGAAATCTACACCCAATGAGTGTTTTTCACACTTGAATCCTGAATTTGAAGGGGTGGTGGAAGAACACATGTTGGGGTTAGGTCTTACATGTTAATTATGTAAGATTAGGTGATGTTGGGAACCCATTAATGGTGAAAACCTCAATTTCCAGCAAGAAATTGGTTGAGTTGTTTGTATTTGACCTAGAACTAGATTGTGGACTTAGGGTTTCCCATTTGATGTGCATGTCAACTATGATGAATAAATGAATCATTCTAGGTGAATGATGGTGTAATTTGATGGTTATGCATGTTGAAAACCCAATGTGTAGTGTAAATTGGCTAAGGGCATAATTTTGGGACTTTGCCCAAAATTAGGGATTTTGACCTAGTTGATGCCAATTGAATAGAATTGGCATGTCGTTGGTCTATTAACCCAATTTGTGTAAGAATGCATAGTATTTGTGAAGGTTGGATTATGGAATCAACCTTAGGAATTCTTTTGGGTTACTTATGACCTAATTAGATGTTTTATGGCTTGATTGAGCTGTAATGGTTAGCTCATTAGTATAGCCATATTTGAGTCTATGTTGGCTAATGAATTGAGACTTTATAAATCATGATTAATTGTCATGTAATTGGACTGATTTTGATGATGAATGAACAATGTTGTGTGCAGGGTTTGTGATTGATCCAATTGTCTCCAATTAAGCCAATTGAAGGTTGAAGTGCATAAAAGTGTGTTGGTGGCACTCTAGTGCTTATTGTGGTTGGCTTGGGATTGGTTAGTCTAGCCAATCATCTGTGAGTGTTTCTTTACATTTGGTTTCTATATGTGACATTGTATTATATAAAATGTTTTGAATCGATATATATGTGTTATGCATGTTTTAATGATTCATGAAATGAATTTGAGCATAATTCTAGTTGGGTTAGCAATGGGTGTATCTGCTAGTTGATATTTTCTTTGGGAAGTCTCGTAAGTCTAGAGGTGATCCCCAGTTGCGGACCTTGCAGATGATTTTATGGCTTGTGTAGATAGGACAGCCTAGACATGGTACTTGTCTTGGTGGGCTGATCCTATTAACTACACAACCCCAGGAATCTTATTAGAATACGAGTATGTTTGGTCAGATCGAGCGCTGATTGTCGCGAACCCAGGCCTTTGATCGCCCTTACTCAGGAGGTGTCTAGGATTGCATTGACATGTTTGGAAAAATGATATGCATTGTCTTGGGTAATGACATGATGCATTATATTTGACATGTATGTAATCTTGTATATCACCATGTTATTTAAGATGCTTTGATGATCTTGTATTGTTTTATCTAAATGCATGTATATTGCCACTTGTAAAAAACATTCACTGAGCTTGTTGTAACTCATGCCTCATTCTTATCATTTTAGGTTCAAATAGGAAGGAAAAGGGGAAGGCTTGACTGCAGAATGCTTCCCGTATTTTTGGTGATGTAGGTGTTTGTACTTTTTTTGTATTTTGGTAAATATGTACTTAATAACACCTATTGTATATATACTTAACACATAGATGGGTTGTATTTATGGTTAGGTATGTTTTGTATATTTTGGACTTATGGACTTTTATGGTTGTCATTTTTGAAAGACGTAATTATCTTAATGAATTGATTATGTCCATATAGTTTGATGCTTGTATGAGATTTATGTTTATTAAGTTGTTTATATGAGGCTGACGGGACGCCGGGTGTATCGAGGGAGGATATACCCGGGGGTTCCGTGCCGGTCATGATGTCATTGGTCGTGGGTCGTGACACTTTCTAAGTAAAAGAGAGGGTCTAACCCTATGTATGGCCTCTACAAGGTAGCCACAACCTCTCATTACTCAATTTCAAAGTCATTTCAAGTATCTCTAATCCTAGTTAGGACAACCCACTACACAATGAGGTTACATATAACTCTCACCTGGGACTAATTCCCAACGGAATGAACTAATGTTTTTGACTTGTCTTTACAAGTCTAACATGCACCATTTTTCAAAATATTTCATGAATTACAGTATAATACTAGAAAAAATTCAATTCATGAAACATGTTTACATTAAAATCATTTTATATATACAATGCCATACAAGAAACCAAGACAAGGAAAATACTCACAATGGTTTGCCAAATACTTATTAACCCAATATTTCTTTACACAAATTCCAGCTCAAGTAGTTACATTCGAACACCTTCCGAATCACCAATGTTCACCATTTAAACATCATTCTCTGCAAATTCCCAATTCAAACCATTCTTAATCACATTATCCAACAAAATACATCAAAACCAACAGAAGTCACCATTTAAAATTCTCTCAAATCTTCAGCTACTTCAACAGCTAGGGTGAAAGTTTTAACCATAGAAACCCTCCACTTTTACAGAATTTCACAAGCACTTAACTTCTAATTCATTATCTATTTACTTACCTATCAAATTGACACAAACCTTTAGTTTCCAACTCAAATCACCATCCCCCAATCTCCCAATTTAACTGTTGAAAATCCACAAAATTTACATATGTTGAACAACTTGAAGAAAGGAACATAAATATGAAATTTTCATTGAGAACGGATTGAATTCTCACCTTGGATTCGCAACCCTAGCCTTCCATTCTTCCTTTCTTTTCGTTCCTCTAATCCTTTCAAGTTCTTTTTAGCTCAAATGAGCTGAAAAAGTTGAACAATCAGGTTTTAAAACCCTTAAACCGCTTCACCGCCCACTTAAAAAATGCAGTCTAATTGCGAGAAGCCCGTTTTTGCAAAACATAATTCTGTGAAAACCCATGATAAGCGCGCTTCTTGCAAAAATCCCAAAATTCAGCTATTTGGAATCCACCACTGAAGCACGCTTCTCCCTCGGGAGCGCATTACTTAAGTTCCAGAGTGCAAATTGTTGGCCCAAATATGTCCGAGAGGGGGGGTGAATAGGACACTTAGTAGATTTTAACCTTTCTTTTAAAACGTATGAAATAAGGAAAGAAGATTAAACAAATATGGTAAATCAAACACAGTAACAGTAATGAATACAAGACACACAAGATTTAGAGTGGTTCGGCCTCACCTATATCCATTACCTAACCTCCTCAGTTAGGATTTGTCCAAACTCCATTAAGGATCTTCTAACGGGTGAAGACCAAACCGGTACACTTTCTCAACTCACGGGTGTGAGAAGATCTGTTTTGTTTTCTAAGCTTATGGGTGTGAGAACAACCTTTCTCAACTTCCGGGTGTGAGAACAATCATTACAAATCGAGCAACACTTGCTCTAAACCAGTGACTAACCAGTCACCAATACCAAGGTAAAAGATGAGATATGATTCCCTTTACTTAGAATGGAAGTGATACTTACAAAGCTTTGGATTGAACCTTCCGTTACCATAGATTCAACAAAATATGTACGATGAAGATCAACTAATCTAGAAGACTTAACAAATTTCAAAATGATCGAGAGTTTAAAGCAGCGAGTAGAAGTATAACTTTCAAGAGTATTTGCATAAGTGAAAAATGTTTTAAAGATTTGAGAATAGGTTATCAGTTTTCTCATTGATTCGTGTTGTTAATCTACTCTAAGGCAGCATATATAAATAGAGATAGCAATGGCTTAATGGACTTGAACTTTTCAAGTAGAATTTTGGTGCACAAAGCTATTTCAAACAACAAACACATTCTTTCCCCAAAAAGATTGATTCAGTCTGTGCAATTACGGCGATAACATCTGAATCTTCTGATCATTCATGAAAATAGAATGTTCTGATAAAGAATTGGAACGTTTTGAAAAGATTCAAAAAGTTCTGAAAAGGTTTTTGAACAGTTATGAAAAGTGTATCAAAAAAGTGCAAATAGCAACTTTATAACAGTGTTGGATTAGCGTCTTGTCAATCAACGTCCTGATGCGTAAAACCAACTTTGTCAATTTGTTCCTTGAGGGCGCTTATAGACTGTAAACGTCCTGCTGAACTGTGAAGTGAGGGCGCTACTGAAAAGTTAGCATCCTGACTTACTTAACATTCAAAAGCGAATAAATCTGTAAGGGCGCTACTAATGTCGTAAGAGTCCTAACATTCAAAACATGAAAATATAAGGGCGCTACTGGAGATGTAAGCGTCCTGATGTTTAAGAATTTTAAAAACGACCGAAAAAATAAGGGCGCTACTAGACAATCAGCATCTTGATGTTTAAAAAAAATCAGCGAGCTGATGTTCAATCAATGTCCTGATAAGTTCCTTGGTTGTTTCAATGAGGGCGCTATTGAAAAAGTAAGCATCCTGATAGATATGAACTTTTCAACCTTGAACATTATCAACGTCCTAATATTTCAACAACGTCCTGACTTACCAAGTCCAGGAGAGCGTTGCTGAGACAATAGCGTCCTGATAAACACATCACTGTCTTGATGGACACTATATAATAGTTTTGATATTTTTCAACTTTTAAATCTCAATAAAACAGAATTAATATCGGTATGTTTGAATCAAATCTATTATAGAGATTTTATTGTAAGCGATCAAAAAATACTTCAAAATCAAATCAACTAAACCATGCAATCATGCCTATTGCTAAATCATATAATAAAACAGGTTCCACAACCTAACACAATCTAATAGCACACAAATATGACTTCGAATGATCATGGTTTTCAAATTGATCTTGATAGCTCTTTCACCATGCGTTATCAATTCTTCAGGTGAGCTTTCATGTGAGATTAAACGTGTAATGCATGTAGTTTTATCATAATTAGAATGTGGTTTGCAACCATCAAAATATCTTTCTTATTTGGTACATATTCTCATAAGGGACATGAGGATAATTGGTTCAACAATCTCCCCCTTTGTGATGATTTCAAACACATTACTATAGGCTTTGAAGCAAGCTAAATATTGATATGAATGTATGCAATGCAATGATAATGTTATGCATTACTAATACTAATGTTCCTTGTTTTCATATGGTACGAATTTAGCACTAAGGAATAATGTTTCAATTAATCTTCCCCTAACTCTATGGATAGGTATGATGCTTCAAAGATATTGCTTCTCTCCCTTTTGAAAACATAAAAAAGAATGAAGTAGCCATGAGGCACTTCTCCCCCTTAATGAGGTAAGCATCAAAATATCATATGTCAGATTCAGAGAACATTCCAAGCTCTCTTCTAATGTGAACAAGTTGGTCTTTAGGTAAGACTTTAGTGAAAATATCAGCCAGTTGTTCTTTTGTGCCAATGTGAGACAATGTAACTTTTTCAGTTTGCACATGATCCCTTAAAAAGTGATGTTTGATTTGAATATGCTTAGTTCAGGAGTTCAATACATGATTCTTTGATATATTAATGGCACTAGTATTGTCACACAAAATTTCAGCACATTTTACAAACACTTGATAGTCCTGAAGTTGTTGTTTCGTGTATAAGACCTGTGAACAACAACTTTCAGCTGCAACGTATTCTGCTTCAGCCATGGATAGGGCCACTGAGTGTTGCTTCTTGCAAAACCAGAAAATTAAAAAATTTTCAAGAAAGTGACAAAATTTGGAGGTACTTTTCTGATCATTTAGACTGTCAGCATAATCAGAATCTACATAACTTTTCAATTCAAATGAAGTACCTTTGGAATACCAAATTCCTAAGTTAGTTGTGCCATTTATGTATCTGAATATTCGTTTGACACATTTCAAGTGAGATTCTTTAAGTTCTGATTAAAATTTTGCACAAAGACAGACACTGAACATAATGTTAGGTCTACTTGTTGTGAGGTACAAAATACTTTCAATAATACTTCTGTAAAGTTTAGGATCACTTGATTTCCCTTTTTCATCTTTATCTAGTTTGATAGTTGAGTTACAAGGAGTATCAATTGATTTCAAATTGTTTATTTGAAACTTTTTAACCATTTCCTTAGAATACTTTGATTGGCTTATAAATGTGTCATTTGACAATTGCTTAATCTGTAAGTCGAGAAAGTATGCAAGTTCTCCCTTCATACTCATTTCAAATTCTTTTTGCATTAGTTGTGAAAACTCATTACACAACACTTTGTTTGATGCACCAAAAATGATATCGTCCACGTATATTTGAATAATAAGCATATTATCATTATGGTGTTAGATAAACAAGATCGGATCAAGTTTTTCCTTTTGAAATTTATGATCTAAAAGAAATGAACTTAGTCTATCATACGAAGCTTTTGGAGCCTGTCTTAATCCATATAAGGCTTTGTGGAGTTTGAACACATATTCCGGGTCTTGAGCAGCCTCAAACCCTGGATGTTGTTCCACATATACCTCTTCATTGATGTAACCATTGAGAAATGCACTCTTTACATCCATTTGGTATAAGGAAAAATTCTTGTAACAAGCACAGGCAAGTAGCATCCTTATTGCCTCTAATCTTGCTACTAGGGCAAAGGATCCTTTAAAGTCTATGCCTTCTTCTTGGTTGTACCCTTGTGCAACCAGTCGTGCCTTATTCCGGACAATGATGCTTTGTTCATTCTTTTTGTTTCTAAAAATTTATTTGGTTCCTATGACTGATTGATGAAAAGGTCTAGGAACAAATTCCCATACTTTTTTTCTCACAAAGTGTCATAGCTCTTCTTGCTCCACTTTGATTGGTTCAAATTGAGATATGAAAGCAACAAGCTCTAGATCTCTTTGAATTGAAGCTTCAGTGGATGCACCCTTTTGTGGATCTCCTAATATTTGATCCTTGGAGTGACCTTGAAGCAATCTAGAGTTTTTAGATGTTTCTAAAGGTTTCTCAATCTCAGGTTCTATGACATGAGCTGTCTTGGGATCATCAACATCAAAGTTTAATTGCCTAATCCCTTCTTCAAGACATTTCTTACTTTCACTTTCATCAAACTTTACATGAATTGATTCTTCTATAGTTTTAGTAGATTGGTTGTAAACTCTATAAGCTCTACTATGAGAAGAGTATCCTAAGAATATTCCAATATCTCATTTGGGTTCAAACTTGTCTAAATTATCTTTATCATTTAAGATAAAACACTTACATCCAAATACTCGAAGGTAACTGATGTTGGGTGCTCTACCTTTCCATAGTTCATATGGAGTTTTGTTCAATTTTTTCCTAATTAGTATTTTATTCATTACACAACAGGCTGTGTTTATAACTTTTGCCCAAAAATAGTTTCCAGTGTTGTATTCATTAAGCATTGTTCTACACATTTCCTGCAAAGTTCTATTTTTCCTCTCAACTACACCATTTTGTTGAGGTGTTCTAGGGGTCGATAGATGGTGAGTATAACCTTGATTATTACAAAATTCTTCAAGATTTTTATTAACAAATTCACCCCCTCTATCACTCATAATTATGTTAATTTTGAGACCCTTTTCATTTTCAACTCTTTTACAATTTTTTTTGAACAGTTCACCTGCTTCAGATTTATGAGCTAAAAGGAATATCCAAGTGAATCTGGTAAAATCATCAATAATTACAAATACATAAGATTTACCACCTAAGCTTTGGGTCTTTGTTGGTCTGAAAAGATCCATGTGAATCAATTCGAGAGCTCTAAAGGTAGATTGATGCCTCTTACTCTTAAATGATGAACGAGTATGCTTGCCTAGTTGACGTGGTTAACACACCTTGTCCTTTGAGTAAATTCCTTTGGGAATACCTTTGGCAAGATCCTCTTGGCAATCCTAGAGATGTTATCCATACTAACATGAGTGAGTCTCATATGCCAAAGTCATGCATCATCACAAGAAATAACACTCAAACAAGTTACATTTTGTTTATCCATGTCATTAAGATTTGTGCAATAAACATTCTTATGTCTAGATGCCATGAATGCAACTGTATTATTTATATGTTTAACAATGCGCCTATTTTCTTCAAATGAAATGTCATAACCCTTGTCACATAATTGACTTATGCTCAAGAGATTATGCTTCATCCTTTCAACATAAAGTACATCAGAAATGGATAGAAAGTCGTTACCAATGATTCCAATGCCTTCAATATCACCTTTGTTGTTGTCTCTGAAGGTGACCTTTCCCCATTTCTTCTTTTCAAGGCTCAAAAATTTAGATTTATCTCCAGTCATATGCCTTGAGTAGCCGCTGTCTAGATACCATAATTCTTCATTCTTTCACATCTACACGACATAAAATACGGCACCCATGCTACTTTTGGTCTGTGCATGTTAGCATCAGTAAGGATAGTCTTTTCAATCCATGCATATTTCTTTTTCTTTCCATTTAAGACATTACATCTAAGCATGGTATGACTTTCCCTACGAAATTTGTGGCATTTCGATCTCTTGGTCAATAGAGTGTTATACTCATTTTTCTTTGACCCATGTGTGTACCCTAAGTTAGCTTTGTCAAATGCACACCTCTGTGATCCCAACATCATGTCAAATAATTTTTGACAATTGGTAAATTTGATCACAGTACAATTTAGGTCTTCCTTTTCTTTTCTAAGTATTTCATTTTCACTTTTCAGTTTTTCAACTACTTTCTTTAGTTGTTCATTATCTAGGGACAATCCATCTAGTTCTTCTTGTTGAAACTTTATTTCTTCAAAACCTTCCTAACTTAAATGTTTGAGCTTTTCATTTTTCCTAACTTCTTTACTGAGTTTTAACTTAAGATCATGCATATGAATATCAAAAGCATTAACTTCATCATTAGGTTCAGATTTTACCTCCGTGCTTGCCATTAAGCACAGTGCAACAATGTGATCTGAATCTGGTTCATCGTCACTTGAGCTTGAATCATCCCATGTAGTTTTAAGAACCTTCTTGTCCTTCTTCCTCGGATTGGTGTTCTTTTTATGTCTAGTGGGACACTCACTCTTTACATGACCAGGATTTTTACAGCAGTAACAAATTAACTTTACAGGTTTTGACTCGGGTTTCTTCGCTTTGTAGAATTTTGAGTAAGAGCCGCTCTTACCCTTTCTCCTAATCAATTTGTTGAACTTCCTAGATAACATAGCCATGTAATCTTCTGAATCTGAGTCATTTTCATAATCAGTTTCAACATTGAGGGCAATAAATTTCTTTTATTTTTTCTCAACATTGACCTACCATCTTATTTTTTATCTTCATTTCATGAACCATTATTGAACCACATAGTTCATTAAAAATATATTCACCCAGATTTTTGGCTTATTTAATAGCCGTGGCCTTGGGTTCCCAATCTCTAGGTAGACCTCTTAAAAACTTCTTAACAATTTCTTCTTGGTCATAACTCCTGCCTAGGTTTTTCATTTCATTGATGTTAGTTGTAAACCGAGCAATAGCCTCAACTATAGAATTAGTTTCCTTGATCCTATATGTCTCATATTTTTCAACTAGCATTTGGAGCTTGGCCTTTTTAACTTGCAAAGTTCCTTCATGGGTGACCTCTAACTTATCCCACATTTCCTTAGTTGTTTCACATGCGCTAACCCTACTAAACTCTTCAATTGACAAAATGCAAAACAAAATGTTTAAAGTTTGGTTATTCAACAACTCTCTCTTATTTTCTTTAGGAGTCCATTCATCTAACTCCTTAGGGACATTAATACCCTGTACGGTCTTTGTAGGTGTTGGACATCTGTTTGTCACAACATCCCACATTTATAAGTCTTGGGCTTTAAGGTAGAATCTGATCTTGGTTTTTCAATGTGAGTAGTTGTCTCCCTTGAACAAGGGTGGTCGGTTGGTAGGGTTTCCTTCACCTAAAAGATAAGCATTTCTAGCATTTTGTCCTGCCACACTTAATCAAAGATTGTTAGATACTTTGATGGATAACCTGCTCCGATACCAATTGTTGGCCCAGTTGTGTCCGAGAGGGGGACTGGGGGGGGGGGAGGGGGTGAATAGGACACTTAGCATATTTTAACCTTTCTTTTAAAACGTACGAAGTAATGAAAGCAGATTAAACAAGTATGGTAAATCAAACACAATAACAATAATGAATACAAGACACACAAGATTTAGAGTGGTTCGGTCTCGCCTACGTCCACTACCTAACCTCCTTAGTTAGGATTTGTCCAAACTCCACTAAGGATCTTCTTACGGGTGAAGACCAAACCGGTACACCTTCTCAACTTACGGGTGTGAGAAGAAATGTTTTGCTTTCTCAACTTACGAGTGTGAGAACAACCTTTCTCAACTTTTGGGTTTGAGAACAACCGTTACAAAATCGAGCAACACTTGCTCTAAACCAGTGACTAACCAATTACCAATACCTAGGTATAAGATGAGATATGATTCCCTTTACTTAAAATCAAAGTGATACTTACAAAGCTTTGGATTGAACCTTCAATTACCATAGATTCAGCAAAATATGTATGATGAAGTGCAGCTGTCACGACCCACTATCTGTGACGTCATAACCGGCACGGAACCCCGGGTATATCCTTCCTCGATATCCCTGGCATCTCGTCAGCCTTCTAATAACACACCATAATCCCAATAATAAACATCAAAACACATGGACAATAATAGATCATCAATGTAAAAGCATACCCAAATGAAAACACATGGACAATGCAGGAGTGCGTTCCTTAAAGTCCAAAGGAATAGAACCTTGATTTTTTCGATCAAAACAAGTTTAAATCATATTCAAACACATAAACCAACTTTAAAAACATTTTAAACATTATTAAAACATAATGAGCGAAGATAAACAAGTGTAAAGCAATCGATTAATACAAATGAAACAAGATGATTAAGACAAGCCATACAACACACGTAAAACGATGAAATCCATGCAAAGTTGGTAACATGAATACATGATTAACAATTATATAGATATGCATGAAAATCAACTTGAACTATATGATTGCATGATAAACATAATAATATACGTGCATGCATGATCAATATGATAATAGTATACGTGCATGAATATCTAATAACCTATATGCATGAGAAATAATAATGTATGAATGATTTTGAAATGATGCAAACTATATTGTGGTTGGAACTAGCAAAGAATGCTCTACAGTACTATGATTCTAGACAAAATATTACAGACTTGAAGCTCTTGAATTTTCATGCTTTATTGTTCCATCCACAAGCTTTGACGTGATAGTTGAATTCATCTGATGTGCTAGTTAGCACTGAAACCACTAAGTCAAAGACATAAGTAATCACAAGGAATGTTGTTTGTAATCATCAAAACAAAATCGGGTGAGAGTCGTTACATCAACATGATGTTGTCCCCAGTGAGTTACCAGATGAGCTTCCACCCATAAGGGACATCCAACATGCTATTGATTTTGTCTCGGGTTCACAGTTACCTAATTTACCATATTATCAGATGAACCCGAAAAAGCGTGAAGAACTCGCTAGACAGGTTACTGACCTATTGGTGAAGGGTTTCATAAGGCATAGTCTAAATCCTTGTGCAGTCCTCACCCTATTGACCCCAAAGAAAAATGGATCTTGGTGAATGTTTGTTGATAGTCTCGCCATTAAGAAAATCACGGACAAGTATCGATTTCCCATTCCATGTTTAGATGACATGTTGGATTTGTTGGTTGGTGCCAAATGGTTCTCCAAGATTGATCTACATAGTGGGTATCACCAGTTGTGTATTAGGCGAGGTGATGAAAGGAAGACAGTGTTTAAGACCCAAGATGGCCTTTAGAATGGTTGGTCATGCCGTTTGGGTTGTCTAATGCGCCTAGACAAGTTTTTGGCAAGTTTGCGCCCTTTCATTGGCAAGTTTTTGGTTGTCTATTTTGATGAAATCCTTATTTATAATCAGTCTAAGGAAGCACATGTGGGTCATTTTCTTCAGGTTCTAGAAATCCTTAGGCTTGAAAAAGTTTTATGTCAATATTAAAAAGTGTTCCTTTTTTCAGTCTAGTGTCATTTTTCTAGGATTTATTGTGTCATGAAATGGCATCTTAGCCGATCGTGATAAGGTGAAAGCTATTCGTGATTGGCCTGAACCCAAAACCATTTTTGAGATCTGTAGTTTCCATGGGTCAGCCACATTTTATAGACGCTTCATCAGTAGTTTCAGCACCATCATGGCTCCTATCATCGAGTGCATGAAAAAGGAGTTCCAGTGGACTACGACAACACGAAAGGCTTTCGAGGAGATTTAGAAAAAAATGACTGAGGCCCCAAAGTTACGACATCTAGACTTTTCCAAAGTCTTTAAAGTGTCTTGTGATGCCTCTGGTATAGGCATAGGTAGAGTTTTGAGTCAGGAAGTTCTCGTTACTAAGAACTCTTCTACTTACAACCTTTGCCTATGATCGTCCTCTTGAAACCCAACAAATAGAATATGAAATGAAGATCGGTTGCTAAAGAGGTTACCACGATATGAGGCAAACCCTTGTTAAAAAATGTTGAGATTTGATGATGAAAATCAGAGTATATATAGGGCACAAATCAAATATCTCAAAGTTTCAAATCACTTGTGAACACTTGAAAATTTTTGTGTTTGAATGATAGACTAAATTTCAAAATTTTTTGGGCTCATGAGTTTCAAAATGAGCAAACCCCTTTGATTAAATAGAAAAATGATTCTCTATTTTGAAATCTTAGGTTTTTACAAATCAATCACATTTGAGTATTCAAATTTTCGTTTAAGCTTTTCAGAGCATTTTTTCTTAATTAGATTTGAAAATGAAAGTTAGAAATCATGGAAATATGGTGTTACACGAAAGATGAAAGAAACAGTACACTCAACGTTCAAAAACCTAGACTTGTTAGTTTTCGCTGACAGGGTTGGTATAGCGCCCTATAGAGTCCTATATCACACTGTAGCACTTATAACACAATTGAGCAATTTGAACTGTTCTACCTCTATAGTGAGCTATAGTATCTGTAACAACGCATTGTGTCAAAAACTGGAAAGTTGGGTTTCTCAGTCACAACTCTATAGCGTGCTGTAGCAACCTATAGCTTAAGTTACTAAAAAATAGGATTTTTATTAGACAACCGATAGCGGGCTATTCAAGTCAATAACGAGTTATAACTTAAGCGATGAAAATTTAGGAATTTCTGAAATTGACCAATAACGTGTTATAGAAAAGTATAGCGGGCTATAACATAAACATACATAAATTCTAAAATTTCCAGACATGGGAACAGTGGGCTATAGGACCCTATAACGCGCTGAAGGCCTTTTGAAAAGTTGAAGATTTTTGAAATTAAACCCCAAAGGCACTTCAACCATGTCTTAATGATTTCAAATGAAATGCTTAAGAAATCAAATCATTCTAAAGACTTTGAAAATCATTCTAAAGCATTTGAAAAAGATCTTATGCAATCAAATCATCTCAGAAGAATATTATGACTACTCTAAGGAAATGAAATATTTTTTGGCTGGAGTAATCGAGTAGATCTTACATTCTAAGACTGACTCTAAAATGACGTCTACAAGAACTCCAGTTGATGACTATGAGGTTGGTCTTGAGCTTTAACAACATCATCTTTTAGTTTTGAATCATCTTTGATTGTCTCCTTTTCTTGGTTGATTCTTTGTAATCATATCTGAAAGATTATAGCTTGGAGACACAAACTGAGGTAAAGTAAACATGTTGTTTGTAATCATCAAAATTCACCATCGAATTTCGACCATAAGGGACATTGGTCCAACAATCTCCCCCTTTTTGCTGATTTTAAACAATTAATGTTGGCCATAGAAGCAATCCTAAGTATGCATGATTTTTAAAATATTTTGAGAGAAATTAGTCATGATGCATGCATGATTCATATCATATTCAACATGAAAGACAACCAATCAAGATAATCATTGTAGGCATTGTGTGACATTATCATGAAGAATATAAATGAACATCAAACATATAAACATATCACAACAAGCATATATATCATGAAAATCAACAAGTAAATTACCAAATATATGAGACATACCACACACATACTCACAAAACCTCCCCCTAAATACATGACCTCTCCCCCTGAGACATACAACACTCCATTGCTTTTAAGCACACATGTTTTCCCCCTTTTGAAATTTCAAAAAGAAAGGGACCTAGAATGTAGACATATCTCGGACTAGATCTCGAAGAATCTCATCTACAGATACAATAGATGGACGTGAAGAACGACCTAGTGCAGTATAGGTAGAGGGGCTTGGGGTCCGCCGTAAGTGAGGTGGTGTCGATGTCCATGATGGTTGTGGAGGAGCTGTAGGTGGCACAGGAGGCAATCGAGCGTGAGAAGGAAAAATAGCCTCGATCCTCTGTAGATAATCTACACCAACGAGTACACATGTAGTTGTTGTATGCATGGCTCATGTGGCATGGTCAAGAAGTGATGCCATAGCCTACATCCGATCATCAACATTATAAAATGTCTGCATCCCCTGACCGACCACACCTTTAATAGTCTGCTCAAGATTAGATAACCACCGAGGGATGTCTGTAGATAGTGAAGTTGTAGCAGATGTGGTGGGTGTTAGCCCAGGTATGTCCAAGAGGGGGGGTGAATTAGACACTTAGACAATTAAAGTTAATTCAATGGCAACAAAATAAGTACGGAAAAGTAAATCAATTTATACAATCGATTTAGAGTGATTCGACTATTTGCGTACGTCTACTACCTAACCTCTTCAGTTAGGACTTGAAACCTCTTCACGAAGGGATTTTCTTACAGGTAAGAACCAAACCGTTACACATTTTCTCAACTTTCGGGTGTGAGAACAATCGTTACAATGCTCAACTTCCAGGCTTGAGACCAACCTAAACTTCTCGGCTTACAAGCTAGAGAACTACCTGTCTCAACTTCCGGGTGTGAGACTAACCTAACCTCTCAACTTACAGGCTTGAGAACAACCTATCTCTAAAAAAAAAACAATGTTGGGTACTTAGTAGTTTGTATAATTACTGTTACAACTCGATACAGTTTACAAGATATGAAATGAAGTACAATTGTATTCTATGAACCATCTCTCAAATTCCTCTTTCAACAAGAATGATGTATGAATAAGACCGTGCTGAAAATTTGAGTAGAAAACAATTCAATATCCCTTAAATAGATTTTCAAAGAAAGATAGATATTAAGCTCAGTATGAAAATCTTTTGAATAAGTTAAGTTTCTAAGAAGACACTTATGAAATACGAAAAGCAGTTTGATTTTTGAAATCAATTTGGAAATTTGATTCGCGTTCAAAAGTATTTACCTGTTGAATTTTTCTTGGTGTGTGATTTGAGTCTAAGTGTTGGTATTTATAGACTCAGTAGAAATGAAGTTGTTGGTCATTTGAATTTGAATTTCAAAATGATCGTTTACTCACAACAGCTAGAATCTTTCACGAAGATGGAAAATGCAATCTCCTTGAACGTTTTGATTCTCTTCAAATTACATGAATAAGGAAAGTCTCAAATAACAAGATTCATAAATCAGAAGATATTTCTGACAAATTTGAAAAAGGTTCTTTGTTGAAAAGGTTCTAAAAAAGTGCAAGTGTCAGCTTTGTGACAGCATTGTATTAGCATCTTGATTGGTCAATTAATGTCCTGACGCATGAAACCAACTTTGTCGTTTTGTTCCTTGAGGGCACTCATGAACCATAAGCATCCTGCTGAACTATGAAGTGAGGGCGCTAATTAATCGTAAGTGTCATATCTTACTTATCGATTGAAAACAACTACAAGCTATGAGGGCGCTAAACAACAGTTAGTGTCCTGCTTTGTTTTAACATATTTAAAGTCACGAGGGCGCTACAAATGTGCAAGCTTCCTAATATTTAAAACATGAAAACTATAAGGGCGCTATTAAAGATGTAAGCAGCCTGATGTTTTAAAACATTTTAAAACAACTGAAAAACATAAAGGCGCTGCTAGGTGATGAGCGTCCTGATGTTTTAACTTGTAAAAATGATAAGTACATTGAAGAATGATTAGCGTCTTGACACAGTTTTAAAGGCACTTAAAACACCTAGGAACATAAGGGCGATACTTACAATGTAAGCGTCCTGATGCTTAAAATGATCAACGAGTTGATGTTGAGTCCGCGTCCTGTTCTCATCGTTGACTCAATGAGGGCGCTACTGACAAAGTAAGCGTCCTAATGGATAAGAATTAATTCAACCTTAAACTTTATCAATGTCCTAATGTTTCATTAGCGTCTTGACATGCAAGTGCAGGAGGGCGCTACTGATCGAACACTTAAATATTGATTCTTAAAAGCAATTTTTGTCTTTCAAAACTTAATCAAATTAGTTGAAAATTCAACCCAATCAAACACTTTAAAATTTTAAATCATTTAAAAACCTTTCAAACATAACAATGAAAACATGAAAATGAGTAAATCTTGTTGAGTGTAATCTGATCAATAGATTTACATTTTGAAAACATGAAGTTTTGATCATTGACATTCAATAGACTTGAAAGCTCTATTATTTGATCTTGATTCTTGATAAATCTGAAACACTAAACAAGATCATTAGATACACACACTTGAGTAGTTTGGAATCATCAAAACATCCATTCTTATCATGGGGTTCCTTGAGATAACAGTTGGTACCTCCCTATCCCGAAAACTAATCAATAATCTCTCTTGCTCGTCCATTCATTTAGCCAAAGCAGTCAGTAAAGATGTAATAGATGCAAACATAGAAGTCTGACTGGCTTGCAATGCCTGAATCTGTTGCACTATAGCTGATAGCTCTGGTGTAGTGGCAGTATGAGAAGAAGATGGCTGAGAAGTAGGGATCTCTCTGTGTGTATCACTTGGTGGAGAGAGAGGATCACCTGTCTGAGCCTCTATGGGAATGAAAGAGGGTGCAACTGAACTCGAACTCGGTAAATCTGGAGTAAGAGCTGAAGTAGCCTTCTGTTTATGGTCATCTCCAAGCTCTGGGTCTCTCGGAGCTTTAGCATCAGACCTGGTCGCCTTGGAATCCACCAGAGGATCATCACCAGTCTTGGTGCTTGAATATGATCTCTGCTCTGCTTCTTAAGGGAGTTCATCCTTATGCATCCACCTTCTCTTCGGCTTGTAATATGAATAGTTCATATACTTAACAATAGCTGATCATAACCTACAATTTGAAGTTCGACTGTTAACATCTCTTTCTTTGACAAGTCAATAGATGTGTCCTCAAAGATTCTATTGAGATGTATGACAAAAACTATATTTCTCTTCATATACTTGATGAAATCCATGTAGTCAAGAATGACATATGTGAGGTCTACATGGGTTTTGGTGTAAAGACACCAAGTGAGAAACAAGTTAACCACATTGATATTGGTCCGACTACCCTCTGTAGGCTGGAATAGCCTACTCACAATGTTGTGGAGTAATTTGGGTATGAGTTTGAAAGAAGTGCTAAACAAAGGATTGGGGACACTCAAATGAACTTCATTGGATAGCATATTCAGAGCTACCAATGGATCATACCCTGGGAATTGAACCTTGTTCTCAACCTCTGTGGCTATCACCCTATTCTCAGTAGGAATTTTGAAATATTAAGCTAAATGCATAGGTGATACCTCAAGGTCATGGCCAAGAACTGTGGTAGTGAGCACGTAGCCCGCTTCGTGCTTGAGCTTCAGATTTGTATAGAAAATGCGTAAAAGCGTCGGGTACCAGTTGTTCTTGTATGTAACAAACGATATCCAACCTTGATGAGCGAAAAATTTCTCAATGTTGATCTTTCTTTTCTGGAAAAACTCAAAATCGACCCATGCACCATTTGTCACAGTCCCTGACACATAGCGAACTTCAATATCTTCATACTGTGCCGGTGCAGATGGTGCTCGCACAATGCTTGTGCGGGGTCGCGTAGGACGAACAAATCGTTGCTTTTCTCGTAACTTCGGATCAGGTTCAGGTGTTGGTTCCCGAGAATGCTTGGTGCGAGTTTGAAGCTTAGGTCGTTTGTGAGCCATTCTCTAGATGATTAGGTTTTCTAATTTGGAATAGATCTAGAGAGATTTCAAGTCGAATCTAGCTAATTGATCTAAGATTTAATGGAGAAAACAATTTGAATTACTTGAAAAACGATTAAGATTGAGCAATAGCGAGCTTAGGGGTTAGGTATAGCGACCTATTGAGAGTGAGAGTGACAAGTGAGCATTTTGTTTTTTGCACTGAATAGTGATCATTGGCGCTCTTAAATACTCACTAAAAATATTCCTTCCCATAGCGCCCTATAGCCTTCTATAGCGCGTTGTTGCTTTGACAACCAAGACTCAGTTTCCTGCAGAAACATTTATAGCACGCTGGAGCTCTCTATAGCGCACTGGGAACAAAAATATGATTCTTTGAAAAATTCTATGTCCCAAGCTATAGCGTGTCGTACCTACCTATAACGTGTTGTACACTGTCTCCAGATAGAGTAGCAGCGTCCTATAGCTCACTATAGTGTGCTGTTGCTCCTCAGATCATAAATTTTTATCAAAATTCTAACACTTGATCTGATAATGCTCTACAATCAAACGACTTAAAGATATCAAAGATTTGATGCATTTGATTCACTAAACATTCCCGATTCTCTCCGAATGTGTACAAATTGATCCATTGGCAATGCTTTTGTAAAGATATCTGCTAATTGGTCCTTTGTGCAAACTTGGGTCAATTTTACATCTCTTTTTTGCACATGATCCTTTAGGAAATTGTGCCTAATTTCAATATGTTTAGTCCTTAAGTGTAATACTTTATTTTTGGAAATATTGATCGCACCTGTATTGTCCCAGAAAATCTCACCACACTCGATGTGAATTTGGTAATCTTCAAGTTGTTGTTTGATATATAACAGTTGTGCACAACAACTCCCAGCTGCCACGTATTATGCTTCAGTTGTGGATATCGTTTCTCGCTAAACCAAGAAATTAGTGAATTTATCATAAAGTGACAAAATCATGAGGTACTCTTCATATCAATTAGACTACCAGCATAGTCGGAGTCAACATAACTCTTAAGCTCAAAGGAAATACCTTTTGAATACCAAATTCCTAGATCATTAGTCCCACTAACATATCTAAAAATTCTTTTCACATACTTTAGGTGGGATTCTCTAGGACTAGATTGGAACCTAACACATAGATACACACTAAACATTAAATCAGGTCTACTTGTTGTAAGATACAACAAGTTGCCAATCATGCTCCGATAAAGCTTTATTGTCTGTTGGTTATCCTTTTTCATCCTTATCCATTTTGATAGTTGAGTTGCATGGGGTGTCCATTGATTTCAAGTTTTCAAGCTGGAATTTCTTAATCATGTCCTTAGCATACTTTCTTTGGCTCAAAAATATAGCATTAGGTAATTATTTGATTTGCAAGCCAAGAAAGTATGTTAATTCACCCATCATACTCATCTCAAATTCATTTTGCATTAACTTTGAAAATTCTTTGCAAAGATGACTATTTGAAGCACCAAAGATAATATCGTCAACATATATTTGCACAAGCAACATGTCATTATCTTTGAGCCTTATGAATAAGGTAGGATCAAGATTCCCTTTACGAAAATCATGTTTTAGTAGGAATGCACTAAGTCTGTCGTACCAGGCTCTAGGTGCTTGTCTTAAACCATATAAAGCTTTGTTTAGCCTGTACACATGATATGGGTTCTAAGAGTCCTCAAGACCTGGGGTGACATGGACAGCTCTTAAAAATGGCTTTTGTTTTTTTTCTTTTTTCCACAGGTCAGTGCGGCATTGTATGTGCATCCACATCCACATACAACAAGCCTAACATCCCATCATGCCATATCGCCAATCAAGAGTACGATTAAAATCTAGGAATCATACGCAACGAAATCTAAAGTAGTTATACAACATAGTACTATAATTAAGATTGAGTTCAATGTTATGGTCCTATGGTGGCAAGGAAAAAGCTAATATCATGACACCATAGTTACAAAAAGAATCAAAATGTATCTATACCCAAAAAACATAAGTCAAAATGCTACGCGCTACTCCCCAGGCGGTAGATCGACATAGTCGGCAACAACAACTAGCTCCTCCTCACCCGGATAGTCGTAGTAAAAGTCGCCCAGTACCTCCGTCTCAAGCGGCTGACCCTCAACCTCCTGAGTCTAAGTCACAACGTCTGAAAAATGATAATATGGAAAGAAGGGTGAGCCTAAATCCACGTGGCTCGCAAGTAACTACCACTTCCAAAACCCACTCACTGGGGGAGGGAAGGGGAAATTACAGATTTTGTGAAGTCTTCCTTGTTAAATTGTGTTTCTACTTTTAATTCATGAAAGATGATTCTAGGTATTATTTTTTTTTCTACTAGTACCTCAATTTTGGATTTTATATCCATATTCTTATTATTATTAATTTTCTTTTCTCAATCCCTGTTTGGCATTGTCCTAATTAAATTATCTAAATCTTAAAATTTATGCCAATAAATAGGTTAATTTCTCAATATCTCACAGAGAAAATCATCATTTACCATTTACCAATTATGAGAATTAAACAAGCAAATAAAATACATAAAGGAATTATAATTTTGTATGATGATGTTAAAACAATAATCAGAATACCTCGATAATGCAGGCCTCATATGCCAATTTAACACCATCATAATAAAAATTGCAGTGATAATACAAAGGAGACAAGTCAGAGTATCTGCTCCCATACACAATGTGCCTCATGAATCCTCCTAATATTGAGCACACTAATCAATAACATGCCATAAGGTCCGATCCCTTAGCATTTATTTAAGTTTTTACTTTAGCCACGATGAGAACCCATCCCATCAATTACTTTCTTTGGACCACTAGCTATATGACTGGTTTTATAACACCCCAGTCAGGGTATCATGTTTCTCATATTAATCGAGCGAGGAGGTTCTCATTAGAACTCTGAATTATCTACCTCTGGACAAAGCCGCCATTACTCCCAACTTCAACTTTTTCCCATGAAGCGCTCGCAGCTACTATGCTGGCAAGACGCACTCAACCACTCACAATTCGCTCAACATCTAAGTAGCACAACCCCTACTAGATGTACCCGTTGGGAGGGAACGAGAACTGACTAATCCACTGGTCAGAAGGTTGACCCACTAATCCGCTGGTCAAACGGTAATACGACATCTACAGATACTCTAGAGATTCAGGGTCGACGTGACCCTCGTGTCTATGCCTATCAGGCAAACATGTATCCTAGGGTCCGATCACTCCATTCTTTTAATCATTAATCACATTTTATCATTTGAAAGTTTGATTAATGCAGCAATATACGAGTGATTGATAAATTGCGGAAAACTATGCATAAATGCATGTAAATGCTTATAAAGTATAAGTAGGATATTCTATGAAAATTATCTTTCTTGAAATACAATTTTTCTATATGATGCCGAAATCAAATCTCGGTAATCGATTAATTTATTGTCTTCATAGCTTAGTTGTATATTATTTAATTTTTTTAAGAATAATATTAATCTTTATGTCTCTTAATCACCTTCTCTCAAATGAGTCGGTGTATGATACTGAAGTCGCGGTTCGGATTAGGGACCATTGATCAATTTTTGAAGGGCGGGGATCAACCGTCTTTGTCAACTAATCAATAATCTAGAAAAATTCTTACGAATAATCACGATAAATCATTTGATTTAAATAATACTTAAAATATCGATAAAACTGTGATAACTAGGGTATACTTCATTTGATATGATAATTTATTATTTCATGAAAACTTATCTCAATATATATAAGGCGGGACATGTTACGTGCATACCCAAGTAACATTTTCCAACCTTAGAGTCATATAGGCAAAATAATCATATTTTTATGTTTTATTTTAGTTATTATCTTTGAATTTTTACAGCAGAAAACCTTACTAGGATTTTAGTCTTATTTATTAATATTTTATCAATTATTTGATACCAAGGGCATTATAGTACTATTTTCATCATCTTTGGGATATATATCTTGACTATGTTTGCACCTAAAATTAGGTATGAAGCCTAATTAAGCTTGGTTGAATAAATTAATTGGCTCATGTTTATTGAAGTTGTACTAAGTTGGCTAACTAGATTCATAGGGTTTCAATTAATTTAAATGGGTCAAGTCAATGCAGCTTGATTGAGTTGATTAAGCCTACGGGTTAATTGAAATTAGAGTTATTTAGCCCAAATCGACCTTGATCAATTCAAATTGAATTAAATTGACTAATTAGATTCATGGGTTAGGTGTAGTTAATTAAATTTAGTTAGTTAAACATCTATTCAATTCAATATTAACTTATTGGTTTAATTAGATAGGGGGTTTTGATTTACATTGTAATTAATTAAGTCTATCTTGTTATATTTCTATGGTTTAGCAAATCTACATTTTTTATTTTTTAAGTTAATATTTTAGGCCATATGAAAATAAGTTGCACTTATTCACTAATTTCATGAAGCCAAATTTTTAAAAATAGATTATTTTATCATAGCCTAAGATTTAGCCCACATTAATGTATTCATTTTCATTTTTCTTCTTTGGGGTAAGTCCTGTTAAAGGTGGGTTAGTCAAGTATCTCCTTTAGCATGAAATAGGACTCAAACTGGTCAAGTCAAAGGGGTCTTGACCGGTCAAAATTGGTCAACGGTATTCACCTTCTTCCTCATTTAACATTGTAGCAGCATGTTTTCCAACACTTTTTCTCCTCATTTTTCTCCCATCTTCCTTGCTCATTTACACCACATGGATCCTCATATCCCTTCTCCAATCTTACTATTTTTAATTCATCAAACCCACAGATTCAATCAAACTCATTTTGATGGTGAAGTGTTTCTCCCAACATGGCTACTAAGCAACCTCTCTCTTTTTTTAAAATTTTTTATGGTGGACAGGCACTGTTCCATGTTGATTTTAGCATGGATCTAACCTTTTTTTTTTCTTATTTATCAAATCAAACCTCTTCTATAATTGTCCTAATTTAAATCCCACCAACCCACAGCTCCAATGGGTTTGATTTTGAAGTGGCAAAACTGAATCAAACATTGGCTGTTACAACAATTATCTTATTTTCCATTTCGACCAGCCATGTTCCTACCCATATTTCTCCTATTTTAACCTTCTATTTCGTTCTAATATCTACCCAATTTCTCTTCCCCATACTTCCTATTCTCGACCTACCTAACCCATGGTTTCAATTGCATCCATTCAAAAGGTGAAATTTTTTCCCAAACATGGGTTGAAAGTCAGCATGGTCTGTCCCCATTTATTTATTTTGGCAAGTAGGCACTGATTCACCACATTTTAAGCATTGATACTCTAGTGTTATTCCTCTCTTATCACCTCTAATGTCTTCTCTAATCTTCCTACTTTAAAAATCATCAGCCCACAGCCCCTATAGAGGACATTTACAAGGAGATAAACCCTCTCAAAGTGGGCTAGTTGATTTGTTTTCTTCATTTCCAACCACGACATAACATGCATGCATGTGGGTAGATTATATATGCTCAGTGCAGAAAATCTAAGCTAGAGATTAGAAGAAACTAAAACAATAAGAACATAGGTTAAGGAAATGAAAGAAATCAGTAAATAAGGTTAAAAAAATAGAGGTACTTGCCTAGTTCAAGAACAACCTCTCTCTTGTTCTTGAAGAAGATCAATGACACCCCCTTTTTCTCTCCTCCCCCACCCCCCCTCCCGCCGTTTCGTTGGAGAAATGTGAAAAGGAAGGCTCTTTCTTGGTCCTTTATGGCCAAGGGAAGCATTTTGAAATTCACATGCACTGGGGACTTGCATGCAATATTCTAATAAAATCTAAGGGTGCATGACAATTTTTTTTTTTGTTGGCTTAACACTTGTATTCTCTTGTCTCATCAAGCCATGCATTGGCTAGAAAGGTGGCCAAATGATAAACCAATATTTTTAGTCATCTGATGTGATGCACCTCGATTTACGAGTCTGACCTCGAGTTGTGTGTTCGACAGTAAAATTCAATTTTCGCGCTGCCAAATCATTTGAAGTTCGATCTGAGCGCGGTCAGTTGTGTTGGAATCGTGACAAAGTCACAATCGATTTGGTACCAATTTCATTTTGAAATTCTCAATAGTTCAAAATTTGATATTTTACCCTTTGAACGGTCTAAAAGTTGTCACAGTGAACCAATCGACCAAAAATGTACAATCGGTAACGTTAAAACAAATTGGCATTAGGTTGAACAATAAGGGGTGATTTTAACTCACGAGTCAATAACATTGATTGAAATTGACAGCGGGGCCTACAATTTTACGTTTTCGCCTTAGATATATGGCAGGATATCACATGGGGGTTGTTCCACATATATACTTCTTCTTGAATATATCCATTCAGAAAAGCACTCTTTACATCCATTTGGTATAGTGAAAAATTCTTATAGCAAGCATAGGCTAATAGCATCCTAATTGCCTCTAATCTTGCTACAAGTGCAAAAGCTTCTTCAAAATCTATTCTTTCTTCCTGATTGTATCCTTGTGCAACAAGTTTGGCCTTGTTCCACACAGTGATGCCTTTATCATCCTTTTGGTTTTTGAATACCCATTTAGTACCAATAACAGATTGATGTGATGGTCGAGGTACTAATTTTCAGACATTATTTTTGGTGAAGTGTCTTAACTCTTCTTGTATAACAAAAATCCAATTTTTATCATTTAAAGCTTCTTCAACCTTTAAAGGTTCTATTTGAGATACAAAGGCTACATACCCTTTATTTTTTTTGTAAAACTACTCTAGTTGACACTCCTTTAGATGGGTCTCCTAAAATTTGTTCCTTAGGATGATCAACAAGAAGTCTAGAATTCTTTGGAACTTGTATTGATTGATCATTTTCTTCAATGTCTAAAAAATTCTCAAGAATTTCATCTTCTTCATCAAGATCCAACTTTTCTAAGTTTATGCAAATTTTCTCTCTTGGATCACTTTCATCAAAATTCGCATGAACTGATTCTTCCACAGTTCTAGTTGTCCTGTTAAAAGACTCTGTAAGCTCTACTATGGAAAGAATATCCTAGAACCATACCAATGTTAGACTTAGGGTCAAATTTATCTAGATAGTCCTTTTTGTTCAAGATGTAACACTTACATTCAAAAACCCTAAAGTATCCTATGTTTGGAATTCTCTCTTTCCACAATTCATATGGAGTTTTCTTCATGCCTTTTCTTATTAGAGTTCTATTCATAATATGGCATGCAGTGCTTAAGGCTTCAGCCCAGAAGTGTGTAGCTATGTTGTATTCATAGAGCATAGTTCTACACCTATGTTGTATTCTTCCAGATTTTTGTTTACAAACTCTCCGCCCTTATCACTTCTAATTGTGGTTATTTTATATCCTTTCTCATTTTCTACTTTATGACAAAATTTGTTAAACACATCATAAGTTTCATGTTTATGAGAAAGAAAAAACACCCAAGTAAATCGAGAAAAATCATCAACAATAACAAACACATATGACTTTCCTCCTAAACTTTGTGTATGGGTTGGTCCAAATAAATCCATGTGGATTAATTCAAGAGTTCTACTAGATGACATAATTTTCTTGCTCTTGAAAGACGACTTGCTGTGCTTGCTAAGTTGACAAGGTTCACAAACCTTATCTTTTAGATATACTCCTTTAAGAATGCCTTTTCCAAGTTCATTACTAGCAAACCTAGACAAGTTATCCATACTAACATGTGCAAGTATTTTGTGCCATAACCAAGCATCATCATTCACAATAGCATTCAAGCATGACACATTTTGATCACTAATTTCATCAAGCAAAGCAAAATAAACATTTTTCTGTCCAGATGCAATAAATGTGATTGAACCATTAGCATGTTTAACTATGCATCTATTTGCTTCAAAATTAATATCATAACCTTTGTCACATAATTGACTTATGCTCAAGAGATTTTGTTTAAGGCCTTCTACAAATAATACGTCATGAAAAATTAAAGAAGAATTATCGACAATTCCAATAACTTCAATTTTATCTTTTTCGTTGTGGCCGAAAGTCCGCGAACTCTCCATTCAAATGAGCTAAAGAGCTATAAGAGAAAGATGTTCATGTTCAGACAGATTATTTTCATGGGACTTCGAAACTCACATCTTGAGTAACCCTCTTCATGTTGAAGCACATCATCTTCTCGACTTTACTTCTCCATCTTGATAGTCTAGATGATCTTCTTGAAATATCTTCTTGACCCAACTCTTCATGATGATCTAAAGTTCGGGGGGCACTTGAAGTAGGACTTGAGTTTTGACCTTTCTCATTTCTACTTACTATTTATGGCGAGATTTCACTCTCACCAACTTTACTTTTATTTCCATTAGGAAGATTAGTTGTCATGTCTCTCCTTTTGGAATAAGTTTCTATGCCGCTTAGGATATAACAAATCTTATCAATACTACAGTCAAGATGTCACACCCCGATTCTTAAGAACAATCTCATACGATAGGCAACAGACCAAAATCGAAGTGTGAGCAGAAACGAACATCAACACATATCTTTTATTCATCCTCCCTTAATAATGGAGGGCATAAATACAAATGTTACAATTACATGAGTACAGAGTACGCAGCGGAAACTACAACAATCCATAAATAACACACCTAGATCTATGTTGACATCCCACAACATAAGCGTCTCCTTCATATGCAGCTCTGGTGGCTCTCACATTCTGATAACATATTTGTACTTACGCTTGTCTAAGATCCTGAAAAAAAAATATCAACGGGGTGAGCTCAACAGCTCAGTGAGGTCAAGCAGGATAAACAAAGCTTACAAGCATAATAATAAGTACAGTACAACAGTCATCAGAAAGTTAGGCCACAACAATACAATCAAGCAATGATATGAATGAAACGTGGTGACCCGGCAT
The DNA here is from genome assembly GCA_035771175.1 of Paratinospora sagittata. Lineage (NCBI taxonomy): Eukaryota > Viridiplantae > Streptophyta > Magnoliopsida > Ranunculales > Menispermaceae > Paratinospora > Paratinospora sagittata. Next base: position 11,638,304 of record CM069589.1, read on the forward strand.
CACAGCCAGACATCATGCACTCGCAACCTGTGATCTGAGGCACTGATACAATATCCAGCAACTGAGAGGTCTCATGAGTTTCAGTGCTAACCAGTGACGGTGTCACCTTCGGGTCCAACGTAACAATATAAAACCCAATAATATATCATAATGATGATCCCCATGGTCCAGCGTAACAACATAGCAATCCATGGTTACAGTACATACCATTTTGTAAAATAGTTTTCATGCATGACGTATAGCATGGTAACATCTATGATGCATGATGTTATGTAAATTATCATTAGACAAGTAAGAGACGCACACCTAGCCTTCATTCCCCACCTTAACTCGTGAAGTGGCGTTGCCTTGACGAACCTTCTGTCGAAACACTTATCTTCCGAAAGCGAGAGAAAAAGGAAAAACGCGCAAGAGGCAGAGCAAAAGGGAGAGAGAGGGAGAGGGGGCAGGGTGAGCAAGGGATGTTCCCCCATCTCTCGCTATTTATAAAAAGATGAAGGATCGTTTGTAAGATTAAGCATTTTAATCGTTAATTGAAACGGCAATTACTATATGAAAACTATAAGGTCCAGATCTAGATAAATATATATACATGTTGAGACTCAAGGTTTAAGGATCTTATGACAATGTTAAATGATTTGAGTTGACATCAGGGTCTCTTGGGGCATTTCAAACTTATGATATTATATTTATACAAACAATGATTTATGAAGATTTTTTTTATTACCATATGGGGCATCACAATGAGTGTATAGTATGTATACTAGTCTTATCACATATGATCAGATCAAGATAGACTTGCAAAATTTGATAAGACTGAACTAATTTGATTTTTCATATGATGAACTGAGTGTGATCAAATCAAGATGTATTTTACAAATTTTTAATATCATTGAGTTATTTTATCTTAACATTTCATATGATGAGTGATCATGACTATAGAAATTGTCCTTGATAAATATTAGCATACCCGGTTTTATTTTAGTAGTATGGTGATCAAATGGTTGCATTACTTGATATTAGTAATATGAGCACTTTGGGTATGTTTATTTTGGTTGTTGATCTAATGATCATAATGTTAGAATTGGGGATTGTATACATTAATATAAGTTTAGTACATTCTCAACTAGTGATTGTAGACTTACTATATAAAATCTTAGGTTATGGAAATTAACCTAGAATAAAGGAAGTAATGACGTTTAAGTTAAGGTCATCTAATCGAATTAGTATGTGATCGTGAAGATTGGATTATCCAAATAGTTAGAAAGCTTTAATAGACACATAAAGTTGAATTGATGATCAAAGAAAGCTTAGTCTCTATGAATGGATTGATACGGTCATTAGCCTAATATTCAGTTATCAAGAAATCAACTACTAGTCGGTGCAAAGCTGATAATTATTCCACTAAAATATTTATGAGTCGAGATTATGGCAAATAAGCAGCTAAGAAAAGTAAACCTTAATGAAAATAAACCTTACATTTTGGAAGGGAAATAAACCTTAAGGAGAATAGGTTTCAAGGAAAACGGCAGGGATACGTCTGCTTAGAATAATGAGCCTTGAAGGAAACATGGCACATTGAAAAATCAAATGAATAAGTAAGTACATCATTTAATAAGGAATGGCTAGATCTAATAAGCAAATCTGACTAAAGTTTTGATTATTGGTTACGGGGTGTAACAGATTTGGTATCAGATTTGACCAAAGAATTGATTATAGGTCACGGGGTGGAATAAGATCCATAACTCGAAGTGTTCAACCGATAATTGCCGCCCAAGTTTCAGTTGCTTGTGGGCACAAGATAAGATACAAAACCTTGAAGCTCACGGGCCATTAGAATTAGGCCATCGCTAACTAGTCAAGGTTCGAGAAACCAAGCCCAAGAAATATCAACCACCGATTGATGTGCCTTTTGACGTGAAAATTCAAACGTATCAAAATTAAATGACTACTTACATAGTCATCTCCTCATTCATATTTAAGATGGACTTTTAAGTTGGGTCCAGAAGAAGGGTCATTTGTTGAGGAAAAGTGATTGGATATCATCCGTGGAAGTTAGTAAACAACGTAACCACCTAGGAATGTAAGTCGTTCATGGCCTGTGAATTAACCTTTGACGCATGAGAGTCACCCGTAGTGCATGAATGCCCACCTTACTGACTCAGCCCTAGGTGGTGCACTTCTTCTATAAACTTCATTGTTTCAGCCGAAAGTAGATGTACGGACGGGGTTGTACCTTATTAAAAAGAAACTTATTTGATTATTATGAGACTTTTCCCTGGACATTTATCTAGCAAACCAAGATAATACTTGGCCACAGAACCATATGTGACGGCAAGTTTCGAGCGTTTATAATTAAATACGAATGTTATTAACTATTATACTATGCTATCAAATATTGATGATTTCCATCAAATGATTTATGATATTTTATTTTAAACTCCAGGCCCTACGGATTTTCCATCTTAAGAGGACACATGACCCATTGGGTAGGGTATGAATGTGTCTCATGGGAAAAGGGGTTTCGGAATGGATGGTTGATAGCATAAATTTTAAATCGCAAGTGCACGACAGTTAAGTTATAATAATCCCAAGGTGAGTTGGGTATCGTATCCACAGGGATAGTAAAATTAACTATTAAAAAATGCCCAAAACCGTTGAAGTATTGATTTTATCTAGGCTAACAAAATGTGATGATAAAGTGTGCTAAAAATTAAAATAGCTGAAATTAGAAATTAAACTAACAATTAAAGAGAGATTTAGAGAAAATAGATGGTTAAAGATTATTAGAGAGTTGATTGCACTATGTTGATCTATATGGGTATCAAAAGATAGTGTTGTTGATTCAATTCGTAAGTTTATAAATCATGAATCCAAAATTGTTTAAACCCTACTCTCGAATGCAACTTCAAACATCTATGCTTCAATTTCTAATCCCCTCTCTCGAATGTAAATTAACAATTAAAGCAAGCATTAAGACCTAAGATTCAATTTAAATGATTTCAAAGGGGTTGTAGGTCTCTCGACTCCATACAAACTCCCTAGGTTTCAATTCACTTGTTCAAACTCGAAAACACCTCTCTCGAGTGTAAGAATTCGAATCTAAATTCATCCAACAAGTGGCCAACAAGTTGCAAGCATTACGTATGGAGAATTGAAAATAAACAAGTCAAATTGCTCAACAACACAAAAATAATGAAAATCAACCCATATGTCTCAACCTAGATTCATAAAACCCTCTAATAGAAATATTTAGTTCATCATCAAAGTCAAGAATACAATAGAGAAATTAAAGAGAAAAGACATAAGTACAATAAATATGGAACAAGAAATGAATTTAAAACCCCCTTTTGAGTATTTCTCTTCTTCTTTTTCCTTTGAAAAGTTCTGCAACTTGTCTTCTTCAATTTCTTCCTTGCTTCTCTTTTTCTCTATTCTCTACTCTATACTCGACAGGACTATTGTTCCTCTCTACACTCTAATGTCAGATCCTCTCTAATAACCCTAAAATGAGCCTTTTATACATCATTGTCCAAAAAGACATAAAAGGACCAGAAGTTTCACTGTAGCGCCGCGATGGGCGCTCCGATAGAGATCAATTTTCTTCTCTGGGCGTCGTGGCGCCTAGACAACATTTTTTCTTTCTTCTTCAGTTGTTGTACTTAGTCAATTTTTTTTCTCTTTTTGGTCGTTTCTCTTTCTCTTTAGTTCATCATTAGTGCTCTTCTTCAATATGGCCTTGACACCATTTGATCCGCATTACTCGCTTTTAGGCTCTTTATTCACCTACAAGACAAAACATAAGACACAAGTAAATGATCTATATTATGTGCAAGTATGTACTAACATGTAATTCTATATGCACTATGTATAGCTTGTAAAATATTGACAAAATTAATATAAAAAGGGTGCAATTGACGTTAGGAAAAATACCTAAAAATCATTATTATGTTCCTCACCTAACCTAATGTATTTTATTCATAAAAATCACTAAAACTAACTTATAAAACTCCTAAAAATGTCTAAATGAACCTAAAACACTAAATGAACTAATTAATGCAAATATATCTAAAAACTAACTAAATGCACCTCAAACCTATGAAATTAACATGTAAAATACTAATCTAAAACTCAACTTATCAATGGTAATTGTGAGAACTTTTAGGATAGAATGTTTGACGGGAAAATCATTACCATTGATATCCCTTTATTCGGGGTGGTATGGGATACAACGAATGAAGATGATAACTGAAATATTCTGGATCAATGGAGGACCTGTAGACCATGTGTGATGAATCATCTAGAAACTACGTTATACTTGCTATCGCAGTATTCGAGGTGGTATGGAACGCAATGAATGCAAATGATACCAGTTATAATTTAGGTATCTAGATAGTTTGCAGAACTTGTTTGTTGCATATGTATAAAACATCATGTAGGATAATAAGTGAAAGACAATGGTACTCTGGTCAATGATTTAAATTTTCTTGGGACCAATCCAAAATTGGAGAGAAGTTTTTCAAATAAATTTTGAACAGAAACCTTGTTTTGGAGTCCAATGGCCAAAATTGTTATTTCTAGAAATGATCAAAACCAATGTTCGTATTTGATTTTAAGGATTGGAATACCAGAATTTAATAAGAAACCAGAATATACCTAAAAGCCAAAACTCCTACCCCTCGACCAAGAAGAGATAGGAATTTGACCCATACCAACCAAAATAGAACACTCTGACATAGGAATCGAGACTTAGGACTTCACTTTATATAAAACTTTTAGAAAAGAAGGTTAGGTGTAAAGCTTTACCTAACTGTGGATAAAGAAAATCATTATCACATGATGACATCATGAGTGCTAATGACAGATTACCACTATACCCACAGACAAAAAGAAATTGCATGATGAACGCTCACGAGAGAAATCCTAGTTAAGGATTAGAGTCGTTAACTACGATCTATTGGGTCGACAACCTCGAGATCATTAAATGAGACATGGTCAGTCTTGCCTAATCAAGGATGCTGACAATGACTAACTCGAAGGTGACGGTCCAAACCTGCTATTGCAACAGAGTTTCCCACGACTTAGACGTTGCAATTAGAATATTTTCTTCACAAGAGGGATGAGCAAAAGCCAAACACTAGGATACTAATGAATGTGCAAACTTGGACACCTAGGATTTTGCCACCCATGACTACCTTGATCAAGTTTGGAGGGCGGAATTTTTTTAAGGGTGGTAGATTGTCACACTCCAAAATTTTCCACATTTTTTCCAACAAAAACTACCAGACAGTGTGGGATTCATACGACATCACATATGAATATAATGTTAATATTATATAACATTAATATTACAATATGATATGAGATATATTTTTATTATAATGTTAATATATAAGATATATACAAGATACATACATACATACATATATATATATATATATCTAATGTTGATATATATATATATATATAATATTGTCTTAAGGATAATATAAGATATTATTATATATAAGGTATATATATGATATACAAGATATATATATAATGTTATATAAAAGATATATACATATAAGATTGTATATAACATAATAGATATATTTCTTTAATTAGATAATACATCATTATCTAGCATAAGTGACACAATGTAACGGTACTCGCATAAGCACTCAACACAATATGAAATTAGAAACTTGAATAAAGGACCTTCGAATTGAGACCAAAGAATACCCAATAGGGGTATTCACAAAAGTACGTGCGTTTACTCATGAAGTACCCAACCACGTGCCCAATGAAGTAGCCCGTGCACTAATAGACAGTGAAGGATGTCAGTATTATTAACATTATAAGTATACATCATGTTAATATTATAATACAAATAATGTACATATATTATATTTTAATATTGTATAATATAATATATGGGGGGAGGGGGCCGGCACCCCTAGAGGTCGACCCCCTTAAATACGAGAGTGGGGGGAGCACCCCTTGCTTACCCCGTCCTCTCTCCTTCTCTCCCTCTTTCCCCTTTTTCCCTCTTGCACGTTTTTCTATCTCTCTCTCTCTTCTTGCGCTTTCGGAGGATAGGTGTTTCAACAGAAGATTCGTTAAGGCGACGCCACTACACGTGTTAAGGTGGGGATGAAGGCATAGACTTGCGGTTATTATGTCATTTCATAAAGTTATCATGCATTTTTCATTATATCTGATATGCACATAGCCTACGCCATACTTATGAAACTGTTAGGGGTATTAGAGATTACCACTTGTTAAACCTTATGGCTTGTAAGGTCACCACTTTAAGTATGCACACTAATATATGGGAATCAAGTAAACAAGATAACTGCTTAGGGACGTATGTCTGACGTGGCCACATGATTTAGGGCAGTCTAGGTGGTACATTTCTTTTGTAAGCTTCATTGTGTCGGCTATAAGGAGATGTACGGACGGATTGTACCTCATTCATGAAACTATTTATATAAGAGAATTTCCTTGGGGAGAGACATTCGTTGTATGAGAACCCAAGATGATATTGAGCCACGGAATCTATCAAGATGGCGTGCTATGGGTGTTTACTGGGTTAAATAAATTGTAATCTTCTTGTTGTGTTTATGATTGTGATGCTCTCTTTATTAATTTTCATAATCCACAGAATATCTGCTTGACCTACTGAGCTGTTGAGGTCACCCCATTGATATTTTTCTCCTGGATCTTAGACACGCGTAAGTACAAATATGTTATCAGAACGTAAGAGCCACCGAAGCTATGTGCGAAAGAAACGCGTAAGGTGCAGGATGTAAACATAGATCTAGGTGTGTTATTTATGAGTTGTTGTAGTTTCCACTGCGTACTCTGTACTCATGTAATTGTAACATTTCTACTTTTTCCCTCCGTCATTAAAAGAGGATGAATAAAGGTTCTATGTTGATGTTTGTTTCTGCTCACACCTTGATTCTGGTCCGCTGCCTATCGTATGAAATTATTCTTACGAATCGGGGTATGATAGTTATGGTATCACAGCATGATCTTGCGACTAGTGCCATACGCGCGTCAATTTCTCGATATGCGCGTTGGTAATCTAATAGGACAATCCTTGTATCTATTTTCAAGTTACCATTGCACAACCTTCATGCCTCAAAATATCTCTTTCCTAGGTGCCATGTGGGGGAGGGTGCCACGTGTTAGAAAGAATCTTCTTTTCGCGCGGGACCTTCCTTAAGGTACTTCTCTCCTGTAACTTATTTTATTCGTTATTTATTTATTGTCCTAAGTCTAATTCCTAGGATATTACACTATGCGTATACTAAGGCACTCGGCTGCTACCACGTTGGTGATTGACCAATGCACGTACCGAGGGATCGACGCACGTACCGAGGTGGTAAACGATCGATGCACATACCAAGGGGTCGATGCGCCTACCGAAGTGGTAACAACCGGTGCCTGTACTGAGGGATTGACCCGCATATCGAAGTACCATAAATAATATACAATTAATATAAATAGATTAATTTAAACCAAATATTTATGGATTGCTCATGATATTAATATTAATATAATTATTATATTATAGATATAATAATATACATTAGTAGAATATTAATTAGTGTATTAATATACTAATTAATATTATAATATTAATACCCTTATGTGGCATGTAATAATAATATATATGTTTTTATTATTATTACTATCATTATTTATTTTATTATCATTATTATTATTATTTTATTTTATTTTTAATTTTTCTCTTGCAAAAATTCACATATGTGGGTTGCAAGATCATTGTTCTGTTGGATACACGTATCGAAAAGGGGGTCGATATGTGTACCGTACTAATGTGACCGACAAGCGTACTGATGCGACCATTGTGTGTACTGAAGGGTCGACACATGCACCGAGGCAAAATAAATGTACCAAGGTGGTTGATACATGTATCGAAGGGGCCGATACTCATATCACACTAACATGACCAACGCGCATACCGAGGGACCGACGCGGGTATGGCACTAATCGCAAAATCGTGCTCTGATACCATAACTTTCACACCCCGATTCTTAAGAACAATTTTATACGATAGGTAGAGGACCAGAATCAAGGTGTGAACATAAATGAACATCAACACAGATATTTTATTCATCCTCCTTTAATAATGGAGGGAAAAAGTACAAATGTTACAATTACATCAGTACAGAGTACGCAGTTAAAACTACAACAACCCATAAATAACACACCTAGATCTATGTTGACATCCCGCACCTTCTGCGTTTCCTTCGCACATAGCTTCGGTGGTTCTTACGTTTTGATAACATATCTAAACTTACACGTGTCTAAGATCCTAAGGAAAAATATCAACCGAGTGACCTTAACAGCTTAGTAGGTCAAGCAGATATTCCATGTATTATAACAATTAATAAAGAGAGCATCACAATCATAGATATCAGATAAACATTATAATTTATTTAACCCAGTAAACACCCATAACACGCCATCTCGATAGACTGCGTGACCCAATATCATCTTGGATTCTCATACAACGAATGTCCCTCCCCAAGGAAATTCTCATATATAAATAGTTTCATGAACGAGGTACAGCCTATCCGTACATCTCCTTATAGCCGACGCAATGAAGCTTACAGCAGATATGTACCACCTAGACTACCCTAAATCAAGTGGACACGTCACACATACGTCCCTAGGCGGTTATCCTATTTACTGGATTCCCATATATTAGTGTGCATACTTAAAGTGGTGACCTAATAAGGTTATAAGTCGTAAGGTATAACAGGTGGTAATCTCTAATACCACTAATAGTTTCATAAGTATGGCGTAGACTATGTGCATGATAACTTTATGAAAAGACATAATACACGCAAACCTATGCCTTCATCCCCACCTTAACATGTGTAGTGGTGTCGCCTTGACGAATCTTCCATCGAAACACTTATCTTCCGGAAGCGCAAGAAAATTATAATATACATATATCTCATATCATATTGTAATATTAACCTTATATAATATTAAAATTATATTCATATGTGATATCAATATTATATATATTAATAACACTATAATAATGATTTAGTTGTATGAAACCTACACTGTCTAGTAGTTTTTGTTGGAGAAAATGTGAAAAATTTTGGTGTGACACAAGAGGATCAACAACCTCTTCTAAAAAATCTTTCTTGTTTTTCCACATCTCTGAAAATCCATCAAGAAAGTACTTGGCTAAGTATAGAAATCAAAGATTTTAGATACTTTGACGGTTTAGCTCGCTCTAATACCACCTGTTGGCCCAGATACACGTCCAAGAGGGGTTTGAATTGGACGGTTGCAAGTTTTTCTACCTTTCAAAATAAAGTATAGAAAGTTTAAAGAACAAGTAAAGGCAAAATCAAGAGAAGGAACACAACGATTTAACGTGGTTCGGCAAAATCCGCTTACGTCCACGACTTGTTCGCCTTTGACCAAGATTTTCCAAACCGAGCCACTAATTGATCCTACTTCAAGGGTGAGGATCAAAACCAATTACAAGACCACTCACTTCCAAGTGTGAGAGCAACCTCCGCCGAGCCTAAGCACTCAGCTCACAGCTCACCAATGATACACAGATCACTTGTTACAGATACAATTATACAAAGTATGAGAGTAAAATGTAGAACAAGAACAAGTAGCTTGAAGAAGTTTTTCTTACCAAGAACTCTTCTAACAACCTTTGCCTATGATCATCCTCTTGAAACCCAGCAAATAGAATATGAAATGAAGATCAGTTCCTGAAGATGTTACCACGATATGAGGCAAACCCTTGTCAAAAAACGTTGAGATTTGAAGATTAAAATCAAAGTATATGCAGGGCACAAATCAAATCTCTCAAATTTTCAAATCACTTGTGAACAATTGAAAATTTTCGTGTTTGAATGATAAACTAACTTTCAAAAACATTTTGAGCTCATGAGTTTCAAAATGAGCAAACCCCTTTGATTAAATAAAAAACAATTCTCTATTTTGAAATCTAGGGTTTTTACAAACCAATCACATTTGAGTATTCAAATTTTCGTTTCATCTTTTCATAGCATTTTTCCTTAATTAGATTTGCAAATGAACATTGGCAATCATGGAAAAATGGTGTTACACGAAAGAGGAAAGAAACAATACACTCAACGTTCAAAATCCCAAACTTTTCAATTTTTGCTGACAGGGTTGGTATAGCGCCCTATAGGCCTATAGCGCGTTGTAGCACTTACAGTACAGTTGAGCAATTTGAACTGTTCTAAATCTATAGCGGGCTATAGTTTTTGTAACAACGCGATGTGTCAAAAACTCGAGAGTCGGGTTTCTCAGTTACAACTCTATAGCGCGTTGTAGCAGCCTGTAGCGGGTATAACTTAAGTTACTAAAAAATAGGATTTTTATCAAACAACCAATGGCGGGTTGTTCAAGTCAATAACAAGCTATAACTTAAGCGATGAAAATTTGGAAATTTCTGAGATTGACCAATAGCGTGCTATAGAAAAGTATAGCGGGCTATAGCATAAACAATCATAAATTCTGAAATTCCCAAACATGGGAACAGTGGGTTATATGACCCTATAATGTGCTAAAGGCCTTTTAAAAAATTGAAGATTTTTGAAATTAAACCACAAAGGCACTTCAACCATGTCCTAATGATTTCAAATGAAATGCTTAAGAAATCAAATCATTTCTAAAGACTTTGAAAACCATTCTAAAGAATTTGAAAAACATTTTATGCAATCAAATCATCTTAGAAGAATATTATGACTACTCTAAGGAAATGGAATATTATGAGTACCCCATTTGTCCTGACTTTGATCCCATTTTGAAGATTTGTTAGATGGGAACCGTCAAGCACACATTGATTTTATCATTCGTGATGGTTACCTATTTCGAGGCTCCCCGATTGTGGGTACTTCCCTCCGTGAGTTCTTAGTCTGGGAGTTACATGCTAGCAAACTTGCAGGTTCTTTTGGTAGGGACAAGACCATAGTCCTTGTTGAGGACCAATTTTATTGGCCTTTTCTTAAGAATGATATTACCAAGATTGTTTCCCATGTCTCAATTGTCATGTGGCCAAGGTCAGGCGGCAGAATACAGGCATTTACACTCCCTTACCTATTCCTCATACACCTTGGCTTGATTTGACTATAGATTTTGTTCTAGGATTGCCTAAAACTCCTCGTGGACATGATCCAATTTTTTGTGGTTGTGGATAGGTTTTCAAAAATGGCCCACTTTATCCCTTGTAGCACGACAGTTGACGCCTTACATGTGGCTAAGTTATTTTTTAGGGAGGTTGTTCATTTACATGGGTTACCTACTTCTGTTGTGTCTAATCATGATGTCAAGTTTGTTTGTTACTTTTGGAAGAACTTGTGGAAGTTGTGTGGTACTCAATTGAAGTTTTCTTCTGCTTTTCACCCCTAGACAGATGGTCAAACATAGATTATTAACTGAAGTCTTGGGTCTTTACTTAGGTGCTTAGTGGGGATAAACCATGTATTTGGGATTTGTTGTTACCTACTGCGGAGTTTACCTATAATAATTTAGTTACTCGTTCTACTGGCAAGTTCCCTTTTGAGATTTTTCTTGGACATAATTCTTGTCAGCCTGTTGACCTGATTCCCTTACCCCCTGATTGTTGACTCTTTGCGTCTGTCTAGTCTTTTGCCCAGCATCTTCATGATTTACATGCTGATATTAGGCGAAAGATTGCACTTTTCTTTGAGAATTATAAATGTCATGTTGACTTGCATTTTAGGAATGTAGAATCTCATGTGGATGATTATGTGAGCATTATCCTCGTAATTCCTTTAAAAAGTTTCTGGCCCATTTCAAGTCCTTAAAAAACTTGGACCTAATTCATATGTGCTTGACTTGCCTACTAATATGAATATTAGTTAAGTTTTCAATGTGGAGAATTTATACCCTTATCGAGGTAGTTTTGAGCCTCATGTGCCAGTTAGTGTGCCTACAGATGTTTCTTCTACTCTTTTTGCACCAATTTCAAGGCTTCCACCTTTGCAGCGCTCTATTCCTTATCAAATTGACATTGTGTTTGAGGATGCGATTGTTTCTACTACTGATGGAGGTTTTCAGCCTTATTTAGTTACTTGGCGAGGTCGTCCCACTTCAAATGCTACATGGATTACTGAGGATGAGTTTCGTCATCTTGATCCTGATTTGTTTGAGCTGTACCGCAACCTTTACTCGTCGGAGTCGAGTTCTTTCAGCTAGGAGGGATTGTTGCAGAATGCCCGTGATTACCGTGGTCCCTTGATATTATTGATTATCGCGATATTCGATTGATTTATTTTCTTTTTATTATTTCGATTTATTTCCTTTATTAGTATTTTCGTATTTATTGTATTTTGATTATAGTAATATTTGTTTGGAAGCATCTAGTTTCCTAATTTAGGTGATAGATGAGTTTTTATTTTTAAGTAGGTTAGATTGTTATATATTGAGGAGATTGTAATGTAAAAGACACGTTTGATGAATTGAATAATATTTCTTCCTACTTTCTTGGTTTTCTCTCCCTCCTCGCCAATACAATGATTGCACGGTTTTCCATTGGGATTTGCATTGGTTTGCAAATGGTTGCATGTGATGAAATATATGTTTGGCATGTATTCATATTTGACCAGCTTACTTGCATAATGTTGTTCATACTTGTTTGAAATGCTATGCTTAATTTGCTTATTGATGCATATATAATGTCATAAGTAGAATATTCACTAAGCTTGTGTTAGCTCACCCCAAACTCTCATTCTTTTAAGGAAAAGACATTAAAGGTAAGGGGAACGCTCAAGGGTGCTTTTAAATGTATGTATTTTGGGGAGTTTGGAGAACACTTTGTATGTTGTATATATATATTTGTACTATATATAATAGAAATACCTAGGCACTTTCCATAGTAAAGCCTATTTACATATTTACATATAATTCCCATAATACCCTTCTTCCATTTATTTAAGATTTCATTTTTCCTATCAGTTAGACTATTAGTAAATGGGGAATTCAGTAATTTCAAAAAATTAAGTTTATACATTTTGTATTTTGGTAAACACGCGTCTTCAGTTTCTTAACCGACCACTCTCTTTACGATCATTCAGTTTTTTTCTAGCATGCCCATTTATCTGATAACTTCACCTGGAAGGGGTTTTTACCGCCCCCATTCTAGTTTTTAAGATGACAGGAATTCTTTCAGTTGAATGCTATAGAGATGAACAAATCCCCATTTTTTTTTTATCATCCCAGACACAATCAGCAAAAAAAAAACCTTTTAGCCCCCTGAGTCAGTTTAGCATTCTATCTCTATTAGGAAATGATGTGGATTCTGTTTCTGTTGGATCCCTCCATAGTGGTGGGACCCACCACCATCACCACCATAATTATTCTTTTCTCTTCTTTTCGGTAGCTTTCGGCGTGCACGACATTTTCTTTATTAATATAAATAATATTAAAATCTAATAAATCGTTTTGAAACCGCGTAAATTTGCTATAAATAGGAGAGAATTCTGAAAGTTCAAGGTATCCCAGAAGAATTAATTTGCTTGTATATCTCTATGAGAGTTCTAAAATTCAAAGAAAGAAATAGATAAAGGTATCGGTGCTAGTGAAGATAATCCACGGCATCAAGTGTGTTTTACTGGATCTCTTTAGATCTAGTGTGGTAAAGGATTTCTTTATTTATTATTTGTCTAGTTGTAGACAAAAGTTTGTGTATCTCATTTGTTTAGGGAGAACTATTGTACCCCATTATTTCAAAGTAGAAGTTTTTTTGGACTAGCATCCTGTGGTTTTTACCTTTCATTTTGGAAGGGTTTTCCACGTTAAAAATCGGTCTTTATTTTGTGTGGATTACGCATTTATTATTTTATTGATTTATGCATAATAAAAGAAAAAGGGAATATTATTTATCATAATTTTTCCAACAAGTGGGATCAGAGCTAGGTTAGGACACTATTCATAGGTTGTACTATACATGTATACCGTAGTATTCAAGTATACGTTATTGTTCATTTATACATAACTATTCATAGTGAATAGTGACATCAGTTCCAGACGCGTAAGTCATGGAGCAAAAATCCACACACAAGATGATCGGCTTAAACAGAACCTACTGGAATAGTTGGAAGCCAAGGATAGAAAATTTGTTGTACAGAAAAGAGCTCTCGAAGCCTTTAACCAGCCGCAACATAAAGCTAGAAAATATGTCTGATGAAGATTGGCACTTATTATATCGTAGAGCTCGTGAACATATACGAGAGTGGCTAGATGAATGTGTATTCATCACGTCTCCACAGAAACATCTACTTGTGCAACCTGAAAAAAGCTAGAAGATCTGTACGACATGAAGACTAGTGGAAACAAAACATTCTTGGTTGAAAAGCTTGCAAACTTGAAATTCCAAGAAGGAACTTCAATTGCAGATCACCTCAATGTAACGCCCGTACCTTAGGATGACGTCATTTTGACCTGTAGAGTACCCATATACGTGTACGTATACGTATATGATGCTTGATGCACGTTGGTTCGAGTGCCTTTGAATGAAGTTTCAGAATGATCGGAGACCCATTCGACGTCGAAACGTGTCAAAAACGGTGTTTTGGATTGGTGGAGCTCGCTTCATGAAGGAAGAAATTTCTGTTACCAATTACATCCATAGCATGATCTCCTAGATCCGTGGTCCGATTGAGCTGAAATTTGTTCACTTATTCTTCTCTAATAGGTCTTCATTATGAACGGTGAAGATCTTGATCTGAGTTGTCTACTGTGAGATATAAAACTCCAAACACTGCTTTTCGGGTTTGTGGATTTTCTTGCGCAGTTTTGACCAAATGGTTGAACTCGCAATCCCACCGTTGGATTGAGCAGAACTTTTACCATAATGTTTGTAACTGACTCATAAAACCTTTGAACGGTTAAGATGTTAAATTGGGGAGTCGTTTGAAAGACATTAATTATCTAAGTGAAAGTAATTGCAGCAGGAAACTGTTCCTTCTATTTATTAAATGTATTTTTCAGTTGTGAGCCCAAAATATTTCTATAAATACAACCAAAACGAAATTCTTGCTCATTTGCTTGTTTTTGGACTTAAAGAAAATGGGAAAAGGGTGGAGAGGTGGAAAAGAGAAGAAAAACTTAGGGTTCTTAGTGTTCTTGGTGATTTCTACTCAAATCTCACCTAAGGTAATGAAATTTCTCATTTTTCTTCCTTGAATCTCTTTGTGGATGTATGAACAAGCTTGGTTTAACCTAGGAAAGGGTATGAAACCCGGATTTGGGGTGACCCTAGCCTAGAATGGACTGATTTTCATCTCTTTTAGCTTTTTCTTAGTGAAATCAACCCTCTAAGACTTAGATATACCCTTGAGAAGCATTTCCCAACAATTTCAACTCATTTTTGAAGGTGTTTGGAGTTAGGGTTTCATGTGAAACTCATAGGGTGGACTAGTAGGCCACTAATTTGGGTTCTTTGAGTAATTTGGAACCCAATGGCATCATTTTCCCCAATTTCTAGCAAGAAATTGGTAGATCTAGAGATTTTGATCTTTGCTCGATTCATCGACTTAGAGTTAGAATCGAGTCTTGCCCTTCAACTATGTTGACCTAGGGACTATTGTTGAGGAAACCATGTTGCAAGATCAGTGTTTGGCATTGCCGAGCATGGTGGTGTAGTGCAAAATTGGCCTAGGGTTCAATTTCGAGATTTTTGCCCAAATTAGGGTTTTTGCCCCAAATCAAGTCAAATGATAAAATTGACTTTAGGATTGTTTAATTGGACCTAAATGGAGTAGAACCATGGGTTTAGAATGTTTGAACCTATGATAATTTAGCATGTCTTAGTTCAATTTGGCCTTATGCCATGTATTGCCAAATTGGGGATTTTGACCAAGATATAATCAACTGATGAAATTGACTTGATAAATAGTCAACTTAACCCTTAATATGATTGAATGTTTTTCATTATAGTGGTTGTGATCAAGGGGATCCACCTATGGCATTCAATTTGGGTTATGTGTACTTTGATTTGATGTTAATTGGTCAAATTGAACAATGGGGATTAGGCTCATGGGTTAGTCATTCTAGAATCATTAGTTAACTTTGAAATTGGGATTTAACATTGTTATTAGCATACTTTGACTGATTTTAATATTTTATGAACCATGAATATATTGTAGGGATTGTAATTGATTCAAGTAACCCACGTGGGCTAGTTGGAAGTCTATATACATGAGGTGATTGGTGATCATAGTACTTGATTTTGGATTGGAAATTGAATTGGCTAGACTTATCCAATAGAGAGTGAGTGGTCTTTTATTTGTTGGTTTTCATATTCGTGGCATTGTATTATATAACTTGTTTCAAATTGATATATATGGATATGGCATATGCATGTTTTAATTTATTCATGAAATGAAATTTGAGCATATTCCATTGGGTTACATTTGGGTAGAGTCTCCTAGCTTGATTTTCTTTTGGAATTCTTGTAAGTCTAGAAAGATCCCCAGTGTAGACCTGGTAGAGGGTTTCAAGGGTAGGAGCAGCCATTTTTCGATTAGGCCTGGTATAGGGTTTCGAATGAATTGTAAATCGGTGACGTGCTCTTGGAATTCCTATTAGAATACGGGTAAGAGGTCGTTCGAGCACGGGTTCTCGAATTTGATTCTTACCTAGTAGGTATTAGGATTGCATTGCATGTTGTTTAAATGGTATGCATTGTCTTAATTATGACATGATGCATTATATTAGCATGTATGTAATCTTGTTTTCATGTCCATGTTATCTCATGTTATTTCAAATGTTTTAATGATCTTGACATGTATTACACAAATGCATGTATATTGCCACTTGTAGAAGACATTCACTGAGCTTGTTGTAGCTCACACCTCATTCTTATCCTTTCAGGTTCTGATAGGAAGGGAAAAGGGAAGGCTCGACTGTGACGCATTCCTTCCAGTATTTTGTTGATGTAGGTGTTGTACAGTTTTTAGTATTTTGATATTATGTATATGATAACACCTAGTATTTGTATTAATAACACATAGATGTTGTGATGCCCCAAAAATTATTTCATCTAGCCCATAACCCAATTGCATTTTGCCCAAACTCTATGTGTTGCCCTGATATGTTTGGTGTTTGTTTGATGGTTGTTTAATATTTGTATATTTGATGCTTGATAATGTATATAAATATGTGCATTATAAATTGTATATGGGTCATGTTAAATTAAAGTATAATGCATATGTTATTATTTATGCATGGGCCCATTAAACCATGAATTGATATGGGTTAGAATTGATTGAATAAAAGGATAAATGAGAATGAAAATTTGGTGTATTAAATGGATTGGACATTTAAAATACATGGAAGCATGAGATTGGTTAAAGTACATGTGGTTGGTATGGGTAGTATGAGACCAACACATGTCAAGTTGGTGCATGAGAATGGACAAGTGTCCCATGCCCCATTTCTTTTCTCCAACGCATGTCAAGTTGGTGCATGAGATTGGTTAAAGTACATGTGGTTGGTATGGGTAGTATGAGACCAACACATGTCAAGTTGGTGCATGAGAATGGACAAGTGTCCCATGCCCAGTTTCTCTTCTCCAATATATGTCAAGTTGGTGCATGAAAATGGACAAGTGTCCCATGCCCCATTTCTCTTCTCCAACACATGTCAAGTTGGTGCATGAGAATGGACAAGTGTCCCATGCCCCATTTATCTTCTCCAATACATGTCAAGTTGGTGCATGAAAATGGACAAGTGTCTCATGCCCCATTTCTCCTCTCCAACACATGTCAAGGTTGATGCACGAGAGTGGACAAGTGTCACATGCCCTACTTCTCTTCCCCAAGGAAGTCCTAGAGGGTGAGATGAGTAGAGAGAAAGAAAAAAAAAGAAGAGAAAGGAAAGAAGAACAAAAAGAAAGACGAAGTTGCTTTGAGGAGAATCTTAGTAACGTTTTCATCACAGAGAAGGATCTTGGAGATATATGGTTCGATTGAGCTCCAACTTTGTCAGCAAGTTCGTAGCTTATGGTTATTCATTCTGGCGGTTTAGATCTTGACTAGAGTTTTCGTCTAAGAGATATAACCTCTCAAACAAAGCTGGTCGGAAAGTCTGAATTTCTCGCGCAGTTTAGATCAAACTAGTAGAACTCCTAAATCTACCGTTGGATGGATATGATATTTGGCAATGTGGTTTACAACTTATCTGTATGCATTATGAACGGTGGAGATGTTTATGGGTTAAGTATGTTGTATTATATAGTCATCTGAGGTCGAGTATTTGCAGCAGGAAAGGAGAAATTGTCTGATTAGAGACTTGTTCATCAAAGAGACTTAGCTTTTTGGTCCACCGTTGGATTGAGCTGATTTTTAGATAGAAGGTTTGTTTCTTAACATACTTCAATCCGTACGGTTATTTTGTGATTAAATATTTCTGTTGGTAGATTGATACATCTGAACAGAATATTAAATGAAGAATTGCTAGGGTTGCTTGTATTATACCTAAATTTAGATTATGAACTTAGACCTTTTCAAATAGCTTGCATGTCAACTATGTTGACCTAGTTGCCATTGTTGATGAACCCATGATGCAAAATCAGTGATATACATGGCTGAACATGGTGACCTAGTGTAAATCGGCAATATGGCCTAAGTATGGAAATTTTCATATTTAAGGTTTTTGATGTTTTTGGCCTAGAATCATTGAATTGATGCAACTTATGTTTAATTAAGCATGATTAGGGTTGATTATGCTACTGATTTGGTGGTTGTGACCATATCATGGGTTATGCTTCCTTGTGATCGAATGGCCCAATTTGGGCATGTTTATGCTTAAGGAATTGAAAATCAGTATTTTTGATTAATTGAATGGTTTATGAATGAGAACTATGCATTAAATGCCTAAGTCATGTGATTTGAGTTGAATGATGGGATTAGATGGGATTTAGGCTTATTGTCTATATGTGGGCTGATTTAGGGTTGATGTGTAATGTCTATGTGATTGACCATAGAAATTGATGTATGTTTGGATATTGATGAATGTTTCAGGACCTTGATTGGGTTGATTCGGTTTGGTGTCCGTGTGTGGTTAGATACTCTCACGAGGCTTGGTTGTGAGTAGACTTCATTTATGATTATATCTTTTATGTCATCATATTACTTATATATATTGTATGTTGAAAGCATGTATGTGTCCTAATGTTTTGTATAATGCATTGATTTGAGAAAGCCTTATAACTTTGGTTGGGCCCATCTATCTTGCTAATAGGGGGACTTAACCTTGTCATAGGAGGGTTTGAAAAAGGAAATATTTGGGGATGAGAACTGTACGGTGAAATAGACGTGCACTAGTAACCCCAAATCAACATGATTGGGATGAGAACGGTACGGTGAAATAGACGTGCACTAGTAACCCCAATGCACGTGGAATGTGGATCCAAATTAATAAGTTTTTACTTGCATCGAACTTATTATAAATGTTTGATATCTATATGTTATGAGCTTTTAATCATGCTACACATTGACATGCATACAGGATATTTATTGATGAGTATTGATAGCATATTTGAATTCTATTCACTTGGCCTCTTTCAAGTCCTTTTGTCCTGAATAAGGGCAAAGGGGTAGTCATATCTTGAGGGCCTTGCCGGCGAGAGAATCTAAGGCCTCGATGTGAGTTGAGAGGCATTTTGATTGAACTGTGTTTTAAATTATGAGGTATTATATTTTGGACTATGTAATTATAAACCTTACCACATTGTAGTATGGGTGAGTTGGGACTTGTTAGATAGACCAAGTGGGCATATGAGGATTTTTTTGTACCCATAGTTTTGGACTTTATGTGTATGTCAATCTTGATGGACTGTAGGGATTATGACGATTTTATTTATGGTTAATTTTTATGGAGTATCTCTTGTCTTGGATGATTAATACGGTTGGTAGTTTTGTTTAGTACCTTTTTATATTATGCCGTTGTTTGGGATAAGGCTCGTAAGGTCTCAACCACCTCACGGAGGTTGAGAAGTGGTTGGAGATGCCTACGCCGGGCGTCTCGCCCCGGTATTCCGCACACCATTCCTAGCGGGGTTGGTGGTCCGGGGTGCGGGGTCGCCATAGTTGGTATCATAGACCGATTTTACTAGGTTTGGTCTATGTATTGGACTTAGATGCCTTTGACCTAGGAATTGGGTGAGAGATTTAGGTAATTAAAAATCTTAAAGGAACTAACTTAAAAGCCTTACTATCATATTTTATGTGTGTATTATATGATATGGGTAGTTATGAGGCTTTGTTAATGTTTTAAATTCTCTAATGTGTGATGGTTGCTCGTATTTCTACTTCTCATTGTCATGAGGAGGAGCGAAAGATTGAGACAGCCACACACAGGGCCATCTGATGATGACCGGATGGGGAGGATGGAGGAGATCATTCAGGCACAGGGACGCTTGATGGCAGCCCAGACTGCACAGATACAGGTGTTGGTGCAGCAAGTCGAGGTTGTTGCTCGACAGTCACCTCAAACAATACCCCAAGAAGTAGGCACTAGTGGGGCCGAGGCTAGTGGAGCTGCAGGGGCAGCAGGACCTCAGATGGTTGTACCTCAGCTTATGCCTACACCTGCTCCTACTGTTGTGGAGAACCCCACTGATCGGCGGATCAGACTACTAAAGAAGTTCATGAAGCTAAAGCCTAAGGAATTCACTGGTGGGGTTGACTTGAAGAAGGCCGAAGATTGGCTGAAGAATGTCGAGAAGATCAGTCGCTCCTTAAAGCTTGATGAGGAGTCTCAGGTCCTATGTGCTGCTCACACACTTGAGAGTGATGCAGAGGACTGGTGGCTTTCAGTGTTGGATACACTAGGGGCAGTGAAGAATGGGGACACCTTCAAACGATTATTCTTACAGGCTTACGTTCCAGAGACTGAGAGGCAGGCTAAGCAACTAGAGTTTCTGAATCTCGTACAGGGCACCACGTCAGTCAGGGAGTACGAGCTCAGATTCAGGCAGCTCGCAGTTTATGCCCCTGGATTAGTTCAGACATCGGGTGACAAGATTATGAGGTTCTCTTTAAACCTAAGGCCTGCGATCCAGCAGGCCTTGTCTGTGATGAAAATGACTGATTTTGTCACAGTGGTCCAGAGGGACAAACAATATAAGTTGGTTGAGCGGGTTGATGGTATGTCTACCAGGGCAGCTCCGGGTGTACAAACTTCACAGGCAGAATCTAGGGGATAGTTTCAGACTCCATGGAAGAAGGAAAAATGGAGAAAGAAGAGAAAGTTTTATGGAGGAGCACAGTCCGAGGGTGCTCAGAGTGGGGCATCCCAGATTTAGACTGATGTGATGGCCTTACCAGTGGTTTCCTCTCCTGTCCCGATTCCCATTCAGGCACCGAGTGCACCGAGACCCCCATTCCCATAGACTGCTGGTCAAGGCAGAGGTAGAGGCCGAGGAGGGTATGTGGCAACATCTCAGACTGGATCATCTGCGCCGAGGGCTCCGTTCTTATGTTATCAATGTGGGCAGGCTGGGCATAGGAAGTCAGAGTGTCTGAATTTTCAGAGGGCTCAGGGATTTGTGCAGCAGTCCAGTGCTAGAGAGGCAGCGAAGGCAGCTACTGAGCCAGACCCGACAACATCTTGGACTTTGGTGGAAGGTACTCTTATTATTTGTGGTGCTTCTATGCATGTATTATTTGATGCAGGGTCTACATTATCATTCATATCTTGACGTATGGTAGATAGTTTGCATTTGTCACCCATTAAGGCTAGTACATGGTTAGTGGTGAGTACTGTAGCTGGAGGAATATTAAGCTGAGGCAGGATGGGACTTATGATGAGGAACCTATTCAGATACTTGACCGGAAGGTCCAAAGGTTACGTAACCGCGAGATTCCAATGGTTAAGGTGAGATGGCAGTTCCATGGCGAGGAGCAGGTTACTTGGGAGCGTGAGGACTACATGATGGAGCACTTTGCCGAGTTCATGGCCTTAGGTAATTTCTTAACCTTAAAACTTCGAGGACGAAGTTCATTCTAAGGTGGGAGTGATGTGACGCCCCAAAAATTATTTCATCTAGCCCATAACCCAATTGCATTTTGCCCAAACTCTATGTGTTGCCTTGATATGTTTGGTGTTTGTTTGCTGGTTGTTTAATATTTGTATATTTGATGCTTGATAATGTATATAAATATGTGCATTATAAATTGTATATGGGTCATGTTAAATTAAAGTATAATGCATATGTTATTATTTATGCATGGGCCCATTAAACCATGAATTGATATGGGTTAGGATTGATTGAATAAAATGATAAATGAGAATGAAAATTTGGTGTATTAAATGGATTGGACATTTAAAATACATGGAAGCATGAGATTGGTTAAAGTACATGTGGTTGGTATGGGTAGTATGAGACCAACACGTCAAGTTGGTGCATGAGAATGGACAAGTGTCCCATGCCCCATTTCTTTTCTCCAACACATGTCAAGTTGGTGCATGAGATTGGTTAAAGTACATGTGGTTGGTATGGGTAGTATGAGACCAACACATGTCAAGTTGGTGCATGAGAATGGACAAGTGTCCCATGCCCCATTTCTTTTCTCCAACACATGTCAAGTTGGTGCATGAGACCAACACATGTCAAGTTGGTGCATGTGAATGAACAAGTGTCCCATGCCCAGTTTCTCTTCTCCAATACATGTCAAGTTGGTGCATGAAAATGGACAAGTGTCCCATGCCCCATTTCTCTTCTCCAACACATGTCAAGTTGGTGCATGAGAATGGACAAGTGTCCCATGCCCCATTTATCTTCTCCAATACATGTCAAGTTGGTGCATGAAAATGGACAAGTGTCCCATGCCCCATTTCTCCTCTCCAACACATGTCAAGGTTGATGCACGAGAGTGGACAAGTGTCACATGCCCTACTTCTCTTCCCCAAGGAAGTCCTAGAGGGTGAGATGAGTAGAGAGAAAGAAAAAAAAAAGAAGAGAAAGGAAAGAAGAACAGAAAGAAAAACGGAGTTGCTTTGAGGAGAATCTTAGTAACGTTTTCATCAAAGAGAAGGATCTTGGAGATATATGGTTCGATTGAGCTCCAACTTTGTCAGCAAGTTCGTAGCTTATGGTTATTCATTCTGGCGGTTTAGATCTTGACTGGAGTTTTCGTCTAAGAGATATAACCTCTCAAACAAAGCTGGTCGGAAAGTCTGAATTTCTCACGCAGTTTAGATCAAACTAGTAGAACTCCTAAATCTACCGTTGGATGGATATGATATTTGGCAATGTGGTTTACAACTTATCTGTATGCACTATGGACGGTGGAGATGTTTATGGGTTAAGTATGTTGTATTATATAGTCATCTGAGGTCGAGTATTTGCAGCAGGAAAGGAGAAATTGTCTGATTAGAGACTTGTTCATCAAAGAGACTTAGCTTTTTGGTCCACCGTTGGATTGAGCTGATTTTTAGACAGAAGGTTTGTTTCTTAACATACTTCAATCCGTACGGTTATTTTGTGATTAAATATTTCTGTTGGTAGATTGATACATCTGAACAGAATATTAAATGAAGAATTGCTAGGGTTGCTTGTATTATACCTAAATTTAGATTATGAACTTAGACCTTTCCAAATAGCTTGCATGTCAACTATGTTGACCTAGTTGCCATTGTTGATGAACCCATGATGCAAAATCAGTGATATACATGGCTGAACATGGTGACCTAGTGTAAATCGGCAATATGGCCTAAGTATGGAAAATTTCATATTTAAGGTTTTTGATGTTTTTGGCCTAGAATCATTGAATTGATGCAACTTATGTTTAATTAAGCATGATTAGGGTTGATTATGCTACTGATTTGGTGGTTGTGACCATATCATGGGTTATGCTTCCTTGTGATCGAATGGCCCAATTTGGGCATGTTTATGCTTAAGGAATTGAAAATCAGTATTTTTGATTAATTGAATGGTTTATGAATGAGAACTATGCATTAAATGCCTAAGTCATGTGATTTGAGTTGAATGATGGGATTAGATGGGATTTAGGCTTATTGTCTATATGTGGGCTGATTTAGGGTTGATGTGTAATGTCTATGTGATTGACCATAGAAATTGATGTATGTTTGGATATTGATGAATGTTTCAGGACCTTGATTGGGTTGATTCGGTTTGGTGTCCGTGTGTGGTTAGATACTCTCACGAGGCTTGGTTGTGAGTAGACTTCATTTATGATTATATCTTTTATGTCATCATATTACTTATATATATTGTATGTTGAAAGCATGTATGTGTCCTAATGTTTTGTATAATGCATTGATTTGAGAAAGCCTTATAACTTTGGTTGGGCCCATCTATCTTGCTAATAGGGGGACTTAACCTTGTCATAGGAGGGTTTGAAAAAGGAAATATTTGGGGATGAGAACTGTACGGTGAAATAGACGTGCACTAGTAACCCCAAATCAACATGATTGGGATGAGAACGGTACGGTGAAATAGACGTGCACTAGTAACCCCAATGCACGTGGAATGTGGATCCAAATTAATAAGTTTTTACTTGCATCGAACTTATTATAAATGTTTGATATCTATATGTTATGAGCTTTTAATCATGCTACACATTGACATGCATACAGGATATTTATTGATGAGTATTGATAGCATATTTGAATTCTATTCACTGGGCACCGTTGGCTCACCCTCATTTTCCTCTTTCAGGTCCTTTTGTCCTGAATAAGGGGAAAGGAGTAGGCATATCTTGAGGGCCTTGCCGGCTAGAGAATCCAAGGCCTCGATGTGACTTGAGAGGCATTTTGATTGAACTATGTTTTAAATTATGATGTATTATATTTTGGACTATGTAATTATAACACTTACCACATTGTAGTATGGGTGAGTTGGGACTTGTTAGATAGACCATGTGGGCATATGAGGATTTTTTTGTACCCATAGTTTTGAACTTTATGTGTATGTCAATCTTGATGGACTGTAGGGATTATGACGATTTTATTTATGGTTCATTTTTATAGAGTATCTCTTGTCTTGGATGATTAATACGGTTGGTAGTTTTGTTTAGTACCTTTTTATATTATGTCGTTGTTTAGGATAAGGCTCGTAGGGTCTCAACCACCTCACGGAGGTTGAGAAGTGGTTGGAGATGCCTACGCCGGGCGTCCCATCCCGGCATTCAGCACACCATTCCTAGCAGGGTTGATGGTCCGGGGTGCGGGGTCACCACAGATGCGTTGTGTATGTTTTATATTATTTGATTTTTTGAAATTTTATACTTGGTATTTTTGGGGAATTAATCTTTAATTGTTGTTGATCATGGTTAGATGATGTTATAGGATTAATTGTATTTGGGATTTGTGTTTATGTTAGGCTGACGGGACGTCGGATGTATCGCCGAAAGGGTATACCCGAGGGTTTCGTGCCTGTCATGACGTCATGTATGGTGGGTCGTGACACTTAATATGGCCCAAAGTATTATTAATCAGCTCTCCTCCATGAATTTGAGATTAGGAGATGAATTGACAGCGCTATTGGTACTCAGCTCAATTCCAAAAAGCTGGGAAATCATCTCAATGTCTTTGAGCAATTCAACTTCAGATAGTATCATAACCATGAAGATGGTGACAAACAGTCTGCTGAATGAAGACCTCAGAAGAAAAACTAAAGGCAAAGCTCAGGCAAAGGTACTTGTTACCGAGATCCAGGGGAGAAGCAAGAGTATAGGAAATCAATACAAAGAAGGGTCCAGAAGAAAATCTAGAAGAAGAAAAAATGTAAAATGTTTCAACTATGGAAGAAGAGGCCACTATAAGAACGATTGCAGAAAGCCCAAGAAAGACCAGAAAAGTGGTGTAGAAGAAGAGAAACATGAAAAAGACACTACAGTTGTTGCTGGAAACCTCTTACTATTCTCCAATTGTGAAGAGGTATGTGCTAATGCTACGTGTCATCATACAAACTAGGTAATTGACATAGGAACATCTTATCATGCTACATCTTGCAAAGATTTTTTCACCTCCTACAGAGCTGGCGACTTTGGTGTTGTAAGAATGGGAAACAATGGAGTTTCCAAAATCACAAGTATCGGTAACGTGATAATCGAGACTAGTACCGGATGCAAACTAATTCTCAAATATGTGCGACATGTACCAAACCTCCGAATGAACCAAATCTTTGTAGGATGACTGGATGAAGAAGGGTACATAATGTTGGCCCAGATGTGTCTGAGAGGGCAGTGAATTGGACACTTAGTAGATTTTAACATTTCCTTTGAATGTATGAAATATTGAAAGCTGATTAAACAAGTATGGTAAATCAAGTACAATAATAGTAAGACACACAAGATTTAGAGTGGTTCGGCCTCTCCTACATCCACTAACTAACCTCCTCAACTAGGATTTTTCCAAACTCCACTAAGGATCTTCTTACGGGTGAAGACCAAATCGGTACACCTTCTCAACTTACGAGTATCAGAAAAACCGTTACGCTTTCTCAACTTACGGGTGTTAGAAGAACCTTTTCACAACTTTCGGGTGCGAGAATGATCTTTACAACTTTGAGTGACACTTGTTCTAACCCAGTGACAAACCAGTCACTAATATTAAAGTACAAGATGAGACATTATTCTCTTTACTTAGAATCAAAGTAATACTTACAAAGCTTTGGATTGAACCTTCTGTTACCACAAATTCAACAAAATATGTATGATAAAGTTCAGCTGAAAAATAGTTCAAATAGTTTTCGTCTTCTTCAATGGATTTTTGAAAAGATATAGATGAAGATCAACTAATCCAGAAGACTTAATATATTTCAAAAAGATCGTAAGCTTAAAGTAGTGAGTAGAAGACTGTCACACCCCGCCCGGACCTGCCTAAACTGGCGGTACACTTGCGGACGGGGCGCGCATTTGGAATAATAACAATGGTAACAACATAGTGCGCAGCGAAAAATATAATACACAGTACAAATCTGATTTCATTTAATTTAGAATATTTTTGTACATAAAATGGTCAATGGAACATACTCCCCAAAATCCCCAATGAATAATACAAAGGGTACAAAATGTGGGCCTCATAACCTGCACCCAGTCCACCCTAATTTCCTGTGAAAATTTGGATAATAATGGAGTGAACTTAACGCGCTCAGTGGGTAAAATAGTTCGTGAGTATAACAATTAATAAAGCATACTTCAATATCAAATATCTTAAATACACAAGATAGCATCATAATCAATCAATATGTATGTATGCATGACACCGTCTCGTAATGGTTTGATGAACGTACATCGCCTGAGTTCACGTACAAATGTCTGTGCGGACGTTTCTCCCCTGGCGTAGCCAGGTTCTTATTGTACGTCCCTCCTCAGGAACGATGCTCTGGATTCACGTACTGATGTCCCTCCCCAGGCGTAGCTGGGTTCTCTTGTACGTCCCTCTCCAGAGAAATATAATGAATAGCGAGCAGTGCTCCTAACTATTTTATGAGTCATAAACCACATACGTCCCTAGGTGGTGATATGTATGATGCCAATGCATGAACTGGTCTAGTCTACTGGTCTGGTCTTTTCTTGACATTTAGACTGACTTTGGCAACGTCTGGTGATCCTTATTAGAGTTGGTATCACGACGTGCAAGGTTAGGACATTCAGTATTACTTGTATAAGTTGATAGCTTTCAATAAGACCAACTAGATCAGTCCCCAGTTGAGAAGTGAGACACAAGGTTTGCTTAAATAACCAATCGCCTAGAGCAGCCCGCTGCCTCCCGTTCACTATTTAAAGTTACTGAGGACAAGACCGAGTCTAGTTGAGTCAGATTGACCACGAGTCGGGCATTATAACAGTATCATACATGAATTCCAAATATACAGGCATAAGTGCGGCAGTATAAACATTATATAACATAATGCAGTGTAAATGAACATTAGATACAATAATAACTGAATGTAAACTTTAATAAAAGTTATAAAACACGCAAACGTATGTTTCGTTCCCCACCTTCAGATAAAAACTTCTTCTTTTTCAGATCTGGCGCTTTCCTTCGGACATAACTTCGTCGCACCGCACCCAGAGTCTCGAACAGAGAGTCTCAAAAGGCTAAAAACTCAAAATGAGTGAAAAGAGGAGGAAAAATCACAATTTGGAGTGAGTTTGGTGTGAAAAATGAAGAGGAGAGGGTTGGTTTATATAGAGGTTTTGGCGCCTGGACTTCCGGGCACATCTGCCCAAATGAATTTATTTTTTTTTTTGTGAAATGCAGGGTATTACACTCTACCCCCCTTAAAGGGATTTCGCCCTCGAAATCAATTCAAGTAGTTATGATGGTTATCTGCTTGAGATTCACTGCCGACATCATCTCTTGCGAGTTCAAGGTAGTGCTTGAATGGTCCCTTAATAGCACTGTGACCGGTGGAATCGTCATCATCCTAAAACCATGGAGACTGAATGCAATCAGACTCGTCCTCTGAAGATTCCAACCTTTGCATAACAGATGGTGGTGGAGGGCGCCGGTTACCTCGTTTGAGGGGAGGTAGGTTGAGCGGTGGAATACTTTTTCGTGCAGTTGCTCGAATCCGGCCACTTGGCAAATTTGGTAGAAGGTCCTGCCAAGATGATGGCATGGGATTGTTACGAAAAATCCATGCACACTCCGGAGATAATGATCGTTGTCTGTGTGGTGATGGAGTTGGTGATGCAATGTAGTTATGACTTGACTCTGATTCTTGAGAAGTAGCCACAGGTTGCCAAGGAGGCTACTGCGTGTGTGCATCACTATATCCATTGATATTATTTTCAGACATTTGCGTAGTTATTCAAGTGAAACAATGTATTAAGATAAGTGTAAACAATGTTTCATCATTTTATTGATAAGTGAAAATAGTACAATGTATCACATCATCAGTTGGTACTAGAAAACAATTCAGGATATTTCTGTTTAATTGTTGCTTCTAGTTCCCATGTTGCTTCCTCTACGCAGTGGTGATCCCAGAGCACTTTCACAAGTGGTATGCTACGTCGCCGTAGTTCTTGAGTTTTTCTATCTAAAATTTGTATTGCTCTCTCCTGATGCTTATTTCCTTCCTCAACCCGAACCTCGACTAAAAGGATGATATGCGAAGGATCAGGACGATACTTGCGAAGCATAGATACGTGAAAAACGTCATGAAGCTTAGGCATGGACGATGGTAGGGACAGACGATAAGCAAGTTTGCCAATACGTTCAATGACCTGAAATGGACTAATATACCGCGGGGAGAGATTTTTTTTTTATCCCGAAGCGTTTGACACCTCTTGTGGGCTGGACTTTTAGAAAAACAGTCCCCCTTATCAAATTCTAGAGGTTGTCTCCGCTTGTCAGCATAGCTCTTCTGTCGACTTTGTGCAACACGAAGTCGTTCCTTTACTAGTGTGATCTTCTCAGAAGTCTCTTGAACTAGTTCAGGGCCTAACTGCGGTCGATCTGCCATATCTAACTAGCATACCGGAGATCTGCAAGGGCGGCCATAGAGAGCCTCGTACGGTGCCATGCCGATACTAGTTTGGTAGCTGTTGTTGTATGCAAACTCAGCTAAATGTAAATACTTTGCCCACCAATCATTAAAGTCCAAAATGCAACACCATAACATGTCTTCTAAGATTTGAATAAGCCGCTCTGATTGCCCATCAGTCTGAGGGTGAAATGTTGTGCTCATGGTGATCTTAGAGCCCATTATACTCAGGAAGTTTTTCCAAAATTTTGATGTGAATTGAGGGTCTCGATCAGAGACGATCATGAGTGGTATGCCATGAAGGCATACGATATCTCTTTCTTATAGTTCTGTAAGTTTGGCGGGATTAGCCGTGAACTTTATTGGCAAGAAGTGTGCAGACTTTGTAAGTCTGTCAATGATAACCCAGATAGCATCTTGCCCTTTATTGTTTCGAGGCAAGGCCGTAACAAAATCCATTGCGATGTTCTCCCACTTCCATTCTCCAATAGGTAACGGCTGGAGAATTCCAGAGGGAAGTCTTCGTTCTGCCTTAACTTTCTGGCAAACGAGACATCGAGCAACGAAGTCTGCAATCGCCTTCTTCATTCCAGAAAACCAGAATTGTCGCTTGACATCCTTGTACATCTTGTCACCCCCAGGATGCATAACATACCTCGAACAGTGCATCTCAATAAGCACTTTTTTTCTGAACTTCAGGATCGTTCGGTAGACAGAGACATTTTTTTATAGAAAACAATCTCATCTTCAGCGACCGACCAGTAGGAAGGTCCTGTCCGCTGAGTAGAAGTTCTCGTTTCTCCATTAACATAGGGTCATTGGCTTGAGCTGCTGAAATCTTTCGAACAAGCTCAGAGTTAGCTGATAATTGAGAGAGTCGTGGTCTTGGTCCCTCTTCGTTCAGCTGTAGGTTAAAGTTCTCCATCTCTGTAGCCAACTTACCCATTTCGTAGTTAAGAGTGCAAGCAACATAAGATTTTCTACTCAGGGCATCGACCACAACATTGGCCTTTCCGGGATGGTACTGGAGTTGAAAGTCATAATCTTTCAAGAATTCCAACCATCTTCTCTGGCGGAGGTTTAGGTCTCTCTGAGTGTATATGTACTTAAGACTCTTGTGATCCGAGAAGACCTCAAACCGTTCACTGTATAGGTAATGACACCATAACTTCAGTGCAAACACAACAGCTGCAAGTTCCAAGTCATGTGTTGGGTAATTTCCCTCATGAATCTTCAGTTGTCTCGAGGCATATGCAACAACTTGGCCTTCTTGCATTAGTACGGCACCTAAGCCTTGGAGAGAGGCGTTGGTGTATAATGAAAATCCAATTGCATTTCTTGGAGTGATAAGTACAGGTGTCGTCGTGAGGCGTTTCTTCAATTCCTGAAATGATGCTTCACAGGCGGGATTCCAAATGAATCGCACGTCTTTTCAAGTGAGGTTGGTCATAGGTTCAGCAATCTTTGAGAAGTCCTTGATGAAGCGTCTGTAACAGCCAGCCGAACCAAGAAAACTCCTAATCTGAGTAACAGTGGTAGGCTGCTTCCAGTTTAAAACTGTTTTAACCTTAGAAGGATCTACCTCAATGCCATTGCCTAAAACCACATGGCCTAGGAATTGAACTCTCTTCGCCCAAAATTCGCACTTACTCAACTTTGCATACAGTTAGTAGCTTCTCAAGGTCTGGAGGACTATCTTCAAATGTATCTTATGGTCTTCCTCGGTTGAGGAGTATATCAAGATGTCGTCCACAAATCGGTCTAAGTATAACCTGAAAATGCGATTCATCAAATTCATGAATGCAGCAGGTGCATTTGTTAGACCGAACGGCATAACCAAGAACTCGTAATGACCGTACCGAGTTTTGAATGCCGTCTTAGTGATGTCCGACTCTCGAATCCGGAGTTGGTGATAACCAGATCGTAAATCAATCTTAGAGAAGTATTTGGCATCTCTAAGTTGGTCAAACAAGTCATCGATCCTGGGCAACGGATATCTGTTCTTGATGGTGACGTTATTCAACTTGCGATAATCGATGCAAAGTCGTAACGAACCATCTTTTTTGCGAACAAATAGAACTGGAGCGCTCCAGGGTGATGAACTCTTTCGGATGAAGCCATTACTCTCTAATTCCTTCAGTTGTTTGTCTAATTCGACCAGCTTGACATTTGACATTCTGTATGGTGGAGTTGAGATAGGCCCTGTCCCAGGTATGAGGTTGATCTCAAAATCGAATTCCCTAGCTGGAGATAGACCAGGAAGGTCATTTAGAAAGACTGTTGGGAATTCAGATATGACTGGAACATTATGTACTTCGAGAGGGTATAGTGCTGGTGATTCATTTCCGTCACCAAGGATAACGCTCGAAGTTGTGACTTGAGAAGTGCCACTGTTGATTTGTGTATCCATTTCCTTGTTCCCTGAATCTTGACAAACTCTCATGGAGGCAAGGTTAACTGAACTTGCTTCTTCATACAGTCGATCTTTGCATTCAGTGGTGCTAGCCAGTTCATGCCGAGGATGATGTCGAAGTCTTCAATATCCATCACAAAAAGATCTGCATATATTATATATTCTGACATTCGAAGCTCGCATCGAGAACACTGCAAATTCACGTCAGCACCAGATCCAAACGGTGATGTGACATGGAGTGTGATGGTTATGGGTTCAAGCTGCAGGCCTAAATGTCTTACCAATGCCGACGATATAAAGGAATGCGTAGCACCTGAATCAAACAAAACATGCACCATTGTATTAAACAAAGGAAAGGTACCTTCGACTACATTGTTGTCTGGGAGGGATCGTTGAGCGATGGCAAATGCTCTGCCCTGATTCCGCTGACCCTGGTTCTGCTGGTTCTGCTTGGGTTGGGCATTTGCAGCAGGTGGTGCTTGTTGGGCTGGAACAACGAGAATAGGTTGCTGAAGGTGCGGACAGGCATATTTTACGTGGCCCTGCTGGCCGTAGCTGAAACAAGTCGGCCTGTACTGCTGATTGTTTTGCTGGCCATGCTGATTGTGGTGTCGACCACCACCTCTGCTATTACCGTTTCTACGGCCACCCCTTCCATAACGACCTCCACGGCAATGATTTCGGAAACCCTGATGGTTAGGGTTAAAAGGTTCAGCCGCAGGTGTTGTGGCTTCATTCTTCGAAACAGGGGCTGGGAGGGTTGGGTTTTGATTATAGTAGGGCTTCTTCTTGTTGCCCTGTTGCGAGCCCTGTTGGGAAAACGTTGCAGGCCGTTTTCCCTTATTCATTCTCTGCTAGTGCATGATCTTCTCTTGTTCAAAGCTCATGGCCTTGTCAACAACCTCCTTGTAAATCTTGAGATCCAAGATGGACAAGGCTTGTCGAATATCATGGCGAAAGCCATTATAGAATTTCTCAATCTTATCTTGCTTCGTTGATTATGATGTTATCTTGTGTATTTAAGATATTTGATATTGAAGTATGCTTTATTAATTGTTATACTCACGAACTATTTTACCTACTGAGCGCGTTAAGCTCACTCCATTATTATCCAAATTTTCACAGGAAATTAGGGTGGACTGGGTGCAGGTTATGGAGCCCACATTTTGTACCCTTTGTATTATCATTAGAGATTTTGGGGAGTATGTTCCCTTGACCATTTATGTGTAAAAATATTGTAAATTAAATAAAATCAGATTTGTACTGTGTATTATATTTTCCGTTGCGCACTCTGTTGTTACCATTGTTATTATTCTAAATGTGCGCCCCGTCCGCGAGTGTACCGCCGGTTTAGGCGCGTTATACATGAGGCCTTTTTGTCACACCCTGGGTTGCACGGCAGGGCGAACGCCTAGCCATTATGGATCCATAATATTGTCATATCGCCATGTAGCAACCCAACCGCAGCTGGTCTTCCGGGCGGGGTGTGACATTTAATGGTATCAGAGAGTACGGTCCACGGCCCGTCCAAGTCCACCAAGGGGAAGAAAAATTTCATTAGATATATATATCTTTAGAACTATATATATGTGAATTATATACAGTTAAGATTTGTATTAAATATATATCTAAGAAAACTATATAGTTTTATATAGTTTAGAAATATATATATATAGTTATGATTTATGAAAACTAAATATATTGTTATGATTAAATATATATATCTATGCATATAGGAGATATATATATATATATATACCTTGTTAAAATTGATGAAAAATTTGAATGAAAAATTTTATTAGATATATATATATATATATATCTCTAGAACTATATATATATATGTCAAATATATATAGTGAGATTTATATTAAATATATATCTAGAAAACTATATGATTTTTTTTTTATAGTTTGATTTAAATATACGTATAGTCATGATTTATTAAAAACTATATGTATAGTTATGATTGAATATATATATCTATATACCTTATTATATATGAGGTATATATATATATATATATCATATTATTGATGAAAAATTTGAATGAAAAATGTTATTAGATATATATATCTTTAGAACTATATATATATGAATTATATATAGTTAAGATTTGTATTAAATATATATCTAAGAAAACTATATATGATTTTTATATGGTTTAATTTCAAATATATATATAGTTGATTTATGAAAACTATATATATAGTTATGATTAAATATATATATCTATACATTCATATATGAATACGATATATATTATATCATATTGCCGATAGAAAAATTTGGATTAAATGATGGCATAAACATGAAGAATATAAAATATTATCCAACTGACAAGGCATAAATCTTAAAAATGTTAGGAATATATTTTGTCTTTCACAAATTTATTTTCCTTTCAGCAAAGAATGGCCTCAAGTGAAGGAGCAACTTCTACTAGTAGGGAACCAATTCTCACTAGACTCAAGAAATTGTTCAAGAGGGAGGTTATGACTATGAGGAGCATCGACAATAGAGATCTCCGCCTCCGTCCGATCCTTCATGACAAACTCGCAACTTTGGGGTGGTTGAACATAACAAAAGTTGAGGGTCACGTCTCCTACAACTTGGTGAGATCTTTCTACGAAGCCATAAATTGCGTGGGACTTCAAGAAGAAGGGATCAACCTTGTTTTGGAGACAACAGTCATGAGAATGAAAATTTCTATCAACATCGAGACTATTGCTCGACATATGGAGATTCCAGTTTAGGAGATAATTATTGATCCACACGACCCCAGACAATTGCAGAAATAGCGGAGTCTAATGAACAATTATTCAATTCCCTCACCAAAGAGCCATACACTCAATCGACGTTCACCAACCTCCCAAATAATTATCTTAAGCCATCTCTTGCCGGCCTTGGAAAGATCGTGTTCGGCAACATCTTGCCAGAAAGGGGGGCTAATGGCACTATGTCAAAGGCCCAACTTCTCGTGTTATATTGCATAGAGAAGGAAATAAAGGTCTCCCTACCACACATCATCATCCAACAAATGTTGAGGGTGATTCAAAACCCTTTAAGAAAGGAATTTCTCGGTTACAGAGTCTTGATCATGAGGATGCTATACGAAGCAAACATCGACACTTTTGATGGGACTTCGAGACAAATCATTGAGCCAGTTACAACATCTTCTATCTTCAAGATATATGTCCTGAGGGGAGGGGTAACTGACGAAGAAGTATTCGACACGACGATAGGAAATGCCGAGAGAATGAGAGACAAGCATGGACGTTGCGTTCGAAAAAGTCGACGCAAGATTCCCGTCAGAATCACCCGTACAACCAATACCTTCCCCCAATGCTTATGGCCTACCCTCCACTTATGGGACAATCGAGCCATCAACCACCAATGGACCAATCGACTAACCTTTTTGAACGATTAAATGAAATAGCATCCAATATGGCGGAAATGAGAGAGACTCAAAATAATATATTAACACATATGCGAAACTCCGAAGTAGAGCGAGCAAACTCTCAACCTTCTGTTAGTAGTCGTTCTGTACCTAGCAGGAGATCTAGAAGGAGCGGTAGTAGGCAGGGAAATCAAAATTGATTACTGGCATTGTAAACTTTTCTTTTATATATGAATGAAATGTTTTGTTTAAGACTATCTTTGGTGGGTCGACTTACAACCATTCTTTTTTTTGTATCAGTAAGTTTGGAGTGGTATGGGACACAACAAACTTGGAAGATACTAAATAAAATGTGGAAGTAAGAAAACTCATGACTTTGTGTGAAAAGAAACATGTGGAGAAAGTTGCATTACTAACATTATCACTAAGTTTACACGGTATGGGACGAGTAAACTTGGAAGATACTATTGGTGAACTTCTATTCAGCCAATGTTTTTAGAGACCGTGTTCATACAACTTAACTTGGTTGACACCCTTATTACCAAATTCATGTGGTATGGGACACACGAATCTGGATAATGATCGAAAAGACTAAGAGTAAGAGTTTGAATACATAAGATTGCGATAGAACGTTAGATCAGGATGTTTACCGAGGTCAATCCTAGAATTCTTGTGACTCGTATGGATTTTCAATGAAATATATATGTATGTTCACAAAGACCATAACCAAATCATTTGAAATACTTGCAAAGTTTTATACTTATTATATAAACATTCTAACCTTGTTTTTACACCATGGCCAAACATACGAGATATATAAGATTCTGTGATTCCTCAACAAAAACCTTACACTATACTTAGAAAATTAAGTGATTTTAACATTATAGTACTCTCGAAATTGTTGCTGAGCATACTATAACATTATACTTGGCTATAGTTCCTAAATCTTGGTTTCATTTTCTCCTTTCCAGTGAGAAAATGCAAACCAGGAAGAGAGGAAGGCCACGTACTGTTCATCCAGCAGTGGAGGCACCTCCTGAGATTCAGGAACCTCCGCCTTCGACAACAGCACAGGCCACACCCAACACTGACACTACATTTGGGCAGGCAATACCACCCCCACCCGCACCCTTTGCCATGCCTTCAACCATGGAAACCTTCTTCGCCGGATTTATTGAGGCGATGAAAGCCACTTTTCAAATGACCGTTCATGAGAACACGGCCAGTCAGGTTGCCACGGCTCAGGCACCTGTAAGATTTGGGTCGGAATCTCAATCCAATCAGATTACTAAGTACAAGAGGCTACAACCTCTTACTTTTGCTGGCACCATTGATGCTGATGAGGTGCAAAAGTGGCTGGATGAGTCAAAAAAGGCTCTTGATGCAATGAGAGTCGATGAGACTCGAAAACTTCCACTAGCGACCGACCAACTGGTTGGTGGGGCAAACACATGGTGGATTACAGTGAAAGAGGACCCAAGGGTCAACATAGCAGATATGACTTGGCAACAGTTTGAGTCAATGTTTATTGATGAGTATTTTCCCGACGCTGTGAAGAGACAGAAATGAAGAGGAGAGGGTTGGTTTATATAGAGGTTTTGGCGCCTGGACTTCCGGGCACATCTGCCCAAATGAATTTTTTTTTTTTTTTTTGTGAAATACAGGGTATTACAAAGACTAACTTCCAAAAGTTTTTGCACAAGTGAAAATTAATAAACGTTTTGAATGGTTTTCAGTTTTTGTATTTGATAGATCAATTATTTTGATCGGTTCTAAGGAAGAATATATATAGAAACAATAGTGGCGCAATGGAGTTGGCAATTTTGGCTCACAAAGTTATTTCAAAAAATAACGAACACATTCTTTCTCAAAACAGATCGATTCAGCTCTGTACAATTACGCCGACAACACCTAAATCTTCTGATCTTTCCTGAAAAAAGAATGTTCTGATAAAGTATTAGAACGTTCTGAAAAGATTCAAAAGATTCTAAAAAGTTTCTTCTAAAAAGTGCAGGTGTAAGCTTTGTGACAGTGTTGGATTAGCGTCATGATTCGTTAATCAGCGTTCTGACGCAAAATGACAACTTTGTCGTTTTGTTCCTTGAGTGTCCTGCTAAACTGTGAAGTGAGAGGTACTACTTGATCGTAAGCGTCCTAACTTACATAACGATAAAAGTGACTAAAAGCTATGAGGGCCTTGTACAACAGTTAGTGTCCTACTTTGTTTTAGCGTACTTGAAGTCACGAGGGCGCTACAAAAGTGTAAGCATCCTGATATTTAAAACACGAAAACTATAAGGGCGCTACTAACGAGATAAGTGTCCTGAAGTTTTAGATCATTTTAAACAGCTGAAAAACAAAAGGGCGCTACTAGAAGATGAGGATCCTGATGTTTTAACTCGTAAAAACGACAAGTACGTTGAAGAACGATCAGCGTCTTGAGAGTTACTAAGTTGGATCTTAAGTGAGGGTGCTCCTGTTCAAGTAGCGCCCTGAACGTTTTCCAACTTATAACTGTCAGTGTTCTTAAAGATTAAATCATTAAAAGCTCAAAAAATAGTAAGCGAACTGATGTAGAATCAGCGTCCTGTCTAGTTCACTGGTTGACTAAATGAGGGTGCTACAAATGAAGTAAGCGTCATGATAGATAAGTACTTATTCAACCATGAACGCTATCAGCGTCCTAATGTATTATCAGCGTCCTGACTTACCAAGTCGAAGAGGGCACTGTTAACACATTAGCGTCCTGAAAGATGTATTAGTACCCTGATGTACACTTAAAAACAGTTTTAATTTTCATTTAGAACACGATAAGTACGATTAAAGTCCTGGTATTTTCAGATCAAATCAAACATAGAAAATTCAATGTAAATGATCGAAAATCAACTCAACTGAAACATGTAATCATGCATATTGTTGAACCATATATTAATAGATGTTCTACAACCTAAACACACTTTAATCATATAACTATATATATATTCTTCAAGTGATCATTGTCTTCAGATGGATCTTGACGACACGTTCACCATGCATCATTGATTTTTTGAAGCTTTCATGTAGGATTAGATGTGTTATGCATACCATATTGTCATAAACAAAATGTGGATTGTAATCATCAAAATATAGTTCATATAAAGGACATACTCTTGTGAGGGACATGAGGATAATTGGTTCAACAATCTCCTCCCTTTTTATGATTTCAAACACATTACTATAGGCTTTGAAGCAAGCTAAAATAATGCATGCAATGCAGTGATAATACTGATTCTAATGCTCCTTGTTTCATAAGATATGAGATTAGCACCAAGGAATATACTGAGAGACAACTATTCTCCCCCTTTTGAAAACATTGAAAAGAGTAAAGCAGTATGAAGTATTTATCTCCCTTTATTGAGGTGAGCATCAAAATATCAGAGATCATTCTCTGAAAAAATATCGAGCTCTCTTTGAATGTGAACAAACTGGTCTTTGGGTAAGGCTTTAGTGAATATATTAGCCGGTTGTTCTTTTGTGCCAATGTGAGATAATGTAACTTCTCCATTTTGCACATGATCCCATAAAAAGTGATATCTTACTTAAATATGTTTAGTTCGAGAGTGCAATACATGATTTTTGGATATGTTCATAGCACTTGTATTGTCACACAAAATTTCAGCACATTTAACAAATATTTGATAATCCTGAAGTTGTTGTTTCATGTACAAGACCTGAGAACAGTAACTTCCAACTACAACATATTCTACTTCAGCAATGGACAGTGTTACTGAGTGTTGCTTCTTGAAAAACCAGGAAATTAAAGAATTTTCAAGAAAGTGACAAAATCTGGAGGTACTTTTTCGATCAGTTAGACTACCGGCATAGTCGGAGTCTACATAAATTTTCAGATCAAATGCAGTACCTTTGGAATACCAAATTCCTAAGTTTGTTGTGCCATTTATGTATCTGAATATTCGTTTGACACATTTTAAGTGAGATTCTTTAGGTTTTGATTGAAGTCTTGCACAAAGACAAACACTGAACATAATGTCAGGTCTACTTGTTGTTAGGTATAATAGACTTCCAATCATACTTCTATAAATTTTAGAATCAATCGGTTTCCCTTTTTCATCCTTATCTAATTTGATTGCTGAGTTACAGGGAGTATCAATTGATTTCAAATTATTCATTTGAAACGTGTAAACCATTTCCTTAGCATACTTTGATTGGCTTATGAAGGTGTCTTTTGACATTTGCTTAATTTGCAAGCCGAGAAAGTATGTAAGTTCTCCCATCATACTCATTTCAAATTCTTTTTGCATTAGTTTCGAAAACTCATCACACAACTCTTTGTTTGATGCACCAAAAATGATATCATCCGCATATATTTGAACAATATGCATATTGTCATTTTAGTGTTTGATAAACAAAGTTGGATCAAGTTTTCCTTTCTGAAATTTATGATCTAAAAAAAACGAACTTAGTCGATCATACCAATCTTTTGGAGCTTGTCTTAATCCATATAAGGCTTTTTGGAGTTTGAACACATAATTCGGGTCTTGAGCATCCTCAAACCCTGGAGGTTGTTCCACATATACCTCTTCATTGATGTATCCATTTAGAAATGCACTTTTTACATCCATTTGGTATAAGGGAAAATCCTTGTAACAAGCATAGGAAAGTAGCATCCTTATTGCCTCTAATCTTGCTACTGGGGCAAAGGCTTCTTCGAAGTCTATGCCTTCTTCTTAGTTGTACCCTTGTGCAACCAATCTAGCCTTATTTCGGACAATAATACCTTATTCATTCTTTTTGTTTCTAAAGATCCATTTGGTTCCTATAATTGATTGATGAAATGGTTTAGGAACTAATTCTCATACTTTGTTTCTCACAAAGTGTCTTAGCTCTTCTTGCATAGCAAGAATCCAGTTTTTATATTTCAGTGCATCTTCCACTTTAATTGGTTCAAATTGTGATACAAAAGCAACAAGCTTTTGATCTCTTTGAATTGAAGCTCTAGTGGATACACCCTTTTGTGGATCTCCTAATATTTGATCTTTGGATAGACCTTGAAGCAATCTAGAGTTTTTAGATGTTTCTAAAGGCATTTCAGTCACAAGATCTAAAATCTTAGTTGTCTTGGGATCATCATCATCAAAGTTTAATTGTTTAACTTCATCCTCAAGAATTTACTTATTTTCACTTTCATCAAAATTTACATGAATTGATTCTTCCACAGTTTGAGTAGACTTATTACAAACTCTATATGCTCTACTGTGAAAAGAATATCCTAAGAATATTCCTATATCAGATGTAGGTTCAAACTTGTCTAAATTATCTCTATCATTAAGGATAAAATATTTACATCCAAATACTCAAAAGAAACTAATGTTGGGTGTTTTACATTTTCATAGTTTATATGGAGTTTTATTCAAGTCTTTCCTAATTAGGATTTCGTTCATTATATAGCAGGCTGTGTTAATAGCTTCTCCCCAAAAATGGTTTGTAGTGTTATACTCATTAAGCATTATTCTACACATTTCTTGCAAAGTCCTATTTTTCCTTTCAACTACACCATTTTGTTCTGGTATCCTGAGGGGGCCGAGAGATGGTGAGTGTAACCTTGATTATTGCATAATTCTTTAAGACTTTTATTAACAAATTCGCCTCCTCTATCGCTTCTAATTATGTTGATTTTATGACCCTTTTTCATTTTCAACTCTTTTACAGAATTTTATAAATAGTTCGCATGCATCAGATTTATGAGCTAATAGAAATACCCAAGTAAATCTAGTAAATTCATCAAAAATCACAAATACTTAAGATTTACCACCTAAGCTTTGGGTCTTGATTGGTCCGAATAGGTCCATGTGAATCAGTTCGAGAGCTCTAGAGATAGATTGATGCTTTTTGCTCTTAAATGATGAACGGGTATGCTTGCCTAGTTGACATGGTTCACATACCTTGTCTTTTGAGTAAATTCCCTTTGGAATACCCCTGGCAAGATAATGTTTTACAATTCTAGATATGCTATCCATTCTAACATGAGCTAATCTCTTATGCCAAAGACATGCATCATCACACGAAATAGCACTTAAACATGTTACGTTTTGTTTCTCCATGTCATTAAGATTTGTACAATAAACATTCTTATGTCTAAATACCATGAATGCAACAGTTTTGTCTATATGCTTAACAATGCGCCTATTTGCTTCAAAAGAAATGTCATAACCCTTGTCACATAATTGACTTACGCTCAAGAAATTATGCTTCAGCTCTTTAACATAAAGTAAATCAGATATGGATAGAAAATCGTTACCAATGATTCTGATGCCTTCAAAATCATCTTTGTTGTCGTCTCCGAAGGTGACCTTTCCTCCTTTCTTCTTTTCAAGGCTCAAAAATTTAGATTTATCTCCGATCATATGCCTTAAGCGGCCGCTGTCTAGATACCATAGTTCTTCAATTTTGCTCATCTACACGACATAAAATACTTTTGACTTTGGCACCCATGCTACTTTGGGTCCATGCATGTTAGCATCAGTAAGACACAGCCTTTCTAATCCATGCATATTTCTTGTTCTTTCTATTTAAAACATTACATCTAAGCATTGTATGACCTTCCCTATGACACTTATGGCATTTTGGTCTTTTAGTCAATAAAGTGTTATATTCATTTTGCATTAACCCATGTGTCTAACCTAAGCCAACTTTGTTGAATGCACATATTTCTGATCCCAACATTGTGTCAAATATTTTTTAACCATTGGTGAACTTGATCACAGTTCAGTTCAGGTCTTCCTTTTCCTTTCTAAGTGTTTTGTTTTCATTTTTCAGTTTCTCAACAACTTTCTTAAGTTGTTCATTATCTAGGGACGGTCTGTGTAGCTCTTCTTGTTGAAACTCTATTTCCTCAAGAGCTTCTTCAAGACTATGCTTGAGCTTTTCATTCTTCCTAATTTGTTTACCGAACTTTGTCTTAAGATCATGGATATAAATATCAAAAGCACTAACTTCATCGACAGGTTCAGATTTGACCTTCGTGCTTGCCATTAAACACAGTGCAGTAGTGTGATCTGAATCCAGTTCATCCTCACTTGAGCTTGAATCATCCCCCGTGGCTTTTAGAACTTTCTTGTCCTTCCTTCTTAAACTTGTATTCTTCTTATGTCTAGTGGGACACTCACTTTTTACATGACCAGATTTGTTACAGTCGTAAAAAATCAACTTTGTAGGTTTTGACTCGGGTTTCTTTCCTTTGTGAAACTTTGACTAAAAGCCACTCTTACCCTTTGTTCTAATGAACCTGTTGAATTTTCTAGATAACATTGCCATGTCATCTTCTGAGTCTAAATCATCTTTAGAATAAGTTTCAAAATTAAGGGCAATAGATTTATTTTCTTTTTCCTCAACCTTGACCGGGCACATCTTATCTTTTATCTTCATTTCATGAACCACACAGTTCATCAAAGGTATATTTAGCCAGATCTTTGGCTTCTTCAATGCCCGTGGCCTTGGGTTCCCAAGCTCTAGGTAGACCCCTTAAAAACTTTCTAACAATTTCTTCTTGGTCATAGCTTTTTCCTAAGTTCTTCATCTCATTTATGTTTGTTGTAAACCGAGCAATAGCCTTAGCTAGAGAATCAGTTTCATCCATCCTATAGGTCTCATATTTTTCAACAAGAATTTGGAGCTTTGCATTTTCAACTTGCAAAGTTCCTTCGTGGGTGACCTCTAGCTTATCCTAGATTTCCTTAGCGGTTTCACAAGCGCTAACCCTATTGAACTCTTCAACATATAAACTGCAAAACAGAATGTTTACAGCTTGGTTATTTAACAACTCTCTCTTCTTTTCCTTGAGACTCCATTCGTCTAACTCTTTAAGGACATTAATACCATCTACGGTCTTTGTAGGTGTTGGACATCCGTTTGTCACAACATCCCACATTTTTAAGTCTTGGGCTTTAAGATAGAATCTAATTTTTGTTTGCCAATGTGAGTAACTATTTCTCTTGAACAGTGGTGGTCGGTTGGTGGAGCTTCCTTCACCTAATAGATAAGCATTTCTTGCATTTTTTCCTGCCATACTTAATCAAAGATTGTTAGATACTTTAACAGTTAACCTGCTTTGATACCAACTGTTAGCCCAGATGTGTTTGAGAGGGAAGTGAATTTGACACTTAGTAGATTTTAACCTTTCTTTTGAATGTATTAAATATTGAAAGCAGATTAAACAAGTATGGTAAATCAAGTACGATCACAGTAAGACACACAAGATTTAGAGTTGTTCGGCCTTGCCTCATCCACTACCTAACCTCTGTTGGTGCACCCAAGAGGGGGGGTGAATTGGGTGATGGTCAAATTAAAACTTTTCCAATGACTTAGTGATATACTTTCATACATTGCAATTAATGCACATACTAACCGTAAAGTAAAATGCATAAAGTAAAGAACACTAGGATTTATAGTGGTTCGGCCAAGCCTACGTCCACTACCTAATCTCCGGATTAGGATTTTCTTAAGCCACTAACTGATTCTCTTACGGGTGAGAACCAAACCATTACAACTTTCCCTTTTACAAGTTCAAAGAAAACCAATCCTTTTGCAAGCTAAGGATGAACCACATTTCTTTTTTTCGGGATGAGGAAAAACCCATGTTCTTTTTACGGGATTAAAAAAAAACTATTTTCCTTTTACGGGATAAGGAATAACCGTTTTCCTCTTATGGGATAAGGAAGCACCATTTCTCTTTTACAGGTTCAGAGATAACCTATCATTTTCCAAGTTGAGGATGAACCTTCCCTTTTACTGGCTGA
Organism: Paratinospora sagittata; assembly: GCA_035771175.1. Taxonomy (NCBI): domain Eukaryota; kingdom Viridiplantae; phylum Streptophyta; class Magnoliopsida; order Ranunculales; family Menispermaceae; genus Paratinospora; species Paratinospora sagittata. The sequence goes on from CM069589.1 coordinate 11,682,421, forward strand.
GGAAAAACCATGATCCTCTTACGGGCTAAGGAAAACCTTGATATGATTTCAACCTTGAAATCATTAAGTGAACTACATTCACTTGTCCTGGTTGTTTCATTCCAGAAAAAAAAAAAAAAAAACCAGCATACCACAATTATAAAAATATTGTTAGTTCTAACAAAGTAGAACACTTTACAATTAAGCTCACAACGTAACATTACAAAGATGTATAAATTTAAGTGTGTAATGTTAAGAGAAACTACACTTATAGTCATTTACCTTTCAATGTTCGATATTACTCATGTGCAGTTTCGAAAAGCGTAAATGATATGTCATGCAAATCAATTGAATGTTTTTTCGAAAACTTTTGATACCATTGAAAACATTGAAGTTCAAAATGCAGGACCAGTGTAAAACATAAACACATAAGGTTTTCAAAATAGATAAAATATATAAGCATGAAAACTTATGGTTCAGTATTCAATAGTTAACACAACTACTGATATAGTTCGATACAGTACTAGGATATGAAATCGAGTACAATTGTATCTCATGAACTATCTCTCAAATTCTTTCATCAGCATGATTGATGTTAAGTATAAATCTAGGCTAATAATTTGAGTAGAAACCAGTTCAAATAGATTTTCAAAGATAGAATATAATTTAAGCTCAATATGAAAATCTTTTGAATAAGTAAAGTATCAGTGAAAGATACTTTAAAAACATAGAATATTTGAGAACTTTTGAAAGATTGAAAAACGACTAACATTCAAAAAGCTTTTGGTACAATAAAAATTATCGGCAAGTTGTTTGATTCAAAGTGTTGGTATTTATAGACTTAGTACATAATAGTCGTTAGATATTTGAAGTTCAAATACAATGTGAACGTTTACACACAACGACTAGAATGTTATATGAAAATGACAACTGCAATTTTCACTAACATTCTGGTTCTTTGCAGATTGCATGGTCAAGGAAAGTTTCAGGAATCTTGATTCATGCATCAGAGAAAATCGCTAATAAATCCGAAAAGGATTATGTGTAAAGATCCATTCTAAAAAAGTAGACTAATATAGTGTACCAGTCAAAACAGTGACGGTTGTTGAATCAGCGTCCTAATTCCGAAATCTGTGTCCTGATGCATAATATCAACTTTGTCGTTTTGTTCCTTGAGGGCACTCATTATGTATAAGCATCTTGCTGAACAATGAAGTGAGGGTGCTACTAACTCGTAAGCGTCCTGACTTTTTTTGCGACAGAAATTACTCAACTTTGAAGGCGCTAATGCACAGTTAGCGTCCTACTTTGTTTTGAAAATAATAAACACATGAGGGCGCTACTTTTGGGTAAGTGTCCTACCATTTAAAAACAAAACACATGGGCGTTACTACTATGTAAGCGTCCTAACATTTTAAAAACATTTTAAAATGACACTAAGTACGCTGAAGGACAATCAGTGTCCTGAATGTTATTTAGTTGGTTTCCAAAGATGAGGGCACTCCTATCCAAGTAGCGTACTGATAGTTTATCCAACTTATAACTATCAACGTCTTCAAAGATAACATCTTTGAAGAACTTAGACTCTCAAAGATCTTTCAGCAAGTTGATTCACAATCAGCGTCCTGACAACTTCAAAGGTTGATTCTAAGTGAGGCCGCTACTTACAAGTGAACGTCCTGATGAATCAATTCAATTCAACCTTGAATGTTATCAGCGTCCTAATGAGTCATCAGCGTCCTGACTTATCAAGTTCAGGAGAGCGCTACTAAGTCATTAGAGTCCTGAAAGACTCTAAAAAATAGTTTTTGACATTTGATTAAAAATATGATAAATGCGAATAAACTCGGTAATTTTCAATCAAACATAGAAAATTAAATCATTTGAAACATCGTAAAGCGTATGCTCAAAACATGGAAATTTTTAAAAACATATGTAAGTGATTTGTGCATGATTTTGGAAAACGTTTGAGCAATATCGATTAGAGAAAGATATACCTTAGATACTTTGTGTAATTCTCATATTTCTCATAATCTTTAAATCCAACTCTTTATTATGAGATCTTCAATAAGAATTTCGTGCTTGAGTTGAATTTCGTAAATGTTGATCGAATGATGTAGTCTTGAAACACTTGATCGAATCGTTCATGTGGTGTGATCTTGAAATCATGATATGATCTTTTAGGTCCTTTGATTGAAACGATCTTGAATGTCTAATATGACCTTGAGTTCCTTGATTTCCTGAGGTGCTGAGATAAGTTCTTGATTAAAGCTCGTTAGCACCGAAAGAGATTTTGTTTGTGAGCATCAAAATATACTTCATCAAGCATAGTTAGGGACGTGCTAAGTGATGAATCGCTTAGGTCAACAACCTCCTCAGTTAAGATTTTTTCAAACTCCACTAAGGATCTTCTTACAGGTGAGACCAAACCGGTACACTTTCTCAACTTACGGGTATCAGAAGAACCGTTACTATTTCTCAACTTACGGGTGTGAGAAGAACATTTTCTCAACTTCCGGGTGCGAGAATGATCTTTACAACTTTGAGCGACACTTGTTCTAACCCAGTGACAAACTCGTCACTAATATTAAAGTACAAGATGAGACATGATTATCTTTACTTAGAATCAAAGTAATACTTACAAAGCTTTGGATTGAGCCTTCTGCTACCACAAATTCAGAAAAATATGTATGATAAAGTTCAGCTGAAAAATAGTACAAATAGTTTTCGTCTTCTTCAATCGATTTTTGAAAAGATATAAATGAAGATCAACTAATCTAGAAGACTTAATATATTTCAAAAAGATCGTAAGCTTAAAGTAGTGAGTAGAAGACTAACTTCCAAAAGTTTTTGCACAAGTGGAAATTAATAAACGTTTTGAATGGTTTTCAGTTTTTGTATTTGATAGATCAATTATTTTGATCGGTTCTAAGGCACAATATATATAGAAACAATAGTGGCGCAATGGACTTGGCAATTTCGGCTCACAAAGTTATTTCAAAAAATAACGAACACATTTTTTCTCAAAATAGATCGATTCAGCTCTGTGCAATTACGACGAAAACACCTAAATCTTCTGATCTTTCATGAAAAAGGAATGTTTTGATAAAGTATTAGAACGTTCTGAAAAGATTCAAAAGATTCTAAAATATTTTGCTCAGTTCTGAAAAGTTTCTTCTAAAAATTGCAGGTGTCTGATTTGTGACAGTGTAGAATTAGTGTCCTGACGCATAATGACAACTTTGTCGTTTTGTTCCTTGAGGGCGCTCATGGACCATAAGCATCATGCTGAACTGTGAAGTGAGGGCGATACTTGATCATAAGCTTCCTAACTTATTTAACGATAAAAACGACTAAAAGCTATGATGGTGCTAAAAAACAGTTAGCGTCCTACTTTGTTTTAGCATACTTAAAGTCACGAGGGCGCTACAAAAGTGTAAGCGTCCTGATATTTAAAACACAAAAACTATAAGGGTGCTACTAACGACGTAAGCGTCCTGAAGTTTTAAATCATTTTAAACAACTGAAAAACAAAATGACGTTGTTAGGAGATGAGTATCCTGATGTTTTAACTTATAAAAACTATAAGTACGTTGAAGAATGATCAACGTCCTAAGAGTTACTAAGTTGGATCTTAAGTGAGGGCACTCATGTTCAAGTAGCATCCTGAAAGTTTTCCAACTTATAACTGTCAGCGTCCTTAAAGATTAAATCATTAAAAGCTCAAAAAGCAGTCAGCGAGCTGATGTAGAATCAACATCCTGACAAGTTCATTGGTTAGCTAAATGAAGGCACTACAAGTGAAGTAAGCGTCCTGATAGATAAATACTTATTCAACCATGAACTTTATCAGCGTTTTGATGTATTATCTGCGTCTTGACTTACCAAGCCCAAAAGGGCACTAGTAAGATATTAGTGTCCTGAAAGATGTATTAGCGTCCTGATGGACACTTAAAAATAGTTTTAATTTTCCATTTAACACTCGATAAATGCAATTAAAGTCCTGGTATTTTCGGATAAAATCGAACATAGAAAATTCAATGTAAATGATCAAAAATCAACTCGACTAAAACATGTAATCATGCATATTGTTGAATCATATGATAATAGATGTTCTACAACCTAAACACACTCTAATAATATAATGATATATATATTCTTCAAGTGATCATGGTTTTCAGATAGATCTTGACGACACGTTCACCATGCATCATTGATTCTTCGAATCCTTCATGTAGGATTAGATGTGTTATGCATACCATATTGTCAGAAAAAGAATGTGGTTTGTAATCATCAAAATATCGTTCATATAAGGGACATACTCTTGTAATAAACATGAGGATAATTGGTTCAACACATAAGTCAGTTTGCTAGTGGACAATGGAAGCTGACCAAAGGTTTGCTTGTAGCTGCTAAAAGAAAGCGATATTGCTCCCTATACAAAATAGAAGCAAAACTCTGCGAAGGAAAAGTGAATGCACTTGAGAAAGCGCCCACCATTAACTTGTGGCACAAGCGACTTGCACACATGAGTGAGAAGGGACTTCAAGCACTTACCAAGAAGAAGGTTTTGCCAGACATGAAAGGTATGCATTTAAATAAATGCACTCATTGTTTGATTGACAAATAACATAGAGTTTTCTTTCATAATCAGTCTCATAAAAAGTAATCCCATATTTTGCAACTAGTTCATTTTGATGTATGTGGTCCTATGAAAGTTAGAACATTGGGTGGTGCACACTATATTTTGTCACTTTCATAGATGATGCTTCCAGGAAGGTATAGGCATATATACCTTGAAAACCAAGAATCAGGTACTTGACGTATTCAAGACTTTTGACATGATGGTAGAAAGATAAACAGGGAAGCAGTTAAAGTGTATCCGCACAGATAATAGGGGAGAATACGATGGGCCATTTGATGAATGTTGCAGAAGTCATGGCATCCGGCATGAGCTAACAGTTCCCAAGACCCCACCGCATAATGGTGTAGCAAAAAGAATAAATCACACATTGTAGAAAGTACCAGAGGCATGTTGTCACATGCAAAATTACCAGAGAACTTCTGGGGAGAAGCATTAAGCACAGTCTGTCACCTAATTAATCTATCTCTAATGGCACCGTTGAATGGAAAAGTTGCAGAAAAGGTGTGGACAGGTAAAAATCTTAAATATGGTCACCTAAAAATATTTGGTTGTAGGGCATCAGTACACATATCCAAAGATGAAAGAACAAAGCTTGATGATAAAGCCAAACAAAGCATCTTTCTAGGATATGCTAATAACAAATTCAGGTACAAATTATGGGATTAGGTGACAACAAGGTTGTCAGAAGCAGGGATGTAGTCTTCTTTGAGGATCAAACCATTGAAGACATCAAGAAAACTAAGTCTCAGCCTACGATGGAAGAATTCATAGATGTGGATCCAATTCTTTCCAGGATACCAGTAAATGATGCCACAGAAGCAAAAAATCATGGAGATATCTCTCATGATGTTGTTCCCACCGATGATGGAGTTTTCACAGGTGATGGTGATCAGCAGACGCAACCTCCTTAAGAACCACCCACAGAGCTCGGAAGATCAAGAAGGGTGCACAAGCCATCAACATTGTATTCACCTCATGAATATTTTCTGCTCACAGATAGAGGTGAACCACAGTCTTATAATGAAGTTGTTGATGATGAGCACAAAATAGAGTGGTTAAAAGCTATGCAGGAAGAGATGAACTCCTTGCATACGAACCACACTTACAGTTTGGTTGAGAAAGCAAAAGGTTAGAAAGTGTTGCAGAATAAATGGGTCTTCAAGACCAAAACTGAAGACAAGAACTCACAACCAAGGTACAAGGCTAGATTGGTTGTGAAGGGTTTTGGACAAAGGAAAGGATTTGACTTTGAAGAAATTTTCTCACCGGTGGTGAAGATGTCCTCAATACGTGTTGTATTGGCCTAAGCTGCAAGTTTAAATCTAGAAATTGAACAACTAGATGTGAAGACAACCTTTCTTCATGGGCGACTTGGAGGAAGACGTTTACATGAAACAACCAGAAGGTTTCGAAGTCAAGGGGTAAAGAGCACTTGGTCTGCAAGTTGAAGAAAAGCTTATATGGTTTGAAACAGACCCCACGACAGTGGTACAAAAAAGTTTGAGTCATTCATGGTAATTCATGGGTACAAAAGAACTGCCTTAGATCATTGTGTGTTTGTCCAAAAATTCTCCGATGATGATTTTATTATACTCTTGTTATATGTAGATGATATGTTAATTATTGGACGTGACACTAACAAAATTGTCAGGTTGACGAATGAGTTAAACAAGTCCTTTGATATGAAAGATTTGGGTCCAGCTCAGGGAATCCTCGGTATGCATATCTCTCGTGATAGGAAAGCTAAGAAGTTATGGTTATCACAAGAAAGGTACATTGAGAAAGTACTTCAGAGGTTCAACAAAGGCAAATCAAAAACAATTAGTTGTCCACTTGCCAGTCACTTCAAGCTCAGTCATGATCAGTGTCCTTCTACAAACAGTGAGAAGGAAGAGATGAAGAAAATTTGTTATACTTCAGCAGTTGGGAGTTTGATGTATGCCATGGTGTGTACAACGCCAAACATTGCATACGCAGTTGGTGTAGTAAGCAGATTCCTTGCCAATCCTGGTAAGGAACACTGGACAACAGTCAAGTGCATTTTTTAGTATCTTAGAGGTTCTTCTAAGACAAAACTATGTTTTGGAAGTAATCAGTCGATGCTAAAGGGCTACACAGATGCAGATATGGCTGGAGACATAGATTCTAAGAAGTCTATATCTGGATATCTATTTACTCTAGCAGGGGGAGCGGTGTCTTGGCAGTCAAAGTTGCAGAAGTGCATGGCTCTATCTACTACAGAAGTAGAGTATATAGTTGTTACTGAAAGCTGCAAAGAAATGTTGTGGATGAAGAAGTTTCTTTAAGAATTGGGACAAAAATAAGATAAGTTTGTTGTTTTTTATGATAGCCAAAGTACAATCCATGTCAGCAAGAATCCAAGTTTCCGTTCTAAGTCCAAACATATCAATGCAAGGTATCACTACTGGATTAGAGATGTTCTTGAAGAAAAATAGATGCAGCTAGAAAAGATCCATACTAACCAAAATGGTGCAGATATGATGACTAAAGCCTGCAGAAGGGAAAACTTGAAGTGTGCTGCAGAATTGCAGGTCTAAGCGGGGTGGATCCCACCCTATGATCGGGAGGGGAGATTTGTTGGATCCCTCCATAGTGGCGGGACCCAACACCACTAACATAGTGGTGGGACCAACCACCACCACCACCATCATTTTTCTTTTCTCTTCCTCACGGCTGCTTTTGGCTGGCACGGAGTTTTTTTATTAAAATAAATAATATTAAAATGTAATAATGCATTTTGAAACCGCGTAAACTTTCCTATAAATATGAGAGGATTCTAAAAGTTCAAGGTATCCCAGAAGAATTAATTTGCTTGTATATCTCTCTGAGAGTTCTAAATTCAGAGAAAGAAATAAAGAAGGGTATCGGTGCTAGTGAAGATAATTCACGGCATCAAGTGTGTTTTATTAGATCTCTTCATATCTAGTATGGTAAGAGATTTTTCTCTATTTTTTTATGTCTAGTTGTAGACAAAAGTTTGTGTGTCCCCTTTGTTTAGGAAGAACTGTTGTACTCCATTATTTTTATAGTAGAAGTTTTTCTAGACTAGCGTCCCGTAGTTTTTACCTTTCATTTTGAAAGGGTTTTCTATGTTAAAAACTATTGTCTTGATTTTGTGTGGATTATGCATTTATTATTTTATTGATTTACGCATAAGAAAAGAAAAAGGGAATATTATTTATCATAATTTTCCCAACAGATTCCAAGTTTCTTCCATTGGAGCCGAATTAACATCTTCAATCTTCTCTCTCTGGACATTTGGGACCCATTCCATGATTCCAAAGTTAATAAAATCTACTTTTAATGCCATGAATCAATTGTTTATTTTGTTAAGATCATAGGAAGAAGGTGATGAATGCAAGCTTGATGGCATTGAAGCGTCGGGTGGAAGGCTTGGTGGTGAAAGTTTGGTGGGGGTTGGTTGATTAGGAAGTTCTAGGGTCTACAATGGGGGTGGATGCATTGAGCTTATGGAGATGCCGAGCAAGCACGGGCTTAAGTTTATTGTTGTGATGCATTTCATCGATCAATCCAGGAGAACGTTCCATGTTTTTGTTTCATGTAGTAAATTATGTTGTGATCCACACTCAAATTTTTATTCTATTTTGTGGGTTAGTTTTTACTGCGTTAGTTTTATTTATTATATAGACTGTTAGTTATTTTATTTTAAATTTTATTTTCTTTAATTCTATTTTGTGGGTCGCTGTCTTCTTTTTATTCGACTTTCAATAGGTATTTTATTAATTTATAGAGTGGTTGATTATTAGTTATTTGATTATTTGGTGAACATACAATTCCAAGAGTGTTATAGCATCAAATTGAATTGTTGAGTTGATTTAACTTTAATATTTTATTTTATTTTATATTTTAATGTTGATTGTGTAATATTTCATTTCAACGCTTATTTAAAATAATATTTTCTTATCAAGACATTGACTTAAGCTTTTCAAATTGTAAACCGTTCATTTATTATTTTTAAACAATAATTATCTATTTTACGTGCAACACGTGCCTACTGACTAATATATATATATATATGTATGCATGCATGTATATTACACTACTTATTGTATAATATCACTTTGTCATGGAATTGGTATGATGTGGATAAAATGGACTTGTGATAAGTTGTCAAATTGTGGTTGTGGATATGTGGTTTGGAGGATTTATATTTTGAAAAATTTTAGATGGAATATTGTGATTTGTGATTGGATTATAAAGTTTGTGTTGATAGGTTAGGCTGACAGGGTGTTAGATGTGTCAGGATATAACACGAGGGAAACTCTGTGTTGGTCGTGATGTCACCCTACGAAGGGGGTCATGACACAATCTCTTCGAGTGTCGTCATTAAGCTCTTGTATTCTTTTTTATTTCCCTATCAAGATTAGCTTTGATAAGATCAAAATTACAAAAGTCAAAGAGATCATCATAATCATCAAATGTTTCAGATTTTACCTTGGTGTTTTCTATTAGACAAATCACAGCCTTTTCATCTCTCGAGTCCGAGTCGCTCTCACTAGAGCTTGTATCATTCCATGTTGCTTTTAGAACCCTCTTGTTCTTCCTCTTTTCATTTAAGCTCTTTTTCTTCCTATTAAGGCAATTATTTTTGACATGTCCTAGTTTGTTACAACCAAAACAAATAGACTCACTCGGTTTGACTCCAAATTTCTTTCCTTTGTAGAATTTGGAGCTTGAACCAACTCTACCCTTTTTCTTTACAAGGTGACTAAGTCTCCTAGTTTCCATCGTCGGTTTCTTCATTTTCGATGATGATTCAGGTTTGGTAATAACATTTAAGCCTAAATCCTTCTTGTTTATTTCTTCTACTTTGGGTGGAGTAATGTCCTCCTTGAGCTTAAGTTCATGGGGCCATAAGTGATCCGCATACCTCTTCAAAAGTGTATTAAGCCAAGTTTTTGGCTTCCTCAATAACGGTGACTTTTGATTCCCAAATTTTGGGAAGACCTCTCAAGAACTTCCTAATAGTTTCTTCTTGATCTTAAATTTTTCCAAGAGTCTTCAACTCATTCAAGTACTTTCTGAGCCTAGTTATGCTTCAGTTATGGTCTCATTTTTTGCCATCCTATTGGTCTCTTACTTTTCGACAAGAATTTATTACTCTTTGGCTATCTCACAAGCACTAACCATATTAAACTCATTACTTGACAAGAAACAGAGTTAGAACTAGAAATTTGAGCATGAACCCGAGTTTTGCTTTGGTTGAATCCATTTGCTTTCTCGTTTCTTCTTTTTTATTCTGAAATAGCACAAGGGCGCTATAAGGTGCCTTGGATGGTTGGACATAACCTGCATCAAGCAATTCCCCCAATTGCTTCTGAAGCTCCGCAAGTTCAGGCGGTGCCATCCTTTAAGGTGCCTCTGCAGAAGGTCTGAATCCGGGTATCAACTCAATCTTTTGGTCTATTGCACATCTGGGAGGGAGTTTCGAACAACCCAAAATTTGGTTATTTCAACTACATCAAATGATCTTTCTAATTGGTTTAAGCGGATCACCACTCCTCGAGGAAGAGTCTCGGTTAGGAGGTGGTAAACTACTTTTAGGAATGACACAATCAGTTGTATGCCAGCCAACACACCACACCCTTATATGTATGCGCTTATATATATAGGGTAGGTTCTTGGGTAAGAACTGGTTCACGCTTTCGAATTTCAAAGTGTGATAAGGGATGTCATCCGGGGAATGCTGGGTCTCTTCTTTAGTTGTTGAAATACCTTGAATCTTTGTTTGCATACATTGAATCAAGATTTTAAAACATCATTTGCATTGCAACAACATGCACATATAGCTATATATTGGACTACCTTAGGTAGGAACACCCTTTTAGAAAAAGGAAATGAAATATAACCAAGGCATATCTTTTTTATTAGAGGTTGAATCGATCATCATCAGAAGAATTAGGCCAAAAATGACGATAAATTCTAGGAAAATAAAACTTCCATGGAAGATAAGCAAATGAAACGCGTTCATTAAAATTCTTGTAGAAACGAGAATGAAGTTTTCATTCTATACATGCCAGATCATGAATTAGTAACTGCATCCAATCTCCAAAAAAGTCCCAATTTTTTTGAACTTTTTATTTTTGGAATAGGATATGTAGGTCCCTGTAATTCGAGTGGGATTGGTCCTTGTGTGAATCCCACGTTAGCCCCAAGACGTTGATCTCTAACTAGAAAAGTGAATGCTTGAGCTTGAGAAGCTTCTAGACCAGTGGGACCGTACACAACACCAAAGTTTACCATGCATGAAGGGATGGCTAACCCAATGGAACACCTGTCACGATTTCATTTACAATGCGGAGAACATTTTAAGGATAGTACTTTGGCAATCTCTCTTGTTGGTCTCATATTTCTTTATTGCATTTATATACTCATACTCATCTCGCTGCTCCTACCAACGATAATAGAAGTTTCGAGGTTTCCCGATAGAAATATTTGTTGGATATAGCCAACATCCAACAATTCCTTCAATTCTTTTCTTAGCTCTTCTAACTCAAGCGGGGCTTGTATTCACGGTCTTGATGAAGTAATGGCGGGTGAATTAGTAGAATTTGAAGAGACCAGGGCAACCCGCCAGATATGGGAGGAATTCCACCATCGTGTCAACAATGGGCAACAAACATGTTGTTTGAGGTCTTGTTCGGTTTCAGGCTTTCCAGCAACTCCTGATGGGTGGAAGGGACAGAGGCGCCGCATGTTGGGTGCAAAAAACGTTCAGATGTTCTCAGAAATACTTGCCATGGTAAGGAAGAATGAGGGAACAAACACACTTGGAGAGCGCAGTACAACGGAGAGTCCACTCATCTATCTCCTTGGGAACAACTAGGCCCTCTAAGGTCTTTGCGGGTTCTTCGTAGCCATTTACCATGATATCCCACATCTCAACATCTTGGGCTCTTAGATAAAACCACATCCAAGTCGTCCAATGAAGGCAGTTATCACCCTTGACCAAGTGGCCTATTTATGGACTGGCCTTCACCAAAGACGCAATCTTTTGAGTTGTTTCCTGCCATAGATATCAAAGATTATTAGATCTTTAATAGGTCACTTGCTTTGATACCACTTGTTGGCCCAGATTAGAGTACAAGAGGGGGGTAATTGGACTAAATGCAAAATTTATACCAATTCAAAAATAAATAAAAGTAAAGTGCAAAAATTTAAAGTCAAGATTGCATACAGGATTTTATGTGGTTCGGCTTTTTAAGCCTACGTCTACAACTTGATCTCCGAATCAAGATTTTCAAAAGCCCAGTGAGGATCTTACGCCAAGGATGAGAATCAAACCAAATATAATCTCAACTTGCAGGTGTGAGGAACCTTTACAATCAACATTCTCAAACCTGAGAACTTTCCAATAAATAACAGGTCACTTTAAATACAAAGATATCAGAGATGAGAGGTTTCTCTTACCAAGAAAACCTCAAAAATACTTACCATAAAATCTAATCCTTACTCTAAATTGCTCAGCCAATAATATGAAGTTTAAAGTAGAATTGAAAAATGAGGAGGCCTTTCCTTTCTTTGGATTTCTTTTAATAGACTGAGAATAGGGCTTTTTATTCAATGAAGTGATTGAACATAGTGTTTTTGAAAGTTTTGAGCACAAAGAGAACTTGAAAATGCTCAGACGAATTTGCAAATAGTGTAACAAATATTTTTTAAAATGAAAACAAGTATGTTTATATAAAGCAGTTCAAAGCACAAAGAATTAGGGTTTCAATATCCCGAAAACAATTGATTTTGAATTTGAAATTCAAACCAAACAGTTTGATTCTTTCGTGGAAGTGTAGGTAGGAAAATACATTGTAAAACCTGATCAAAATAGTGAGGCATGAAAATAGACTTAGGCATGTTACACCCTATAAATTGAAACAACTAGATAATACATCATAAATGACATAAAGCAGCAGTGTTTGCATGAACATTGTACTCAACATGAAACAAGAATTGAGGATGGAAGTTCCTCGAATTAAGCCCAATGAAATGCCTAGCGAAGTACCCAGCGAAGTGCCCGAAAAAGTGCCCACGTGCCCAAGCATGTGCCCAGGGACGTGGGCACTTTTTCGGGCAGTTTTGGAGCACTTCGCTGGGTACTTGTCGGGCACTTCATTAGGCATTTCATTGAGCTTAATTCGAGGAACTTCCATCCTCAGTTCTCATTTCATGTTGAGTACAGTGTTCATGCGAACATTGTTGCTTTATGTCATTTATGATGTATTATCTAGTTGTTTCAATTTTTGGGGTATTACATTGGCACGTGGGCACTTTTTTTAGCACTTCGCTGGGTACTTCGTTGGGCACTTCATTAGGCATTTCATTGGGCTTAATTCGAGGAACTCCCATCCTCAGTTCTCATTTCATGTTGAGTATAGAGTTCATGCGAACATTGTTGCTTTATGTCATTTATGATGTATTATCTAGTTGTTTCAATTTTTGGGGTGTTACAAGGCATGTTGCTTTTGCAAGTCCATAAATGTTAGTTTCTCTCTAACACATGAAGCAATGTTCTACTCAAACAAAAAGCGCACTGGTCTCTGAGAATCATAGAAACGTTTCTATGTTTTGTGCACTAGAGTAGTGCGCTGGTTTAGAAAGGGCAGTGCGCTGGTTTAGAAAGGGCAGTGCGCTGGTCATTGTCACCAACTCGATGGACCAAAATTCAGGAGCACCTAGATTTTTCTGTGCTCAAGGTGCACCACTACTGCTCATAGGTAGTGCGCTGGTCTCAGTAGCCGAAACCAAAAGTAAACCCGAGAATGAGCTTGCTGGTCACTGTGAGGAGCAGGTTGGTTTGGCTTTGGACACTTAGACCTAAATTTTCTTTTGAAAAACAACATTTAAACTCATTTACATCAAATCAAACACTCAAACAAAGTTTCTAATGATTTGAAAAACACTTGAAAAACAAAACCATAGGTTCAAAATCGAAATTAACTCAAATTTGAAAAAAATTTCAAACACAAGTTTATCGCTTTGGAAAACTTTTGTTGGACACCCAAGAAGGAGGTGAATTGGGTGTTATGGCCGATTTTGAAAATTCAAAGTCCTTAAGGGAAATCCTTGATTAAATTAAGTTATATACTCAAATTAATTCAAAGTACGTAAAGTAAAGTGTGGAAATTAAAATACAAATGCACACAAACATTTTTATGTGGTTAAGAAAACCTTTTCCTATTTCACGCCTAGAAAACCTTCTCTAGGATTTCATTATACCGTGATTCACTTCAAGGGTGTAAATCAAACCGTTACAATATTTTTTTCAAGGTTCAAGACAAACCTATCCTTTTTCGGGTTAAGGATGAACCTACAACTTTCTTTTGCGAGATAAAGAAAAATCAAAAATCCTTTTCACAGGTTAAGGATAAACCATTTGTTCCTTTTTTGAGGGCAAAGGAAAAATCAAATTCCTTTTTGCGGGATAATGAATAACCACTTGACCCTATTCAAGATAAATGGTGAAACCAAACTTTGATTCCAACCTTGGAATCACAATGATATTGAATCACTTTACTTGGTTTATTTCAACTAGAAATAAACCAAAAAGACTAAATACAACAATTAAAATGTTTGTTGTAAATAAATAGAACAAGTATAATAAGGTCAACAATACAAATGCCCAAATACAATATATGAAATTTCAGCTTAATGAAGAGAGACCTTATAATGATATTATATCTTTCGTGCAACCATATTTGCTAAAGAGAATGATTTTGAAGAAGCTTTAAATGGTGCACAAAGTGGAAGCTTGAAATCTAGATTTTGGTTCAAAACATTTGGCTCTAGGGTTTTGAAAATGTGAGAAATGGTTTGATTTTGAAAATCACTCAATGGACTTACATTTGTGTCTCTCTTGTGTTAAAAAGGCCTAAGTGCATGTATTTATAGTCTGAAATTGAGCAATAGTCATTAGACACAAGAAACTAGCCGTTGGGGGCTCAAAAATAAAAAAAAAATATGATCGTTGGAATCACACCCAGACAGTCATCAACGCACTGCTCAAAAGCAGGAACGTGCTGCTTTGTTGACCCGCAAGCCCAAAACCCAGAACTCAGAAACTATGCTCCATGTTGCTTTAAGGTGGGAGGACACTAAGCTGATCATTGAGGGAGCGAGATGCTCTGGTGGGCAATTTACAAGACTTGACCAAAAACATGAAAAACTTGAATTTTTGAATTTTAAACTTTATGAACACTTTTAGACAATGGAATATGATTAAAATACATAAAGTTTGATGAACAAAAACCTTAGAAAACACTTCAAACAAAGAATCAAAGTCTAGGTTCAAAAACAAGTTAAAATGAAAAATTTAAACCTTAGAAAAACAAAGTATTTGAAAAACTTTGTAGAAATATGATTTTGTTAAAACAAGTGCAAATATGATTCAAACAAGTTTGAAATACTTTCAGAAACATAAACAAAAACATGTTTAAACAGTTGAAAATTATTTTTATAGAAAACTTAATGTACGAATGAATTTTAAAGAATGATTGAGCAATATTAAGACAAGTAGGTTACATCATAATTCTAGACACATAGACCTCTCAACCTTTTGTTTCTTCTTTCCTTCAAGTTGTCCAAGCTTTAGGTATGAATGATCCTTTACTTTGAGCCTTTGCTTGAGGGACTTAAAATACTTTGATTTTGTATTGACTCTTTTCCAATTTAGGTGTTAAAATATACTAGATAGAAATATTAACACCATTTGTTATATTGTTTGTTAGCATCAAAACACTTAAGAGAAAATTAAGTGGAAAACCACTTAGGTCAACAACTTTAAGATTTTGAGAATTAAAGGAAGAAGTGACTGAGTAATCGTAGAATGGGTTCTACAAGCTTAAACAATATCTAAGCAATTACAAATATAAAGATTCAATCTTCATCCTTGATCCACAGAGAATTCTTCATGCTTGATTTGATAAATATGATCATGATGAACTAATATGAAATTCTCACACATAAAGATTAGTACATGAAAGGAATGTTGCTTGTAATCATCATAATACCCATCACGGGGGTCATTGGTTCAATACAGTGCCTTTTCCAATAACTTTAGTGCAAAGATTATTTGTCGTTTGTACTTCTTGACCAGTAGCAATCTCCTCATAAGTCTTGAAAAAACTATGATCTTTGCAAATGTGAATAGTTGCTTCAGTGTCAAACCACCATCCACTCTCATTTGCTATCAAATTTGTTTCACTCACTAATGCAATGAGTTTGAGATCTTCAACCATGTTACTTTCTTTGGTCCCATATTTCTTCATAGTTCTCTTTCGATGATGGTAGTCTCGAGCATAATGACCAGGTTTGTCACAAAAGTAGCATTTTCTTTTATTCTTGGAATTATTCTTATCGGAGCTTATCTTCTTGAAACTTTTGTCATTCTTAGGCCTTAACTTATCATGTCTAACCCCATGGTTATTAACCATATTAGCCTTATAAGACTTAGTTTCAGATTGTTATTATTATTATTTTTTTGTCTTGATTTCTTGAATATTCTCCAATTCGAATGTGACACTGTTAGGCCTCCATAGTATGGCTCTTCTCTTCATGCTTGTGTTTCCTTTTATAATTATTCTAAGTTTGAAAGTAACTTTCAAATAATTACCCCCACTTGAAATTCTTCTTCAAAATTTATACCATGAGTTTTAAGATCACCAATGATTTGTTGTATTTCATGCATTTGTGCATGAACCAACTTATCATTAGTTATTTTAAAATCTATATACTTAGAAATAAAAAAACTTTTTGTTACTTGTCTCTTCATTGCGGTATTTGTTGTCCAACACAGTCCATAACTTATTTGCAGTCTTAATTGTGCGGTATGCACCATACACATTACTAGAGAGTGCATTCAAAATATGTCTGTGACACATATAGTCATCTATCTTTTTTTTCCTAAGCTTCTTCTTGAATTAATTACTATCTTCCGAAGTTGGTTCAGGAATAGGTTTAATGTTTGTTGGCCCAGATATGTTCAAGAGGGGCGTGAATTGAACACTTAGACAATTTAAAAATAATTACAATGGCAAAAATTAAAGTGCAGAAAGTAAGCAAATATGCACAGTCGATTTATAGTGGTTCGGCTACTTGCCCAAGTCCAGTACCTAACCTCCTCAGTTAGGATTTTGAACCTTATCACTAAGGGACTCTCTTACGGGTGAGAATCAAACAGTTACATATTTTCTCAACTTGCGAGTGTGAGAACAACCGTTACACTGCTCAGCTTACAAGCGTGAGACCAACCTATGCTTTCTCAACTTACGGGTGTGAGAACTACCGTTTCTCAACTTACGGGTGTGAGACGACCTAACCTCGTTGAATAAAGAATATCAACTCAGTAGTTTATCTAACTACTGTTACAACCTTGATACAATATACAAGATATGAAATTGAGTACAACTATATCCTATGAACTATTTCTCAAATTTCTCTTTCAGCAAGAATGATATAAGTAAAAACAGTGTTCAACAATTTGAGTGAAAACAGTTCAAACTTTCAAATAGATTTTTAGATAAAGATAAATGTTAGCTCAATATGAAAATCACTTGAATACGTAAAGTCTCACAGTAAACTCTTTGAAAATAATGCGACTTAAACGTTTTCTTGACCAGATGAAAATTCGACTAACTTTCAAAAAGTATTTTAGCTCAAAGAATTTTTGGTGGTCTTAACAAATTGTTAAGTGTCTATATTTATAGACTTGTAGAGATGAAGTTGTTGTTCATTTGAATTTGAATTTCAAATATGAACGTTTACTCACAATAGCTAGAATATATCACGAAAACTGCAACTGCATATTTCATGAATATTCTGATTTTCTCCAGATACACGAATAAAGAAAGTTTTTAGAAGACGTGGTTTGTGAATCAGAGAATATCTCTTACAAATACAGAAAATTGATTTTGTACGAAAAGTTATTCTGAAAAGAACGCTAAAAGGACGTACATGTCAGAACAACAAAAATATCATGTCTGTCGTTTTGTTCCTTTGAGGGCGCTCATAGAATATCAGCGTCCTACTAAACAATGAAGTGAGGGCGCCACTGAATAGTAAGCGTCCTGACTTGTTTTGGCAATAAAACAGCTTAATTCATGAGGGCGCTACTTCGCAGTGAACGTCCTGTTTATTTTAAAACTTTTGACACACGAGGGCGTTACTCAAGAGTGAGCGTCCTGAACTATTAAAAACAGTTTTAAAATAATGTTAAGTGCGCTAACGGACAGTAAGCGTCCTGAAAGTTATTTAAGTTGATTCTAAAGATGAGGGCGCTTCTACCCAAGTAGTGTCCTGATAATTTATTCAACTTATAACTTATCAGCATCCTGAAAGATAGAAATAACTTAAAGACAAAAAGAATTTTCAGCGAGCTGAAACTAAGTCAGCGTCCTGACATTCTCAAAGGTTGATAAAGGAAAGGTCGCTATTACCAACCTTGAGCATCCTAAAATTTTATCAACGTCCTGACTCATCAAGTCCCGGAGGGCGCTGCTAAAACATTAACGTCCTAAAAAACTTTATAAAAGTGGTTTTTGATTTCTCAATTAAAACTCGATAAAACATCATTGTTTCTTTTAATCAAATCAAATACTTTAGAAATCATAAGGTACAGGTAAAATGTTACGATCAAAATATGCAAACGATAAAAAACTTACTGAGAGTAAGTTGATCGATGGACTTTACAATCTAAGTATAGATAGACTCAGAACTTTACTTTGTGATGTTCAATAGGCTTGTGAGCACAATTCCTTGATCTTGATTCTTGATAAATCTGAAATACTTGACAAGATCAGTAGATACACAAACTAAAGATATTTGGAATCATCAAAACATTCATATCATGGGGTTCATTGAGAAAACAATGTTGTCGTCTAAAATGCAGACAAGTTTCAATGAAGTTAAAAATAACATCATTTTCTTTTGCCATCTTGTTAAATCTTCCCTATCACCGCTCTCCAAATGTTTGAGATCTTGATTCATAATCTAAATCGAATGTGTGACAGTTTTGTCCATTGCTAAAGAGTTTTGCCTAAAAAAATGTTGGTGCAAAAGATGTGTTAGTGCAAAGAGAATGGAAGAATGTTGATGATCTATTGGCTTAGAATGTTGATGATCTATTGGCTTTAAGGTATGTTCTGAAAGACATTATCTTTTAGGCAATATTTCTCCCCTTCTAGTAGAACCGCGAGAACACAATGGGTTGTGTAAAAACTCACTTTTAGGATACAATGAAGTCTCGCTCAAACGATTTTGAATATGGATTGTGTACACTCCAACTCAACCAAGATCACATTAAAAAAAATTAGAACGGGATGATGTCAAGAAGAAGAAGAAAATAAAGCAAGGAAAATAATTAATCACTTGATTGTGATTGAGATAGTATGTAAATGAGGGCTTGGACCCCTATTTATAGTTTTCTTCATGCCTATTGACTAATATATATGTCCCATTGATTAGTTGCACCCTTTTAATTAATAGACACCTATTCATGTGAATAAATATGTCTATTAAATTAAAATTCTCATTTCATAAAACAATACCTTTTCATTGAATGATACATGTCTTTTCATTAATAGACACCTCTTTCCAATGGATACAATTAGATTCAATGCAACCAAAGCAACCATTCATCATAAATATCTCTTTGCCAATGGATACATAAGTGACCATTCAGATGATACCCCAAAACAAATAATAATTAAAATATTTTCCAACATAATCAACACAAGTTCTCTATCCTTCATGTGGTCCATTGTTGTACTAATTCTAGAGAAATATTAATGGGAATTTGCCTTTCTTAGATTGTTTAATCATCTACCCACTCCTCATTCGTCCTCCTTTACAAGTCTAGTGCATACGTAGCCTAATTATTCTCCGAGACCAGTTTTGGCCTTCCACTTCATACTCCCATTTATGTGGTAGATGCTTTTTCAATTTCACTTGGCCCTCCAATATATTCTTTTGTATTAGCAATTACGAATAAGAGTTACTTTGCCATGACAATGAGTAATTACTTCCATTTCTGTCAAACCACACCAGGCTACAAAAACCCATATCTAACATCTCTACTGAATTCCAATTCCTAAGCTAAACACTTATATTGGATACATGTTAAGTTTGATCTATTTTCGTTGATGTGTTAAAGAATGATTGCTACTTTTCACATATATGTTTGCTTTTGTTCTAAGTATATATAACATGGAATTGAAATATAAGATCTTTTGTCAAACATTTGAATTTGTTGACTTAAAGTGATTTTTTACTTAGTTCATCTCCTATACGTTTTTATGTTAACAAACTATATCACTTATGTGGGCTAATGTGTGTATTTGAGTGCATTGTAATACTTAGACATATATATGTGAAGGAAATACAAGATCAAGAGACCTCTTCGAGCAGAAGATTTTATATACACAAAGTTAGGACAAGGGGAAAACTTGAAGAGAAGAGAACAAGAGACCATGTGAGTCTAGTTTTAGGTTGCAACGATCAAGATATCACCTCCAACAACAAAGATCATATTTTGTCATTTGTTGGATACAATTAGCAACGAAATAATCTTTGTATGCTAAAATATTCGTAATTACAGCACTACTTTGTTGTAATATAGGCTTTTACATCAATAAATTTTTATTTTTACTATTAATTAATTAGATTTTATTTTTTATTTAAAAATAAAATTTAAAGGTTAACGTATACCTAATACTATAATTTTTTATAAAAGATTTAAAGATAATATATATATATATCTCATTTACTTTTATTAAAAAGTGAAATAAAAAAATTGTAAAACATGAGATTTGTCTACGTCAAAAGGCATCAGTTTGGCTATAGTTGGGAGGCAAGAATGTGGCGTGAGACATATTGAAAACATGAGAAACTTGTAAAACTAGTGGGAGAGGCATCATTGCCATTGTCTCCAACTACTTTACTACTCCAATCTTGAATATATTAATTGCTACTCTTCTTCCTCCTCTCTTTTAATTTAGTGCGGTGGTGGGTGCTCCAGCTCTCCCTACCCAATTAAGGTCTCTATCTTAAGATGATATTCTGATATAATTTTAATTACGAAATAAAGAAACAAAAAATCACAGGATGGCTTGGTGTCGCATGATTAAGAATTTCGTATACTTCACAGTACTGATGGCAAGTTTAACTAATAAAAGAAGACTTTTTTTTTCCCTTTCGGACCCAGATATAAAAAGTGGACTTAGTTGGAATTTGACATGCATTAAAATGTCAAACTCAGTTTTTTTTTTTTTTTTTTGGTTTTCATAAGTGTCTCTACATCGTTTGAGTCTGGGACTAATCCTCATTTAAAACGGAAGTAGAATGATATACTTCTTTTAATAAGGAAACTTCAAATAATCGAATCCTAAAATTTTTATACAAAAACGATATTGAGACTCAACGCGCTTCTACTAAACCAACCACTGGTCAAAACTCGCTAAAAGTTATTAGAATATCAATTATAATATTCATAATCAGTTAATTAATAAACACAGGTTTTTTATAAAATTACATATTATTTATTAATGATTAAAGATAAAAATCCTAATTATAAGATTAAAATTTAAGATGAAGTGTCATGAAATATATGGTTTCATTCATTTTCTTTTTCTCTAGCTCTATTTGAGTAGGTGCTTGACTGTATGGTTAAAAGGTTAATGCGTTAGATCATAGTAATTATATTGCAAATAGGTTGAGTGGTGAAATATATACGATTTTTGATGTTGCCGATCGACCTCAGTAATCCACATAAAGTCTACTATATACAGATCGTCCCCTGATGATAATGACTCCCACTATACATATTTATATATATTTATGTGAGCCACCACTTTTCTTTATTCCATTTATTTATTTATGCCATTCACAATATTTCCCGGCAAGTATCTTTCGTCTCTTTCTTTTAATTCCCGTGGTTCCAGATTTACCAAGACCTCTCTTTACACGTCCTACTCGCCGCGTCCGCCCACCTAATCCGCGGCACATTAGATATGGCTTCAAACACGAGGGCTTAATGCGCTAATATAATATTATATTCTCCTATGTAAATGTAACGCCCCTAAGTGGTACAGCTAAGTAAAGATTTTAGCTCAAATCAGCTGACATTTATGAAACATAAAACATATGATGTTAGCTAAAATCGGTTGCAGTGAGTGGAGACGTTAAATTGTGCTTAAATTGATCTGATGTGATCTAATAATGTATGATTGGGTGCATTAATCAAATTCGTTAGATCTCGTCTAAGAATGATCAGACTCGATCCAATGGTGTAAAAATAAATATTATGTATAACTACAATTTGTAGACTTTCAAAACTTAGAAATTTATTTCAAAAAATTTTAAATTTTTTGAATTTTCTTCTTTTTTTTTTCTTCTCTTTTAACATTCTTTTGTGAGTGAGTATAATTAATTTGTCAAACTCTACCACTAATCTAGTTGATTATTTTAAAAGCTAAAAATTGTCACCATACAGGGAACAAAAACAGCACTACAGATCTTCAAAATTAAAGTTGTTTGATTAAACGCTGTTCCTCTCAATATACGCATACATAATCCGCGAAGTTTCATCAGAAGCTATCCAAATCTAGTCTATAAATAGGCAAGAAACCCACCAAAAAAAAAAAATTAATTACTATATCTTTGAGGTTGTGATCGATTTAGCTAGCTTGTGGGTTTGGAGCAGGAGCAGAGACGATACTGATCGGCTTGGCTAGGAAGGTGGGCACGTCGTTTCCTGCCATTACAACAACAATCTTGGGCTCCTCCACCTGTGGCTCTGAAATCGAAGACACCGAAATAGGCTTTTCTACATCATTAAACTGCGATTGATCTGAAGAAGAAGAAGCAGTAGTAGTATTGCGGTAGTGTGTGCACAACAAGATGATGAGTGCTACTGTTATTAGCAGAATCGCAGCGGCTATGCCTCCGAACAGAAAAGGCAAAGGAGAATGCCACAGTCGGAACCCAGCAGTTGCTGGATGACTTGCTGTAATACTACTACTGCTAATAGGCGCGCTTGCAATAAACCTCATACTTCTTGCCAGTGGTGTGTTTTTTGTTCTACAACTACAAGGAAGTTGATTACGGGGGTCTTTATTCGATTTATACTTATAGACGCCAATTTGCGCTCACTGTACGTAGTGGCTCGCAGTCCAAGAAAATTAATTATTAATTAGAAAAAAAAAACATATTTAGAATATGTGCACATAATAATAATTAATAGTACCCTCGAGGAAGGTTCTCTCGTTGCGCTGGAATAGTAATGTTTCACTATTATACATGATGATGTACACAGATCTGGAAAAAAGCTGGATGTTTGCTGGGTTCCCACGTCGGATGATGCGTTGGAGCTAGCCCAGCGTCTCCCTCGCAATATATTTATGGCATACATATCTTTTGAAAGTTTCTATATATACTCACTAAAAACACACGTTCTATCTAACTACTTTACTAAATTTTTAAGAATATATAATACATGACAAGTAAATAAATTAAGTATTTTTTATCGATACATTAAAAAATACCCTATCTTTTTTAATAATGCTAAATAAACTCAAAAATACAGTACTCATCATCAAGGCCTTTCAAAGGTGATACGCATTTAAAAATAAATCAAAAGTCTTAGTGATGCCACGTTAGATGAATTTGTGTTTTGAGTGTATTTTTATCTTTATTTAGCATTACCCAAAAATATGACTGTTGGTGTGTTGTTTAGGTAATTAAAGCTTTTAATATTCTCTTCGTCATAATATAAAGGAAAAGAAGGGAAAAAAAAGACAATAGTAAGAATCTATAGAATTTGGTGTCGACGATTCGATTTGGATCAGTTTAATGCTCAAATCTAAACCAAACTAAATATAAACGGTTTATTTCAAATTACCAAACTAAATCAAATCGAACCTAATATAATCGGTTTGGTTTAGTTTGAGTTAATCGATTTAAAATTTTACATGTACATACATTAAATAAATTAAAATAATGAATTATATATGTATATATATAAGGTAATTTTTACTTTTTTAATGCTTATTTAAAAAACTTAGAAACCATCTTTACTATATAAAAATGATTATATAATTTTTTAATGAAAATATTTATATCATAAAAAAATTATAGACATTAAAAATAAATATTAATAGTTTTAATTTTAGAATCGGTTCGGTTCGATTTAGATCGATTTTTAAAGTCTCAAACCGCAATCCGAACCAAACCTATCGGTTTATATTTTTTTCAAACCTAAACCAAATCGAACTTATTAAAAAATCAAATAAAACACATCGATTCAGTTCAGTTTCACAGTTTAAATCAATCCGTTGACACTCCTGTTTCTATGTTTTTTCTTCTATAGTACTATTACTCTTTTTATGGCTTACTTTAGCTCCATACACGTCTTGATCACTTAGATTTTATCATATATGTGATGTCAACTTCAAGCTTTTATAGATTTCCAGTGAGTCAATTAATAACAACCCAGCTCGGACAATTTAGATATTTTTAAAGTATTTACTATTATTATTATTATTGTTGTTTTGAATTTGGTTAAAAGATAAAACAATTAATTCGTTTTTCTACAAATCTATCCTAAAACTTTACGAAAATTGCACTAAAATTCTGTATTTTTTTTCCTCTTATTTTTATTAATTCATACTAAAAATAATATTTAGTATTTAAGTGTATTAAGCCCTTACAAATGCTTTAATTAAGCAGATAGTCATTCAATTTCAAATTAAATTGAATTCAAAAACCAAATAATATCACCTTCCCTTTGCTTTTAGCTTTTTCCCTCTCCTTATATCACCCTCCCTAGCTAGTCAATTCTAGCTAGCAATCATATACTTCTTACCCACCCAACATATAGAACCTTTCTCAGTTGCTAACTCATCAGTGCATATTAAAAAATTTCTAAAATCCTTTTACATGCCCGAGCCACCACATCCACCAACTTTGTCCACACATGACCACATTAGAACTTCAAGAGTATTATATATATATATATATATTGTCAAACAAGGAGGGCTAGGGCCATTAGCTAATGCCTTAATATATTATGCTCGTTAAATAGCAAGTCAAACTTTATTAATGCTTTGTCTCCCAATACAAATTGAAAGCTTAGGATTTCTTTGTTTATATTCGAATATGCTACGAGCCTGGGAGTTCCTCGCAATAAATAACAAAAAAAAGATATATACAATATGCTTAGATTGCACTTTTCACTTTAATTTTCCTTTATGGTATTCAAGCTTTAATATGTATAACAAAGAGACAAAATACTTAAAATGAAGTACAACCATTCCCAACAATAGCTAGGAAGTACTACTGTTGCAAAAGTTAGGATATATATTAAAATTTATATATAATTACTTGAGAAGAAAATAACTAGAGACTAGAGTGCTATTCACAAGTATAGGAAACATTCTTCTCAATAGTGCATGCATGATGAAAAATATTATGAAAATCAGATAACAAAACTAGTCAGTGCATGTACATCCCCTGTTCTTCTTGAGCTTTATTAATTATTTTCTCAGTTTCCCATAAAAAAAAAAAAAAGTCGTGTTTCTAATATATAGAAAGATTTTGTCTATATATAAACATATATCAAGGCACGCCCGAACAAATTATATATGCTTGGGCTTTCTTAATTCACATAGGAGAAATTTATTAATGGTGTTCGATCTTAAACTCTTTACACATTGCGTTTGTTGTATGATGAACGTGGATTGAGAGCCTTGAGTTCACCAAACTCCCACTCAATTAATCCATTATAAAGATGGGAAATTAAGATATGTCTTGTCTATATTATTTATAAAGTCAAATTTTTTTATTGATAGTGTATTTTTTTTATCATAATTTCAATAATACTTTTTTTTTATCTATTACAAATTTTAATTTTTAACCTATATTATAAATAATTAAGGGGTATTTTTGAAATAATTAAATCTAACAAACTCACTTTTTTAATTTTTACATTTTTTTATGTTTATTTTAGCTGACATATGCAAAGGATGAGACTTTATCCTTTAAACACTTTTAAAATAAAAATAAAATAAATAAAAATTATAAAATATAATTGTCAATCACATGCAATGTTGTTGTATGTTGACTATATATATATAGAACGAACAAAAGAATTAAAGAGAGATGAAATTATACTCAAACTTCCTAGCATCTATATATTTCCAATGTTGATGAAGTACTTCTAGTAATTATCCTGTTTTCTACATTAAACTGCAGTTGTTATTTCGCTTCCAAACTGAACAACGAATGGAATTTATTTGTACGTATAAAAAATGATCGATGAACTGAAATTCAGTTCCTTCCGCCCTCTCCTTCCCTCCGGTGCCCCCCATTAACTTTTATTGAACGGACCAAACTTTCCAATTGAATTTAAGTAAGAAAGAATTAACAACTAGAAAATACAAATTATGATCAGAACCATACTATATATGGGGTTGAACCAATTACAACTCACTGCTTTTATTAATAGAAATGCAAGCTTCGAGGTACTTCAAACCCCAAATTTAAAAAAGAAATCTAATTAAATAAGAATCATAACATGTCAATTTCTTCTTTTTCCTTTACAACCTAAAAACTGGGGTGGAACAGTTGTTGCTTTCTTAATTTAGACAAAATATTTGCCCTTATTGTTTTTCGTTTTATTTTTTTTTTAATTTTATCTTGGTATAGGATAGAATATATTTGAACACCCATGACCTCATAATTAAAAACCGTTTAGAGTTTAATCAATATTGTTCATTTATCAATGGATCGAATACTCCACCCAAATTCTCTTGAAAAATACACGAATCTCTAGGAAAACAAGCATTAAATACAATATCAACCCAATTATATATTTCACTCATGTATTCATTTTGTTGAGACCGTACTTGCTTGCATCCATAATTAAGGCTAGGAGAGTAACAAAACAGGCTCAAGTCCACGGGCTTGGCAGGTTATGCAGCATGGTCCTAGCCCTAAAATTGTAAACAGATACATCAACTTTTACTTCTATACGACTGTACCTTGTCCTTCCTTAATTATATCATTTATTACATACATTCAATCAACATGAAAGTATAATTTAGCATGTACCTACAATATATATATATATTTTGTAGTTAAAATATTAATTTTCTTTTACTAGTTAAGATTATTCAAGCTTTCAAGTATAGTGAGTACTACAGTCCAAAAAAAAAAAAAAGTGTAGTGAGTACTAAATTTTACTAAACAGCTTGGCTAGTGTCCATCATCATTACAAGGAAAAAGTAAAAGTACGAAGTGCTTAATTTGATTTGATCTCCAAAACGACGAAAATGCAAGTAGAAGAACAAGAAGGGAAAAGTTCTTTGGTTGCCTTTGTGTATAAGGCCTTCATGATGCACGATCAGTCCATGAAGAATTTAATTAATTAGACTTATAGCTGGTTGGGGTGTATTGAAGATGAAGGCTTGGCAAGGAAGGCGAAAGAGTCATTTCCAGCCATGATTACAGCAATGTTTGGTTCCATCTCGATCAGTTGAATCGACGACTTTGCTGGTTCTTCTTCGAGGTCACGCTCATGTAGCTGCGTGTTTGACAAAGAAGCACTACGGTGGGTGCAAACGAGGATGATCAATGCTGATGCCATGAGAGCAATCACAACGGCTATGCCACCAAAGAGAAATGGAATAGGAGAATGCCATAGTGCATTTGGTGTGCTTGCATGCTTCATTGCTAGTAGCTCCTTTACTTCGATTATTTTCTACCTTGATACATATGTGAGGTTGATGAATGAATGGTTCCAGTCCGTCTTATATTGGAATATATATATATATATATATTACTGGGCAGTAGCTTTCCAGACTCTCTAAATGCCACTTTTTGTTATATATAATAAATTTTACTGTTCATAATTTGGAGCTAGTAATATTATTTAATAGCAAAGTATGAGGTATATCAAATTTGTGATGGGAATATGCTGCGGAGAAGATGCTTTTCTTCAATTTTTCTCAAATTGGGATATTCACCGAAACCCGAGTTCTGATCAGTTAGCTGATTTCAATTTAATGTTGCAACTTTGCCTGTTGTATGAAGCCTTGGTTAATGGACCGAATTAAAGGTGGGGTTTGACTTTTATATATGATTAATGTTATATGTACGTTGAGTGTCAACGTTATTTTCTAACGTTAACTGTAATCCCCTGAAAAAGCTAAAAATCTACTTTCTAATTTCAAATGTAATCCCTGAAAAATTTGAAAATATCTACATGATCATCATTAAATCCTAGAATTAACAATACTATTTATAATACCTATTGCACCTCAGCCCTCTCTCGTTCTCTCTCACTCTCTCTCGCTCTCGCCCCCTCTCGCTAGCTGATCTCGAATCCTCAAGAAGATCGTGTCGGCGAAAGGAGTCCATGGGAGATATCAGAAGAAGAAGAAGAAAACCAACGAGCACAGCAGAAATGGTGTCGAGGATCATCAAGAGAACCCCTACAAAACCCTCAAAAGATCGCCGACCCCGTCGCCGCAAGAAATCGCCATTCAAGAACGTCGCAAATGCTTCGTCGGTCGTCTTCGCTTCGATCAACAACTCGATCTACGCTTGCCATCGCCGCCTCATCCGAATCTTCGCCAAGATCACCGCGATCGAAACCCCGAATCTCCGAAAGCAAGGGTTCCATCTCTTGAAGAAATTTCCCCAAGAAGAACACTACAATGATGATGATGATCATGATGAACTCTTCTTTTGCCCTAACTGAAGCAAAGTACGTCGCCGGAAAGAACATCAAACACATTGTTCTTGAGAATGTTCAGAGCGCGTCATTGAAAGTGAGATCGCGCCAAGAGAATGTCGTCGGTGTGAAGCTTCCGAAGTTCGATTACTTCAATGAAGGCGAGACCAAAAACGATTTCAAAGTGTAGGCTCTGTCGTCTCTCAGGTCCACGACAATCGCGATTTTTCGGTGAGCGTCGGCGGTGTTGGTGGTGTTGCTGCTACTGCCGGAGAGAAGGCCACCAACCCCGTAGGGAATGGCATGCGGAATGCCAGGGTGGGACGCCCGACGTAGGCATCTCCAACCACTCCTCAATCCCCGTAAGGTGGTTGAGACCCTACGAGCCTTATCCCAAACAACGACATAATATAAACAGGTACTAAACAAAACTGCATACCGTATTAATCATCAAAGACAAGAGATACTCTATAAAAATGAACCATAAATAAAATCGTCATGATCCCTACAGTCCATCAAGATTGACATACACATAAAGTCCAAAACTAAGGGTACAAAAAAAATCCTCATATGCCCACATGGTCTATCTAACAAGTCTCAACTCACCTATACTACAATGTGGTAAGTGTTATAATCACATAGTCCAAAATATAATACATCATAATTTAAAACACAATTCAATCAAAATGCCTCGCAACTCACATCGAGGCCTTGGATTCTCTCGCCGGCAAGGCCTTTAAGATATGACTACTCCTTTGCCCTTATTCAGGACAGAAAGACCTGAAAGAGGAAAATGAGGGTGAGCCAACGGTGCCCAGTGAATAGAATTCAAATATGCTATCAATACTCATCAATAAATATCATGTATTCATGTCAATGTGTAGCATGATTAAAAGCTCATAACATATAGATATCAAACATTTATAATAAGTTCGATGCAAGTAAAAGCTTATCAATTTGGATCCACATTCCACATGCATTGAGGTTACTAGTGCACGTCTATTTCACCGTACCGTTCTCATCTCCAAATATTTCCTTTTTAAAACCCTCCTATGACAAGGTTAAGTCCCCCTATTAGCCAGATAGATGGGCCCAACCAAAGTCATAAGGTTTTCTCAAATTAATGTATCATTCAAAACATTAGGACACATTCATGCTTTCAACATACAATATATATAAGTGATATGATGACATAAAATATATAATCATAAATGAAGTCTACTCACAACCAAGCCTCGCGAGAGTATCTAACTACACATGGCCACCAAACCGAATCAACCCAATCAAGATCCTTAAACATTCATCAACATCCTACCATACATCAATTTCTATGCTTAATCACATAGACATTACACATCAACCCTAAATCAGCCCACATATAGACAATAGACCTAAATCCCATATAATCCCACCATTCAACTCAAATCACATGACTTAGGCCTCTAATGCATAGTTCTCATTCATAAACCATTCTATTAATAAAAAATAATGATTTTCAATTCCTTAGGCATAAACATGCTCAAATTGGGCCATTTGATCACAAGTAGGCGTAACCCATGATATGGTCACAACCACCAAATCAGTAGCACAATCAACCCTAACCATGCTTAATTAAACATAAGTTGCATCAATTCAATGATTCTAGGCCAAAAGCATCAAAAGCCCTAAAATATGAAATTTTTCATACTTAGGCCATATTGTCGATTTACACTAGGTCACCATGTTCAGCCATGTATATCACTGATTTTGCATCATGGGTTCATCAACAATGGCAACTAGGTCACCATAGTTGACATGCAAACTATTTGGAAAGGTCTAAGTTCATATTCTAAATTTAGGTCTAATACAAGCAACCCTACCAATTCTTCATTTAATATTCTGTTCATATGTATCAATCTACCAACAGAAATATTTAATCACAAAATCAACCGTACAGATTGAAGTATGTTAAGAAACAAACCTTCTGTCCAAACATCAGCGTAATCCAACGGTGGACCAAAATGATAAGTCTCTTTGATGAACGAGTCTCTAATAAGACAATTTCTCCTTTCCTGCTGCAAATACTCGATCTCAGATGACTATATCACGCAACATGTTTAACCCATAAACATCTCCACCGTTCAGAATTCAGACAGATCAGTTGTAAACCACATTACCAAATATCATATCCATCCAACGGTAGATTCAGGAGATCTATAAGTTTCATCTAAACTGCGCGAGAAATCCAGACTTTCCGACCAGCTTTGTTTGAGTGGCTATATCTCTTAGACGAAAACTCCAATCAAGATCTCTACCGACCAGAATGAATACCCATAAGATACGAACTTTCTGAAAACGTTTGAGCTCAATCTGACCTTATAGATGGGATATAATTTATGGTTAGGTATGGTTTTGTATTATTTAAACTTTTGGAATTTTATACTTGGTATTTTTGGAGATGTAATGTTGATCATGTTTAGATGGATGTTTATATAGGATTATTCATATTGGGATTTGTGTTTAAGTTAGGATGACAGGACACCAGGTGTATTGCCAGAGGGTATACTCGGGGGTTCCGTGCTGGTCATGACGTCATGTATCGTGGGTCGTGACAACTATGGTATTAAAGCGAGTGTTTTAGGTTTAAAAACCTTAAGAAGAATTAAAAGACTTATATGATATTATGATTTCTTTTATGGGTATGATTATGGGTAGTTATCTTAGGGATAACTTTTCCTGGATTGTGATCCTGATTGAGCTTTTCCTTATTTGTGAATATCATATATTTACAGGAGAGGAAAGAACGAGATTAGCCATGGACCTAGAGGAACACCTTAGGCGTATTAAGGCAATCTTAGAGGCCACTCAGCAGCACCAGGCCCAAATCCTTGAGTTGCTAGGCCATACGCAGGGTGTTAGGCCACCACTGCAGGGTGATGTAGCAGCAGCTGCATAGCACAATAGTGTATAGCAACAGTAGGGGATTAGGACGATCAGGCAGAGCAGGCAGGACCAGTTGGGGTCCAGTATGCCATTGAGGGTGAGACTGAGGCTAAGAGGGCAGAAAAGAACTACTATGAGAAGGTTATGAAAGCCTTCAAGAATCGGAATCCTGTTGAGTTTCCAGGAGGTCTTGACTTAGAGCTTACTGAGGGATGATTGACTCGGATAGAGACCATTTTTAGTGACATGAGGGCTCTTGAGCACGTTAAGGTCAAGCTTGCCAGGTTCAAGTGATTGACAAGGCTAACAAATTGCGGGAACGAGTGGAGCGTCTCGAGGGCGAGATCCGGACTTGGGCTAGATTCATGGAGTTGTTCTTTGAGGAATGATCGCCCTCGAAATGATGTTATGGAAGATCTTGAGCCGCAATCCAAAAATGATGTTGGACACTGTCAACACCCTTTGTCCAGGCTCCACTCCCGACATGGTCCTCAAAGCAGTGATTCGATCATAGTGAGGAAAAATGATCTCGTCATCCTCCCCAGAGTAAGAAAATGTGGGATCAACAGAAGAAAAACCAAATATCTCATCCAAGATGAAAGGAAATATATTAATGTCAACACCTAGAAACCTGGAGGGATAGTGAAGTGGGTCATCGCTAGGAACATGAGTAAGCTCGAAGTAGAAAATCCGAACTAACTCAATATAAATAGTGTCAACATGAAAAAAGAACCGCTCCAATCTTATCTCGGGAAAGTGGGTGAAAAGAGGCATGTATGTCCTCATGAAGTCGTCAAAATATACTCGGACAATCAGAGGGAGACATCGAGTGTCGAAAGGTCGGACGAAAACCTCTAGAAGTGGAGGTTGTGATGTGGGTGAAGCCGTGGGCATGGAAAAGGTGGCATCATCATCCGATGAGGATGAAGATGATGGTGATAAAGGTGAGGGCTCGCGAAGAGGTGGTTGTGAAGCACGGGGTCGCCTCGTGGAAAGTAGAGTGGGTGTGGGGGACTCCCCAACATCTATATGTTGTCATGTATGCCTGGGTGCAGGTGTGGAAGATTAGCCGATCTCCAATCGACGTTTTGAAACAGTTATTTTCTTTGGAGGCATTTTGTCAAACACTACATGTGCAAACAAAGATACCACAAGGGTTTTGAGTGAAAAAATGATGGAAACGGGAATGGAATGGATTGAAACAAAGAAGGAAGGTCGAATATGGTATGAGAGTGAGAAAAACAAGCTAAAGAACATAAAATTTTGTTGCAATTTGAGTGAGAAAAGTGAAAAAGAAAATTGGTGAAAAACAATGAAAAAGTGACGGTTTTGCTGAAAATTTGATAGATTTTGGTGTGTTTTTGGCTATGAAGATGATAGATTTGATGATTGTAATGAGTGGGAATGAGTTTAGAATGATCAAAACACAGAACATAGGAGTGAGGAAAATCAGGTGTGAGAAGAGAAGCGAAATGGCGGAAGAGAGAAGGAAGAAATGAATTCTCGGTCCGCAAGACTGATTAGTTATCAATCTTAAGGAACACATTTCTCTTAAGAAGAGTGCGTTCCTTAAGAACACAAAACACTTAAATACTATAATTTTGATTTTCTTGATTTCCACTTTAATTAAATTGATAATTTATGATTATTCAAGAAAAATTTAGTCATTTCTAAGTGAATGATACACACATCAAATGATAAAAACACTATAATCAAAATCAATCACACCAAATTAGCACACATAAGTACATCAACAATAATTCGTACAAGATTAACATTAATGAATCATGCATCATTATTGGAAATAATACATGCAAGATTATTAAGTATAATACATGTAAAATTATCATAGACGATATATTCAAGTGAACATAAATTAATCATGATACATACATTCACATAAATACATTGGAAGTGATAGAATATATAAAGTTCAATATACATACTCCCATTCAAATTGAGCAAATATCATAATATCAATTAAGTATCAATGCTCAATAACATAGTTCAATATTAAATGGATTAATACAAATAAAAACTTGAGACACATGATCCATTTAATATAGATGAAAATTCTCCATGTGAACAAATGATAATCAATTCTAGCAAGCTCACAAGATACACAAACACATTATATATCTTAATCAATGATCAAAATATACAACATTCATAGCTTGATCGAATCAATTAAGTTTGAAGCATAGGCAATAAGATATGATAATCTTTTTAATTAAGCCTAAGACATTTTTAAAATCATACAAATATTATAATTAAGCATAGTATGACATGAAAAGTTTATCCAACTCACTCATCACTCAAGTAAGTATATAGTACTCATCAATAACATAGTGTATGCAATAAAAATGATATGACAAGTATCATTTTTAAATGGATATTAGATGCTTCAACATAGACATATCTCTTAATACACAAATAATTTATGCTTAAGAGGATATGTTCAGGTCATTTGTGGAATAACACAATAGAGATATTCAAAATTTAAATAGAAGTGTTACCCACAAGGGAAGACCGATCATGAAGCACTTCAAGGAACCTCGAAACTTACATTTTGGTCATTAGTTGTGTTGTTCGAGTCCTTGCTGCATCCAAGTAGTTTCCTAATCCACATCTTCCATCTTGAAATCTTTGGAAACCTTCGAATACGAATTTGAATATTCGAATTTTTGTCTTCATTAGTTGAGGTATAAATGAGTGAGCCACTGGATATGGCACTTAGTGATTGATCATCTTCAACTTGTCTTCTTCATCATACTGAACAATTACCAATGATGATGGTTGACTTTCATCCGTTCTATCTCTGTGATCATCACTTGTAATCCCCCTGAAGAAAAAAAAAATGCCTGAAATCTCTCACCTTCTTCGCCGCCTCCGACGACATCGCATTGCTATCTTGCAATCTCACTCTCCCTGCAAAATCGCATCACTTTCAAAACCCAATCGCTGCAATCTCGCTCTTCAATCCGCAACCTCACCCTCTTCGCTGAAATCTCGCACTGCGATCCTGCAAAATCGCCTCTCTCGTTCAAAAACCAATCGCACCTCTTTCGCTGAAACCTCGCCCTCTACAGCTGCAAATCCCGCTACAATCTCGCCTCTCTCTCTCGAAACCAATCGCACAAAACCCAACCCTCTCTTTCAAGACCCAAATCGCAACTCATCTGAAACCTCAAAACTCAATCGCTCTCGCCTCCCTCTTTCTCTCGAAACCCTTTCGCTTCTCTCTTCTTTCTCCGCTCTCTTCTCTGTCTCTCTTCTCTCACGAACCGGTGACTGAAGCACGCGAGCAAGAATCCGCAGCAGTAACCACGGTGAGCAACTACTCATTTTCTTTTCTCTTCTCCGCCATTCCCCTGATCTCGCCGCCCTCTCTTTCTTCTCTCCTCCGTCATTTCACTGCCCTCGCTGCTCTCTCTCTCTTCTCTTCTCCGCCATTCCCCTGATCTCGCCGCCCTATCTTTCTTATCTTCTCCGCCATTACCCTGCTCTCACCGCCCTCACTCTCTTCTTCTTCTTCTCCTTTTCCTCATCCCCTTTTCTTTCCTTTTCTCTCTCTTTTCCCTGTCTTCTTCCTTCCGCCATTTAATCTGCAACTCAAGTATTATTTTTTTTCTTTTTCTTTTAAGCAACCAAGATGTTGTATAATATATTTATATATATCATACATACAATACCACATATAATATATTAGATTATGGTATATCATATTTTACGTTTTTACTATCTAGATCATCATATTATATCAGGTGGAAGTTTATTAGCTAAGTTATATTATATGTATAATGTGACCACCACCATACAACGTAGACATGTATGCACATTATATTAATATAATATAATACAAAACAAGGGCTTAACGTGTGATTTATGCGTGGATAGGTTGATAACGCCCAACGTCGAGGAATCTTAACACTTTTGGAACTTAGCGATTCAGGTGGGGATGATTCTAGGCCTTCATAATATTTTATTTTGATATATAGATAGGAATGTTAAATTAATTAGGTCTATAATATCATTAAATTGCTTATGCATGCCTATTGTACATGATTTTATTTATACCATGCTGTGATTGATAGCCACGATAATATGTGTGTCAACATGACTTCTTGTTTTGATTAGATGATAATTGGATGCATGCAATTCAAGTGATATTTGAGACTCATTTATAAATTATAATACCTGATAATGAAACGTATGACTTGGAATATTGGTATAGTAAGGTTCATGTGTTAACACTATTATGTTGGGCATTGTGACATGATACTATGTGTAGTGGAATTTGAATATGGTTTGTGAATACAATTAATAGCATGATTAGGTTGTATTTATGGTGTAACATCATTAAAGAACACAATGAAGATAAGAATCACACATATGGGGCAGTTATTCTAAGGAATATCGCCATTGATTATTGTGGGGCAGTTATTCTAAGGAATATCGCCAATGTTTATTATGGGGTAGTTATTCATGAGGAATATCGCCAACGAAGTTCTAATTTTTGGGTAGTGCCACCCTGTGTTTGATTTCCTAAAGGTACGTGACTTAGAACGTGGTAAAATTCTCGACTCAAACAATCTAATGTTGCAACGATTAATGTGTGAAACTTGCTTGTAACGTTCTTGTGTATGTATCATAATAAAATGTTGTGAATTGTTTAGATGACCCACTGGGCTTTCAAGCTTACCCCTATTTTTCACATGCAGGTACTTAGAAAATAAAGTAGCAAGTTGTGACGTGGTTCAGTGATAGGGGTAGGATGAGAATCTGGACAATATTTTAATTAGTGAATGAGTTAATTACTTGTTTAATTTCGTGAACTTTTATTTAGTAAGGGTTGTATTGACATTAGAAATTTTGATAAAATCATTTTATGATTATTGAAGGATCATGATTTACTTTAAATATATGTGCCTTGGACTTGAATTCTATTTGATGAATGTATTTAAATGTTGTGTCCATAATGGATGGACAAGGGCAAATACCTTCACAATAATTTGTATAGTGGAAGTATGTGGTCCTTGGCATGAAAATAAATGGGTATTCGTTTATCTTAACCAGTAAGTTAGTTAGAGGAATACAAATTCATATTTTTTTTTTGTAAATTTTACTATCTATATAATGGTTATGGGTTAAGATAGATGGATACGATTAACATCTCGATTTTCAGTGGTTCTTCTCGATAAAATTAAAATATTCATTATTTTACAAAAAATTAAGTTTTGAAAATCGGGGTGTTACATCACTCGGTAAGTTGGAAAGCATTTCTCTTCTTTTGGATGAAGCTTCACTTTCTTCTGAGGAGGTTTTGAGTCCGCTTAATACATAAAGAATTCTCTCAAAGCTACTGTTAAATGGATCACCGAACATCTCAATAAAGTTGACTTTGTACTTCCATTTGTTTGAGAAACCCTTTAAGAAATACTTAACCAATATTTAATGAGGATAGGTTATTCCATAACTTTGCAAATTGATAAGTTGAGTTTTAGTTAGTTGTTTTGCATCTTAAATTGTTAGACTTTTAAGGTCATTTGTTTAGTTTTTAAGTGTTTTTGCATGATTAGCATACTTAGTTGTTTTAAGTTTATTTAGGTGTTATCTTAGGCTTTTATAGGTTTTTATCATGAATAAATTACATTTTGATACATGTTGATAGTTTAGGAATCACCTAATTTGAGTGCATTTCTTTATAGTTTAATGCTTTGATTCATTTTATAGTATTTACAATTGGATTTGCTTTGTTTTGTAGGTGTTTAGACAATGTGAAGGTGAGTTTGGATGATAGAAACAAAGTACAAGAAGTTAGAATGGATATGCATGTGCAAGAGGTGTGAAAGATAGAAGAAAACAAAGAAAAAAAGGCACAAAGTAATGTTCTGGGCGCCGAGGTGATGCGCAAAAACCCAACTGCGCATATTCAGGTATTTTGATCATAACTTTGCCAATTGGACTCAGAATTAGACGCAGTTTGTTTCTATGGACTCCTTACTTCAACTAGAACATGATGAGAGGGTTTTGAGAGGAGAATATAGAGGAGAAAGTTGAAGGCTAGGGTTTGAAAGGGAGGCAGGAGAAAGGTTTGAAGAAGGAGTTGCAGGTTCTAGAGAAGAAGAAGAAGGAGATTTCACTTGTAAAAGGGGTTTTTACTTGTAAAAGGGTTTTTTTTCTCCATTTCTCTTTTATTCTAGCTTGTTTCCATGATTTATTCTTTAGATCTCTATCTTGTATCTTTGAATATGAATATGAACTAATTGTTTAATCTAGGGATGGTTGATCTATGTTTGGTTTTGTGAGATAAATGTTGTTTTTGTGTTTTTGATCAAAGTTTCAGATTTATTTGCAATTATCTATGCTTAACGCCTTCGAATTGCTGATCACTCTTTAATTGATCTTAGATTCAATATCTTATACTCGGGAGATGTGGTATTGAATCAGATCTAAGAAATTGCAACCTAGAATAGTAATATCGAGTCGGGAGACCTATGAACCTCTTTGAAATCCATTAAAATGAATTATAGAATTTAAACCATTCTTGATTTATTTACTTACGCTCGAGAGAGGGAGATGATAGTTTAAGGGTAGATATTCAAAGCACCACTCGAGAGAGGGATTTGAATGATTAAGGATTCATGATTTATAAACCCAGAATTTAATTCATTAATACAATCTTTTGAAACCCATAAAATAAACATAGTAAAATCAATCTCTAGGAATTTTATTCATTGATTTTGTCCCATTTTTATTCAATTTGCTTTAATTACTTTTTAATTTGTTCATTTTAAATTCCAGCACATTAAATCATCCAATTTTTATCACCTAAATAAAATCAAAATTATTGTTGTTTTGGGCATTTTTAAGAGTAGAATTAACTTTCCCAGAGGACAGATTCATTTCGAATTGGATTTATATTATAACTTGACATTCGTACACTTGGGAAATTAAATTTTCACGGTCATAATCACTAGCTAATTCTATCAACCTATCAAGTCCCTCATCAACTATTTCCTCATGTAAGAACTTGAAATTTTCAAGCGATCTTTTTAGCACTTCAGTTCTTACTGTTTTATCATCCTTGGCTTCTATAGATGTTAGTAAGTTGCAAAACTCTTCCAAGGTGAAATCCTATGGATTAAACACTTCTGCTATGCTTGTAAGTTTTTCAGCCCAATAACTCAGAAGTTTCTCAGCAAAGCAGACGATGCTAATCCCATATGGTATTTCTTGATCCTAATCCTTTAAGTCTTCAAGAATTAATCTAAATCTGGAACACACCTCTTCAATTAGTTCATTTTTGGGAATATTGAAATCATCAAAATTTCTATTTGCATCCCTGAGCCTTGATTCTTTGTTATCAAGTGGCTCACAGTGAACCATTTGAAGCAATTTCCATGCTTTTTTTGCAGTCTCACATTCGCTGACTTGTTCAAACTTGTTATCCGAGAGACTACAAAATAAGGCATACACCGCCTTGGAATTTAGACAATACTCTTCTATTTCTTGAGTTGTCCAAAGTTCGGTTGGCTTGTCAGGAAGAGTATAGCCATTTTCCACCATTTCCCAAATATCAACATCTTGTGATCTCATAAATATTTTCTTGAGAATCTTCCACTCATGAAACTTTTCTTTTCTAAACAATGGTGGTCTATCAGTGTATCTGTTGTTGTCCATATTATAGCTAATTGAGCACTGTCCTGCCATTTTACTCAAAGAAATTGTTAGATAACTTTGATGCAAAAACCCACTCTTATACCACTTGTTGGCCAAGTATTACAGTCCAAGAGGGGGGTGAATTAGACTTTACGAATTTTTGCGTTACCTTTTGGATATTTTAATTAAACAAGTGAAGTGCACAATAGGAAAGAATTCAAATAACAAATGCAGGAAAGATAAATGAACACAAGGAATTTAGAGTGGTTCGGTTCCCCTTGAACCTACGTCCACTATTTAATCACCACAATCAGGATTTCCCAATACACTATTGGCTAATCACTTACGGGCGTGATTAGAGCCGTTTACAGTCTAACCGACACAATGGCTTGGTTAGAAAAACCACAACCATTAACCTACACCAGGGCTTGGTTAGAAAGCCACAAACTAGCCTACACTAGGGCTTGGCTAGAAAGCCACACTTGTAACTAACTTACAGGCATGATTACGTGCCGTACAAAATATGGTAATGTCTCGGTTGACTTAATCAAGTCAACAATACATCAAGATTACAAAAAATATAGAGAAGTGTTCAATAACATTTTCAACAATATAAGCTTACAATCTTGAATGAGTCAACAATACTATTCCAACCACTATGATTTTAAATGATGCAAATTGTTGAGATAGTTTTTCTCAAATGCAATCGATTCAAATATATGTGATGTAAAATAGTGAATCGAATGTGCACAACTATCAAGATAGTGATTCTAAACAATGATAAGTTTAAAGCATGAGAATCAATATACTATGATGATCAAAACTTGATGATTCTAAATGAATATGTGATTAAGATCAAGAATCAAACAAATCAAGTATTGATCTAAAACTTTGATTCAGTATAATATAATATTATCGCATGAATCGATATCACAACTATTTATAAAACCACTAAACAAGGTATTTTGTTATGAAGATCAAGATAGGGTTTCACAAACACAACTCAACACAAAATTAGTTTTAAAGATGATAATATAAGCACAAAAATGATTTGCATAAACCAATATCACAAGAATCTAGATATAGATATGTATACCCCACTAGGTAAGGTTGAAGCTCCAAGATTCTTCTTGTGTGATGTTGGATGAAAAAACTTTGTGGACAGATTGAGCAAGTTATATATACGTGAGATTGTGAGATTGCATGAGGTTTCTTTGTCTATTGTGCCAGATAGAGATCCGAGATTTACATCGAGGTTTTGACATTCAGTGCAGACTTGGTTTGGGACCCATCTCCGTCTCAATATTGTGTATCATCCTCAGACTGATAGACAAACTGAGAGAGTGATACAAATGCTGGAGGATATGCTCAGATCTTG
Organism: Paratinospora sagittata; assembly: GCA_035771175.1. Classification (NCBI taxonomy): domain Eukaryota; kingdom Viridiplantae; phylum Streptophyta; class Magnoliopsida; order Ranunculales; family Menispermaceae; genus Paratinospora; species Paratinospora sagittata. Next base: position 11,722,768 of record CM069589.1, read on the forward strand.
CATTTTAGAGTTTGGTGGGAGTTGGGGAGAGTATCTATATTTGTGTGAGTTTACCTACAATAATAGTTATCAGGCTAGTATTGGCATGAAATCTTTCGAGGCTCTGTATGGTAGACCTTGTAGATCTCTGGTTTGTTGGTATGAAGTTGGGGAGCAACAATTATTGGGGTCAGCTATTATTATGGATCACACAGAGAGGATTAAACAGATCAGACATAAATTAATTAAAGACAAGCCATCGTCAAAAAAGCTATTTTGACCATAGACCTTGTTGGTCCACCCAAGAGGGGGGTGAATTGGGTGCGATAGTCAATTTTAAAATTATCTTCTAATAACTTAGTGATTTACATGAGTGTATTGGAATTGGATGCAAAATAGAACACAAAATAATTTGCCAACGTGTGACACACAGATTTTGTTCGGCCGAGCCTACGTCCACTACCTAATCTCAAGATTAGGATTTTCTCAATCCATTAACTAATTCTCTTACGAGTGAGAACCAAACCGTTACAACTGCCCTTTTATAGGTTAAAGGCAAACCTTTCTTTGCACGGGCTAAGGATGATCCAAAATTTTTTTTTCCGGGATGAGGAGAAACCCATGTTCCTTTTATGGGATAAGAAAGAACCGTGTTCCTTTTACGGGTTAAGGAAGAACCGTTTTCTCTTTTACAGGTTAAGAGATAACCTATCCTTTTATAGGTTAAGGACGCACCTATCCTTTTAGGGGATCAAGATGAACCCGTTTCCTTTTTTCGGGCTGAGAAAGAACCCATGTTCCTTTTACAGGATCAGGAAGAACCGGTTTCCTTTTTCCGGGCCGAGGAAGAACCCATGTTCCTTTTACGGGACCAGGAATAACTGTTTCTCTTTTATAGGCTCAGAGAAAACCTTTCATGATTTCAGCCCCGAAATCATTAAGTGAACTATCTTCACTTTTCCTAGCTGTTTCAGTCCAGAAACACACTAGCATTACAATACAATAATGTTGGTTCTAATAGAGTAGAACACTTTACAATTAAGCTCAGTACATAGCATTACAAAGATATGAAATTGTGAATAAGTAATGCTAAGATGAATAATACTTACAGTCCTTTACCTTTCAATGTTCGGTATTGCTCAAGTGCAGTTTCGAAAAGCATGAATGACGTGTTATGAAGATCAGTGCTTCTTCGAAAATAATATAATACCATAAAACATTGAAGTTGAAAATCAAAGGACAAGTGTATACATAGACACAAATAGTTTTCAAAATATATATAAAATATAGGTATGAAAACTTATGGTTCTCTGATCAGTAGTTAACCAACTACTGATATAATTCAATACAATACTTAAGATATGAAATCAAGTACAACTGTATATCTTGAACTATTTCTCAAATTCTATCTACAACAAGAATGATACCAAATATGAATTAGTGCTGAAAATTTGAGTAGATATCAATAAAGATAGATTTTCAAAGATAAAATATAATTGAAGCTCAATATGAAAATCTATTGTAATCGTAAAGGTATCAGTGAAAAATACTTTGAAAGATTAGAAAATGAAATTCATTTTGACACAGACTAACTTTCAAAAAATATTGACACAATACAAAATGATTGGCAAGTTGTTTGATCCTAAGTGTTGGTATTTATAAACTTAGTGGGACATAGCCGTTAGACATTTGAAGTTCAAATAATATGAACGTTTACACACAACGGCTAGAATGTTATATGAAAATGACAACTACAATTTTCACTAACATTCTGGTTCTTTTTAGATTTCATGAAAAAGGAAAGTTTTACAAAAACTTATTTCATGTATCAAAGACGATTTCTGATAGGTCTGAAAAGAACTCCGTGCAAAAGTCTGTTATGAAAAAGTAAACTTAAGTGTACTTGTTCGAACAGTGACGGTTGTTGAATTAGTGTCCTGATTTCGTAATCAATGTCGTTTTGTTCCTTGAGGGCGTTTATTACATATAAGCATCCTACTGAACACTTAAGTGAGGGCACTACTAACTCGTAAGCAACCTGACTTACTTTGTCACTTAGACGACTTAAACTTGAGGGCGCTAATGAACAGTTAGCGTCCTGCTATGTTTTAAAAACAATTTAAGTGCATGAGGGCGCTATTATCCGAGTAAGCGTCTTGCCTTTAAAACACAAAACAAAACATGAGGGCGCTACAACTATGTAAGCGTCCTACCAGTTAAAAAACATTTTAAACAAAGGCACAAGTCCTGAAAGTTACTAAGTTGATTCCTAAAGGTGAAGGCGCTTCTATCCAGATAGCATCCTGATAGATTGTTCAACTTATAACTATCAACGTCCTCAAAGATACATTCTTTGAAGAACTTAAGACATCTTTCAGTGAGCTGATGCTGAGTCAGCTTCCCGACATGTAACAACCCGTAGATTTAATTAAATACATATGTTAACATATGCGTATATCAAGACGTATAATACGTGTATGTTATACGTCGAAGTCAAATATACGTGTGTATGAAAATACATGCTATCTTTAAGGAGTATGACCAAATAAATAAAATTATTAAATAAATAAAATTAAATTATTAAATGAAGATGATACATATGGGATCATCCTATATGGGTGCTTACAATTTTAAAAAATGAAGTTGAATTAAATTGATTAATTTATGGGGTTGGTTAATGAATTCAATGAAATTTGATGGAGGAGTTGGTTATTAAGGGGAGCCTAGGTGCATAGGATCAATTTGTTATATATATATATTTATCATCTATCTAACTCATTTCCAAGATAGAGCTCTCTCCAACGTTAAACAAAAAAAAAAGAGAAGAAGAAAGAAGAAGTTGCATAACGAGAAGAACCGAGAAGAAAAAACAAAGAACAAAAGGAGAAACGCGGGATTCGCGCGAAATCGGGACTCGCGGTAAGTGATTTTCACTCTATTTCTTCGTGAAATTAATATCTAAGCTAGATGTAATGATTCTAGCGGAGTAATTTTAGCTATGAGAGTCATTTTTGAAATTGGGGTTTTGACCCAACGTGAATGAAAGTCCGCTAAGAAGGTTGGAAAATACTTTCTAGGCTGTAGGAACCTTAAATATATGGTTAGATTGAATTTATGTGTTCATTTAGAATTTTTATAGCCGTTGGAAGTTAGAGTTTAGATTGAAAACCTTTTGAATCATTTAAAACCCAATGAAACTCCAGTTGAAGGCTATAGAATGGTAGATTGCACTGTTGCGAGTCCATCGATGCTAAGTTCATGATTTTTGGAGACCGTTTGACAATTTTAGTAAAAATTTACAAGTTTCTAATGAATAGTGACATGAATAGTACTATGATCATATCTAGTGAATAAAATGGAATTAGAATCCAATGAAACTCAAGTTTTAGATCATAGAATCGTAGAGAATTGAATTCTGGACGTTTCGATACTAAGATTGTGATTTTTGGATATGCTTTGATATTTTTAGTAGCTAAATATATGATTTTTGTGAGTAAAATTGACTTTAGATGCCTTCGCGAACGTGTAAAACCTTACTGTTGAAGGTAGTAGAATGGTAGTATGACGGATTTTACACGTGTCGATGTGGACAGAATAATTTTAGGAATGTTCTAGATTTTTAATAAAATTGATATATGTTCCTGTAGAAAAAAAAACTGAGAATTAGTGAAAATATGAATTGGAACTCTATTTTCACCGTTCTTTCTTGTGGAAATATCTAGATTGACCACAGAAACGAGATAGTAGTTTCTTCAACTGTTTATGAGTCGTAAAGTGAGTTGGAATCTAAATTCACAGAATGGGTATAAAATTATTCAGGTTGATCTTTATTCTTAATGATTTGAAGTGAGTTGAGAAATTGAAGATGTAAATAGATATGAATAAATGAAATTGAATTATGGAGTGATTGTGACAGGTTGAGTTAGTTGGATATAAATTGGAGTTGGACTCGAAAGCGACGATGATTGTGTTTAAATTGGAAAAGTCCTGTACTGTGAGTATATTTTCTTGATTTTGGTTCTTGTATGACATTTTATTTATATGAAATGTTTAATTGTAAACATGTTATATACGTACATGCATTGTATTTTATTAATCATTCAAAATGATTTTGACATTTGGAGTATGCGAGACGTGCGAAGGCATATCGCATATGTTGTCATTTCGTTAGGAATTAAACCAGGATGAGTGTTATGCGTAACCTCATTGTCAGTAGACCTGTCCTAACAAGGATTGGAGATCCTTGAAATGACTGTGAATTGGATAATGAGAGGCTGTGGCTACCTTGTAACTGCCATACAAGGGTTAGACCCGCTCTCTTGCCTTGAAGGAGGGAGATTGTGGATTTTGTGGAAAAAAGAATGCATTGTTTTCTTGAAAACTCGTGACAATTACGTTGTTGACATGTATAATACATTCGTTGAATGATGCATGTGTTTAATACTTGTTTGAAATGATTTGAAATGCCATATTTTCCTATATGTATGTAATTGTCATATCAAGAGACACATTCACTGAGCTGTTGGTTGCTCACTCCATTTCTTTCAATATTTCAGGTACAGAGTTAAAAGGAAAAGCACTAGAGTAGATACGTTAGTTAGAGTCTTATTTTGTTAATGTACGTATATGCGAAGGAAATGGATTATATTTTCTTTAGTTTCAAATGTATATATATATATATATATATATATATATATATATATATTATCACATAGATGGGTTGTACATGGATTTTCATTTGACATTTTTGGGTTATACTATGCTTGTGATGAAATGAGATGATCAGATATATTTATCAGGTGAGGTTTTGATTTGGGGAATGAATGGAATGACTGTGATGATTATTTATATATATCTCTTTGATTTGATTTGTTGTATATTAGGAAAAAAATGTGAATTGTCCATTTATGGGGAGGTGCTGTCAAAATTTCTGAAAATTTTGGGAATTATTGTGAATGTCCGTTGAGGCTGACTGTGTATTGTATACTGTATATGGGTATGTACTGTGTATAGTATATTGTGCCGGTCATGACGTCAGCCTACGTCAGGGGCGTCGTGACAATATTGGTATCGGAGACTAGGTTTAAAATCCTTAAAACGATAAAAACTTCATGATATTATGATTGTTTGTATGGGTATATATATGGGTAGTCCTATTATGTTGAGCCTAATCCAATATGTTATCTTGACTGAGAATCACCTGTGTCGGTGAATTCCAGATTTGGAAAAGACCAGTCAAGATTAACAATGGAAATTGCTAATCAAGAAAGGATCAGAAGCCTGAAAGAAAAAGAACTGGATGTAATCCAGTGATAATAAAGTATATAGCTTATATATTACTAGTAACTACCCAACAATAACGAAATGCACAACTTATGAGCTTGTAGCAAAATTGTAATGTGAGAAAGATAGAGACTTGAACCATTGATAGCTCCAGATGTTGGTGCTAATGGTGTGAGTACTTCTGTAAAAACATATATAGTTAAGACTGAAGTAAAAATAAAATAAAATAAAATAAATAGAAGGTCTCAATGATAAGCCAGATGAAATGAAAAGATATGTGAAAGTTATGGAAACTTTCAGGAGAAGAGACTCTCCTATCTTAACTGACAAATATTAGACGTAGTAAAGAATTTGCTACTCTTCTTGAAGACCATCTTAGATAATGATTAAGTCTCTGAAAATATGATAAAGCAAGTTAGCTAAGTTTAAGCTAATCGATGATTAGAGATAATAGAAAATTGGGTTAAGGACTCCTGAGATGAGTAAGGCATGAGATTAATTAAAGAAGCTATGTTATGAAGACTTCTATCATCATGCTGAACTTGATTTGAGGCATGAGAAATTTTATCTTGTTACAATATAGTGACATGCCTAACCATAAATACAAACATGAATTAAATCGACTGGTATAGTTTATTTTTGGAATGATCACTATGGATACTCTGAGAATGATAAGGATCTAGAATAAATTTTGGGATCCTATACGGCAGGTTTGATAATTGTTGGGTTATAAATATATGCGTAGGTTGTTAGGCAGATTATAAATTTTGAGCCAGCCAATGTTGCGGTGAAAGTGTTAACACCAACAATATTAGTGATATAGCTTGTATCGCCATTGGAAGCAGAGTCATCAACACCAGTGTTAGGTAAAAGGAGAAATAAGTAATGTAAGGAAATGTTGGGGCAAGAATATGAAATTCAAGATAAGCAAAACATTGCGTAAGGTTGAGATTTTGGCAGTATTAGTGACTCTAATTTTGTTAGTACCTGACCCAATAAAAATGCGAAAAAGGGAAGAGATGTTGAAGAATTATGAAAACCAGAAGTGGTTTCCATTGCCTGAGCATGAGTCACAGACTGAGTAAATTGTATCTCGACCTATGATTGTCTATTATCAATCTGAAAAAAAGAAAAAGAAAAAAAAAGACACGGGATGTGTTAGTGTCCAGTTAGTCGATGTGGAATGCCCCAGAAATTTTTATCAATATGACTCCACCAGATTTTAGAGAATAAATTAAAGTAAATGCAAGACCAGATCCAGAGATTAGTAAAACGTTGATAACAGGTATGATCAACATTTTGTTATTGTGTATATTCGGATGTATTGTTGGATCTACCTGGTCCTTTATCTCTGGTGATATGGTAGACAATATGCCTACAGGAGAAAGAATCTACCTTGATATGGTCAGCAAATATTATGTGTAATAAATATGAGGGTCATCAAGTAAGTATGGACTTTAGAATATGAAAATTTTGAAATTGGATGCTTTGTTGGGTATGATTGGTTGGTCACCTCTCATGCCAGGTGGAACGTCTCTCTGAAAAGAAGTAAAATTCTAAATAAGTGGAAAATCCTCATTTTGAATCTCGAGAAATTTATACCCTCAAAATCTTCTATCTAAGATAAGATAATTATTGACGAGGAAATGGAGCATATGGCTAGTACAAAGCCATTTAGAGTAATGTAATAAGGCATGCAGTTGATTAAAATTCCTGTAGTGAGCCGGTACATTGGAGTATTCTCTGATGAAGTATTAAAATGGCTACCTGGACAAGAGATTGATAGTATATAAAACTGATGCCAAGCACCTGAGAAATTGTGATGATTTAAGGTGTAGGTAAATGTGTTAATGAGCAAAAGATTTATTATCCTTGATATGCCACCTTGGAGAGCATTTGTGATAAGATGGAATAGTGAAATATGTTTAAGTATGAATTACTGTTAACTGAGTAGGGTAACAATAAATAATGAATATCCTTTACCATGGATAGATGGTCGAATTCGATTAACTACATGGAGCCAAAATTTCTTTAAGATCATTTTGAGATCTAGGCACCATCAATTAAGAATTCGAGAAAAGGATGTAATGCAAACTATTTTAAGACAAGATATGGATATTATGAAATGTTGGTAACCTTGATTAATGTGTCAATCACGTTTATAGGATTGATGCAGTGGGTATATGAACCATATCATGATTATTACATAGTTTTCGATGATGATATATGCAATTGTCCCAAGAAATGAGAGGAGCATGAATAGCACCTCGGAATTATCTTGTAGTCACTGAGAGAGCACCGATTGAGTGCCAAGCTTGGTGAATATAAGTTTTGAATATAATTAAGATGAGAGTTTTTGGATCACGTGACTAGTTTAAATAGTATCTTTAAGGATGCTGGGCAAGTCAAAGTGATCATAGTACTGTTAAAACTGATTTCAATGATGGAAATCAGAAGTTCTCTAGTATTAGTTGTATGTTATAGAAAGTGCGTGAAAAGATCCTTGAAGCTATATGTTCCACTCACGAAACTAAACTAGACGAATGTTATATAATGTGTGGACCGTTGTGCATGGGGAAGCTCTCACAGTATTAAACGTTATTACTACTTTCAGAACCTGGAAGTAATTGTGATTGATGAATATCACGTTCAGATCTGGATTTTCATTGATACAAAATGATAGGTTAATTACTTGTGTCCCCAGATATTTGGTAGTGCACGAGAATAATTATCCTGAGAGTGAATAAAAATTAGTTGGTAGTTATTTTGAATTGATGAGAGCATTGCCTCTATAATAAAAAGGTCACACTATCTTCAGATTTTAAGAGTCTGAAGTAATTATTTGAACGGAAAGAAACTGAATATGAGGTAATAAATGTGGCAAGAATTCCCGAAGGATTTGATTTTATATTGAATTATTATCCTGGGAAAGGCCAATATGTTGCTGAGACATTGAGCAGGAAACAGGCTGAAACTGGAGTAGTATCTATCAGTTAGTCATAAATGGAGATTGTTGTGAGTGAGAGTTACAGTTATGAGTGTACTCTCTATTACTCCATGTGTTGATATTTGTGCTCGGATGCATGTTCAACTAATTGATATTCATATTCAGAGAGTAAGATTTATGATGAGACGAGTATGATATCAGTATGAAAGATTATGGAATTGGTAATATGGATTGTGTTAAATGAAGATGGGATTCAAATGGAATCTTATGGGTTATGGGTAGATATGACACTATCTGGATGACCATTGATGGACTGATAAGTCTATGTATTCTTCCAATGAACACCAGAATTCTAGTGATAGACTGAGCAGATTGTATATGTGTGAGATAGGGAGATTTTATGGGAGTACTCAGATATTTGTCATGTCGGATTAAGATCCGAAGATTTTGTCGAGATCTGATATATGATGCAGACTCGATTTGGTACTCATCTCCTTCTCAGTGTGATATTTTATTCTCAGACTGGCTGACAGACTGAGAGAGTGACTTTGATGCTTGTGAGCATGCTCGGGTCTGGTGTACTTGAATTTTGGTAGAAGTTGGAAGGAATATTATATTTGTGTGTAAACGTATCTGTATAAATAGCTATTATAATAGCATAATGATGACACTCTAAAAGTTTGATAGTAAGCCTTATAGATCTCCAACTTGTTGATTTGAAAGTATGGAGTTATTGTTATTGGTGCCACAAGATATTATTAAATACACAGGGTTGGTCTATAGGCCTTGAAATTTATTGTGGTTGACTCAGCTTTGTTAAGGGTCTTACCACAGAAAGGCCAAATGAGATTTGGAATGAAAAGAAGCTCGCACCGCGATTTGTTGGACCATTAGAGATCCTTGATAGGATAGGTCCATTGGCTTACCGATTTGCTCTACTGTAACAGTTGATAAGTGTCCGGAATAGTTTCTATATATTGATGTTGAGGAAATGTCATTCGGATTCCATATATGTTATGGATATAACTCAACTCTAAGTTGGGGAGGATACCATGTATCAAGAAGAGCAAACATGGGAACGAAAATATAAAATGCAGGAGCAGTTTTCTGGGATTAAGTATCACTTGAGGAATATTCCTTGATCCTAAATTTCGAGGACGAAATTCCTTAAATTGGGGAGATTGTAACAACCTGTAGATTTAATTAAATACATACGTTGACATATGCGTATATCAAGAAGTATAATACGTGTATGTTATACGTCGAAGTCAAATATACGTGTGTATGAAAATACATGCTATCTTTAAGGAGTATGAGCAAATAAATAAAATTATTAAATAAATAAAATTAAATTATTAAATGAAGATGATACATATGGGATCATCCTATATGGGTGCTTACAATTTAAAAAAATGAAGTTGAATTAAATTGATTAATTTATGGGGTTGGTTAATGAAATAAGTGAATTGAGTTATAAATTACATTAAGAAAATGGTGTAGATTGTATTAAATGAATTATATAAATGAGATGAGTTGAATTCAATGAAATTTGATGGAGGAGTTGGTTATTAAGGGAGCCTAGGTGCATAGGATCATTTTGTTATATATATATTTATCATCTATCTAACTCATTTCCAAGATAGAGCTCTCTCCAACGTTAAACAAAAAAAAAAGAGAAGAAAAAAGAAGAAGTTGCAGAACGAGAAGAACTGAGAAGAAGAAACAAAGAATGAAAGGAGAAAAGCAGGATTCGCGCGAAATCGGGACTCGCGGTAAGTGATTTTCACTCTATTTCTTTGTGAAATTAATATCTAAGCTAGATGTAACGATTCTAGCGGAGTAATTTTAGCTATGGGAGTCGTTTTACTGTAGTTTTGAAATTGGAGTTTTGACCCAACGTGATTGAAAATCCGCTAGGAAGGTTGGAAAACACTTCCTAGGCTATAGGAACCTTAAATATATGGTTAGATTGAATTTATGTGTTCATTTGAAATTTTTATAGCCGTTGAAAGTTTGTTGGAAGTTAGAGTTTCGATTGAAAACCTTTTGAATCATTTAAAACCGAATGAAACTCCAGTTGAAGGCTATAGAATGGTAGAATGCACTGTTGCGAGTCCATTGATGCTAAGTTCATGATTTTTGGAGACCGTTTGACAATTTTAGTAAAAATTTACAAGTTTCCAATGAATAGTGATGACGTGAACAGTTACATGAATAGTACTATGATCATATCCAGTAAATAAAATGGAATTAGAATCTAATGAAACTCCGGTTTGAGATCATAGAATCGTAGAGAATTGAATTCCGGACGTTTCGATACTAAGATTGTGATTTTTGGATATGCTTTGATATTTTTTAGTAGCTAAATATATGATTTTTGTGAGTAAAATTGACTTTGGATGCCTTCGCGAACGTGTAAAACCTTAGTAAAACACCTGTTGAAGGTAGTAGACTGGTAGTATGACGGATTTTACACGTGTCGATGTGGACAAAATAATTTTAGGAATGTTCTAGATTTTTAATAAAATTGATATATGTTCCAGTAGAAAAATAAACTGAGAATTAGTGAAAATATGAATTGGAACTCTATTTTCACCGTTCTTTATTGTGGAAATATGTAGATTGACCACAAAAATGAGATAGTAGTTTCTTCAACTGTTTATGAGTCCTAAAGTGAGTTGGAATCTAAAATCACAGAATGGGTATAAGATTATTCAGGTGGATCTTTATTCTTAATGATTTGAAGTGAGTTGAGAAATTGAAGATGTAAATAGATATGAATAAATGAAATTGAATTATGGAGTGATTGTGACAGGTTGAGTTAGTTGGATATAAATTGGAGCTGGACTCGAAAGTGACGGTGATTGTGTTTAAATTGGAAAAGTCCTGTACTGTGAGTATATTTTCTTGATTTTGGTTCTTGTATGGAATTTTATTTATATGAAATGTTTAATTGTAAACATGTTATATACGTGCATGCATTGTATTTTATTAATCATTCAAAATGATTTTGACATTTGGAGTATGCGAGACGTGCGAAGGCAGATCGCATATGTTGTCATTTCGTTAGGAATTAGACCGGGATGAGTGTTATGCGTAACCTCATTGTCAGTAGGCCTGTCCTAACAAGGATTGAAGATCCTTGAAATGACTGTGAATTGGATAATGAGAGGCTGTGGCTACCTTGTAACGACCATACAAGGGTTAGACCCCCTCTCTTGCCTTGAAGGAAGGAGATTGTGGATTTTGTGGAAAAAAGAATGCATTGTTTTCTTGAAAACTTATGAAAATTATGTTGTTGACATGTATAATACATTCGTTTGAATGATGCATGTGTTTAATACTTGTTTGAAATGATTTGAAATGCCATATTTTCCTAAATGTATATAATTGTCATATCAAGAGATATATTCACTGAGCTGTTGGTTGCTCACTCCATTTCCTTCAATACTTCAGGTACAAAGTTAAAAGGAAAAGCATGAGAGTAGATACGTGAGTTAGAGTCTTATTTTGTTAATGTACGTGTATGCGAAGGAAATGCATTATATTTTCTTTAGTTTCAAATGAATATATATATATATTATCACATAGATGGGTTGTACATGGATTTTCATTTGACATTTTTGGGTTATACTATGCTTGTGATGAAATGAGATGATCAGATATATTTATCAGGTGAGGATTTGTTTTTGGGAATGAATGGAATGACTGTGATGATTTTCTATATATATCTCTTTGATTTGATTTGTGGTATATTAAGAAAAAAAATGTGAATTGTCTATATTATGGGGAGGTGCTGTCAAAATTTCTAAAATTTTTTGAGAATTATTGTGAATGCCCGTTGAGGCTGACAGTGTATTGTATACTGTATATGAGTATGTACAGTGTATAGTATACTGTGCCGGTCATGACGTCAGCCTACGTCGGGGGCGTTGTGACACGACAACTTCAAAGGTTGACTAATAAAGGAGACCGCTACTACACAAGTAAGTGTCCTGATAAATCAATTTTATTCAACCTTGAACGTTATCAACGTCCTAATGAACTATCAACGTCCTGACTTATAAAGTTCAGGAGAGCGCTGCTAACTAATTAGTGTCCTGAAAACTCTTTGAAAACAGTTTTAACTCGTGATAAAATATACGATAAAATGGGAATAAAAACTCGGTAGATTTCAGAATAAATATATAGTATTAGATCTTTTGAAATACCATAAAAACATGAAATTAAAACATGCAGATTAGAAAAACATATGTAGATGATTTATGCATGGTTTTGAAAAATATTTTGAGCAATAACGATTAAATGAAGATATACCTTAAATACTTTGTGTATTTCTCATTTCTCATAACCGTTAAATCCAACTCTTCATTATGAGATCTTCAATTGAATGACTTGAACGTTGATCGAGAGATGTAGTCTTGAAGCTTGATCGAATAGTTCGAGTGAAGTGATCTTGAAATCATGATGTGATCGTTGAAGTTCTTTGGTTGAGACGAACTTGACCGTTGGATGCGATCTTTGAGTTCCTTGATCGAGGTATTCCTTGGCTTTTTGCTTTCCTTAGGTGCTTTGATGAAATCTTGATACACGCACTTTTAGCACCAAAAAGTACTTTGTTTGTGATCATCAAAATATACTTTATCACAGTATATTTAGGGACAAGCTAAGTGATGAACCGCATAGGTTAACAGACCTAGCTTTTGGAATTTGCAGTGGGAGACCAAGTATTGTTAAAGGTCTCTCCAATGAAAGGCCAGATGAGATTTGGGGAGAAAGAAAAACTTGCTTCGTGATTTGAAAGACCACTTGAGATTCTTGAGAGGATAGGTCTACTAGCTTACCAATTTGCTCTACCATGCATCTATGTTGAGGAAGTATCATTTGGGCCCAACTCACATCTTGGATGTAACTCAAGTACAAGTTGGGAAGGACACTACTTATCCAGAAGAGCCAATACAAATCCTAGCCATAAGAGTTAAAAAAAATTCAGGAATAAGCAGATTCCACTGGTTAGGGTCAGGTGGAAATTTCAAGACAATGAAACGCAAACTTGGGAGCCAGAAGATCAAATGCAGGAATAGTTTTTTGGATTTATTCGCCACTTGAGGTATGTACCCTTGATTTTAACTTCAAGGACGAAATTTCTTAAGTTGGGGAGATTGTAACACCCCATAATTTTTTGCCAAACTTATATGTTGAATTGTACGTATTGTCACACGTATTTGTACGCGTATGTTATCTCAATAAACCTCATGACATGAATGTTTTGATGATTTCAAATATCTCCAATCTCTGTATCTAATGATCTTGTCAAGTGTTTCAGATTTATCAAGAATCAAGATCAAGGAATTGAGCTTACAAGCCTATTGAACATCACAAGTAAAGTTTCGAGTATGTCAGTACTTAGAATGTAAAGTCTATCGATCAACTTACTCTCAGCAAGATTTAATCGTTTGCATATTTTGATCGTAACATTCTAATCATACCTTACGATTTCTAAAATATTTGATTTAATCCGGAAACATTATGTTTTATCGAGCTTTAATCGAGAAATAAAAAATGGGTTTTATAAAGTCTTTCAGGACGCTAACGTTTTAGAAGCGCCCTCCTTGACTTGATGAGTCAGAATGCTGATAAAATATTAGGACGCTCAAGGTTGAATTGAACTTATTAATGGGGACGCTGACTTGTTAGTAGCGACCTTTCTTTTATCAACCTTTGAGAATGTCAGGACGCTGACTCAGTTTCAACTCGCTGGAAGTTCTTTTTGTTTTTAAGTGATTTCTATCATTAAGGACGCTTATAGTTATAAGTTGAATAAGCTATCAGAACGTTACTTGTGTAGGAACACAATCATCTTTCGATCCAACTTAATAACCCTCTGGATGCTAACTCTTGATTAGCGCCCTCGTGTGTTTAATGTTTTAAAACAAAGTAGGACGCTAACTGCGAAGTAGCGCCCTCAGGTTTTAAGTCGTTTAATTGTCAAAGAAAGTCAGGACACCTACGATTATGTAGCGCCCTCATTTCATTGTTCAGTAGGACACTGATTCTCTATAAGTGCCCTCAAAGAAACAAAACGATAGAAATAATATTTTTACTGTTCTGACATGAACATTCTTTTTAGCCACCTTCTCAGAGCAACTTTTTGAAAAAAATCAATTTTCTGTATTTGTAAGAGATATTCTCTGATTCACGAACCACGTCCTCTAAAACTTTCCTTATTCGTGTATCTAAAGAAAATCAGAATATTCATGAAATGTGCAGTTGCCATTTTCGTGATATATTCTAGCTGTTGTGAGTAAACTTTCATATTTGAAATTCAAATTCAAATAAACAACAACTTCATCTCTTTTAGTCTATATATATAGGCACTTAACAAATTGTTAAGTTACCGAAAACTCTCTAAGCCAAAACACTTTTTGAAAGTTAGTCGAATTATCATCTGGTCAAGAAAACGTTTAAGTCACTTTGTTTTTCAAAGAGTTTTTCTTTGAGACTTTACGTATTCAAATGATTTTCATAATGAGCTAAATATCTATTTTTATTTGAAAATCCATTTGAGATTTTTAACTATTTTAACTCAAATTTTCAGAACTGTTTTAACTAATATAATTCTTGCTAAAAAAGAAAGTTGAGAGATAGTGCATAGGATATAGTTGTGCTTAATTTCATATCTTGTAAACTGTATGAAAGTTGTAACAGTAGTTAGATAAAGTATTGAGTTGTCATTCAACAAGGTTAGGTCTTTTCACACCCGCAAGCTGAGAAACGGTCTTCTCACACTTGTAAGTTGAGAAATGGTAGTTCTCACACCCTTAAGTTGAGAAAGCTGAGGTTTGTCTCATACCCGTAAGTTGGGATAGGTTGGTCTCACTCCTAAAAGTGAATCTCGCCCACATTCTCATGCAGGTAATGAATACAGTGGTTAGTAGAGGAGGAGGTCTGCCACTTGGTATGTACCTCACCACTCTGTTCGAGAGATGTGGTATCGATTTCAGTGGAGAAAGCTTCAAGAAGACCGGCAGATACAACTGCATTGGTCAAACCACTGTGAAATTGATGAGATACACTTATGTCCCTGCATTGGACAAATGGCTTCCAATGTCAGAAGTTCCACTTGACGGAGAATCAAGTGGAAAAAATGAAATAAGAGGAGAAGATGTCTCAGCAATGGAGAGAGAGGCTGCCCAAGCTTCGACTGCTCAAGTAGAACAGGCAGTGCAGAGGAAGCTGCCCCCACAACTAACATTGAGCATGTTTCAATTAATGATGTGGAAATTGAACATGCAGAGCAATTTGTTTATGCTGAAAAACATCTGATGGAAAAGGTGATCCAGATTGCTCAAGTAGTTGTTGAAGAACATCTGCATGAGTCAGAAAATGTTGATGCAATCTTGGAGGACATCGCCAGAGAAAAAGTCAGTGAGGACTCAAATAAAACTATTTCTAGACCACCATCTCCATTTGATATCACTGTATCAATGGAATCCCAAGACTCGAAAAGGACTGAGTCTGATGGTGAACAATGTCAAGATGCAGAGGGTTATGATCTGGCTATCATACCTTATCAGGGAGATGACATGAATCAGGGTGTAAGCAATCCGACCCGACCAAACTCGACCAAACCCGACCATTTCGGGTTGGGTTTGATTAATATGTCGGGTTGGTCGGGTTAATTTTTTAGCAACCCGACCATACCTGACCCGACCCGACCTCTTAAAATTTATAAACATATTATATATATATACATGTATGTATGTATATATAATAAAAATACTAAAAAAACTATTACATACAAGGCCTCTAATTAAGAAGGCCCATAAGCCTCAACTACGTTTTTTAAATTGTTGGGTTAGATGGTAAGAAAAATTGGGTAAGAATCATAAGATGGGTGCTTGAGACTAAAAGAGAAAAGTTTCATTTTAGTCCCACATTGCTTGTAGGGAAGAATGAGAAACTCTCATTCTTTATAAAAGCCCATCAACTTCCTATTCATCATCATTCTCATAAGTCAAATTTAAGACTACCTTGGCTTGTACATAAATGAGTTTTCCCAAAAAAGAGAAATCTCATCTTTTAAAGCTTAAATAGTAGTTTAATAAACTTCCACATGATAATCCAACATATTTTATTACTAATAAAAGCTTAAATAGTAGTTATTAAGCTTTAAAAAAGATTGGGCTATTTAATGGGGGACCAACCCGACCCGACCTTAGGTTGGGTGGCATCGGCTTGGACTCGTTGCCACCCGACCTCATCGGGTCAAGTGGGTTTGGGGGCAAAATCTCAACCCGATTTCACCCCTAGACATGAATGAAATAGTTCATGAAGAGGGTCATATTGAAGATTTTCATGAGGCCAATGTTGAATCTCCAGCAGAAGATGAAATGGAAAATGTTCATGAGGAAAGCTCATCTGATCAAAAGCCGCCTTCCAATCCATGTACAAGAAGGCCAAAGGATGAATACTTCAGAGAGGAAGATTTTCTGAGAAGAGTGAGGGAAGATCAGATTTTTGTCATGTCTCAACAAATGACTCATCTAGAACATAATCAAGTTCAACTGAAAAATGAGATATTGGTAGAGGTCTGAGACTCTCTAAAATCTCAGGAGAGAGTTGAGATTAATGAGATAAAAGAATTTAACTCTCACATGATCATGGCGACTGAATTGCTCGAGAAAGCGACACAACAAATGGACCAACAGTTAAGTGTCATGCTTTGACGCCCCGAAAATTATTTCATCTAGCCCATAACCCAATTGCATTTTGCCCAAACTCTATGTGTTGCCTTGATATGTTTGGTGTTTGTTTGATGGTTGTTTAATGTTTGTATAGTTGATGCATGATAATGTATATAAATATGTGTATCATAAATTGTATATGGGTCATGTTAAATTAAAGTATAATACATGTGTTATTATTTATGCATGGGCCCATTAAACCATGAATTGATATGGGTTAGGATTGATTGAATAAAAGGATAAATGAGAATGAAAATTTGGTGTATTAAATGGATTGAACATTTAAAATACATGGAAGCATGAGATTGGTTAAAATACATGTGGTTGGTATGGGTAGTATGAGACCAACACATGTGAAGGTTGGTGCATGAAAGTGGACAAGTGTCCCATGCCCACTTCTCTAATCCAAGAATGTGCTAGAAAGTGAGGTGAGTGGAGGAGGGAATCAAGGAAGTGCTAGAAAGAGAGGTGAGTGGAGAGAAAGGAAAAAAATAAAAGAAAAGAAGAGAAAGGAAAGAAGAGAAAGGAAAGAAGAAGAGAAAGGAAAGAAGAAGAGAAAGAAGGAGGGAGTTGCAGGAGGAAGATATCTGCGATATTTTCATTAAAGAGCTAGATCTTTGCGATAAAGGGTAAGATTGAGCTCAAAATTTGTCAGAACGTTCGTAGCTTCTGGTTATTCATTCTGGTCGGTGGAGATCGTGATCAGAGATTTCGTCTAAGTGATCTAACCTCTCAAACAAGGCTGGTCGGAAAGTCTAGATTTCTCGCACCGTTTCGCTCAAAACTTATAGATCTCTTTAATCTACCGTTGGATGGATATAAAATTTGGGTATGTAGTGTAAAACTGATATTTCTGCATTCTAAACGGTGAAGATCTTGATTAGAGGTGTTTTCTGAGAGATATAGCCTCTGAAACAAAGCTAGTCGGAAAGTCTGGATTTCTCGTACCGTTTCGTTAAAACTTGCAGAACTCCTCAATCTACCGTTGGATGGATATCAAATTTGGGTATGTAGTTTATAACGGATACTTATGTATTATTCACGGCGAAGATGTTTATTCGTTTAGTATTTTGTGTGATATAGTCATCTGAGTTTGAGTATTTGCAGCAGGAAAGGAGAAATTGTCTGATTAGAGACTTGTTCATCAAAGATACTTATCGTTTTGGTCCACCGTTGGATTGGGCTGATATTTGGACAGAAGGTTTTTTTCTTCACATAATTTAATCTGTACGGTTGATTTTGTGATTACATATTTCTGTTGGTAGATTGATACATCTGAACAGAATACTAAATGAAGAATTGGTAGGGTTGCTTGTATTAGACCTAAATTGAGAATATGAACTTAGACCTTTCCAAATAGCTTGCATATCAACTATGTTGACCTAGTTTTCATTGTTGATGAAACCATGATGCAAGATCAGTGATATACATGGCTGAACATGGTGACCTAGTGTAAATCGGCAATATGGCCTAAGTATGGAAAATTTCATATTTTAGGGATTTTGATGCTTTTGGCCTAAAATCATTGAATTGATGCAACTTATGTTTAATTAAGCATGATTAGAGTTGATTATGCTACTGATTTGGTGGTTGTGACCATATCATGGGTTAGGCCTACTTATGATCAAGTGACCCAATTTGGGCATGTTTATGCCTAAGGAATTGAAAATCAGTATTTTTGATTAATAGAATGGTTTATGTATGAGAACTATGCATTAGAGGCCTAAGTCATGTGATTTGAGTTGAATGATGGGATTAGATGGGATTTAGGCCTACTGTTTATATATGGGCTGATTTAGGGTTGATGTGTAATGTCTATGTGATTGAACATAGAAATTGATGTATGGTAGGATATTGATGTATGTTTCAGGATCTTGATTGGGTTGATTCGGTTTGGTGGTCGTGTGTGGTTAAATACTCTCGCGAGGCTTGGTTGTGAGTAGACTTCATATATGATTATATCTTTTATGTCATCATATCACTTATATATTGTATGTTGAAAGCATGAATGTGTTCTAATGTTTTGAATGATGCATTGATTTGAGAAAACCTTATGACTTTGGTTGGGCCCATCTATCTGGCTAATAGGGGACTTAACCTTGTCATAGGAGGGTTTTAGGAAAGGAAGAGATTGGGGTCAACGGTACGGTGAAATAGACGTGCACTAGTAACCCAAAATAAACATGATTGGGATCAACGGTACGGTGAAATAGACGTGCACTAGTAACCCAATGCATGTGGAATGTGGATCCAAATTGATAAGCTTTTACTTGCATCGAGCTTATTATAAATGTTTGATATCTATATGTTATGAGCTTTTAATCATGATACACATTGACATGCATACATGATATTTATTGATGAGTATTGATAGCATATTTGAATTCTATTCACTGGGCACCGTTGGCTCACCCTTATTTTCCTCTTTCAGGTCCTTCTGTCCCGAATAAGGGCAAAGGAGTAGTTATATCTTGAGGGCCTTGCCTGCGAGAGAATCCAAAGCCTCGATGTGAGTTGAGAGGCATTTTGATTGAATTGTGTTTTAAATTATGAAGTATTATATTTTGGATTATGTAATTATAATACTTACCACATTGTAGTATGGGTGAGTTGGGACTTGTTAGATAGACCATGTGGGCATATGACGGTTTTTATTTGTACCCACAATTTTGGACTTTATGTGTATGTCAATTTTAATGGACTGTAGGGATTATGGTTTTACTTATGGTTCATTTTTATGGACTATCTCTTGTCTTGGATGATTAATACGGTTGGTAGTTTTGTTTAGTACCTTTTGATATTATGTCGTTGTTTGAGATAAGGCTCGTAGGGCTCAACCACCTCACGGGAGTTGAGGAGTGGTCGGAGATGTCTACGCCGGGCGTCCCGCCCCGGCATTCCGCGCGCCATTCCCTGTGAGGTTGGTGGTCCGGGGTGCGGGGTCGCCACAGTTGGTATCAGAGCCAGGTTTTACTAGGTTTGGTCTATGTATTGGACTTAGATGACTTTGACCTAGGAATTGGGTGAGAGATTTAGGTGATTAAAAAGCTTAAAGGAACTAACTTAAAAGCCTTACTATCATATTTTCTGTGTGTATTATATGATATGGGTAGTTATGAGGCTTTGTTAATGTTTTAAATTCTTTAATGTGTGATGGTTGCTCGTATTTCTACTTCTTAGTGTCATGAGGAGGAGCGAGAGATTGGGACAGCCACACACAGGGCCATCCGATGATGACCGGATGGGGAGGATGAAGGAGATCATTCAGGCACAGGGCCGCTTGATGGCAGCCCAGACTTCACAGATACAGGCCTTAGTGCAACAGGTTGAGGCTATTGCTCGACAGTCACCTCAAACAATACCTCAGGAGGTGGGCACTAGTGGGGCCGAGGCTAGTGGAGCTGCAGGGGCAGCAGGACCTCAAATGGCTGTACCTCAGCCTATGCCTACACCTGTTCCTATTGTTGTGGAGAACCCCACTGATCGGCGGATCAGACTGCTAGAGAAGTTCATGAAGCTAAAGCCTAAGGAATTCACTGGTGGGGTTGACTTAAAGAAAGCCGAAGATTGGCTAAAGAATGTCGAGAAGATCAGTCGCTCCTTAGAGCTTGATGAGGAGTCTCAGGTCCTATGTGCTGCTCACACACTGGAGAGTGATGCAGAGGACTGGTGGCTTTCAGTGTTGGATACACAGGGGGCAGTGAAGAGTTGGGACACCTTCAAACGGTTGTTCTTATAGGCTTACGTTCCAGAGACTGAGAGACAGGCTAAACAACTCGAGTTTTTGAATCTCGCACAGGGCACCATGTCAGTCAGGGAGTACGAGCTTAGATTTAGGCAGCTCGCAGTTTATGCCCCTGGGTTAGTTCAGACGCCGAGTGACAAGATTATGAGGTTTTCTTTGAACCTAAGGCCTGCGATCCGACAGGCCTTGTCTGTGACGAAGATGACTGATTTTACCACAGTGGTCCAGAGGGCCAAACAGTATGAGTTGGCTGAGCGGGTTGATGGTATGTCTACACGAGCAGCTCCAGGTGAACCGACTTCACAAGCAGAGTCTGGGGGACAGTTCCAGACTCCGTGGAAGAAGGGAAGATGGGAAAGGAAGAAAAAGTTTTATGGAAGGGCACAGTTTGATGGTGCTCAGAGTACGGCATCTCAGGTTCAGACTGGTATGATGGCCTCACCAGTGGTTTCCTCTCCTGTTCCGATTCCTATTCAGGCACCGAGTGCACCGAGACCCCCATTCCCACATACTGCTGGCCGAGGCAGAGGTAGAGGCCAAGGAAGTTATGTGACGACATCTCAGACTGGGTCATTTGCGCCTAGGGCTCCATTCTTATGTTTTCAATGTGGGCAGGCTGGGCATAGGAAGTCCGAGTGTCCGAATTTTCAGAGAGGTCAGGGATTTGTGCAGCAGTCCAGTGCCAGAGAGACAGCGAAGGCAGCTACTGAGCCAGACCCGACAGCATCCAGGACCTTGGTGGAAGGTACTCTTACTATTTGTGGTACTTCTATGCATGTATTATTTGATGCTGGGTCTACATTATCATTCATATCTGGACGTATGGTAGATAGTTTGCATTTGACTCCCATTAGGGCTAGTACATGGTTAGTGGTGAGTACTGTAGCTGGAGAGAGGATCTACCCGAACATGATCTGTAGCCAGTGTGTGGTTCAAATTGATGATGTTGAGATGCCTATTGACTTCCGAGTCCTAGAGTTTTTAGAGTTTGATGCAATTCTAGGGATGGATTGGCTCGCGGCTTATCATGCAGTTATCAACTGTTTCACGAAGAGAATCATTTTTCAGATCCCCGGACACCCAGTGTTTACACTACAGGGTAGAGCTTCAGACCAGACAGTCACAAGGGGTAGATTTGTGACTGATGGAGATAGGGAAATTTTGGCTGGGTTAGTGCCTGATGAGGAAGAGACTAGTGAGGTGGTACTTGAGGATATTGCCATTGTTAGGGACTTTACAGATGTGTTCCCTGCGGATCTTCCAGGATTACCACCGAAGCGAGAGATCGATTTCATTATTGAACTAGTCTCTGGCACGAAGCCTATCTCCATGGCACCATATAGAATGGCGCCAGCCGAGTTGAGAGAGTTGCAGAAACAGCTCGAGGAGTTATTGACTAAGGGCTTTATTTGCCCGAGCGTGTCACCCTGGGGAGCTCCAGTTCTTTTTGTGAAAAAGAAAGATGGGAGCTTGCGGTTGTGCATCGACTATCGCCAATTGAACAGAGTGACCATCAAGAACAAATATCCTCTCCCAAGGATTGATGACTTGTTTGATCAGTTGAGGGGAGCGAGGTATTTTTTGAAGATTAATTTGCGCTCCGGGTATCATCAACTAAGGATCAGGGAGGAGGATGCGCCTGAGACAGCATTCAGAACCCGCTATGGACATTATGAGTTCCTTGTGATGCCATTTGGTGTGACTAATGCACCGGCGATGTTCATGGACCTGATGCAGAGGGCATTTAGGCAGTATCTGGATAAGTTTGTCATCGTCTTCATTGATGACATATTGGTGTATTCCAAGACTCGGGCTGAGCATGAGGAACACCTTAGAGTGACCTTGCAAACTCTGAGAGAGCATAGGCTATATGCAAAGCTGAGCAAGTGCGAGTTTTGGATCACCAAAGTGAAGTTCTTAGGTCATGTGGTGAGTTCTGAGGGGATTTCAGTTGATCTGTCTAAGGTTGAAGCCATCATCAGTTGGCCTAGGCCTACGACAGTGACCGAGATCAGAAGCTTTCTTGGGTTAGCTGGTTACTATAGGAGATTCGTTCAGGGATTCTCCAAGATAGCTACGCCTATGACTAGGCTCACCCAGAAAGACGTGTCCTTTGTATGGACCGAGGAGTGTGAGAATGCCTTCTTAGAGCTGAAGAAAAGATTGACATCTACGCCAGTGTTAATTTTGCCAGAGCCTGATCAGGAGTTGGTTATCTATACCGATGCCTCTCGCATCGGCTTAGGTTGCGTGTTGATGCAGAAGGATAGGGTCATTGCTTATGCATCGAGGCAGTTGAAGGTGCATGAAAAGAACTACCCTGTTCATGACTTAGAACTGGCCGCAGTGGTTTTTGCTTTGAAGATTTGGAGGCATTATCTCTATGGTGAGAGATTCACTCTGTATTCTGACCATAAGAGCCTCAAGTACTTGTTCTCTCAGAAGGAATTGAACATGAGGCAGAGAAGGTGGTTAGAGCTCCTCAAAGACTATGATTTTACATTAGAATACCACCCAGGTAAAGCCAATGTAGTGGCTGATGCGTTGAGCAGGAAGCGGGTAGAGACAGTTATGGTAGCACGCCAGATGTCTCATGAGTGGAGACTACTTGAGGCGGCTACGGTTATGAGTATATGTGCTACCCCTTCAGATCAGATTGTGATATGTGCTCAAATGAGAGCTCAGCCTACACAAGTCCAGGAGGTAATTGACCAACAGAGACTTGACGTTGATCATGGGATGTGCAAGTCTTGGGCTGAGAGGAGTGATTTTACTGATTGGCACTTGTCATCTGATGGTGCCTTGAGATTTAGGGGACGTTTATGGGTTCCCGTAGATCCACGACTCAGACAGAGTGTTCTTCAAGAGGCTCACAGATCTCATTATGCTATTCATCCTGGCGGAACCAAGATGTATCATGATATGAAAAGAATGTATTGGTGGCCCGACATGAAGAGAGAGATAGCTCAGTTCATTCAGAGGTGTGAGATTTGTCAGAGAGTCAAAGCTGAACATCAGAGGCCTGGAGGGCAGATGCAACCGCTCGCCATTCCTGAGTGGAAATGGGAGCACGTCACTATGGACTTTGTTGTGGGATTACCCAACACCCCGAGGAGACATAATGCTGTTTGGGTTATTATTGATCGCTTGACCAAGTCCGCTCACTTTCTACCGGTGAACACTAGGGATTCTATGGATAAGCTGAGCAGACTCTATATGCGGGAGATAGTCAGATTACATGGAGTGCCAGTTTCGATTGTGTCAGATAGGGATTTGAGGTTTACATCGGTATTCTGGCAGGGGTTGCAGAGGCAGCTCAGCACTAGACTAGATCTCAGTACCGCTTTTCACCCCCAGACGGATGGCCAGTCTGAGAGGTTGATATCTATTTTAGAGGATATGCTTCGAGCTTGTGTCCTCGAGTCCAGTGGTAACTGGGAGGAGTACATACATCTGTGTGAGTTCGCGTACAACAACAGCTATCAGTCCAGTATTGGCATGGCTCCTTTTGAGGCATTGTATGGTCGACCCTGTAGATCTCCGATCTGTTGGACAGAGGTAGGGGATGTTGCGGTGATGGGACCAGAGTTTGTACAAGAACACACAGAGAAGATTAAGAGGATCAAGCATAATATGAAAGTAGCCCAAGACAGGCAGAAGAGTTACACTGATGCCAAGCGGAAGACCGTAGAGTTCGAGGTGGGTGACCAAGTTTTATTGAAGGTCTCACCTCAGAAGGGCCAAACTAGATTTGGGATAAAAGGCAAACTCGCTCCGAGATTTATTGGGCCGTTCGAGGTTTTAGAACGAATTGGCCCCGTCGCTTACCGATTAGCCTTGCCACCTCAGTTAACAGCAGTCCACAATGTCTTTCACGTGTCAATGTTGAGAGTGTAAAGAGTGATTTTGATCACGTCTTGGACTGGAGGAACATTGAACTGAGGCAGGATGTGACTTATGATGAGGAACCTATTCAGATACTTGACCGGAAGGTCCAGAGGTTACGTAACCGCGAGATTCCAATGGTTCAGGTGAGATGGCAGTTCCATGGCGAGGAGCAGGTTACTTGGGAGCGTGAGGACTACATGATGGAGCACTTTGCCGAGTTCATGGGCTTAGGTAATTTCTTAACCTTAAAACTTCGATGACGAAGTTCAGTCTAAGGTGGGTGTGATGTGACGCCCCGAAAATTATTTCATCTAGCCCATAACCCAATTGCATTTTGCCCAAACTCTATGTGTTGCCTTGATATGTTTGGTGTTTGTTTGATGGTTGTTTAATGTTTGTATAGTTGATGCTTGATAATGTATATAAATATGTGTATCATAAATTGTATATGGGTCATGTTAAATTAAAGTATAATACATATGTTATTATTTATGCATGTGCCCATTAAACCATGAATTGATATGGGTTAGGATTGATTGAATAAAAGGATAAATGAGAATGAAAATTTGGTGTATTAAATGGATTGAACATTTAAAATACATGGAAGCATGAGATTGGTTAAAATACATGTGGTTGGTATGGGTAGTATGAGACCAACACATGTGAAGGTTGGTGCATGAAAGTGGACAAGTGTCCCATGCCCACTTCTCTAATCCAAGAATGTGTTAGAAAGTAAGGTGAGTGGATGAGAGAATCCAAGAATGTGCTAGAAAATGAGGTGAGTGGAGGAGAGAATCCAAGAATGTGCTAGAAAGTGAAGTGAGTGGAGGAGGGAATCAAAGAAGTGCTAGAAAGAGAGGTGAGTGGAGAGAAAGGAAAAAAATAAAAGAAAAGAAGAGAAAGGAAAGAAGAGAAAGGAAAAAAATAAAAGAAAGAAGGAGAGAGTTGCAAGAGGAAGATATCTGCGACATTTTCATCAAAGAGCTAGTTCTTTGGGATAATGGTCAGATTGAGCTCAAAATTTTTCAGCAAGTTCGTAGCTTCTGGTTATTCATTCTGGTCGGTGGAGATCTTGATCAGAGGTTTCGTCTAAGAGATCTAACCTCTCAAACAAGGCTGGTCGGAAAGTCTAGATTTCTCGCACCGTTTCACTCAAACTTATAGATCTCCTTAATCTACCGTTGGATAGATATAAAATTTGGGTACATAGTGTAAAACTGATATTGCTACATTCTGAACGGTGGAGATCTTGAGTAGAGGTGGTTTTTGAGAGATATAACCTCTGAAACAAAGCTGATCGGAAAGTCTGGATTTCTCATACCGTTTCGTTAAAACTTGAAGATCTCCTCAATCTACCGTTGGATGGATATCAAATTTGGGTATATAGTTTATAACTGATAATTATGTATTCCAACCGGCGGAGATGTTTATTCGTTTAGTATTTTGTGTGAGATAGTCATCTGAGTTTGAGTATTTGCAGCAGGAAAGGAGAAATTGTCTGATTAGAGACTTGTTCATCAAAGATACTTATCGTTTTGGTCCACCGTTGGATTGGGCTAATATTTTTGCAGAAGGTTTGTTTCTTCACATACTTCAATCTGTACGGTTGATTTTGTGATTACATATTTCTGTTGGTAGATTGATACATCTGAACAGAATACTAAATGAAGAATTGGTAGGGTTGCTTGTATTAGACCTAAATTGAGAATATGAACTTAGACCTTTCCAAATAGCTTGCATATCAACTATGTTGACCTAGTTGTCATTGTTGATGAAACCATGATGCAAAATCAGTGATATACATGGCTGAACATGGTGACCTAGTGTAAATCGGCAATATGGCCTAAGTATGGAAAATTTCATATTTTAGGGATTTTGATGCTTTTGGCCTAAAATCATTGAATTGATGCAACTTATGTTTAATTAAGCATGATTAGAGTTGATTATGCTACTGATTTGGTGGTTGTGACCATATCATGGGTTAGGCCTACTTATGATCAAGTGACCCAATTTGGGCATGTTTATGCCTAAGGAATTGAAAATCAGTATTTTTGATTAATAGAATGGTTTATGTATGAGAACTATGCATTAGAGGCCTAAGTCATGTGATTTGAGTTGAATGATGGGATTAGATGGGATTTAGGCCTACTGTTTATATGTGGGCTGGTTTAGGGTTGATGTGTAATGTCTATGTGATTGAACATAGAAATTGATGTATGGTAGGATATTGATGTATGTTTCAGGATCTTGATTGGGTTGATTCGGTTTGGTGGTCGTGTGTGGTTAAATACTCTCGCGAGGCTTGGTTGTGAGTAGACTTCATATATGATTATATCTTTTATGTCATCATATCACTTATATATTGTATGTTGAAAGCATGAATGTGTTCTAATGTTTTGAATGATGCATTGATTTGAGAAAACCTTATGACTTTGGTTGGGCCCATCTATCTGGCTAATAGGGGGACTTAACCTTGTCATAGGAGGGTTTTAGGAAAGGAAGAGATTGGGGTCAACGGTACGGTGAAATAGACGTGCACTAGTAACCCAATGCATGTGGAATGTGGATCCAAATTGATAAGCTTTTACTTGCATCGAACTTATTATAAATGCTTGATATCTATATGTTATGAGCTTTTAATCATGCTACACATTGACATGCATACATGATATTTATTGATGAGTATTGATAGCATATTTGAATTCTCTTCACTAGGCACCGTTGGCTCACCCTCATTTTCCTCTTTCAGGTCCTTCTGTCCCGAATAAGGGCAAAGGAGTAGTTATATCTTGAGGGCCTTGCCTGCGAGAGAATCCAAAGCCTCGATGTGAGTTGAGAGGCATTTTGATTGAATTGTGTTTTAAATTATGAAGTATTATATTTTGGATTATGTAATTATAATACTTACCACATTGTAGTATGGGTGAGTTGGGACTTGTTAGATAGACCATGTGGACATATGACGGTTTTTATTTGTACCCACAATTTTGGACTTTATGTGTATGTCAATTTTAATGGACTGTAGGGATTATGGTTTTACTTATGGTTCATTTTTATGGACTATCTCTTGTCTTGGATGATTAATACGGTTGGTAGTTTTGTTTAGTACCTTTTGATATTATGTCGTTGTTTGAGATAAGGCTCGTAGGGTCTCAACCACCTCACGGGAGTTGAGGAGTGGTCGGAGATGTCTACGTCGGGATTCCCGCCCCGGCATTCCGCACGCCATTCCCTGTGAGGTTGGTGGTCCGGGGTCCGGGGTCGCCACACATGCGATCTTTGCCTGCTTCATCAATAACTAATGATCTGGTTAAGGAGATTCGAGATAACATGAAGTAAATGTAGCCATTCATGAAAGCATTTGCTTCATCAGTTATTCAAAGATCATCAAGCTCTCAACCTCCTCGAGCCGAACCTCAAGCATCACAAAGTCACTCAGCCCAAGCTACATTAAGCTATACTTCGAGTGTTGTGACTGCAGAAGATCTTTGATGAAATTCAAAGCTTAAGAGGAAAAATGGTTGAATCCTCTAAAGATAAGTCCATTTCTGATACTTTGCAATCAGTTTTTGATGCTATCTTGGATCAAGTAACGAGCAAGACAACGCTTGATCCAGTGCTATAGGCCATCTCTAATCTGAAAGAGAATTTAGATACTACAAGGCCATAACCAACAGAGGATGATTGACTAAACAAGATTCTCAACTTGGCTACTCGTGCTTTTGAAAAGCTTCATAACCTAGAGAATAAGATGCCTTTCCTTGCCACAACAATCATTGATCTGTCATGCACTGTTATTACTGCGGCAAACTGTGTGGAAGGAATAGTAGGCTTTTTTGAGGACCTCTTCAAGGCAATAAACAGTAGGATGCATTCTACTATTCTACTATCGAATCAGTAGAAGAGTGTCTCCACCCCCGGATTCCTCATCAGAGACTTTCCCTGATCCCAAACGCAAGCGAACAATCATGCAAGTATTTAAAGATCATTTACTTTCTCCTGATTTTGCACAAAATCTTGCGGAACGAAAAGCTAAAGGTTTCAAACATGGTTCACTTCTTGATCCATTTAAATTTGGTGTTTCCAAGTTTTCCCATGAAAAATTCATTCAAAAATCTAGGAAGGGTATTGTAATTGATGAATCCGTGAGCAGTGTGAAACAAAACACACGTGGTTCTTCAAAACTACGAGCACAAAAGAAAACCAAATAATTTGAACCAAGTTCTAGTGGATCCAAAAAGGATGAGGAGGCCGAAAGAAAAGGAAAAGGGAAAGGTCCAAGTACGAGCTAAGCCTATCCACTTTTGATGTTTTCAAAAGGGGGAGAAGAAAGAGACGGTAGATAATAAAAGGCTAAGTTAGCTCAAGAGGGAAGCTACATCTAAGGGGGAGTCTAAATGTAAGGGGGAGTTCTATATAAGTTATTGTCTTCATTCCTGTACATTGTACTGTACGTTTAACTTATCTTGTAAATTTATGATTGAAATCAGATAGAACTGACATATCTGCATATACCATTCTAAATTCGTTATATTATAATTATCTGCATGATCTCTGAGTATTTGAAATCATCAAAATGGGGGAGATAGTTATCTCAATAAACCCCATGACATGAATATTTTGATGATCTTAAAAAGTGTTTCAGATTTATCAAGAATCAAGATCAAGGAACTGTGCATACAAGCCTATTGAACATGGCAAGTAAAGTTCCGAGTATGTCAGTACTTAGAATGTAAAGTCTATCGATCAACTTACTCTCAGCAAGATTTAATTGTTTGCATATTTTGATTTAACATTCTAATCGTACCTTATGATTTCTAAAGTATTTGATTTAGTCCGGAAACATTATGTTTTATCGAGTTTTAATCGAGAAATAAAAAATGGATTTTATAAAGTCTTTCGGGATGCTAATATTTTAGAAGCACCCTCATGGACTTGGTGAGTCAAGACGCTGATAAAATATTAGGACACTCAAGGTTAAATTGAACTGATTAATAAGGACACTTACTTGTTAGTAGCAACCTTTCTTTTATCAACCTTTGAGAATGTCGGGTCGCTGACTTAGCTTCAGCTCGCTGGAAGTTCTTTTTGTTTCTAAGTGATTTCTATCTTTAAGGACGCAGATAGCTATAAGTTGAATAAGCTATCAGGACAGTACTTGTGTAGGAGCTCTCTCATCTCTAGAACCAACTTAATGACCGTCAGCACGCTAACTCTTGAGTAGCGCCCTCGTGTGTTTAATGTTTTAAAACAAAGTAGGATGCTAACTGCGAAGTAGCGCCCTCATGTTTTAAGTCATTTAATTTTCAAAGAAAGTCAGGACGCCTATGATTCAGTAAGGCCCTCACTTCATTGTTCAGTAGGACGTTGATGCTCTATAAGCGCCCTCAAAGGATCAAAACGACAGAAATAATATTTTTACTGTTCTGACATGTACATTCTTTTTAGCCACCTTCTCAGAACAAGTTTTTGTAAATAGTCAATTTTTTGTATTTGTAAGAGAAATTCTCTGATTCACGAACCACGTCCTCTAAAACTTTCCTTATTCGTGTATCTGGAGAAAATCATAATATTCATGAAATGTGCAGTTGTCATTTTCGTGATATATTCTAGCTGTTGTGAGTAAACATTCATATTTGAAATTCAAATTGAAATGAACAACAACTTCATCTCTTCTAGTCTATCTATACAGGCACTTAACAAATTGTTAAGTTACCAAAATTCTCTGAGCCAAAACACTTTTTAAAAGTTAGTCGAATTATCATCTGGTTAAGAAAACGTTTAAGTCACTTTGTTTTTCAAAGAGTTTTTCTTTGAGACTTTACGTATTCAAATGATTTTCATAATGAGCTAAATATCTATTTTTATTTGAAAATCCATTTGAGATTTTGAACTATTTTAACTCAAATTTTCAGCACTGTTTTACCTTTTATCATTCTTGCTGAAAAAGAAAGTTGAGAGGTAGTTCACAGGATACAATTGTGTTTAATTTCATATCCTGCACACTGTATCAAAGTTGTAACAGTAGTTAGATAAACTACTGAGTTTTCAGTCAACAAGGTTAGGTCTTCTCACATCCGCAACTTGAGAAACAGTCTCCTTACACTCGAAAGTTGAGAAACGGTAGTTCTCACACCCTTAAGTTGAGAAAGCTTAGGTTTGTCTCATACCCGTAAGTTAGGATAGGTTGGTCTCACGCCTATAAGCTGAGCAGTGTAATGGTTGTTCTCACACCTATAAGTTGAGAAAAGGTGGAACAGTTTGATTCTCACTCGTAAGAGAATCCCTTCGTGACAAGGTTAAAATCCTAACTGAGGAGGTTAGGTAGTGGACGTAGGCAAGTAACCAAACCACTATAAATCG
Source organism: Paratinospora sagittata (assembly GCA_035771175.1). NCBI lineage: Eukaryota > Viridiplantae > Streptophyta > Magnoliopsida > Ranunculales > Menispermaceae > Paratinospora > Paratinospora sagittata. The sequence continues at coordinate 11,753,720 of CM069589.1, forward strand.
ACTGTGCATATTTTTTTAATTTCTGCACTTTAATTTTGCCATTGTAATTAATTTTAAATTGTCTAAGTGTCCAATTCACCCCCCTCTTGGACATAACTGGGCCAACATTTGGTATCAGAGCAGTGTCGTTCTTCAAAAAAACTTTACAATTTCTTTGATATCAATGACAATGACCAGAGGTACTGTCATAGAAGTAGGTCAACCTTTAGATAGACCACCTCTGTTCAATAGAGACTGGTTTGAAGATTGGATGATAAGGATGAAATCCTTTTTACGATCTAAGGATATCAGTTTATGAGAAATGGTTGTAAACGGCTACACCATGCCCAACAAGCCTATTGAGCTATGGACAGATAAGGAAAGACTAAATGATAAACTTAACGCTCAAACTGTCTATGCCTTGTATTGTTCACTACCCGAGAAAGAAGTAGAAAGGGTAGTTCATTTTGGGAGTGCCAAGGAGATTTGGGAAACACTCAAATCACTTCATTGTGAAAAGATTAACATTCGAGATGAAAAGCTCAAAGAGTCTGATAGACTATTTGATGCCTTTGAGATATCGAAGAATGAATCTCTCGATACAGCATGCAACAGATGTCAATCTATTCTTGAAGGAATGCAAGAACTGAATCAGGAAATACCTGTAGAAATATCTTGAGTATATTTCTGTGATAAGCTTCCAAGGAAATTGAATGATAAGCTAACTAGGTTAGCTGAATCTGTTAAACCATGGGAAATGAGTTTAAAAAAGTTTTGTGATATCTTGCAAACCATGGAAAAAATATATGAGATTACAAACCCAGTTAGAACACTAGAAGAGCCAGTCGTTCACTTTAGGGTTTTAGAAAGTGGGTCAGTTCATGATAACCTGCAACGTTTTATACGTCTAGTAAATAAACTTGAATACTTTGGAAAAACCATCTCTCACTCTACTTTAGTACAATATTTTTTTAACAATTTCCTGAGAACTGGAAATATAAAGTAGATTTTCTAAACGAGTTTTCAAATCCATTTGAGATCAGTTTTCAAGAAATTGATTATATTTCGAGTGGATTAGAAACCTCATCTGAGAGAGAAGACATTCTAGCAAATGCACCAAAGCAGGAACGAGAGTGAAGTTGCTGATGAAATTTATACAATGAGTAGAAAATCCTCTGCAAAAACGTCCAGGACGCTCAATGAAAGATCTCCTAACAGAATGTCGAGAAAGAAGTTAGCATGGAGAACAAAAATAACGAATTATCTCAGCTGCTTTAAAAAGAGACAGAGTGCTCAAGTCGAGGACTTTGTTGTACCTTGAGGTAAAGGTCAAAAATATGCAAAGGTATAAAAGTCACCTCCTTTCTACTATCATTGCTAGAATATATCCATAAGTGACTATATGAAATTAATGATTATCTTTAATCATGCGTTGCTTAGAATGTTTAAATATTTTCGCTCATGATTAAATTATTGTCAATTGGTTGATGAAATATAATTTGCAATATTATTTATTCAACCATACGATACTTGAGTTTATATTGGTCAAAAGTGCTAAATATAAGAGTTTAAGTATCAATGAGGATGCTGACAGTATTTGAGGACGCTAATGTGCCCGATGCCATTAGTTGTTCCAAAACCACTCGTCATAAGGAGGACGCTACTCTGTCGCAAACGTTAGATGAACTTCACCGCCTTTGGCTACTAGGTTGCAACACGCGTGAATGTGTGTCAGGAGCAAGCTTAATGCTTTAGCATCATAAAAATAACCCTTCAATGACCTAGAAGTCACTTTACCTTTTGATGCCCTAGAAAGCTTCGACAAAAAGTTACTAGGAATCGTTTCAAGATTTACTGCTGAATCTTCATCTTTAACCTTTGGTAAATCTTGATCTCTGCTCCTTTTCGAATCCTTTGATTCCTATTATACCTTGTTTCCTCAGATCTTTATCTCTTTTTGTCTTTTTCTCAATGGCACCCAAACTTGAAAAGCTTCACCCCTTTTCTGCGAGAAAGCGAGTTGTTTCACCCACATCACCTCCAAATAGGAGTGTGAGACCAAGAACTGAACCAACTCAGGCCGAACTGGCTGAGGAACCCACACCATCTGTACCAACACCTCCTATTGAGACCGCTTTTAGACCATCTCACCCACCTTCTTCTTCTCAAATGAGAAGACAGGGAGATAAAGCCGAGAAGCTCATTAACCAAGTTGTAATTGATGGATGCTATGTCGATTTTGACTTCTTCATTAACTCTCACCTAGACATTTTCTCTCTATTTGAATTCCAAGGCTGGATAGATTTACTTACCCTCAATTCTAAATGGTACCCGTTCTCGTTTGCCAATTCTATTTGAATTTGGTATATAAACCCGACTCTGAATTCACAAAACAATCTATGGTAAAGGGAAAATCTGTTGAGATTTCTCCCAAATTCTTTTCTGAGGCATTTTCCTTGTCGAGTGATGAAAGTGCCCACATACTTACATTCACTAAAAACAAAGTCTAGTATTCAGGATTCGGAATACAGCCTTTCGTTTCCTCCTCCTTTCTACTGACGATGGCTCAATGCGCTTTTGCTCATCTCGAGGGGAGCGGTTTTCACCACTTCAAATTTCTTTCTTTCTACTACTCCAGACTCTTTAAATGCCTTGAGCGTTATAATAACCTTTCTGCTCTTAATCTTATTTCAAAGAAAAATGACCACTCGAGTTTCGATAAGAAACTCACAAATCAGTCCTTTGAACTTATTCCTAGAATAATCCACAACATCATTACCCACATCATTCAGCCTAAAACCAGTAGCAGGGGTAGTAAGAATGAATTAGATTTATTCTTAATCTGGTGCATTCTGGAAAAGAAGAAAGTGAATCTCGCTCACATTCTCATGCATGTAATGAATACAGTGGTTAGTAGAGGAGGAGGTCTGCCACTTGGTATGTACCTCACCACTCTGTTCAAGAGATGTGGTATCGATTTCAGTGGAGAAAGCTTCAAGGAGACCAGCAGATACAAGTGCAATGGTCAAACTACTGTGAATTTGATGAGATACACTTATGTCCCTGCATTGGACAAATGGCTTCCAATGTCAGAAGTTCTACTTGAGGGCGAATCCAGTGGAAAAGATGAAATAAGAGGAGAAGATCTCTCAGCAATGGAGAGAGAGGCTGCCCAAGCTTCGACTGCTCAAGAAGAACAGGCTGGGCAAGAGGAAGCTGCCCCCACAGCTAACATTGAGCATGTTTCAATTAATGATGTGGGAATTGAACATGCAGAGCAAACTGTTTATGCTGACGAACATCTGATGGAAGAGGTGATCCAGAATGCTCAAGCAGTTGTTGAAGAACATCTACATGAGTCAGAAAATGTTGATGCAATTTTGGAGGACATCACCAGAGAAAGAGTCAGTGAGGACTCAAATAAAACTATCTCTAGATCACCATCTCCATTTGATATCATTGTATCAATGGAATCCCAAGACTCGAAAAGGACTGAGCCTGGTGGTGAACAATGTCAAGATACAGAGGGTTATGATCTGGCTATCATACCCTATCAGGGAGATGACACGAATAGGGATGTAAGCAACCCGACCGACCCTACCAAACCTGACCATTTCGGGTCGGGTTGGGTTGGGTTTGATTAATATGTCGGGTTGGTCGGGTTAATTTTTTAGCAACCCGACCATACCCGACCCGACCCGACCTCTTAAAATTTATAAACATATTATACACACACACACACACACACACACACACACACACACACACACACACACACACACACACACACACACACACACACACACACAGATATATATATATACATGTATGCATGAATATATAATAAAGATACTAAAAAAACTATTACATACAAGGCCTCTAATTAAGAAGGCCCGTAACCCTCAACTACTTTGTTTAAATTGTTGGGTTAGATGGTAAGAAAAATTGGATAAGAATCATAAGATGGGTGCTTGAGACTAAAAGAGAAAAGTTTCATTTTAGTCCCACATTGCTTGTTGGGAAGAATGAGAGACGCTCCTTCTTTATAAAAGCCCATCAACTCCCTATTCATCATCATTCTCATAAGTCAAATTTAAGACTACCTTGGCTTGTACATATATGAGTTTTTCCAAAAAGGAGAAATCTCATCTTTTAAAGCTTAAATAGTAGTTTAATAAACTTCCACAGGATAATCCAACATATTTTATTACTAATAAAAGCTTAAATAGTAGTTATTAAGCTTTAAAAAAATTGGACTATTTAATGGGGGCCCAACCAGACCAACCCGACCCGACCTTAGGTTGTGTGGCATTGAGTTGGACTCGTTGCCACCCGACCTCATCGTGTTGAGTGGGTTTGGGAGCAAAAACCCGACTTGATCTGACCTGATTTCACCCCTAGACATGAATGAATGAAAATGTTGATGAAGAGGGTCATATTGAAGATTTTCATGAGGCCAATGTTGAATCTCCAGCAGAAGATGAAATGGAAAATGTTCATGATGAAAACTCATCTGATCAAGAGCTGCCTTCCGATCCATCTACAAGTAAGCCAAAGGGTGAATTCTTCAGAGAGGAAGATTTTCTGAGAAGAGTGAGAGAAGATCAAGTTTTTGTCATGTCTCAGCTAATGACTCGTCTAGAGCATAATTAAGTTCAACTAAAAAATGAGATATTAGCAGAGGTCCGAGACTCTCTAAAATCTCACGAGAGAGTTGAGATTAATGAGATAAAAGAATTTAACTCTCACATGATCATGGCAACTGAATTGCTCGAGAAAGCGACACAACAAATGGACCAACAGTTAAGTGTCATGCGATCTTTGCCTGCTTCATCGATAATTGATGATCTAGTAAAGGAAATTCAAGATAACAAGCAGTAAATGCAGCCATTCATGAAAGCATTCGCTTTATCAGTTATTCAAAGATCATCAAGCTTTCAACCTCCTCAAGCCGAACCTCAAGCATCACAAAGTCACTCAGCCCAAGCTACATCAAGCCATACTTCGAGTGCTGTGACTGCAGAAGTTTTGCAGAAGATTCTTGACGAAATTCAGAGCTTAAGAGGTAAAATGGCTGAATCCTCTAAAGGTAAGTCCATTTCTGATACTTTGCAATCAGTTTTGGATGCTATCTTGGATCAAGTAACGAGCAGGACAATGCCTGATCTAGTGCTGCAGGCCATCTCTAATCTGAAATAGAATTTAGATACTGCAAGGCCAGCACCAACAGAGAATGATATACTAAACAAGATTCTCGACTTGGTTACTCGTGCTTTTGAAAAGCTTCATTACCTGGTGAACAAGATGCCTTTCCTTGCCACAACAATTATGGATCTGTCATGCACTGTTATTACTGCGGCAAATCGTGTGGAAGGAGTAGTAGGCTTCTTTGAAGACTTCTTCAAGGCAATGAACAGTAGGATGCATTCTACTATTTTGTATATTGCATCAAGCATGAAACGCTTTGCTATGCTCTTTCATCTGTTGGAGAAAAAAGGTGTAAAGGTTCCATCTGCACCAAGAGCTCCAGCCTTCACACGCCCTCAAGGACTTAAGGAGTCTGACAGACTTCCTAGCATATTAGAATGTGAAGATGAAGAAATATCTGATGAAGAGCCTCTTCATCGAATCAGTAGAAGAGTGTCTCCACCCCCGGATCTCTCATCAGAGAATTTCTCTGATCCCAAACGCAAGAGACCAATTAGGCAAGAATTTAAAGGTCATACACTTTCTCCTGATTTTGCTCAAAATCTTGCAAAACAAAAAGCTAAAGGTTTCAAACCTAGTTCACTTCTTGATCAATTTAAATTTGGTGTTTCCAAGTTTTCCCATGAAAAATTCATTCAAAAATCTAGGAAGGGTATTGTAATTGATGAATCCGTGAGCAATGTGAGACAAAACACACGTGGTTCTTCAAGACCACAAGCACAAACGAAAACCAAATATGAGCTAAGCCTACCCACTTTTGATGTTTTCAAAAGGGGGAGAAAAAAGAAACTGCAGATAATATAAGGCTAAGTTAGCTCAAGAGGGAAGCTACATGTAAGGGGGAGTCTAAATGTAAGGGGGAGTTCTATATAAGTTATTGTCTTCATTCCTGTACATTGTATTGTACGTTTAACTTATCTTGTAAATTTATGATTGAAATCAGATAAAACTGACATATCCGCATATACCATTCTAAATTCGTTATATTATAATTATCTGCATGATCTCTGAGTATTTGAAATCATCAAAATGGGGGAGATAGTTATCTCAATAAACCCCATGACATGACTGTTTTAATGATTCCAAATATCTCCAATTTGTGTATCTAATGATCTTGTCAAGTGTTTCAAATTTATCAAGAATCAAGATAAAAAAACTGAGCTTGCGAGCCTCTTGAACATCACAAGTAAAGTTCTGAGTATGTCAGTACTTAGAATGTAAATTCTATCGATCAACTTACTCTCAGCAAGATTTAATCGTTTGCATATTTTTATCGTAACATTTTAATCGTACCTTATGATTTCTAAAGTATTTGATTTAATCCGTAAACATTATGTTTTATCGAGTTTTAGTCGAGAAATAAAAAATGGCTTTTATAAAGTCTTTCAGGACGCTAATGTTTTAGAAGCGCCCTCCTGAACTTGATGAGTCAGGACGCTGATAAAATATTAGGACGCTCAGGGTTGAATTGAACTGATTAATAAGGACGCTTACTTGTTAGTAGCAACTTTTCTTTTATCAACCTTCGAGAATGTTAGGACGCTGACTTAGTTTCAGCTCGCTGGAAGTTTTTTTTGTTTTTAATTGATTTCTATCTTTAAGGACACTGATAGTTATGAGTTGAATAAGCTATTAGGACGCTACTTGTGTAGGAGCGCCCTCATCTTTAGAACCAACTTAATAACCCTCAGGACGCTTACTGTCCTTCAACATACTCAACATTGTTTTTAAACTATTTTTAAACTTCAGGACGCTAACTGTGAAGTAACGCCCTCATGTTTTAAGTCGTCTAATTGTCAAAGAATGTCTAGACGCTTACTATTCAATAGCGCCCTCACTTCATTGTTCAATAGGACGTTGATGCTCTATAAGCGCCCACAAAGAAACAAAACGACAAAAATGATATTTTTACTATTATGACATGTACATTCTTTTTAGCCACCTTCTTAGAACAACTTTACATACAAAATCAATTTTCTGTATTTGTAAAGGATATTCTCTGATTCACGAACCACGTCCTCTAAACCTTTCCTTATTCGTGTATTTGGGGAAAATCAGAATATTCATGAAATGTGCAATTGCCATTTTCGTGATATATTCTAGTTGTTGTGAGTAAACGTTCATATTTGAAATTCAAATTCAAATGAACAACAACTTCATCTCTTCTAGTCTTTATATACAGGCACTTAACAAACTGTTAAGTTACCGAAAATTCTTTGAGCCAAAACACTTTTTGAAAGTTAGTCTAATTTTCATCTGGTCAAGAAAACGTTTAAGTCACTTTGTTTTTCAAAGAGTTTTTCTTTGAGACTTTACACGTATTCAAATGATTTTCATAATGAGCTAAATATCTATTTTTATTTGAAAATCCATTTGAGATTTTGAACTGTTTTAACTCAAATTTTCAGCACTGTTTTACCTTATATCATTCTTGCTGAAAAAGAAAGTTGAGAGATAGTTAATAGGATACAATTGTGTTTAATTTCATATCCTACAAACTATATCAAAGTTGTAACAGTAGTTTGATAGACTACTGAGTTTTCAGTCAACAAGGTTAGGTCTTCTTACACCCCCGCAAGTTGAAAAATGGTCTCCTTACACTCGTAAGTTGAGAAACGGTAGTTCTCACACCCTTAAGTTGAGAAAGCTTAGGTTCGTCTCATACCCGTAAGTTGGGATAGGTTGGCCTCACGCCTATAAGCTGAGCAGTGTAATGGTTGTTCTCACACCTCTAAGTTGAGGAAAAGTGCAACGGTTTGATTCTCACCCGTAAGAGAATCCCCTAGTGATAAGGCTAAAATCCTAACTGAGGAGGTTAGGTAGTGGACATAGGCAAATAGCCGAACCACTATAAATCAACTATGCATATTTGTTTAATTTCTGCACTTTAATTTTTCCATTGTAATTTTAAATTGTCTAAGTTTCCAATTCACCCCCTTCTTGGACATATCTGGGCCAACAGCGTATATGTACATACATGGCCTTATGTTATGATGAATATGTGCATTCTAGGGTTGTAGGAACCCCGAGACCCTAGAAGTTGCATTGAAAACCTGACACTAAGGAAAAGTTTCATTATGAACACCAAGGAGCGCACTCCCAAAGGGAGCAACGCGCTCCAGTGGTGGCAAACAAAGAGTAAGAATTTTTAGGTTGAGAGGCAGCATGCTCCCCTGGGGAGAAGCGCACTGGAGTGGTGGAAAATAGAGAGAAAAATTTTTGGAATTTGGCAGAGAAGCACGCTCCTTGCGAAAAGCAGAGGCAAAATCTATTTCTGGGCAAAGAGGAGCTCGCTCCTAGGTGTGTTGACGAGTCTTTTTTTAGAAGGTCAGTAAGGTGGTTTGTGCAAAATTTAAAGCGTTCTCTCGCTCTTTCCAGCTCATTTGAGCCAGAAGAAAGAAGATAAATGAAGGAAAAAGAAGAGAAGGAGCTAGGGTTGGCAAATCCAAGGTATGGATTGATGATTTTTAGCTAAAAATTTCATATTCTTGCTCCTCTATTCAAGTTGTGCGACATATGTGAAATTCATAGGATTTTGACGGTTAATTTGGTGGATTGAAAGAGTTGGGTCTATGTTGAATTTTTGGATTTTAGTGTGCAATTTCGTGGGAAAGTAAATCCTTCATGAAATCCAAGTTATTGGCATATGAAATTGTAGAAAAATGTGGTTGAATCTATGTGTATGCTCCAACTCAGTTTTCGAAGCAGTTGAGCGTTTGGGAGCATCTCAAAGTGATGTTTTTGGGCGTTTTAATGTGAATTATTGTAGAATGGTGATCAAATGTGAGTTCGTTGCTGAAATTACATAAATTTATCCGTGACTTGGTCAACGAAGAATGAGTTGCTTGTGTGGAGTTGTGTAGAGAGGGTGTATTGGTGATAGGCAGTGTGTACACACAGTGAGTATTTCTCTACTTTGGTGTTCTTATATGGCGTTGTATGATATGAAATGATTTGTGAAATGATAAGCAGGCTATAGTATATGCATTTGGTTTAAATTCATGAAAATGTTTTTGCAAAATGGAGCATGTTTTAGGCTTATTGGAGCAAGTTAAAACATGAGATCATTTTTGGAAAAAATCTCTAGGAATTAGACTCGCATGAGTAACCGTGAAAGTAGTCATGGACATTGGTGTTGTCCTGATAGAATGTAAACCTAGGAATAAAAGGAATAAAATGAGTAATAAGAGGTCGATACTACCCTTGTTCGTGTGCAAACAAGGGGTGTAGACTCGCTCTATTACTTAGAAGGAGCGAGATGGTTGTGATTGTCACAGGTTTTTGCATGGTTTAACATTGATTGCATGGGTATATATTGATCATGCATAATAATTGTTGAGTTGATGCATATGTTTTTACTTGTGTTGAATGATTCATGTTGTATATGAATGCATATATGATGTTATTTTTAGAAATATTCACTGAGTTTGTTGTAGCTGACTCTTTCTTCTCAAACATTTTAGGGGCAGATCCCAAAGGAAATGGGAAGCAGGTGAAGAGTAGAAGACTCTTTGGTTTATTTGATGAATATGTTTGAGAAGTTGGGTTTGTTTTATTTTGAGTTGTACATATGTATCACTCCATAATGTATATATTATCATGTAGATGAGTTGATGGTTTGAACATGAAAATAGGTGTGTGTTGTGAATCTTGTTAATGGAAATGATATTTGGTTTTGTTGATAATGAATATTGTTAATCAGGATTATGTGATTATATTCTCTTTATGGGGAGATTTTGTCAAAATTTTTTGAGAAATTGGAGTATAAGAAGGCTGACAGAGTGTCATACATTTATGTACAACGTATGTTATTTTGTGTCAGTCGTGACGTCACCTTGGAGAAGGGGTCACGACACTTGGTATGACCTACTCTACCACAGTTTAAGCACATGGTGTGTGCGCTACAAGAAAATTATTATACAAAAACGTTTGAAAAACATCTAAAAACGTCTTTGAAGCCCTTTCAGGACGTTTTTTTTTCAATTAGGACCTCGAATTCTAGGACATTGTCAGCAGTCTTTGTATAGTGATTTTCTTGTAGTAGCGCACGACCTTTCATACTCAACCGTGTGGACTGTATCTCCTATATTGATTTTAGGGACGAGAGATTTAGATTAAGTTCCACGCATAATCTCGCATATTTTCCACGTGTAGCTAACATGGTGTTTCGATCAATTTTCAACAATTTCCCCAAGATATTCCCTACTTTTATAAGAATCTCCTCATCATAGTATTCAATGTGGAGTCTTGGAAGTTACACCCACACAAAGAGAGTAGTAATTATAGCTACCGCTGGCTTGAAATTTTGAGACTATCTTGTAATAGAAAGATAGTGATATGAGATAATCCAAGGGCCATCCATTAAGGTTCTAATGAAATCATCATCCACGTCAAATTTCACAAGAAAGAACTCATGTCATAGATCAATAACATTCATTTCACCCACTGGTTTCCAATGAGACTTGATTATGGCACATATGAAGTGGTATCCTTCTGTTTTCCCTATGAATTTTATGATCAATGTTTTTCTCCATGGAAGGCTTGTTCTTAACTTTCTTTGTTCATCCAGGATAATGTGATATCCATTATCATCTTCACCATGTGTAGGTATATTGCCAGTGGTAGTATTTGCCCCATCAGATTCCCTAGTATCATTCCTTAGGACATACTGAAGATCCTTGATAATTGCTTCTCTTCTTGACAACAGTTTATCGTTAAAAGATGCATACTGCTTCTACCTGGCCTCTTTCTTCTATATCATCAATGGGTTCCTCTACGGGATTTTCTTCATCCGTAGGATTTACTTCATGGGGAACGTCATTGGCCCCGTTTGCCACCAGTTCCTGTTCTTGATCCAAAGTGATCTTCTTTTTCTTTTTACTTCGAGTATGTCTGGATCCTTTTCTATTAGTTCACGCCGGTTTCCACCCAAACTCTCCATGAAAGCTAGCTAGCCCTTGAATACTCTTTAAGCTCTTTCAACATAGTTAACGTGGCACTTTCCATGTCATGGTGTTGTGGAAAAGCTTTGGAAAGAGCATATTTCCATTATCTTCCTTTAAAAATAGCTGGAAGCTTTAAAGACCTTTAGCTAATCAGATTTTTCATAAAAGTAATTGTACATTGATTGCAGTAAAAAATGCAATGAAAACTTCATCATTCCAATATCTTTGAATTTTATTGAATCATGTGTTAATGACTCAATATACGATTCAATGCAATGCAAATACAATTCAAAGGTGATACGGTATTGCAGTTTATACTACTGTACAACACCATAATCAGTTTATATTATTCTTTCTCATATATCTTGGAGTATTTAAATATAAATATGTCACAAATTGGCTCTTTTGCTTGAGTTGGCTCCATCAATGGAAAGATCTGTACATGTGATCCTTTGGCTTTGAAGATTTGCAGCTGCGTGAAGAGGTGCCCATAAAAACTCTCCACAGCCAAGTAGTAGTTGTGCCAAAAAGAACACGAAATTATATATGGAGGATATGCCCATAGGAACCTTGGGCACTTCATTCACTGCCCTTATTAGATTCTTCTAGGCACACTTATAAAGCATCTCCAGTTCAAACATCTCTTGAAATGTCTCTTTGCTTAATTAGACATAAGACGTAGTAGTGGAGGATGGGTTGAAATTATACCCAAGCTTTAATTGCTGCAACTTGGCACTTCATTTATTCTTGTTCCTTTGATCACCGAGCCCTTCAAATTCTTTTATATATATATTCATTTACTAAGATTCCATTTGGGTGCCTGCTAATTAATTAGGGTCCAGCTCCATCCTAATTTGTTTCCTTCCCCACATAAATCTTTGGGTTCTTTCCAAAGATCACGCAAAAATGTGATGTATGATTTATTGCTAATGTATTATTTATCAAAATCAGCGAGGCTCTACAATTGGGTTGCCTCAAATCATCGTATGTATAAGATAATCTAAAAATGTATTATAGTCACATTATCATTTTTTTTATTAAAAACGTATATATGTATTGTTGGATCACATACCGAGCATAAGACATGTCAGTCATGCTAGTCTTGCCCAGTAAGATGTAATACAGACCATGTACATATACCAACCTGTTTTGGATGATATATTATTCGCCATAATGACCGGATCAACATGGGAGAGGTCCAGGTAGGTAGGTTGGGCTACCGACCTGGATGACAAGTTAGCAACTATAAAATGACAACATCAACACGGTAGGACATGATGTGTCCTGCTGACCTAAAGCTACCGACCTCTTTTACCGACTATATCTTTGCTTACAAGCAAACAAAATGGAAGACTCCAGCTCGGCGTACCGATCTGACGAGGTTTACGACTTCGAAACAGATGACGAATAAATGCAGGTTCAGATAGGGATAAGGCGTGATTCACTGCGATAAGTTCTAGATTTACTCCTTATGCGACTTTGATAAGGCCTGAAGCTCTACTAGTTCGACTAGGAGGCTACTAAGTCATCCTAATCCCGTAAGGATCACACTAGATCTTCCTAATTCTACTAGGAATCAAATGTGCCCTTCCAACACAAGATTGATTCCTGATTCTATAACAACTCTACTACAAGGCCAAAGACCTCCAGCCCTCTCTATAAAAAGGCCATAATCCCTAAAGGAGAGGTAAGAAACTCGACCCAGTTCAATACCATTAACTCTACGAAGCTCTGAACTAACTTAAGCATCAGAGAGTCTTTGGCCGACACCACACCAGTGTTCCTCACGATAGCCTATTCTCTTTTGTTTTCCTCTCTCAGATCATCAATCTCCGGCGACTTTTCTAGCACTCTGACAAGTTTCATATCATTTTTCCTTCCACCTCATCGTCTACTGGTGTTGGTCAAATCTTGCACCAACATTTGGTGTCGTCTGTGGGGACCGACATTGTAAGTTAGTAACAGCTCTGTCGTGATGAGTCAGGAGGCAAAAATATTAGTTGAGGTGGAACCCGTCGCCACATTGGTGGTACCCTAAAACAAAAGGGAAAAACCACCAAAAAAGCAGTCACAGGACTCTGCTCAGAAATCAAAGTTGACTGCCATAGAGAGGAACTTGGAGAAAATGTCTCAAAACATCTTGGAGCAGCAATTGGTGTTAAGGGAGGTATTCCCCCTTCAACCACTTCATAGTTACCTACCACATCCTAGCCTTCGACCTCAAAAGGGGGAAGAGAGTAAATGTCGAAGTGTAACCTCGAAGAAGAGGCCGGTAACGGCGAAACAACCTCCGAACTCAAATCATAAGTCTTTATCTGCTAAAGACTTGCATCACTCATTAAACGCCAAGAAAAGTCATAGCTCGGTATTCTCCCGGATCAAGTCAGCTCTTCCGAAAAAGCCGAGATCCACAAAAACTACCTCATACAAGTTGGTATCTTCTAAAAGAGGTGCGTTCAGGAAAGCCTAGCCATGTCAGGTTGGTGTCAAGAAAGCCATACAAATTAGAGCGTTCTGAGACTACTAGATTCGCACCTTGGCACTACCAGGCGTAGAAGGAACTCCCTTCTCCCTTCATCGAAGACATACTCCAGACACTGCTACCAAGGAATGTCAAGACCGCAGAAATTAGGACGTACAAAGGGAAGGTGGACCCGAGAGAACACATCGAGAATTACAAGTCCTAGATGAATTCAAGGGCTATGACGACATCGCCATGTGCAAAGGTTTCCAGATCACCCTTGGTGGACCAGCTCGAAACTGGTACCGGAAGCTCAGAATTGGTTCTATATGTTCTTTTGGGCACTTAGCTCACAAGTTCATGAATCATTTTGCTAGAAAAAAAGGAGAGAGAAAAACTTGTGAATAGTTTGCTTGCTATCAGGCAAACGAAAGGTGAAACTCTGAAGGAATACCTCGGTTGTTTAGATGATGTACGAGTTGAGGTAGATGACTGTGACGACAAGACGATGATAACAGCCTTTCTCACAATATTAAAGCCTAGGAAGTTCCATTATTCCCTTGGAAAAAAGAAAGCCTGGACCTACAAAGAAATCTTGGATCGGGCAGAGAAATACATTAATGTCGATAAGTAAAATGATGCAGAAAAAGGGGAAGAAGGGTCCCCGAGGAGCTCGAAGAAAGACAAGAAGCGAAAAAGGGAGCATATTTCGAAAAAGGACAATCAGGGCAAAAAATATGGGAGCAGAAGAGTAACAAAGTACCCCAGAATGTTTACTCCAACTACACGCCTCTTACTTCTTCATGAGAGCAGGTTCTCCTTGAGATTCAGAACAGAGACTATGTCAGATGGCCCAAAAAGCTGAAAACACCTGCAGAGAAGAGGGACAAGAAAAAATATTGTCGTTATCAGCGAGACCACTGTCACGATACGGACCAGTGCTACTATCTCAAACAAGAGATTTAGACATTAATTCGTAAAGGTCATCTGAAGAAGTTTGTGAAGGACTCCAACTAGCAGAGGACTCCGAAAAATGACCAAGCTGGGCCTGTGAGTGAAATCAAAACGGTCTTTGGTGGAGACCAGCTCGGTACCTCTAACCGGGCTATGTAGGCTTATGTCCGAGAATCCAGGTTGAAAGTCATGAACCTAGGATACCGACCTAAGAAGTAGAAGTGATCAGATTTTGCAATTACCTTCATCGAAGAGGAGGCCCAAGACATATTTCGCCCGCACGTCGATGCCTTAGTGGTCACGATGACCGTGGCTAACTACAAAATCCATTAGATGTTGGTCGACAACGGCAGCTTGACAAATATCCTTTACTGGTCACCGTTTGAGAAATTAGAACTGACCGAGGATTAGCGTAGCCCGATAGATGTCCCTCTGATCTGCTTCATTGGAAATAACATTATGCCAAAAGGAAGAATATATTTACCAGTGATAGCAGGGGACTTAGAGCACAAGGTCACGATCATGACCAGCTTCTTGGTGGTAAGGTGCCCTACTGTCTACAACGCCTTTATAGGGAGACCACTTCTCAATAATCTGAGGGTTGTGGTATCAACTTATCACCTAGCTCTAAAGTTCCCAACAGAACGAGGTGTCAGAGTTATACAGGGCAGCCAAAAAGAATCTAGAGACTGCTATGTTACAGTCATGCAGGAAAAGACAAGGCACGAGAAAAATCTTAAAATTACAGATGAGCAATTAACGTTGCTAGAACACCCAGTTAACCTTGACCTCAACCCCGGAGAAGAGGTGTCGGGGCTCGAATCCCAAGATGAATGGGTTGAGGTGCAGATCGGCAAAAATTCAGCAAGGACTGTCAAGGTCGGTACAGGAATGAGCTCCTTCCTCACCGACCAACTGGTTGGCCTCGTACGGGAGAATTGGGATATTTTTGCTTGGTCACATGAAGACATACTTGGCATACCGACCAGCGTTATGGTACGACGTCTTAATGTTGGCCCAGAGGCCAAACTAGTCCGACAGAATAGAAGAGCTCTCAGTTCTGACAGAGCTCAAGGTCTACGTGAAGAGGTAGACAAGCTACTAACGACAGGTTTCATCAGGAAAGTGCTATATCCAGATTGGTTGGCCAATGTAGTAATGGTCAAAAAACCCAATGAAAAATGGAGAACATGCGTTAACTTCATTGATCTGAACAAATCATGCCCAAAAGACAGTTTCTCATTGCCCCGCATTGATCAATTAGTGGACACAACAACAGGTCATGAGCTACTGAGCTTCATGAACGTATATTCAGGGTACAATCAGATTGTCCTGAGTCGTAGAGATGAAGAAAAAATAGTTTTCATTACAAACCGAGGTCTGTATTGTTACAAGGTGATGTCCTTTGGCTTGAAAAATGTCGGGGCTACTTACCAAAGGCTGGTCAATAGCATGTTCGTCGAGAAAATTGGAATCAACATGGAAGTCTACGTCGATGACATGTTAGTCAAAAGTGTGGAAGCGACATCTCATCCTACCGACTTGGTAGATGTGTTTACTATATTAAGAAAGTATCATATGAAGCTCAACCTGGCAAAATGTACTTTTGGGGTGAGCTCTGGTAAATTTTTGGGATTCTTCATTAATCAAAGAGGAATTGAGGCTAACACTGATAAGATTCAGGCTCTAGTCGACCTAGCAAAAGGTCAGGCGCTGGCAGATTTTATGTTCGAGCTGCCTCAGATAGATCGGCCTACCAACCTTGCCCCACAGGAAGCCTGAAAGTTGTTTGTTGACGGTTCTTCCTTCAAGCAGGGATGTAGAGCGAGAATAGTACTCATCTCCCCCATAGATGAGAAACATATGTGTGCTCTTCGCTTCGATTTCCTAGCATCCAATAACTAAGCAAAGCACGAAAGACTCCTAGCTGGCTTACAACTCGCTCTCAGTTGGCGGGTGGGTAAACTGGTCATCCAGTGGGATTCTCAGCTCATCGCGGGGCAAGTTACATCAGAATATTAGGCCAAGGATGAAAGAATGCAAGCATATCTGAAAGAAGTCTTGGCCCTGCTAGGAAGGTTCAAGGAGTATGAACTGACACAGGTGCCAAGAACAGAAAATACCTTGGCCGATGCCCTTTCTAAGCTGGCCTCCTCGTCATGATTCAGGTCTCGGCGGAGTTTTTACCAGAAAGTAGTATTAGTAAAATTGGTACCGATCAAAAGGTCGGTAGCCTCAGCCAAAATCCATCGTGGATAAACCCAATTAAAAATTTCGTATGAAGTGGCAACCTCCTTGTGGACAAGGTTAAAGCAAGAAAGGTGCGAAGAAAAGCTGCAAGGTACTCTATAATAGAAGATCAGCTCTATAGGCGCAACTTCATGATGCCTTACTTAAGATGCCTACGGGAAAAGTAGGCACGACTAGTTCTGGAGAAAATTCATGCAGGCATATGTGGCAACCATTCTGGCGGAAGGACTTTCACGTACAAGGTTCTTCGTCAGGGTTATTATTGACCGAGAAACATAGAACCTGCATCCGAGCTCCAGCAGAGAATCTTTTGCAAATTCAAAATCCATGGCCTTTTGCTCAGTGGGAGGTAGATCTGATAGGTCACCTACCGACCTGTAAGAGACAGGTCAAGTTCGCAATTGTCGTCGTTGACTACTTTACCAAGTAGGCAGAGGTTGAACCTTTAGCGCAGATTACTAAGCAGAAGACCACGCGATTCATCTGGCAGTCAATTGTGAGTTGTTTTGGTGTCCCGTACGCCATTATCTCTAATAACGACAAACAATTCGACAATACTAGGTTTCGGTCATTCTATGAAGACCTCAGTATCCAACACTTCCTTTATACTCCTGCCCATCCTCAAGCCAATGGTCAGGTAGAAGCCGTGAACAAAATTATCAAACATACATTGAAGGCCAGGCTTGAAGAAAAGAAAGAAATGTGAGTTGAGGATATGTCTCAAGTCATCTGGTCATACCGCACCACCTCTCGAATAGCGATAGGAAAAACACCTTTTTCTTTAGCCTTCGGGACGGAGGCTGTCATACTAATGGAGCTCAGGATACCGACCTTGAGGACCTCATATTTTGACTAATCCAAGAATATGGAGGCTCAATGTACCGACCTAGATTTACTCAAAGGAAAAAGGGAACAGGCATAGCTCAAACTAACAACATATCAGCAGAGGGTCTCTAAATACTACAACGCCAAGGTGAAACACAGAAGCTTCAAAGTTGGCGACTAAGTACTAAGAAAGGTCATGCTGAACACACGTTAACCTGGAGCAGGTGCCCTCGGTCCCAACTGGGAAGGGCCTTACAAGATCACTGCAGTACTTCGCACAGGCGTATATGAACTTGAAGATCTATCAAAAAGAAGAATACCTAAGCCCTGGAATGCAGAGAACCTCAAGAAGTACTACCAGTAGGCAGTAGAAGTAACAATAGCAGCTCATTAGTTAGATTTTAGTATCTACAGAGGTGTTGATTGCCTATAGTATTAATTTCAAATTTTTTATAATAAGTGTTCACTCATGATTTTTCTAGAATTCGTAAGAAGTTTAGTTCTATAAATCTACGTCTATGATTTACAGTTAAAGTGCCTTGGAACTACCGACCAGATCGGAAGCAACAAGAAAATGGGCCCCGAGCCCTAGAATGCCTTGGAGGTACTGAGCTTTAACTATGTACCCACCGAGAAGATGACTACGGTAAAAAATGTCTTGGGGTACTGACCCAAATGGGCAGATACCACCGAGAAGAAGGGGTGATATACCCTTGAAGTGCCTTGGAGCGTCGATCAAGCCTCTACCAAGAAAGGGACCTTCAGGTTCAGAACGCCTTAGGAGGTCGAATAGTCCCTACCGAGATGAAGTATTTTTTATCTTAATGAACCCAATGACATGAATGTTTTAATGATTCTAAATATCTCCAGTTTGTCTATCTAATGATCT
This sequence comes from Paratinospora sagittata, assembly GCA_035771175.1. Classification (NCBI taxonomy): domain Eukaryota; kingdom Viridiplantae; phylum Streptophyta; class Magnoliopsida; order Ranunculales; family Menispermaceae; genus Paratinospora; species Paratinospora sagittata. Next base: position 11,772,231 of record CM069589.1, read on the forward strand.
TGTCAAATGTTTCAGATTTATCAAGAATCAAGATCAAGAAACTGAGCTTACAAGCCTATTGATCATCTCAAGTAAAGTTCAGAGTCTGTCTGTATTGAGAATGTAAAGTCTATCAATCAACTTACTTTCAGCAAGATTTTATCGTTTGCGTATTTTCATCGTAACATTCTAATCGTACCTTATGATTTCTACAGTATTTGATTTAATCCGAAAACAACTTGTTGTTTTATATGGCTTTAATCGAGAAATCAAAAATTTTGTTTGTAAATTCTTTCAGGACACTAATGTTTTAGCAGCGCCCTCCTGAACTTGATAAGTCAGGATGCTGATAAAACATTACGACGCTCAAGGTTGAATTGATTTGATTAATAAGGACGCTCACTTGGTAATAACGACCTTTCCTTTATCAACATTTGAGAATGTCAGGACGTTGACTTAGTTTCAGCTCTCTGAAAGTTCTTTATGTTTTTAAGTGATTTCTATCTTTACGGACGCTGATAATTTATAAGTTGAATAAATTATCAGGAAGCTACTTGTGTAGGAGCGCCCTCATCTTTAAAAAAAACTTAAATAACTTTCAGGATGCTTACCGTCTGTGAGAGCACTTAACATTGTTTTAAAACTGTTCAGGACGCTTACTCTTGAGTAACGCCCTCGTATATCAAAAGTTTTAAAACAAAACAGGACGCTCACTGCAAAGTAGCACCCTCTTGAATTAAGTCGTTTAATTGTCAAAGCAAGTCAGGACGCTTACTATTTAGTAGCGCCCTCACTTCATTGTTCATTAGGACGCTGATGTTATATGAGCACCCTCAAAGGAACAAAACGACAAAAATAATATTTTTACTGTTCTGACATGTACGACCTTTTTACCATCTTTTCAGAACAACTTTTCATGCAAAATCAATTTTCTGTATTTGTAAGAGATATTCTCTGATTCTCGAACCAAGTCTTCTAAAACTTTCCTTATTTGTGTATCTGGAGAAAATAAAAATATTCATGAAATGTGCAGTTGTCATTTTCGTGATATATTCTAGTTGTTGTGAGTAATTGTTCATATTTGAAATTCAAATTCAAATGAACAACAACTTCATCTCTACAAGTCTATAAATACTGACACTTAACAATTCGTTAGGACCACCGAAAATTCTTTGAGCTAAAACACTTTTTGAAAGTTAGTCGAATTTTCATCTGGTCAAGAACACGCTAAGTCACTTTGTTTTCAAAGAGCTTACTTTGAGACTTTACGTATTCAAATGATTTTCATACTGAGTTAACATTCTATCTTTATTTGAAAATCTATTTGAAAGTTTGAACTGTTTTCACTCAAATTATTCAGCACTGTTTTTACTTATATCATTCTTGCTGAAAGAGAAATTTGAGAGATAGTTCATAGGATACAGTTGTACTCAATTTCATATCTTGTATACCGTATCAAGGTTGTAACAGTAGTTAGATAAACTACTGAGTTGATATTCTATATTCAATAAGGTCAGGTCTTCTCACACCCGTAAGTTGAGAAAGCTTAGGTCTGTTTCACACCCGTAAGTTGGGATAGGTTGGTCTCACGTCTGTAAACTGAGCAGTATAACGGTTGTTCTCACATCCAAAAGTTGAGAAAAGGTGTAACGATTTGATACTCAACTGTAAGAGAATCCCTTAATGATAAGGTTCAAAATCCTAACTGAGGAGGTTAGGTAGTGGACGTAGCCAAGTAGCCGAACCACTATAAATCGTCTGTGCATATTTGTTTACTTTCTACACTTTAATTTTTTCCATTGTAATTGTTTTTAAATTGTCTAAGTGTCCAATTCACCCCCCTCGTAGACATATCTGGGCCAACAGTATCAACCGACCTCGTCTTTTGAAAAGTACTTGGGGAAAACCTGGTATAGAGCTCGTCAGTTATCTTCTACCCACCGACCTCATCCCTCGACAAATGCTTGGAAAAAACTAAGTAAAGAGTTCGAATACCACCTAAAAACTGAGAAAACAGCAAAGGAAATAATTACACTTAGAAAAAATTGGAGGGAGAATACAAGGAAGAGCAAAAGATGAGGAATTATCAGAGGTACGCAGGCCCATAACAAAAAAATAGCCAACACCAAGGAGATCCTCTACAACCTCGGAGCAGTAGACCGGTAAAGGATCTCAGTCAAGCTGACAGGCTCATCCTCGTGGTCTGCTCAGTGCGTCTCCGCTTTAGAGTCTATGGTCTGCGGCAGATAGGGCGAAGTCCCAGGAACCGCAGAAGTAGTACTGTGATTGGCAGGAGAGTCCTCGGTCTCGGCCTCCTCTTCTTCTCCCTCCTCTCCAGCATTGGCTGATCTGGCCCACTCCTCGAAGCTCTTCTAATCTACGGAGTAGCCAAAAAAGTCTTCAAGTTTGCTCGGTAGAAAGTCACGGTGTCGACATAGGCCTTTTCCACCCGGGCGTGGCAGACTTCCTTAACCTTGGCCTCCACAGTAGCCTGCAACTATGCTCGGAACCTGGTCAGCTCATCTTGGAGAGATTCCACCTCAACCTCCTTGAGTCTCAGCTGCCCCTGAATCTTGTTCAGCTCGGTTTCCCGAGCCACAACTTTAGACTCCCAGATCACCGAGTTGGTCTGGGCCTCTTTCACTGCCTCCTGGAGTTTGCGATAATCTCCCCGGATACGATGAAGGTTGTAAACAGTTTGAGCAACATCCTACAGGGCCAAAAAAGCAAAGTCAGAAACAACAAGGAAATAATACATGAACGACAAAGGGAATTTGTAAATAGTCTTACCTCTATGGAGTTCATGAAGGCATAAACCAAACCTTCAAATACATGCCCGTCCTTTATCAAGCACGAGACACAATTGGGGACGTCGACCTGATAGGAATCGAGCTTTAGGTTGATGTCCCCAATCTTGCTAGCAAGGCGCTCGGCGCTTGTCTTCTTGGCAGCTCTATGGTCGGTAGAAGCAAGGGACTTTGATTTTTCCCCAACTGACCGAGTTTTTTAGGCAGGTGAATCTGTCTCCTCTGAGGGGGCTGCAGGAGCTTTCCCTTGGAAGCAAGGGTCTTCTTCGGGGCACTACTCGGAGATTTCATCGGGGACCCTTGGGCGGCAGAGGCCCACTCAGCAGTAATGTTCTTCAATTTTGTTGGGTCGGCAGCATACTTCCCGGCAACAGCTCTCTTAGGTTCCATTTCCATTGGCTTATCCTTCTTCTTCTTTTTTTCCTTCTGGTCGGTAGAACCGGGAGCAGTAAAACTTACATTACAAACACAATATCAGCTCGGGACTCTCAAGCCTGTTGGTGTGAGAAAATTAAGACGTATGAAGCAAAAGTTACGGCTTGAAAATACCTTCTTCTCGGTAATAACGCCTGTCACGTATAGTCTTTCGGGCATCAAAATGGCCTTGTATCACTAGTCTACGAAAAGAAGCTAGTAGTTTTTGTCTACCTGAGAGAAATCAAACCCTTCTTCCCTTGTCGGCTTTTCCCAGGTACCTGCCAAACAAGGTGAAAAACATGAGTCACTACCGGCCAAGAATAAGATTAGAAATAAAGATAAGGGATGCAGGGAAGCTCGATACCTAGTTTCCCAAATGTGGTCGATACTCTAGCTTCCTCCGCCCACTCCCCGGAGGCAAAAAACCACTTGTCTTTCCACGACTTGTTAGAAGTGGGGTTCTCTGTATCAAGGGTTGACCTTTCTCGGCACCCTGATGGGTTGAAGCATAGTACCACCCGCTACATCTCGAGTGGCACTTAAATCGGTATATTAGGCCGAAGTAATCAAAATCAAACTATGGCCATCCCTTCTCCTTCCAGAGCACAAAACAGCTCATAATTACCCTCCATACATTCGAATTGAGTTAAGCATGAGTTACTCGGATTTGGCTGAGCAGGCGACAAAGTGGCAATTGAATGGGTAGGGTCAACCCATCTTCGAAGAAGTTGGTGTACAGAGCAACCTCCCCTTTCCTAGGATGGCTAGGTCGGTCCCCTAGAGCAGGTACCCTCAAAACAACCCTGTTAAGTATGCCAGCCTCCTTCCTTAATTGAGAAAGATGGTGCTCTTTTATCTTTGAGGGAACACGGTCGACCGAGTAGAATATGTCGCCTACACCGATAACTAAAAGCAACCATAAAACGACAACATCAGCCCAATAGGACAGGATGTGTCTTGCCGACCTAAAGCCACCGACCTCTTTTACCCACTATATTTTTGCTTACAAGCAGACAAAATGGAAGACTCCAGCTCGACATACCAATCTGACGAGGTCTACGACACTGAAACAGATGACAACTAAACGCAGGTTCAGATAGGGATATAACATGATTCACTGCGATAAGTTCTAGATTTACTCCTTATGCAACTGAGATAAGGCCTGAAGCTCTACTAGTTCAACTAGGAGGCTACTAAGTCATCCTAATCCCGTAAGGATCGCACCAGATCTTCCTAATTTTACTAGGAATCAAATGTGCTCTTCCAGCACAAGATTGATTCATGATTCTACAACAACTCTACTACAAGGCCAAAGACCTCCAGCCCTCTCCATAAAAAGACTATAACCCCTAAATATCAGTACCATTAACTCTACGGAGCTCTGAACTAACTTAAGCATTTGAGGGTCTTTGGTCGACACCACACCGGTGTTCCTTAAGATAGCCTATTCTCTTTTGTTTTCCTCTCTCAGATCATCAATCTCCAGTGACCTTTCCAACACTCCAACGAGTCTCTCATCATTTTATTCCCCTCACCTCATCGTCTACCGGTGTTGGTCAAATCTTGCACCAACATGTACCGTGTGTAAAAAGATGACAATATATAAGTGCAACTCATAGGTAAGATACGTATAAGAGTTCCCTCCTATCCTCATTTTCTAATGAAAACTTAGGAGTATATTTGGTTTGTGATTTGAAAATTAGGATACAGTTTAAAAAGTTAAAATTTAGAAAATAATTTTTGTTGTTTTAGAAAACAACCTGTTTCCTAAAATCTGAAAAAGTTATTTTTGAACTTAGCCAACCAAACATGTTTTCCATGCTTCTAAATTTTTGAATAGAGAAAACGGTTTCCAAATTTCTTGGTTTTCCGTCCCTTTAGCATTTTCCTTTCAATATATATATCAATGTCCTAGCCTCTTTATTAACAAGTCCGTAATAAGTGTCGGAATCGTCAAGATGTTGCTATAATTCATATATAGTAAATTTTAACATGACCCTCAAGTAGCTCAATGAATGTATAAAACAAATAAGAATACTTTATATTTTGAGACCCATAAGGTGCGTACAATATACATAAAACTGTTTCTATTTTTATCTTTATAATATTTCTGTGATTGTTTTTCTTAACATTAAATAGGAAGATGGGCATTAACGTGGAAATTAATTTTTATAAACATATATATATATATATATATATATATATATATATAATTTATTTTTTTTGCTGGGCAAAAAAAAAAAAAACCTTAATGTTGGTTTGATTTAAGGGAAAAAAAAACCCTAAAAGAACGGATTTAGTTTCTTACTAGTTGGTCTTCATTGAACCCATGATATCTGGAACTCTTCTATCCCTTTTGTCATTTTCTTTCACTACAACACTTCAACTTGCACCTAATGGGGGCGGGGTGAATTGGACTTTACAGATTTTCGATTTTAAACCTTTCTCAAATTAAAACAAATGCAAGTCAAAAATAAAGTGCAGGAAAGTAAAGAATGAACACCAAGATTTAGAATGAACATCCACTACTTAATCTACCCGATCAAGATTTTCCCCAAATCTACTAACCTTAATCCAACTTACGAGTGTGGATTAAACTGTTATAATCACCGTTCTTTGACCGAAAAACTTTCCCGATTGACTAACAAGCCAATCAACAATAAAACAATTGAAATTACAATAAAATGGACAATGTCCTTACCAAACAACTCTCAAGAATGCTTACAATTGAAAACAAAATACCTTCCTAAACAAAGTTAGCCACAAGTGATGAAGATGAAGTGCAAGCTAAAAGTAGGGAAGGCTCCTTCGGTCTTTGATTTGAAGATGATGAAAATGAAGCTTGAAATCAAAGATGAACTTCTCGAAATCTTAGAAATCTCAAAATGGATTTTCTCTCAAGAATGAAAGGTTGAAACGTACGGGAGATTTTTCAAGAATAAGATGAACTTGTAAAACAGTTCTCAAAGGCTTTCTCTCAAAACCAATTCACAGATGAATTTCAGAGGAACTTTATCTTGCAAGAATTTGGAGAGCTTTTTCAAAGAATTCAAAGATTGCTAAAGTTTCAAGAGTTTTCTAAAAGTTGCTCAAAACAAGCTCAGTTATGTATTTATACTTCTAGGGTTGCAAGAGCAATAAAATGATCATTTTCAAAATCACAACATTACCATCGAAAAGTAGGAAACGCGTTTAAAAAAAACTTGAAATGCATTCCACATGAAAAGATTAGATGAAATTCAACATTCTAGACAAAAAGTAGGAAACACATTTCAGGGCATGGAAACGCGTTTATGTGCAAAATCATCCATTCTGTCAGAAAAACAGGATACACGTTTCTGCTGGTGGAAATACGTTTCTACCTTCTGAGTGAAAATTCACTCATTTTGGACAGAAAACAAGCAATGTGTTTCTCCTCAAGGAAACACATTTTTGCCTGCCAAAGTGAAAAATCACTTTCGAGCAGCAAGAACGTGTTTCTCCCTATGAGAACGCGTTTCTGATTGCACAAAACATGGAAAACTTGTCTTCTTCAAAAATTCTAAGTCCAAAACATGATTTCTTGAAAACTTAGTTTAAATACGTTTGAAATGGATCAGGTTGAGAAGAATTGTAGTTCAAACATGTTTTAAAACATTTTTAGACTCAAAGTCAAAGTTTTGACTTTTGTAGAAAATGATTGACTTTGAAAAACTTGTTAACTTAAAAACCTTTTAAATGCATGCATGGCTTTGGCCAACTTTACTAGAAGGGATTCTACAACACTAAAGATATCTAAGCAATTACAAAGAAAAATAAGTTTTGAATCCTCTTTGTCATGATCATCTTTATAATTTGACTTTGGCTTTCAAGTCGACTTTAAGGATTTGATCAAATTAGAATTGAAACAACTTAGTCAAAGTGATTAGTCACAATTGGAATGTTGTTTGCAATCATCAAAATACACAAGGGTGAGGGTCATTACACCAACACCAAGCACCTTCAAAGAAGAACATATTTTTCTTTCTTTCTTCGTCTTTGTTGGATCCTATAGAATGCAAGGTAAAAAATAACTTAGATGAATCAAATAACAAATTGATATTGTAATAGAAGTGCATATAAAAAGTAGGGGTGTAAGCAAACCCGACCATCAGACCAGACCCGACCATTTTGGGTTGGATTTAAAGCCCAGGTCAGGTTGGTCAGGTTGGAGTTTTAGTAAACCCGACCTAATTGAGTCAGGCCTCGGGGTTTTAGTAAAACCCGACCCGCAAGACCCGACCTGACCTGATTAAACAAAATAAAAAATGTCACCTTCTCTAACGATTTTCCCATTCTTTTTTTTATTTCATTTTATTTTTATTTCTCTCTCTCTCTCTCTCTCTCTCAACCCTAACCCTAAAGACCACGCTCTTCTTTTCTTCTCTCAAACCCTAGCCGCCAAAAAGGGGAAGAAACCAAAAAGGGAGGGCTCCTCTATGGACAGCGGCGGCTGCAAAAATGTAGTTGTTGCTGCTACTAAGAGAATGAGAAGAAGAAAAAAAATAAGAAGAAGGAGGAGGAAGAGGAAGAAAAGAAAAGAGAGGGGAATGAAGCAAATCGTCACTGTCGTTATCATCCTCTCACTACCAAAAGAAGGAAAATGAAGATCAGAGAAAAAAAGAAGGAAAAGAATAAATGAAAGATGAGAAGATGAGAAAAGAGGAGGTAGAGAGGCGATGTTCGGTTTTTTTTCTTCTTCTCCTTGTTCTTCTTCTTTTTCTTCACCTTTTATTTTATTTTTTTTAAATTTGGTTTTATTTGGTGTTTTCGATGGCGGTGGTGGCACTGGCGGTGGCAATGGCAGAGGAAGAAGTGGTGGTCACTTTCATGCAACCTAATCAACTTGACCCAAAAATTGGTCGGTTGGGGTTGACCCCTCCCACACACTAAGGTCGGGTTGCATCAGGTCTGATTTGATGCCACCCGACCTTGGCGGGTCGGGTGGGGTTTAGGGCCAAACCCAACCCTAACTCGACTCGGTTTCAACCCTAATAAAAAAATATTTACTTGAGGAAGGAAGAGACATGAAAGAGGATCATAGCGTTTACTTTCGAGAAAAATTTCATAATCTTTTGGATATGATGAGATATTTCTGTTACATTGTATTGAGGGAAGAAATAAGTTGTGAGATTTTCAGTTACCTACGTGGTGGAAAGATAAATATGGGGCTACATAGTTTTTGGAAAGCCACATAAATAATCAGTGTAGCTTAAAAATTAAAGATTGGTAGGAAAAGATAAGTTGGAAGTTGCTTAATTATGTAAGTTGGCTTAGTAGAAGTAGGTAGGGCTGATCACGGGTCGGGTTTGGGCCCAACATCACCCTACCAAGTCAAGTCGGGTGGCATCTGTTGGTCTACCCAAGAGAGGGGTGAATTGGGTGAAATGATCAATTTTAAATTATCTTCCAATAACTTAGTGATGTACATGAGTGTATTAGAATTGGATGAAAAATATAACGCATACTAAATTGCAAACGTGAGACACACAGATTTATAGTAGTTCGGCCAAGCCTACGTCCACTACCTAATCTCTCGATTAGGATTTTCTCAATCCACTAACTGATTCTCTTACGAGTGAGAACCAAACCGTTACAACTACCCTTTTACAGGTTAAAGGCAAACCTATCCTTTCACGGGCTAAGTATGAACCAAATTTCCTTTTTTCGAGATGAGGAGAAACCCATTCTCCTTTTACGGGATAAGGAAGAACCATTTTCCTTTTATAAGATAAGGAAGGATCGTGATCCTTTTACGGGTTAAGGAACAACCATTTCTCTTTTACAGGTAAATAGATAACCTATCATTTCATAGGTTAAGGATGCACCTATCCTTTTACGGGATTAGGATGAACTGTTTCCCTACTTGCAGGTAAGGATAAACCTTTTTCTTTTTTACAAGTTAAGAGAAAACCTATCTTTTTTTAGGTTAAGGACACACCTATCCTTTTACGAGATTAGGATGAACTATTTCTCTTTTACAATATCAGAGATAACCTTACATGATTTCAATCCTGAAATCATTAAGTGAACTACCTTCACTTGACCTCGTTGTTTTACTCTAGAAACATACCAACATTACAACACTAAAAATGTTGGTTCTAACTGAGTAGAACACTTTACAATTAAGCTCAGTACATAGCATTACAAAGATATGAAATATGAAATAGGTAATGCTAACTTGAAATGCATCTTCAGTTCTTTACCTTTTAATGTTCGGTATTGCTCAAATGTAGTTTTAAAAAGCATGAATGATGTGATTTGAAAATCAGTGCTTCTTCGAAAATAATATGATACCAAATAAACATTGATTTGAAAATTGAAGGACTAGTGTAAATCAAGGACACAGACAATTTTCAAAGTAGATATAAAATATAAGTATGAAAACTTATGGTTCAGTGATCAGTAGTTAACGCAACTACTAATATAGTTCAATGCAGTACTTAAGATACAACTGTATTTCTCATGAACTATATCTCAAATTCTATCTTCAGCAAGGAGAATTTGAGTTAATACTAGTAAAAATAGATTTTCAAAGATAACGTATAATTGAAGCTCAATATGAAAATCTTTTGAATACGTATAGGTATCAGTGAAAAATACTTTGAAAGTTTAGATGTTTGAACAACATTTTGACACAGACTAACTGTCAAAAAGTGTTGGCACAATACAAACAAATTGGTGAGTTATTTGGTCCTAAGTGCTGGTATTTATAGACTTAGTGGGACATAGCCGTTAGACATTTGATGTTCAAATAATATGAACGTTTACACGCAACAGCTAGAATGTTATATGAAATGGCAACTGCAATTTTCACTAACATTCTGGTTCTTTTCAGATTTCATGAATAAAAAGGAAAGTTCTAGAAACACTTATTTAATGTATCAGATACGATCTCTGATAGGTCTGAAATGGACTCTGTGCAAAGATTTGTTCTGAAAAAGTAAACTTACACGGTGTACCTGTTCGAACAATGACGATTGTTGAATTAACGTCCTGATTCCATAATCAGTGTCCTCATGCATAATGTCAACTTGGTCGTTTTGTTCCTTGAGGGAGCTCATTACGTATAAGCGTCCTACTGAACAATTAAGTGAGGGGGCTACAAGCTTGTGAGCATCCTGACTTTCTTTGATATTTAAATGACTTAACCTTGAGGGTGCTAATGCACATTCAGCGTCCTGCTATATTTTAAAACAGTTAAGTACAATAAGGCGATACTATCTGAGTAAGCGTCCTGCTAGTTAAAAACATAAAACAAAACATGAGGGCGCTACAACTATGTAAGCGTTCTACCAGTTAAAACATTTAAAATAAGACACAAACACGTTGAAGGATAATCAGTGTCCTGAAAGTTACTAAGTTGATTCCCAAAGGTGAGGGCACTCCTATCCAGGTGGCGTCCTGATAGATTATTCAACTTATAACTATCAGCGTCCTCAAAGAGACATTATCTGAAGAACTAAAGAAATCTTTCAGTGAGCTGATGCTGAGTCAGCTTCCTGATAACTTAAGAGGGTTACTGATAAACGAGGCCCCTACTTTATAAGTAAGCGTCCTAATAAATCAGTTCAATTCAACCTTGAACGTTATCAACATCCTAATGAACTATCAACGTCCCGACTTATCAAGTTCAGGAGAGCACTGCTATTTCATTAGCGTCCCGAAAGACTCTTTAAAAACAGTTTTGACTCAAAATTAAATATACGATAAATGCAAAGAAAAACTCGATAAATGTCAAATTAAATATATAAAATTAAATCATTTGAAATACCGTAGAACCTAAGATCAAAACATGCAAGTATGCAAGTGATTTGTGCATGGTTTTGGAAAACGTTTGAGCAATGTCGATTAGAGAAAGATATACCTTAAACACTTTGTGTATTTCTCATTTCTCATAATCGTTAAATCCAACTCTTTATTATGAGATCTTCAATAAGACCTTTGCGCAGAGTTGAATAACTTGAACTTGATCGAGAGATGTAGTCTTGAAGCTTGATTGAATCATTCGAGTGAAGTGATCTTGAAATCATGATGTGATCATTGAAGTCCTTTTGATTGAAACAAACTTGACCGTTGGATGATCTTTGAGGTCCTTGATCGAGTCGTTCCTTGGCTTTTTGCTTTTCTTTTGGTACTGAGATAAGTTCTTGATAAACGCTCATTTAGCACCGAAAAGTACTTTGTTTGTGATCATCAAAATATACGTTATCACAATATATTTAGAGATGAGCTAAGTGATGAACCGCATAGGTTAACAATCTCCCCCTTTTTTATGATGACAAACAAATCGAAAAATTAAACGCTTAAGGAAAAAGATTAATGTAAATTTTTTTTCCCCCATCTATTCCTCTTATTTTTCTTTTATCTCTTATTTTTCTTCGCCCCTTTGATATCATCAAAAAGTGAAGAAAAGAGACGAAGATCTCCCCTTATAACTTAGTAGAGTAGAGAAGCTCCCCCTTACAGGGAGACTGCCCCTTACTGTGTGCATTCATCCTCAAGATGATTTATGACAACGTGTCATAGTTAGGTACGTGAGAATGCGTAAGGTCTACTATACTGGTAGTCATGTGAGAAATAGATCTTCTATTTAAGCACATAAAGAAATAGTTTGACTAATTCATAGGCTAAAATATTTGAAATAATAGCGAAGCCGAGAATCGTAGTCAGAGGGAATGAAAAAGAATTGCCGAAAGATGAATTCATAAAGAATTTTTAATCGTGGGCAATTATTCTCCTTAGTGTTTGACATAAATAAATTTGATAATTAAACCAGACCAAACACATAGTGTGCTTTAAGATATGTAAATAAACAAGCATAAGCATACATATAGCATAGGCAGGATGATTTATGATTAAGCAAGGCCTAGCTATTGTGATTCTAACAAGATGCAAAGTATATTGTTGAAGTTCATGGCATCTATTAGACATCAAAAATCACAGTCAATTGATGTATACAAAATATAATATTAAAGAGCAACATCAATGGCATGTGAAATGGAAAATTATAAACTTTTCATAGTTTAGACATGTGAAGATATACAATAAGTATCAAAGTCTAAATATACTAAATATATGCTAAGTTTCATAGATATCAATCAAACAACAACATACATTCATTCTCCTATTCTAGGCATAAAATTTCAATTGAAGCATGGCCTAGAATGATTGATACACTGATTGGGGAAGCATTTGGAAGGGTACGTGCTCATTAGAAATCAGATATCCATGAGTTTGATGCTAACATGTTATGGTATGAAGCATATGCATCAAAGTCAGGAAATCATAGAAAAGATAATGCCAAAAGATAATAATCATAAGTTTAGGCAACAATCTTTTCAAGATATAAGGCGTATGATATGAAATTGTATACATGGCCTATATTTATTTGCAAACACATGAATCATGCATATAAGACTTTCTAAGACCAGAGCAAGCATGATCATGATTTGAACTAGCATAGGCATAAATCATTTGTTCAAGCACAGCCTAGCTATTGTGTACCTGATCATCAGATAATCAGATAACACATAAGTTCAAGATAAATTAATCATGATGTTATATAAGATGCAAGATAAGTATAATCATGATATTTGTCAGGCAGTCACAGATATGCATATCAGATACTCAAGATAGATGTGACTTGACAAGAATGATGTCGCAAATATACTAAACATGATAATAAAGACTTCAAGTAGAGATATGTATCAGAGTCAGCTAAAGATAACATTAAGATCATATAAGCAGGCAATCAAAAGCATGAATCAAGCAGCTTACAAACGGAGACAAGTGTCTGCAGCATATGAATATGAATATAGCATTCACACAAATTCAAGCAGATCAGTCATTCAAATATAATAAAGCATCAAAGTACAGAGATGTGCAGAACTCATTGTGTGAGTAAAGCAGGGGAATTGAACAGAGTATACACAAACACGATAAATTGTAACATGAATTATGCTTAAACATTGAAAGTAAGTATTGTAAGAGAGTTTTAACCAAAAATACAAAAGATGGTTTAAACAAAATTTGACGAATTTGGCAAAAACATGATTGGGACTGGCAAAGAGATTTCTAGATTTTCCTAGAAGAGTTCGAAGTAGAGTCATTTGAGCGAGAACATTCATGAAGTCTATTGGTCCAGCGAGCCATGGGAGTGGCGGTGCTCACACGGACAGCCTTATCCATTATAGCCCGAGGTTCCTCATTTTCCTTAAACAGTGCCATCATCAGATCTCTCTGATGTTTTGCCTTGGCTTCAAGCTCTTTCAGCCGATTCTCATGCTCTTTTAGCATATCCAGAACGGCCTGAACGCTGGAGGATAGAGAATCACTAAGCATGGAAAACTATTCCTCAAGGGACGCTACAGCAAGAAACGATGGCAGAGGTTTTTCGGCACGAAGTGGAGATACATAGTTTTCCCTGGTAGCAATTTCCCAAGAGGATTCTTTATCAGATCCATCTGATGAAGAAGACGATAATGAAAAGTCACTAGATGTGGAAGATGATTCCATTCTAGCTCTTTTCCTAGAGCTTTGGATGCCATTAGAGAGATGAAGATGGAGATGAAACGAAGAAGGTGAATGCGGAACGATTTCGCGCTGGGAAGTGAAGTGAGAGGGAAACGTATGAAGCAAGATAATGGGCATCAAAAACAAAGTCTGCAATTAATGCATAAATGACATAGAGTCATGCGTTGAAGAGCATGAATAAACAAGGATATTTATGAGAAAGCATAATCCTACCCGAGTGGTTACAGCTAGGTGACAAAGAGTTCCAAGATAAATATCCTAAGACATGAAATGCAAAGACATCGAACCCTAAATTGACCAATGGATCTAGACTCTAGGTTGTTAGACCATAATTTCAGAGAACCCGCTCTGATACCAATTGTTGGTCCACCCAAGAGAAGGGTGAATTGGGTGAGATGGTCAATTTTAAATTATCTTCGAATAACTTAGTGATGTACATGAGTATATTGGAATTGGATGCAAAATATAACACAAACTAAATTGCAAACGTGAGACACACAAATTTATAGTGGTTCAGTCAAGCCTACATCCACTACCTAATCTCCTGATTAAGATTTTCTCAATCCACTAACTGATTCTCTTACAGGTGAGAACCAAACCGTTACAACTGTCCTTTTACAGGTTAAATGCAAACTTATCCTTTCACGGACTAAGGATGAACCAATTTCCTTTTTCCGGGATGAGGAGAAAACCATGTTCCTTTTACGGGATAAGGAAGAACTGTTTTCCTTTTATGGGATAAGGAAAAACCATGATCCTCTTACGAATTAAGGAATAATCGTTTCTCTTTTACAGGTTAAGGACACACCTATGCTTTTACGGGATTAGGATGAACCATTTTCCTACTTGCAGGTGAAGATAAACCTTTTTCTCTTTTACAGGTTAAGAGATAACCTATCCTTTTTCAGGTTAAGGACACACTTATCCTTTTAGGGGATTATGATGAACCATTTCTCTTTTACAGGATCAGACATAACCTTACATGATTTGAATCCTGAAATCATTAAGTGAACTACCTTCACTTGACCGAGTTGTTTCAGTCTAGAAACACACCACCATTACAACACTAAAAATGTTGGTTCTAACTGAGTAGAACACTCTACAATTAAGCTCAGTACATAGCATTACAAAGATATGAAATATGAAATTGGTAATGCTAACTTGAAATACACCTTCAGTCCTTTACCTTTCTATGTTCGGTATTGCTCAAGTGTAGTTTTAAAAAGCATGAATGATGTGATTTGAAAATCAGTGCTTCTTCGAAAATAATATGATACCAAATAAACATTGATTTGAAAATTGAAGGACTAGTGTAAATCAAGGACACAGACAGTTTTCAAAGTAGATATAAAATATAAGTATGAAAACTTATGGTTCAGTGATCAGTAGTTAACGCAACTACTAATATAGTTCAATACAGTACTTAAGATATGAAATCAAGTACAACTGTATTTCTCATGAACTATATCTCAAATTCTATCTTTTGCAAGAATAATACCAAGTATGAATCGATGCTGAGAATTTGAGTTGATACCAGTAAAAACAGATTTTTAAAGATAAAGTATAATTGAAGCTCAGTATGAAAATCTTTTGAATACGGATAGGTATGAGTTAAAAATACTTTGAAAGTTTAGATGTTTGAAAAACATTTTGACACAAACTAACTTTCAAAAAGTATTGCCACAATACAAACAGATTGGCGAGTTGTTTGGTCCTAAGTGCTGGTATTTATAGACTTGTTGGGACATAGACGTTAGACATTTGAAGTTCAAATAATATGAACATTTACACACAACGGCTAGAATGTTATTTGAAAATGGCAACTGCAATTTTCACTAACATTCTGGTTCTTTTCAGATTTCATGAAAAAAATGAAGGTTTTAGAAAAAGTTATTTCATGTATCAGAGACGATCTTTGATAGGTCTCAAAAGGACTGTGTGCAAAGGTTTGTTTTGAAAAGTAAACTTACGTAGTGTACTTGTTCGAACAGTGAAGGTTGTTCAATTAGCGTCTTGATTCCATAACCAGTGTCCTCATCCATAATGTGAACTTTGTCGTTTTGTTCCTTAATGGAACTCATTACGTATAATCGTCCTGCTGAACAATTAAGTGAGGGCGCTACAAGCTTGTGAGCGTCCTGACTTTCTTTTATATTTAAACGACTTAACCTTGAGGGCACTAATGCACATTTAGCGTCCTGCTATGTTTTAAAACAGTTAAGTACATGAAGGCGCTACTATCCGAGTAAGCCTCCTACCAGTTTGAAACATAAAACAAAACATGAGGGCGCTACAACTATGTATATTTCATTTTTGATCTTATTGTGTGAAATTTGAATGTGAGGACTATGTTGAATGTATTAACGTGTTGCATTTTATCCCCAAGCATGAGTTGAATTTTTAAACTAGGGCATGGTTAAACTTAATTAATGACTATGATGTTCTTATTGTGTTGATTGAATGATTAGGTTGTTATATTATTGAGTATGCATTTTAATGCTTAATACTTTTGAATGTTTGACCAACACTCAATCGCTATTAAATTAGTGTGTTAAGGATCGAAAGGTGACGCATACTAAGTGTTTGTTGAAATGCAAACCATGGATTGCATGTAGGATAGAGATATACCCCTATGATCCATGTGGTCTAATTTGAATCGCCACAAATCTTAATGGCTTGCTAGGTGTTACAACTTTCATTGAGAGATAATGGGTTGACATTTAGGAAGACTTTTAATGTTGCTTGAGAGAGAACATTAAATGAAATAGGGCATTTGACCGTCAATAAGATCAACCGCATCATTTTTGTCATTAAATTAGATATTCGTGCATTTAATTAGGTGAAATCATTGCCCTAGTGTCTCAAGCTCCCGTGTTTCAATCCAAGAATCTTCAAATTCAATCTTTAATCCTTTGTTGAATTTAAATTTAAATTTTAGTCTTTTAGTTTATTTTCATTAGTTAATTAATCACTTCATTTTTTATTTCTAAATATAGTTAGAGTTAATCGATTTCAGTAATTAGTGGACTAAATCTCTGTGGGACGATACTTTTCTCTCACTTTATTACTTGTGCGACCTGTTCACTTGCGGGATTTTTAATTGTAAAATTAAATTTGCAACATTGAACATCTAGAATTTCTCTCCTTTGATTTTTCCTGATTTTTATTACTTGTTAATTTTTAGTTTTAAATGCATTATTTTAATTTAGTTAGTTCTTAATTTTGATCATTTAGATAAAGTTAGGGTTATTAATTACAGTAATTAGTGAAAGTTAATCGACCCTTGAGGATGATAACCCGATTCTAATCGGTATATTATAACTTGACACCATGTGCTTGCGAAAAATCACGTACAAGTTTTTGGCGTCGTTGCTAGGGATTGATTCCACTCTATTCCCACTAATATCGCTACCAAGTAACTTTGTTTTTAATTTAGAATTTTTATTTTCATTATTATTTTGATTTTTATTTTTATTATCTTTTACAGGATCCTTCGTGCGGTGCATGCAGAGAGCGAAGAGTCTTGAACTTGTATCTTGCGATCCGGAAATAGAACAAATTCTTCGAAAGCTTCGGAAAGAGAACGTGTCTGATACTCAAGCAAAGGATGTTGAAAACCATCAATTAACTCTTCGAGACTATTTCAAGTTGGTCATCAATGACAACTACTCAGGCATTGTGCACATGCCAATCAATGCCAATAATTTTGAGTTGAAGCCGGCGTTGATCACCATGATCAAACAACATCAATTTGGTGGTTCTTAACATGAAGATCCGACCACTCATCTAACAAATTTCTTGGAGATGTGCGATACGATGAAGATGAATTGTGTTACTGAAGAGACCATCCGATTGCGTTTATCTCCGTTCTCCTTTAGGGATAAGGATAGGGCATGGTTGCAATCACTACAATTGGGGAGTGTTGCTACTTGGGAGGACATGTATCAAAAGTTCTTCCAAAAGTTCTTCCCATCGGCAAAGATGACACAATTGAGGGTCAAGATTAGGCAATTCAAACAATTAGAGTTCGAGACATTTTATGATGCTTGGGAGAGGTTAAGGAATTGCTTAGGAAGTGCTCCCAACATGGTTTCCAAGATTGGTTACAAATCCAATTATTCTATAATGGGATGACGGTGCCAACAAGAACCTTAGTAGATGCGGCGACTAGAGGTACCTTATTAAGGAAAACGACGAGTGAAACCCTTGTTCTTTTGGAGGAAATGGCTTCCAACGATTATGAGGCTTCGAGTGAGAAATCCACAGTTAAGAAGGTGGTTGGAATGCATGAGATTGATCCTATAACAACACTATCAGCACAAATATCCAACCTCACACATCATGTAGTGGCCTTATCTAGACAAGGAGTCTCTCCTACCATTGAATCTGCTGCAGCTGCAAATATGATGTGTTCAGGAGTTGACACTAGTGAAAAACAAGTGTAATTTGTGAATAACCGGACATATAATTATCAAGGTAATGCGCCATTACCAAATCAATATCACTCGGGGCATTCACAATCCTAAGAATTTTTCCTACTCCGATACGAGGAATGTGTTGCAACCTCCACTAGGCATGTACAATCAAGCAATTGAAAAAAAAAAGTCATCTTTGGAAGAATTAGTGAGTACTTTGTGGTGGAAATGAGATCAAGGTTCACTTAAACCGAGTCTAGGCTGGACAATTTAGAGACTCATATGGGCAATATGGGAGCATCAATAAAGTCTTTGGAAGTTCAAATTGGGCAACTTGCTTCATCCATGAATGCTCAACAAAAAGGCTCATTCCCAAGTAATACATAAGTGAACCCTAAGGAGTAGTGTAAAGTTATTACTCTCAGAAGTGAAAGGGAAGTTGAGGGAGTTAATCCATAAAGCAACACTAATGTTACTCCCACTTCTCCAGTAAGTGGACACGAGGAAGAAAGTACCAACGACGAGGACATTGAAGCGAAGCCAAAGGAGAAGCCCTACGAACCTAGATCTATATCCTTTCCTGATAACCCTTCGATTCTTAAGACTTCTATTCCATATCCTCAAAGATTTCAGAAAAAGAAGTTAGATGATCAATTTGCTAAGTTTCTTGAAATATTTAAGAAAATTCACATTAACATTCCTTTTGCAGATGCGTTGGAGCAAATGTCGAATTATGTCAAGTTCATGAAGATGTTATGTCTAAGAAGAGGAAATTGGAAGAGTTTGAAACGGTAAAGCTTACGAAGGAGTGTAGTGTAATTCTCCAAAAAAATACCTCATAATTTAAAGGATCTAGCAGGGAGTTTTACTATACCTTGCATTATTGACACTTCTTCTTTTGATAACATACTTTGTGATTTGGGTGCAAGTATTAATCTAATGCCTCTGTTTGTTTTCAGGGAATTGGGACTTGGAGAAGTGAAGCCTACTACCATCACTTTACAACTTGCGGATAGATCTCTTACCTATCCTAGTGGAGACATCGAAGATGTGTTGGTCAAGGTTGAAAAGTTCATCTCCCCGGTGGATTTTGTTGTCTTGGACATGGAAAAGGACGGTGGGATCCCGTTGATTCTTGGAAGGTCGTTTCTAGATACTGGAAGGCCATTGATTGATGTGGAGAATGGTGAGTTGACTCTATGGGTTAATGAGGAAGAGGTGTTGTTCAACATCTACAACACACTCAAAGTTCTAGAGAAGATAAGCACTTGCCACCGGATAGACGTGCTTGGAAGTTGTGTTCAAGAGGTTCTTATGGATGCAACATCAGAAGACCCTTAAAGCGATATATTGCCAAAGTAGAGAATATAGATGATCCTCCTCCAATGTGTTGACACAGGTGTGTCCAAGACGGGGGAGAATTTGACACAATGATCGATTTAAAACTTAAATAAAAACTTGCAATAATGGCAAATAATTAATGCTGAGAATAAATACGTATTGCACAAATGATTTATAGTGGTTCAATTATGTGCCCACCTCCACTACCCAACCTCCTCAGTTAGGATTTATAACTTCACTAAACAATCCTCTTACGGGTGAGGACCAAACCGTTACAACTTTCTCAGCTTCACGGGTGTGAGAACAACCTTACAACTCTCAAGTTATAAGTGTGAGACCTACCTACACTCTTTGGCTTCACAGGTGCAAGACAACCTACACTCTTGACTTTATAGGTGCAAGATAACCTACAGACTTAAGTTCATGGGTATTGGCAAACCACTAACTATCCTATCTTAACAAGATAACTTTCTGCAACTTATACAATTGCAGTTATACAACTCGATACAGATGAAAGATAATCAATTCAGTACAACTGTATCCTATGAACCTTTACTCAAATGAACCTTTTCAACAGTAAGAAGATAAGTTTGAAGCAGCTAAAAAATCTAGTAAAATATCGTTCTCTTTCACTAAGTTTTTCAGAGATATAAAATATAAGATGTAAGCACGCAATGAAAAACTTCTTGCAAAAGAAAAATCCTTTTTCAAAAAATAGATTTTGCAAACTTGCAGATTTTGAAATTGGAAGTTTGACTAACTTTCAAAATGTTTTTTTACACAAAATATTTTCCAATTGTTTTTTATTTGATTATGGAACTCTCTTTTTATAAAACACTTTGTGCGCCAATGCCATTACATTTTAAATTGAAATAAATTTCAAACGTTGAGTCAAAATGATTTGATTCTTACATGAAAATGGTACGTTTAGTTTTTGTAAAAATGGTCTGGTTCGATTCAGTTATCATGAAAATAGAAATGATCAAAAATTCACTGTTCACGCAATTGAATGATCAGTAGTAAGGTGACAATCATTTTTCAGTTTTCTGACAGTGTTCTATCGGCATCCTGAAGTAAATTGTTTCGAAAATGCAATTTTTGCTAACTTATTCGGGGAGGGCGCTAGTACCATATTAGCGTCTTAATGGCAGCTGCTGGTTTTTTTAGGTTGGTTCGATGAGGGCTCTGATACTCAATCAGTGTCCTGCTTTGAACGATGAACATTCAAACCCAGAAATCATTAGCGTCCTGCATTGTTTGCTCGATATTAAGTGACTAGCCACTGGATATGCGCCATGATGGGCCATCAGCGTTCTGAAAGACATTGAAAAACAAATTTTCTACAAATTTGATTTTCTAACACTTGATTTAGCCAAATCAACACTTGAGTTTTTTGGATCAAATCAAACATTTAGAAATCATGCAAATGATTCAAAGATTAATTAAAAAAACCTTCGAAATAAGTTGATTAAGATCATTTTCTTCAAAATTCAAAGATTTTAGAAAAGACTTATATATATATATATATATTGTTGAGAAAGGTTTCGAGGAAAGTTCTATATTCTAACATTTAACGTTTTTTATCTTGATCTTGATAACTTGACTTGCCATAGATTCATTTGATCGAGTTATCCTTTCGACTTGATTTTCTTCCAAATTGATTTGCTGAAACACTCAAACAAAATCATTAGATCACAAGTTTGAGTGATTTGGAATCATCAAAACATTCTTTCATGGGGTTCCTCTTGAGATAACACAATGGAGTTGATGGAACTGACACCGGAATTGAAGACATTACCGAAGCACCTCCAGTATGCATTTATGGGAGAGAAGTCTACATCTCTGGTCATCATATCATCATCTTTGTCCCCTCTTGAAGAAGAGAAGTTGTTGCGGAGTTTGAGGGCATTTAAGTGCAAGGATGGGTCTCTTTTTCGCGCCAATGGCCAACGGTTGAAGCACTACTATGAACAAGAAGAAAGGATTGCTCTCGATGTTCCTCTTGAAGATCTGTTTTAAAAAAAAAAAAGGGTTGGGCTGATGACTTTAAACCAAGCACTTGTTGGGAGGCAACCCAGCGGTTTTAGTTTCCTTTTAATTTAGTTGCTTTATTAATTTTGTGGGAATTCTTTGTTAATGAGTTATTTTTTTAATCTCTTCCAGGGTTCTAAACAAGTTTGGGGGCCCTTCGAGCTATTGTAGAGAGGAAAATTGGAGATATTCATGTGGAGACTTCTACTCGTTTTGGTTAAGGGGCTTTTTGCAACATTTTCTTCTTTATTCTTTTTATTCTTTTCTTCTATATTTTGCATTGAGGACAATGCTCTATTTAAGTTTGGGGGAAGAATTCTCAATTTTTTTCATGGTTAGGATGTGTGGTTGAGTATGTTTTTAGGATTAGTTTAGGGTCATGTTCTTTTACAAGCATATATTTGGTTTTATACATTTATGGATGGCCTATGATAAGAATAGAATTTATTTGAATATAACTTTAGGAGAATGCAAAAAGCTTATCATAAAGTCAATATGCTTGATTTGATACCTTTTTATGTCTTGTTTGAGATTTTTTATATTTTTATACATGGTCATGACCATTGAACCACTAATGTTTAGAGTAGATAATTGCAAATTAAGTATTATTACGATCTCTATGAACTCTAGGGATCACACCATTAGAAAGATGATTTAGGCCATGTTTGGATAGTTTGAGCCATTAGGCCTACCTATTACTAATTATACCCTTCGTCACCCATTTTTGAGCTTATTAACCTTTTTCTTTGTCACCTATGATTAATAGCTAAAGTCAATTTTTTTTAAAATCTTGTTTTTCACCCTTACACCCTTTAAACACTTTGCCTATGACGTTTATGGTGAAGTATATATCTATTTGAGGATAAATCATGGGAATGGAAGGTGGTGAAGATGGAAAGGTATTTGGTGGAATGTTTGCTTTATATGTATAAAAAAAAATAAAAAATAAAAACTAGTGAAAAAGAAAGAATGTTGCACCTTATATTAAAAGAAATAAGTTTGGGGGTGTAGTAGTTCTTCAAATGAAAAGAAAAAATATATAGAAATATGATGAAAAGAAAAATAAAAAGAGAAAAAGATGAAAGCAAACAATGGGAGAGTTGTTAAATTTCAAAATCTGGTTTGGGTATATGTGCTATATTGGTTACGACTTTAGGTAATGTTTTGGGAGATGATCAAAGTTGTTTAGGGTGTTTTGAGCTTGACTATGACTTGTTTTTATCAAACCTTTCACCCTAGCCTAACATTACAACCTATAGAAGTCCTATTGATTCCTAGTAGTGTGAAATCTACATTAGTGGAGAGTGGTATAAAAAATATGCCTATGGAGTTCAATTTACAAATATATTTTGAGATAATGTGCTTTCACTTGCATGCCTTTATCTATATGGTGTATAAGTGGTTTCATGTGATTGATTATGTATCTACATTTTTAAGAATCAAAGATGAGATATGATAGGAGTTGAATTGAAATTCTAGACATCTTTCACCCTTTCAAAATTTTCCTAGAAGTTATTATATTTCATGCATTTGAGGCCATTTTATGTCCATACCTTTCAAACCAAATTTTTGTTTGTTTTAGAATGTGGTAATATGGTTTGTTTTAGGTTTCTTTTCCCTTTGCTCGGTACGATCAAAGTCCTAAGTTTGGGGGTATTTGATAAGTAGCTTTTTAGATGTCTTTTATGTTATATTTTATGTCATTTTATGTTTTAGTTTAGGTATATTTTATGTTAAAGTTTTATGTTATCTTATGTTAGAGTTTCGGTATAGTTAATTTCGATTTTGCATTTTTATATGTTACTTTAGGTATATGTTTTGATGAGTCTAACACTTAGTTCATGATTGATTTTGTAGGTTTGAAGATGGTTTTGAAGTGCTTTGAAAGTGATGAACAAGTACCTAAGAGGAGCGGAAAAGAAACAATCCAAAACAATGTGAAGAAATGCGACAAAAAGGTGAAAAAGTGAAGCAAAAATGCAAAAGCAACGTTCTGGGCGTTGCGACACCCAAGAGTGGCACTGCAACGCCACACACATATGTAGAGACGCAGCAAAACTTTAATCTGGGCGCTGCAGTGCCCAAGAGACGTGCCGCGATGCTCGTGCGATACCAATCCTACACGTTGTAGGATTTTTGCCCACAACTTTGACATCTTAAATTTGAATTACATGGGCTCTACCTTCTTCCACTTATAAATACATCATTAAGAGAGGTTTTAAAGCATAATAAAGAGGAGAACAAGTTGAAGAAAAATAGATCAAAGGATACGAAGAGCGCGAAGTAGGAGACAAGTGTCACACCCCGCTAGTACGCTTATTGGGCCATACACACCGAAAATGAAGGCCCAAAATATGAGGTGTGGCAATATGTTAAGTACAAAGAAACACAAATATCCAAGAGCAAATTTTGAAGCAAAAAGATATATATATTAAAGAGGTCATTCGAAAAGATGTTTAATATTACATTTTTGGGCGGAATACAAAACAGAAGGGCAAGAAAACTATACCCCTAAGAAGAAAAAAAACAAAAAAACTAAAAAGAGGACAAGGCGAATTCCATTGCCTTTAGTAGGGACCTACTGGAAGAACAAAAATAAGTCCCTATGTGAGAAAGGGTCGGAAGTGGCCCCCTGAATATGTCCATCCTAACCCATCTTAGATCCCTGAAAAGATTAGCAATGGGGTGAGCACAAAGCTGAGTGGATCAAGCATGTTAACAACTTATTTAAACAATAATAAATACAGAACAATAATCATCAAGAAAGTTACACCACAACAAGTACAATCAATTATCCAGTGGGGACAACCCGACCTTATGGTCCAAAGCACACAACAACTAGACAAATCCCATTGGTCTCTAATGTTCCCTTTTTGTATAACAGTTCATATAACATGATGTGTGCATGAACTAGTAAAGCACGGTAACATCATAGATGGATAATGTAACGTAATCATCATTGTAAAGATAAGATATGCAAACCTAGGATTTCATCCCCACCTTTGGAAGTGCATAGGCATAGTAATAGCATCTCCGAGATTGCAAAAGTTCGAGAAAAACAAGAGGCAGAGAGAGAGAGAGCGATAGTCGAACTGAGGGGCCCCCTCTCTATTTATATAGAGGGCCCTAAAAGGGGGCGTTCTCCTCAGGGTTGGTGCATGCTTGGGCGTGCATTGTACTGGAAGGGGTTGTGGATCGAAACTCTGATTTCTTAACGTGGGCAGTGGGTACACATGATTTTTCTTGCGGTTTGCCTCGTGCGCCAACCTCCCCCGAGCAGATAGGGAGATTGCTAGTTGGAGGGTCCTGCCTCATTTGGATTTGGTACAGTCTGGTAGTTTGTGGGGCTCTGGAGTGGGTTGTGGACAAGGGTCTGAACCCACTGGAGGCTCGCAGAGAGTGACCCCAAGGGTGAGGAAGACTGTGAATAATAAGAGGGAGTAGGGCTCTGAGTAGGGGGAGTAAGACTCTGTTCATCCTCACTATTGTCTCTTGGTGCTGAGTCTGCTGCCTGACTTGAGGAATGGGAGTTTAGGCTATGCTTAGACGGCTCTGAGTTGAACCCCATAAACTCGTTGTTGTCAGACATTCTCAAAAGAAATTGCAAGCATAGAGACAAAGCATGAAATTAGAGACAATATAAAGATTTGAAAAAAAGAAAGATAATCATTATGCAAAATGTTGGAACACTATCTTTAAACAAACATATAGGGATATTTTTGTTTGATCTCTTATTCCAATGTCCACGTTGCTTCTTCCACCCCATGGTGGTTCCAGAGGACTTAGGGATGCTTTTATTTCGTAAGTTTTGTGTTCTCTTGTCAAGGATTTGCACCAGTCGTTCTGTGTATCTGTTACCCTCCTCAATATCAACTTCAAGCAGGGGAATGGCATGAGAAGGATCATGGTGATACTTCTGGAGCATAGAGACGTGGAACACGTCATGAACCCTAGACATGGATTAAGGTAGGGAGAATTGGTTGGCGGATTCGCTGATAAGTTGAGTTTTAGATTAGTATTTTACATGTTAATTTCATAGGTTTTTAGGTGCATTTAGTTAGTTTTTAGATATATTTGCATTAATTAGTTCATTTAGTGTTTTAGGTTCATTTAGATATTTTTAGGAGTTTTATAAGTTAGTTTTAGTGATTTTCATGAATAAATACATTAGGCTAGTTTAGGAAAATAAGAATGATTTTTAGGTATTTTTTCTAAAGTCAATTGCATCCCTTTTATATTAATTTTGTCAATATTTTACAACCTATATATAGTGCATATAGAAGTACACATGTTAATGCACACTTGCAAATAATATAAATTATTTACTTGCGTTTTGTTTTGTAGGTAAATAAAGAGCTTTGAATGTTGATCAAACAGTGACGAGACCATGTTGCAAAAGAAGAGCCACAGAAGAGCCAGAAAAATGGTTAAGTAAAAGAGCAGAAGAAGTGTTGTCTGGGAACTGCGGCGCCCACTGCGGCGCTACTTGGGCAACTTGTGCCCTTTGTGCGTTGGGGCTATTTTTGTCTTTCTGCATTTGGATTTATAAATTTGCTTTTGAGGGTTTTAGAAGGGGATTATCGGAGTTTAGAGAAGAATACAGTAGCCGTAGAAGAGAGTAGAGAGTAACAGTAGCAAGGAAGAAATTGAAGAAGAAGACAAGTTGCAGAACTTTTCAAAGGAAAAAAGAAGAAGGAGAAACACTCAAAAGGGGGTTTTAAATTCATTTCTTGTTCCATACTTATTGTACTCATGTCTTTTCTCTTTAATTTCTCTCTTATATTCTTGATTTTGATGATGAACTAAACATTTCTATTAGAGGGTTTGATGAATCTACGTTGAGGCATATGGGTTGATATTCATTATTTTTGTGTTGTTGAGCAATTTGATTTGTTTATTTTCAATTCTCCATACTTAATGCTTACAACTTGTTGGCCACTTGTTGGATGAATTTAGATTCGAATTCTTACACTCAAGAGAGGTGTTTTCGAGTTTGAACAAGTGAATTGAAACCTAGGGAGTTTGTATTAAATCGAGATACCTACAATCCCTTTAAGATCATTTAAATTGAATCTTAGGTCTTAATGCATGCTTCAATTGTTAATTTACATTTGAGAGAGGGGATTAGTAATTGAAGCATAGGTGTTTGAATTTTGCATTCGAGAGAAAGGTTTAAACAATTTTGGATTCACGATTTATAAACTTAAGAATTGAATCAACAACATTATCTTTTGATACCCATATAGATCAACATAGTGAAATAAACTCTCTAATAATCTCTGTCCATTTATTTTCTCTAAATATCTGTTTAATTGTTAGTTTAATTTCTAATTTCAGCTATTTCAATTTTTAGCACACTTAACCATCACATTTTGATAGCTTAGATAAGATTAACACTTTAGTAGTTTTGGGCATTTTTAATAGCTAATCTGACGATCTCCGTGGATACGATAACCTACTCACCATGGGTATTATAACTTGATATTCGTACGCTTGCGAATTAAATTTTCGCTATGAAGTTTTGGCGCCGTTGCCGGGGATAGTGCCAAATTTCCTGTTAATAATACCATTACAAATTAGTTTTGATCTTAATTTAGGTATTTCTTTTTATTTGTTATCGTTTGATTTGTTTTTTTTTATTATTGGTATTCTCTTTTCTTATTAGATAGAGAGTGGTTGATGCGAAAGACTATAAGCGGTGAACTTGTGCCTCTTGACCCTAAAATTGAAAGAACTCTTGGGAGGTTAAGAAGGGAAAGAAGAGTTGAAGAACCAAACATGGCTGAAGAGAACAATCAATTGCCTTTGAGAGACTATTTCAGACCGGTGGTGAATAACAACTATTCGGGCATTGCAAGGTTACCTATCAATGCAAATAACTTTGAGTCGAAGCCCGCCTTAATCACCATGGTCCAACAACATCAGTTTGGAGGAGCTCCACATGAAGATCCTACTGTGCACATCAACACATTTTTGAAAATGTATGATATTGTCAAGATTAATGGTGTAAGTGAGGAGCAAATCAAATTGAGGTTTTTTCCATTCTCATTGAGAGACAAGGCAAGGTCATGGTTGCATAGCTTAACTCCTGGAAGTATCACCACATGGGAAGAGATGGTACAGAACTTCATTCAGAAGTTCTTCACACCGGCTAGAATAGCCCAATTGAGAGCTGAAATAGGCCAATTTCAACAGTTGGAGTCTGAGTCATTATATGAAGCTTGGGAGAGATTCAAGGACTTGTTGAGGATGTGTCCCCAGCATGGATATCAAGAGTCGCTTCAAATTCAGATGTTCTACATGACAGGGCCTACAAGGACTCTAGTTGATGCTGCAACAGGTGGTTCTCTTATGGGGAAAACAACAAATGAAGCACACACGCTACTTGAAGAGATGGAATCAAGCACATATGAGAATACAAGGGATAAACTTGTAGTGAAGAAAGTTACTGGTATGCATGAGGTAGATCAGATAACAGCTGTATCAGCCCAAATGTCTACCATGTTACGCCATATGGTAGCTTTAAGTGACAAGGTTTCCAATCTTCAAGGAGCTTCCTCGGCTTCATCATCTATTGAACTCATTGCGGCAGCACACTTGGTTGGTCAAGATGAGCAATGTCAATTTGTGAACAATCGCCTCTATAATTATAGAGAGAACCAAGGGAAAAACTCTAATCAAGTGCTTAACCATTATTATCCGGGTGTGCGCAACCATGAGAAATTCTCATATTCAAATAATAGAAATGTGTTGCAACCACGGCCTGGATTTCACGATCAAGTTCAAGAGAAGAGATCAAGCCTTGAAGAAGCAATGACAACTTTCTTGAATGATTCAAACAAGAGGTTCACTAAGAATGAATCAAAGTTGGATGACTTGGCAACTCACATGGCTAATCAAATGAGTGCCATGAGCCAAGTGATAACTCAAGTGAGAAACTTGGGTGCCTCTATCAAGAATTTGGAGACTCAAGTTGGGCAAGTGGCTACACAAATGAGTGCACAACAGAGCAACAACAATTTTCCAAGCAATACAGAGATCAACCCAAGAGAGCAATGCATGGCCATAACCTTGAGAAGTGGTGGAGAGGTTGAACATTCCATTCCAGCAAGTACATCTACAATCACTCCTACTTCTACACAAGCACCTGAGGAAGAACCCTTATCTGAGAAGGAAGACCAAGTATCAAAAGAAGAAGAAAATGAGGAGACGAACAAAGCAAAGGGTAAGGCACCTATAGAGGAAGACTTTGTTCCAGGGAGGATCACTTTCTCTGATAACCCTCCTATTTTTGAAAACTTTCATTCCATTTCCTCAAAGATTTTAGAAAAAAGAAATTAGATGAGCAATTTGCAAAAATTTTAGATATTTTCAAAAGAATTCACATCAATATTCCTTTTGAAGATGTTTTGGAGCAGATGCCCAACTATGCCAAATCTATGAAGGATGTGATGAGCAATAGGAGGAAGTTGGAAGAATTCGAGATAGTAAAGCTAACAGAGGAGTACAGTGCAATCCTTCAAAAAAATTGCCTCAAAAGCTTAAGGATCCAGGGAGTTTTACTATACCCTGCACTATTGGCACTGTTTCTTTTGATAAAGTACTTTGTGACTTGGGTGCAAGTATAAATTTAATGCCTCTTTATGTTTTCGGGAAGCTTGGACTTGGAGAGGTGAAACCCACTACAATTTCTTTGCAATTGGTGAACCGACCCATCACTTACCCTTAGGGTATCATCGAAGATGTGTTAGTAAAGGTTGACAAGTTCATTTTTCCTGTAGACTTTGTGGTCCTGGACATAGAAGAGGATGATGGAATGCCATTGATACTTGGGAAGCCGTTTTTAGTGACAGGAAGAGCATTGATAAATGTGGAGCTTGGTGAGTTGACCTTAAGGGTTAATGAGGACAAAGTATTGTTCAACATCTACCACACAACCAAAATTCCAGAGAAGGAGAACACTTGTTACCAAATTGATGTGGTGTAAATTACCGATGAGAGTGCCACGAAGGATAAAGATACCTTGGGGCCCTATATGGACAAAGTAGAGCATTTAGATGACCCTCCTCCTTTGGTGTGGACAGATCCATATTTGATGCCTCATGTTGAAGAGGAAGATTTGTTGCATCTCATGATTGAGCATAAGAGGAAATATGGATATCACCTTTGGGCCAAGAAGACACGATTAAGGGATGACTTCAGCATGGGTCCAACAAATGTCAAGGCAGTGATTCTTGATCAACCACCATGAGAGAGAAAAGAGAAAGTCTAGCTAAAGACTATAAAGAAGCGCTTGTTGGGAGGCAGCCCAACCCCTTTTCATCCATACTTTTATTTTCTTTTATTTTAGTCATTATAGTATAGCAATTGAAATTTCTGATCTTTGTCGACTAATAAATTTTTATCTCTTTTTCAGGTTCAAAAAAAAAGAAAAAAAAAAGAGAAAGAGTTGTTTGGGCGCCGCGGCGCTGTGATATATATATAAATACAGGGGGGGCGATTATTTTTCTGCAAACCCCTCCTCTCCCTTTCCTCCTCCATTCTTTCCCTCTCTTCCTTCTTCGATCTCCTCCTCTCTTCCCTGTATCTCCTTCTTGGTCGTGCAAATCTCGCCATTATAGTTCAAGCGTTCATCTCCTCATCATCTCCAACTCGTTTACATCATTTCAACAGAAAATTTTGGAAAAAATGGTGCAAGATCAAGCTAGGGCATCAACAAATTGGGGCTCTCATTCTCATCTCTTTTGTAAGTTGTTTTTGCTCATTTCTACAGTTTTTTTTTGAGAAACATTGATGTCGATTGAGCTTTATGGTCAAGATTGATGCACAATGAGAAGAGTTGGTTGTTTTTTATGGTTTCGAAATTGTGAAAATGATATGCATAAATTAGTGATTTGGGTTGATTTTTGTTAGAAGTTGATTGTGGTTGGTAGAAATGAAGTTTTGAAGTGAATATTGAGTTGAATACGACAGATTTGCATGTGTTTTTCATTGTTTTGGAATGGTGAAACTGGCGTGACAAATGCTTGACTACAGTTGAATTGATGTGGTAAGGGGACGTTGGGATAATTTTGTGTTTTTACTTGTGAGCAAGCCTTAACTCCTTATTTTATTTTGGATTTGTATGTGGTAATTGTGTGTTGAATATCTCATTTGGTGTGGTGTACATTGAAGATTTGTGGTGCAATTGTGGTGCTTGTGTTGTGGTCTATTTGTGGTGCTAGTGTTCATTTATTGATAACCTTGGAAGCAAATATTGTGAAATGGCACCGAAAACAAGAAAAGTGTGGGAATCTTCCTCTTCTGCTCTGCCATTTGATCAACAAAGGTTTATTAGTGCTAAAACAGAAAAACAATATAATAAATCAGTGGTGAAGAGAAGTCTTGTACTGGAAAGGGAAATGAATGCTTCTCAGGCACATATTCCTCAAATTGCAGAAATAATTGTTGCTAGACAATGGCAAACATTTGTGCGCCAACCGGACCCTGTTGTTATTCCAATAGTACGTGAATTCTATGCAAATGCTCGAGCACTTGATGATTACAAGGTGTTTGTGAGGGGGTGCATGGTGTCTTTTGATCGATCCACCATCAATGCATATTATGGATTGCAGAATATTGACAATGATATATATTCTACTTATTTAAATGAAGGAGTCGACACAAACGAGATCATTTCCACTTTGTGTCGTGATGGAACAATATGGAAGATCAATAGGGGAGTCCCTTCTTCATTCCCTCAAAAGGGCTTAACACGGCTGCGTAAGGCATGGCTTAACTTCTTATGTGGTAAGCTAATGCCCGTGAACCACTTATCTGATGTGACTAAAGATCGGGACATTCTGCTTTATGCCATCATTTCCGAGAAATCCATTGATGTTTGGAACGCAATTGCAAGCTCTATTGTAAACAACATAAATTCATCAACAACGGGGGGCTTTACGCATCCTTTTCTTATATGCGCATTATGCAAAAATGTTGGGGGATTTGGCGACCGGATGAGGAGATTTTATATCCAAAAGCCATTATTGATTCTGGGAATTTTAGTCGATATAAAGATGCGATCATTTCACCAAGTACAGCACCTAGTGAGGGGCCATCCTCTTCTCATCCACCTCAGGAGCAACAAATCAATATGGATAAGCAGTTGTCCCATCTTGAGCACTTGATGGACAAGACCAATCGTTTCATCGACTACCAAGTCCAATACAATGATGTGTTACAATAGTTTGTGAATCTCACCAGTCCACTGCCACTACAATTTCCTAAACCACCAATATTTCCAGCATACCAGTCGACTGCAGATTATGACTCCAATGAAGAAGATGAAGATGAAGAGGAGGAGGAAGACTGAAGCAATTCAGTCATTCGCTCGCTCAAAAGAGAGATCAACGAAATCTTCCTTTCTTGAGGCGGCAAGGGGAGTTTCTTAAACCTTTCCTTACTATCTTGTGTTTCATTGAGGACAATTCATCATTTAAGTTTGGGGGAGGGTTCAAAGTTTATTTTGTGTAGTGTTTGTTTGCATATTTAGGTTGCATATTAGCATAATAGTGTGTAAAATAAATAGTAGGTCTTGAATAAAACTCATATTCCTTTATGAGCTTTGGTTTTGATTTGATTTTGTACGGAATCTACGATAGTATTAACACTCATTTCTGAACATGACTTTTGGAAAATTAGAAAGTACCTTTAAGTCTGTGTGCTTAATCTGCTCTACCATGTTTATTGAACATTTTTACTGACATCTGAATGTGAAATCATAATCATGAGTTCCACTTGATTTTAAATTGAGATTATGCAAAATAAGGACCTTTAGATCTCATTTTTAAACTGAACTTTAGAACTTGCTTGATCACTTCTTGAGGCGAATACCTAGTTAGTTTATTACCCCTAGTCACCCTTATTTGAGCCTTTTATCTTATTCATTGTCACCAAAAAGTAATTAGCCAAAGCCTTTAATTGAAGTTTCCCTTGTTTTTACCTTAGCACTCTTAACTCTTTGAAAAATGCAAGTTGTGTTGGGTTAGGATATTTTTGCATGAAAAATTATGTGAATAATGGCGCTATAGAATGAAAGTGGATGAGAAAACAATGAGAAATGGATTAATATGTGTGTTGCAAGTGAAAAAGAAAGAAAAAAGTGAAAAAAAAAAGAGTGTTTCTTAATCCATGTATGGGAGTGACATAAGTTTGGGGGTGTGACCAAAAAAAAAGGAGGTGAAAAATTCAAGTGTTGATATCATTCTACCATGCTGGGTGTGGGTTATTTTGTAAAAATGGGTTGTATGCAAGAATTTCAATATTAAAGATTTTTTGAGTGCTTTGAACTTAATGTTTATCTATTTGACATACCTTTAACCCGTGGCCTTTCATTACAAGCTTAACAAAGTCCTATTGATCTTAACTGGTGTGAGACCTTAGTGGAGAGAAGTGTGAAAAGTAAACGTATGAAGTTTGCGTTTTGTTTTGTGAGATCATATTTTTATCTTGATTGCATTGATCTATATGATTTATGAGTGGTCATGTGAATGATTTTTTATGTTTAGTTGTCAATAAAGATAGAAAAGAAGACATGGTTGTGTAGGTTGAAATTCTAGACAAATAAGTTTAAACTTTCGAAATCTTCCTTTAGTTATATTGTGAGAATTGTGAGTTGTTTTTGAGATTATCAAATCTTTGCAAATCAAACTTTTGCTCATTCTGGAATATGTGAAGAGTTTTGTGTCCAAACTTTCAAAATCTTTCATTTTTCTCTTTGCTCGGGACAATCAAAGTCTAAGTTTGGGAGAATTTGATAAGTTGAGTTTTAGATTAGTATTTTACATGTTAATTTCATAGGTTTTTAGATGCATTTAGTTAGTTTTTAGATATATTTGCATTAATTAGTGCATTTAGTGTTTTAGGTTCATTTAGATATTTTTAGGAGTTTTATAAGTTAGTTTTAGTGATTTTCATGAATAAATACATTAAGCTAGTTTAGGAAAATAAGAATGATTTTTAGGTATTTTTCCTAAAGTCAATTGCATCCTTTTTATATTAATTTTGTTAATATTTTACAAGCTATACATAGTACATATAGAAGTACACATGTTAATGCACACTTGCATATAATATAAATTATTTACTTGTGTTTTGTGTTTTGTTTTGTAGGTAAATAAAGAGCTTTGAATGTTAATCAAACGGTGACGAGACCATGTTGCAAAAAAAGAGCCACAGAAGAGCCAGAAAAATGGCTAAGTAAAAGAGCAAAAAAAGTGTTGTCTGGGCACCGCGGCGCCCATCGCGACGCCTAGAAGAGCAAATTGGAGGGCTGCGGCGCTCCGATAGAGGGGCATTAACGCCGCGACGCTACTTGGGCAACTTGTGCCCTTTGTGCGTTGGGGATGTTTTTGTCCTTTTGCATTTGGATTTATAAATTCATTTTTTAGGTTATATGGGGATTATCGGCGTTTAGAGAAGAATATAGTAGCCGTATAGAGTAGAGAGTAACAACAGCCATAGAAGAAAGTAGAGAGTAACAGTAGCAAGGAAGAAATTGAAGAAGAAGACAAGTTGCAGAACTTTTCAAAGGAAAAAAAGAAGGAGAAACACTCAAAATGGGGTTTTCAATTCATTTCTTGTTCCATACTTATTGTATTCATGTCTTTTCTCTTTAATTTCTCTCTTGTATTCTTGATTTTGATGATGAACTAAACATTTCTATTAGAGGGTTTGATGAATCTACGTTGAGACATATGGGTTGATATTCATTATTTTTGTGTTGTTGAGCAATTTGATTTGTTTATTTTCAATTCTCCATACTTAATGCTTACAACTTGTTGGCCACTTGTTGGATGAATTTAGATTCGAATTCTTACACTCGAGAGAGGTGTTTTTGAGTTTGAACAAGTGAATCAAAACCTAGGGAGTTTGTATCGAGTCGAGAGACCTACAATCCCTTTGAGATCATTTATATTGAATCTTAAGTCTTAATGCATGCTTTAATTGTTAATTTACATTCGAGAGAGGGGATTAGTAATTGAAGCATAGGTATTTGAATTTGCATTCGAGAGAAGGGTTTAAACAATTTTGGATTCATGATTTATAAACTTAAGAATTGAATCAACAACATTATCTTTTGATACCCATATAGATCAACATAGTGAAATCAACTCTCTAATAATCTCTATCCATTTATTTTCTCTAAATATATGTTTAATTGTTAGTTTAATTTCTAATTTCAGCTATTTCAATTTTTAGCACACTTAATGATCACATTTTGATAGCTTAGATAAGATCAACACTTTAGTAGTTTTGGGCATTTTTAATAGCTAATTTGACTATCTCTGTGGATACGATAACCTACTCACCATGGGTATTATAATTGATATTCGTACGCTTGCGAATGAAATTTTTGCTATCATTCGCCAACTCTTTTGATGATTTCGAGAGGGCCGATAAATATAGGGGATAGTTTTTCCTTGACTCCAAATCTCTTCACGTCCTTAATCGGTTGGACCTTCAAGAGAACGAATTCTCCAACCTCGAATTCTAGAAGTTTTCTTTGCTTGTCTACATGGCTTTTGTGTTTGCTCTGGGAGGCAT
The DNA here is from genome assembly GCA_035771175.1 of Paratinospora sagittata. Classification (NCBI taxonomy): domain Eukaryota; kingdom Viridiplantae; phylum Streptophyta; class Magnoliopsida; order Ranunculales; family Menispermaceae; genus Paratinospora; species Paratinospora sagittata. Next base: position 11,807,362 of record CM069589.1, read on the forward strand.
AGAGTCATTTTCTGACAAGAGAGATCTTGTCAGTGATTTCCTTGATAAGCTTCAAACCAAGCTGTGGTCAGTTAGCCATATCCAACCAGCATACTGGGGATCTGCAAGGCCTACCATACAAGGCTTCATATGGGGGCCATTTTGATGCTTGCTTGGTGGCTGTTATTGTAGGAAAACTTTGCCAAATGCAGATATTTCGCCCACCCATTGTTGAAGTCAAAGACACAGCAGCGTAACATGTCTTCAACCACTTGAATCAGGCGTTCTGGTCGTCGGTTTGAGGGTGGTAAGTAGTGCTCATTGTGACCCTTAAACCCATTCTAAATTGAAAAAATCTGCCAGAACTTTGAGGTGAACCTGAGGTCTCGAGCGCAGATGATGGTAAGCGGGATCCCATGCAGTCTGATGATCTCCTGTTCATAGATCTCGACGAGTTTGGCTGGGGTGTCAGTGGACTTGATCGGAATGAAGTGTGCAGATTTTGTTAGTTTGTCGATGATCACCTAGATGGAATCTTGCCTTTTGGAATTCTTTGGCAAGGCGAAGAAAAAATCCATGGCGATGTTATCCCATTTCCATTCCTCGATAGAAAAGGGTTGCAGCAAACTAGAAAAAAGTCTGCATTCAGCCTTGACTTGTTGACAGAAAAGGCATTTTGCAACAAATTCCGCAACTGCCTTCTTCATTCCATGGAACCAGAATTGTCTTTCCATGTCCTGGTACATCTTGTTGCCACCTGGGTGCATGGTGAACTTAGATCCATGAAACTCAGCCAAAACCTCATGTTGAAGTTCAGGATCCTGGGGTAAGCACACCTTTTTCTTGTAAAGCACCGTGCCATTCGATGCAAGTGACCAATGAGTGGGGGCCGGACCTCTAGAGATGAGTTATCTCTTATCCATGAATTCGACATCATTGGCTTGTGCTGCTGAGATTTTTTGAATCAATTCGGAGTGGGCAGTTAATTGGGCAAGCCTGATGTTGTTTGTATCTTCGATCAGCTAGAGCTTGAGACATTCAATCTCGGACATCAGTTTGCCCATTTTAAAATTTACGGTGCAGGCTGAGACGTACGACTTTCGACTTAAGGCGTTAGCCACAAAGTTGGCCTTACCTAGATGGTAACTTGCTAACCCAAGGAAGCTTATAATTTCGGTGATGGTGGTAGGTTGCTTCCAATCGAGGACAACTTCTACCTTTGCAGGATCAACCTCAATATTGTTGTGGGAAACGTGATCGAGGAACTTAAGCTTGGTTATCCAGAACTCACACTTGTTTAGCTTGACGTAGAGCTGGTGCTGTTGGAGTGTGCTAAGCACAATCTGCAAGTGTGGTTCATAGAGTTCCCTTGTTGGTGAAAATACCAAGATATTGTCGACAAAGACAACTACGAAACTGTCGAGGAATGACCAAAAGATGTGGTTCATTAATTCTATAAAACCAACAGGTGCATTAGTTAGACCAAACGACATCACGGTGAATTCGTAGTGCCATACCTTGTGTGGAAGGTTGTCTTTGGGATATCTGATTCTGTGATCCTCAGTTGATCATATCCAAATCAAAAATCGATCTTTAAGAAGAATCTGGCTCCTCTTAGCTAGTCGAAAAGATCTTTGATTCAGGGTAATGGATATTTGTTCTTAATGGTCACCTTATTCAGCTTCCTATAGTCGATGCAAAGCCGGAGCGATCTGTCCTTTTTCTTAACAAAGAGAACTGGAGTGCTTTAAGGTGAGGTATTCTTTCTGATGAAGCCTAGCCCTTCCAATTCCTTTAATTGTCTGACTAGGTTCACCAGTTCTGCATTTTGCATCCGGTATGGTGGAACGTAGGTTGGTTCGGTTCCAGGAATCAATTTGATTTCGAAATCAAATTCTTGGGGAGGAGGAAGTCCTAAAAGGTCGTCTAAGAACACAATTAGGTATTCTCTGACAACTGGAATGTTGTTGAGGCTTAAAAGGTGGTTAGGCTTTTCTGCATCATCGCTTTTATCAAAGATCGAAAGAGCTTGCAACTGTGTTTTTAAGAGAAACACGGTGGAATGGTAAGATCGTCTGCGAGTCCCCTGAATCTTCAAGTTAGTCTAGCAAGGTAGAGTTAGCACGACCTACTTTTTTTTTCAGTCGATTTGGGCATGCAAAGGGTTAACCAATCCATGCCCAAGATGAAATCAAAGTCTGTGAAGTTCATCACAAACAGGTCTGCGTATAGGAGATGATCCGACATTCTAAGTTTGCAATTAGGAAAAATTTGGTTTATTTCGGTACCTGGTCCTATAGGTGTGGATACATGAATTGTGAATGTGGTGGTTTTAGAGAGTAATCCCAAGTTCTGAACTACTACTGATGATATAAAGGAATGAGTAGAACCAGAATCAAATAGGACATGAACCATGGTGTTGAAAAGGAAAAAGGTACCTTCTACCACGTTATTGTCTGGCATAGGCTGGTCTGCAATAGCGTAAGCATGACTTTGCTGTCTCCGGCCCTAGTTCTGTTATTGTCTTGGTGCCAGTGGTGCTGCCTGGGCAGTTGCAGCTGGATCTCTTTGTTGGACAGGGGCAGGAAGAGGACAATGGGTCTGGATGTGGCTAGGTTGGCCGCATCGGTAACAAGTTCTAATGTTTCCTTGCTGGGGTAGCTAAAGCTGAGGAAGTTGATTATTTCCTCTATGTCTCTGGCCCTTTTTGCCCTTGTGATTTCAACGAGGATCCTTTTGTACATTCTGTTGAGCATGATCTGGAGCAGGTGGAGCGAACTGGAGCTGAGGGTTCTGGTAGTTACCAGGGCTAGAGCGGGCATTCTGGTTCGGTTGATAGGGTTATTTCTTCTCATTCTGCTGCCTTGGAGCAACTACTCTCTTTCCCTTATTCTACTTCAGTTCCTCCTCAAAATTCATTGCCTTGTTTACCAAATCTCGGAAGTTGTCCAACTCAAGAAAGGCAAGAGCCTATCTGATGTCGGGCTTGAAACCATTGAAGAATTTTATGGTTTTATCTCGTTCTAAGGTGATAGTGGAAAGAGAGAAAATCAAAAGCTCGGTAAACTTGGCAGTGTATTGGTCGTGAATATTTGTATCGCAAATGCACAACAGTCGAGTTATAATATACCGAGGTGACTCGGGTTATCGTCCTTAGGGTGTCACACTCCAAAATTTTACACATTTTCTCCAACAAAAACTACCAGAGAGTGTAGGATGAAATACTATTGAATCATTATATTAGTGTTATTAATATAACACTAATATTAATCACACCCTCCATTTTTTTCTACTATAAAACTAATTTAACTGTAGATGTAATTTCAATAAGTGAGAAAAAACCACTCGGAAGAAATATAGACCCCCATAGTGGGATGGAACCAAGGAAAAGATTGTCCCCATGGGGGGCCGATCCATTGGGGCCACCCCTATTTATAGGGGTGCCCCCCCCTCATTCCACCTCGTCTCTCTCTCTCTCCCTCCCTCGCTCTCCCTCTTGCACGTTTTTTTATATCTCTCTCTCTCTTTCTCTCTTTTCTTGCGCTTCCAGAAGATAGGTGTTTCAATGGAAGATTCATCAAGGCGACGCCACTACACGTGTTAAGGTGGGGAATGAAGGCTAGGTTTGCATCTTTTACTTGTCTAATGATAATTTACATAGCATCATGCATCATAAATGTTACCATGCTTTACTTCATGCATGAAAACTATTTTATAAAACAATATATATTATAACCATGGGTGCTATGTCGTTACGCTGGACCATGGGGATCATTATTATGATATATTATTGGGTGTTATGCTGTTACGTTGGACCCAGAGGTGACATTGTCACTGGTTAGCACTGGAACTCATGAGACCTCTCAGTTGCTGGATGTTGTATCGGTGCCTCGAATCACAAGTTGTGAGTGCATGATGCCTGGCCTGTGATGCCATGTGAACACGTTGTCATTCATAGCATTGCTTGATTATATTGTTTGACATAACTTTCTCATGATTGTTGTTCTGTACTTATTATTATGCATGTAAGCTTTGTTTATCCTGCAAGACCTCACTGAGTTGTTGAGCTCACCCCTTTGATATTTTCCCCAGGATCTTAGACACGCATAAGTCCAAATATGTTATCAGAACATAAGAGCCACCGAAGCTATGTGTGAAGGAAGCGCATAAGGTGCGGGATGTCAACATAGATCTAGATGTGTTATTTATGGATTGTTGTAATTTTCGTTGCATACTCTGTACTCATGTAAATGCAACATTTATACTTTTGCCCTCCGTCATTAAAGGAGGATGAATAAAAGATCTGTGTTAATGTCCGTTTCTGCTCACACCCCGATTCTGGTCCGCTGCCTATCATATGAAATTGTTCTTAAGAATCGGTGTGTGACAGTTATGGTATCAGAGCATGATCTTGGGACCAATGCCATAAGCACGTTAGTCCCTCGGTACGTGTGTTGGTCATGTTAGTGTGATACATGAATCGGCCCTCTTTGATATACATATCAACCACCTTAGTACGATTTTTGTGCCTCAGTACGTGTGTCGACCCTTCAGTACACACAATGGTCGCATCAGTACGCTTGTCGGTCACATTAGTATGGTATGCATATTGACCCCCTTTTCAATATGCGTGTCCAACAGAGCAAGATCTTGCAACCCACATATGTGGATTTTTGCAAGAGAAAATAATAATTATTATTATTATTTTAATAAAATAAATCATAATAATAATAATAATAATAATAATAATAATAATAAATAAAAAATAATGATAGTAACAATAATAAGAATTTATATATTATTATTACATGCCATATAAGGGAATTAATATTATAATATTAATTAGTATATTAATACACTAATTAATATACTACTAATGTATATTTTTATATCTATAATATAATAATTATATTAATATTAATATCATGAGGGATCTATAAATATTACTACATTTATATTAATTAGTATATTATTTATGGTCCTTCAATATGTGTGTCGACCCCTTGGTAAGCGCATTGGTCGTTTACCACCTCGATATGCACATCAATCCCTCGGTACGGGCATAGGTCAATCACCAACGTGGTAGGGCTTCGAGTGCTTTAATATACGCATTGTGTAGTATCCTAAAAAAAAGAATATATATATATATATATATATATATATATATATATATATATATATATATAAATACCAAAAAAAATAAATTACATGAGAGAAGTACCTTAAGAAAGGTCTTGCGAGAAAAAAAGATTTTTTTTTAACACATGGCACCCTTCGCTATGTGGCACCTAGGAAAGTGATATTTTTGTGGCATGAAGGTTGTGCAATGGTAACTTGAAAATAGATACAAGGAAAATTTTCATTTTGAAGGTTTGTCTGGATCTTAATCAGATATTGCGATTAGATGATTACAGTTAACTATAGATCTAGCCAGATAATTAGGATTAAATATCTTTCAATATAGTGAACTTTTGGTGATCACAGTAACAACCAGACTATTGAAAGAACAATGAGATATTATAAAAGATGAAGGATAGGTTCGTAAGATTAAGCATTTTAATCATTAATTGAAGAGTTAGTGACTATTTGAGAATTACAAGGTCCAGTAATCTAGCTTGATAGATAGATGTACATATTGGAACTCAAGATTCGAGAATCTTGTGATCACGATCCTTGATTATTTTTGACGTTAAGGCTTTTTGACACTTTTCAAAAATCGTGATATTGTATATGTAAATAATGACTTATGGAGATTTCTTTAATGCCACATCAACGTCAAGGTAGTTGCATAATATGTCTATTAGTCATATCACGTATGATCAGATTACGATAGACTTGCAAAATTTGATAAGACTGAACTCTTTTGATTTTTTTTTTTTTCCTATGATGATTGAGTGTGACCAGATCAAGATGTATCTTACAAATTTTTAATGGAGTTATGTTAGATTATGATTTCATATGATGAGTGATCATAACTATAGAAATTGTCCTTGATGAATATTAGCATACCCGATTTTATTTTAGTAATATGGTGGTCGAAAGAATGCATTACTTGATATTAGTAGTAATATGATCACTTTGGGTATGTTTATTTTGGTTGTTGGATAATCAATTTTGATCAAATGATTATAATGTGAGAAAATGGGGGTTGTATACATTAATATGAGCTTAGTGTATTCTAAACCGATGATTGTGGATCAATTATATAAAATCTTAGGTTATGAAATTAACCTAGAATAAAGGAAGTAATGACGTTTAAGATAATGTCATCTAATTGAATTAGAATGTGACCATGAAGATTGGATTATCCAAATAGTTAGAAATCTTATTAGACACATAAAGTTGAGTTGATGATCCAAAAAAAAAAAAACTTAGTCTCTACGAATGGATTGATACGGTCATTAGCTTAATATTCAATTGTCAAGAAATCAGCTACTAGTCGGTGCAGAGCTGATAATTATTTCACTAAAATATTTATGAGTCAAAATTAAGGTAGACAAGCAGTTAAGAAAAGTAAACCTTAATGAAAATAAACCTTAAGGAAAAATATACCTTACATTTTGGAAGGGAAATAAACCTTAAGGAGTATAGGTTTTAAGGAAAACGGCAGGGATACGTCTACTTAGAATAATGAGCCTTAAGGGTAGAATAACGAGCCTTGAAGGAAACATGGCTCATTGAGAAATCAAATGAATAAGTAAGTACATTGTTTAATAAGGAATGACTAGATCTAATAAGCAAATCTGACTAAAGTTTGATTATGGGTTACGGGGTGTAACAGATTTGGTATCAGATCTGACCAAATAATTGATTATGGGTCACGGGATGGAATAAGATCCATAACTCGAAGTGCTGAACCGATAATTGTCGCGCAAGTTTCAGTTACTTGTGGGCACAAGATAAGATACAAAACCTTGAAGCTCAAGGGCCGTCAGAATTAGGACATCGCTAAATCGTCAAGGTTCGAGAAACCAACCAAAACCTTGATGTGCCTTGTGACTTGAAAATTCAAATGTATCAAAATTAAATGACTGCTTACATAGTCATCCCCTCATTCATATTTAAGAAGGACTTTTAAGTTGAGTCCAGAAGAAGGATCATTTTTGAAAAAAAAAAAAGTGATTGGATATCATCTGTGGAAGTTTGTAGACAACACAACCACCTAGGAACGTAAGTCGTTCGTGGACTATGGATTGACTTTGGGTGCATGGAAGTTGCCCGTGATGCATGAATGCACATCTTATTGAGTCAACCCTATGCTGTGCACCTCTGTTGTAAACTTCATTGTTTCAGTCGAAAGGAAATGCACGGATAAGGTTGTACCTTATTAAAAAGACACTCATTTGATTATTATGAGACTTTTCCCTAGACATTTATCCAGGAAACTAGGATAATACTTGGCCACAGAACCTTACGTGATGACACGTTTCGAGCGTTTATAATTAAATACGAATGTTATTCACTATTATGCTATCCTATCAAATATTGATGATTTCCATCGAACGATTGATGAGATTTCATTTTAAACTTCGGGCCCTACATATTTTCCATCCTAAGAGGACACATGACCCATTGGGTAGGGTATGAATGTGTCTCATGGGAAAAGGGGTTTCGGAATGGATGGTAATTGTGAAAACTTTTAGGATAGAATGTTTGACAGGAAATTCATTACCATCGATATCCCTTTTATCGTTGTATTCAGGGTGGCATGGGACAACGAATGTAGAGGATAACTAAAATATTTTGGATCAATGGAGGACCTGTAAACCGTGTGTGGAGAATCATTTAGAAACTATGTTATATCTATTATCGTTGTATTCAAGGTGGTATGGGACGCAACGAATGCAAAGGATACCAGTTATAATTTAGGTATCTTGATGATTTGTAGAACTTGTTTGTTGCATATTTATGAAGCATCATGTAGGATAATAAGTGAAAGATAAAGGTACTCTGGTCAATGATTCAAATTTTCTTGGGACCAATCCAAAACTGGAGAGAAGTTTTTCAAATAAATTTTGAACTGAAACCTTGTTTTGGAGTCCAGTAACCAAAATTGTTATTTCTTGAAATGATCCAAACCAATGTCCGTATTTGATTTTAAGGATTGGAATACCATAATTTAATCAGAAACCAGAATATACCTAAAAGCTAGAACTCCTACCCTTCAACCTAGAAGAGATAGGAATTTGACCCATACCAACCAAAATAGAACACCATGACATAGGAATCAAGACTTAGGACTCCATTTATAAAACTTTTAGAAAAGAAGGTTAGGCGTAAAGCCTTACCTAACTGTGGGTAAAAAAAATCATTATCACATGATGACACCATGAGTACTAATGACAGATTGCCACTATACCCACAGACAAAAGGAAATGGCATGGCGAACTCTCACGACAGAAATCCTAGTTAAGGATTAGAGTCGTTAACTACGATTTATTGAGCTAACAACCTCGAGATCGTTTAACTTCTAGCGTTAAACTAGACATGGTTAGTCTTGCGTCATCAAGGATGTTGATGATAACTAACTCAAAGGTGACGGTACAAACCTGTTATTGCAACGAAGTTCCCCACGACTCAGATGTTGCAATTAGAATATTTTCTTCACAAGAGGGATGAGCAAAAGCCAAACACTAGGATACCAATGAATGTGCCAACTTGGACACCTAGGATTCTGCCACCCACGACTACCTTGATCAGATTCGTGGGCGAAATTCTTTTAAAGGTGGTAGATTGTCACATTCCAAAATTTTACACATTTTCTCCAACAAAAACTACCAGACAGTGTAAAATGAAATACTATTGAATCATTATATTAGTGTTATTAATATAACACTAATATTAATCACACCCTCCATTTTTTCTACTGTAAAACTAATTTAACTACCAATGTAATTTTAATAAGTGATAATAGACCCCCTCGGAGGAAATATAGACCCATATAATGGGACGAAACCAAGGAAAAGGTCGTCCTCATGGGGGGCCGGCCCATTGGGGCCACCCCTATTTATAGGGGTGTCCCCCCTCCTCCCTCCCCCCTCTCCTTCCACCTCGCCGCTTTCTCTCTCTCCCTTGTTATCCCTCTTGTACATTTTTCTTTATCTCTCTCTCTCTCTCTTTTCTTGCGCTTCTGGAAGATAGGTGTTTCAATAGAAGATTCGTCAAGGCGACGCCACTACACGTGTTAAGGTGGGGAATGAAGGCTAGGTTTGTGTCTCTCACTTGTCTAATGATAATTTACATAGCATCATGCATCATAATGTTACCATGCTTTACTTCATGCATGAAAACTATTTTATAAAACAATACATACTATAACCATGGGTGTTATGCCGTTACGCTGGACCATGGGGATCATCATTATGATATATTATTGGGTGTTATGTTATTATGCTAGACCCGGAGGTGACATTGTCACTGGTTAGCACTGGAACTCATGAGACCTCTCAGTTGCTGGATGTTGTATCAGTGCCTGGGATCATTGGTTGTGAGTACATGATGTCTGGCCTGTGATGCCGTGTGACCACATTTTCATTCATATCATTGCTTGATTGTATTGTTGTGGCATAACTTTCTCATGACTGTTGTTCTGTACTTATTATTATGCATGTAAGCTTCGTTTATCCTGCTGGACCTTAGTGAGTTGTTGAGCTCACCCCGTTTATATTTTCCCTAGGATCTTAGAAACACGTAAGTCCAAATAAGTTATCAGAACGTAAGAGCCACCAAAGCTATGTGTGAAGGAAGCGCGTAAGGTGTGGGATGTCAACATAGATCTAGATGTGTTATTCATGGATTGTTGTAGTTTCTGCTGCATACTTTGTACTCATGTAATTGCAACATTTATACTTTTGCCCTTTGTTATTAAAGGAGGATGAATAAAAGATCATGTGTTGATGTCTATTTCTACTCACACCGCGATTCTGGTCTGTTGCCTATCATACGAAATTGTTCTTAAGAATCGGGGTGTGACACAGGGAAAGTGAATTCTATAATTAGAAAGGCCCAAAACTACTATGAAATTGATTTTATCTAGGCAATCAAAATTTAGATGATTTAATTGTTGAAATTGAGAGTAAACAAAAGTAACACTAATCAAACCAAATTGAATTAAAATGGGAGAAAAACCAATGAATGAAAGTCGTAGAGATAATTTCACTATGTTCTATTTTATGGGTTTCAAAAAGGTTGCAGTATTGAACTAATTTGCTGAATCTATAAATCATGAATTCAAAACGTCCAAATCCCTCTCTCAAGCGCAATTCAAACATCTATCATTAATATATTAATTCTCTCTCTCGAGCGCAAATCAATAAGTTAAGACGCATTAAAATCTGTAATTCATAGAAAATGATTTCAAAGGTGTTCGTAGGTCTCTTGACTCTATACTACTAGCCTAGGTTACAAAGTCTCAGATCTGATTCAAAAACACCTCTCTCAAGCGTAAGAAGTCAAATCTAACATCATTTAATATGTGGCCAGCAAATCAAAAACATTAAGCATAGAAACTTGTAAATAAACCCAGAAATTTGCACAAAAACACATATATAATATTCAACCCATAAAACTGAACATAGATCAATCAATCCATAGATTAAACTCTTAGCTCATATTCAAATCCATAATTACAAGATAGAGAATTAAAGAAGACATCAATGAAACAAGCAAAAATGGAATAGAAATGGAAGAAAACCCCCTTTTATAAGTGGAAAACCTTTTTTTCTTCTTCTCCAAGTCTGCAACTCTCCTTCTTCTTCAACCTCTTCACTTGTCTCCCTTTTGCAAACCCTAAGTCTAATCTCTTCTAAAATGTATCTAATGGTGTCTAATGTCTAAAGCAAACCCTACGAACGAGCTATACACATAAGGGGTAAAAAAGACCAAATGGGGCATGAAAAATCGTCCAAAAACTGGACTTCTCGAAATCTGCGCAACCCGACGCCGTGGCGCCCACGTACTGTTTCGACCAGCACCCATTTGCATGACCTGAGTGTCACGACACCTAGCCACTGTCTTGTGCTTGTTTGTGCCTCTTTGAACTTAGCCGATTTTTCCAATTTTCTTGGTCTTGTTTGCTTCATTCTTCCTCTACTTCATGCACATGTTGTTGGCCTATTTTCAGCACCCTTTTAGCCTTGTTTCAACCACTTTAAAGCTCTTTATTTACCTACAAAACAAAGCAAAAACACATGTAAGTAATCTATACTAATCAAGAAGCAAAGTTTTATATGAATGTATATATTAACATGTAAAATGTGAACTTATGCTTATGAAAGATATACTATTTATTTATGGAAAAATTCCAAAAAATCATGATTATTCTCCTAAACTAATCTAATGCATCAAATTAATGAAAACACCTAAAACTAACCTCTAAAACTCACCTAAACACCTAAATGCACCTAAAGTAACTAATTGTACTAATTACGCAAAAACGCTTAAAAACTTAGCAAATGCACCTAAAAACCTAACAAATTAACGTGCAAAGTGACTACTAAAACTCAACTTATCATTTATTCCCAAACCGTCATGGATCCTTGATAGAATCGGGCAAACTCCTGTCTCTTCTTTTTTTTGACGGTGTTGGAAAAATACTCATTAATGAATTGAGACTCAAAATCTAACCACGGCATGGTGGCGATGTTGACCTAGGGGTCGCCTTTGACGGTTTTCCACCAACTATTCGAGGTACCAAACAGTTGGTAAGCCGCAAGTGGAATCTTTCTTTCATCAGGCACACCCATAGCTTTCAAAGCTTTGCGGGTTTCATCAAACCACTTTTAGGCTTCATCAGAGTCTGGTTTTCCATTGAAGGTGATGGGTTGCAACCGCTTGTACTTGATGATTTGGTTGGTCATTTGATCCATCAGATACTTGACCGATCAAAAAAAGGTTGACGGGTCATAGCGTGTCGACCGACTACATCATGAATTGTGGCGCAACAGATGTCTTCACCTAGTCTATAAAACTTTCAAAGAACAGCTCCATGCTGGACTACATTTTTGCTCCTTTGGCAGGAACTGGAGCAGCTTGTTCGACAACAGGAGCTTCAACAGCTTGCTCGACATGAGAAGCTTCAGTCGTGTCGTTCGTCCCCTGGTCAGAGACGAGGGAAGTAGATTTAGGTCTAGTGGTCTCTTGCAGCTGTACATTCTCAGCCGCTTGTTTTGAGGAGTTGGGTCCTTGCTGACTCCTTGTTCGGATTGAGGTTAGTACGTATTCATGCAATTTATGTGCATGAAGAGAGGTGAAGGATATCGCGATGCAATGATAGTGCAAGGTTCATGGTGTAAGTTCGTAGGTTTTAACCACTTAGATTTCTAGGTTTCAGAATGATGGAAGGGAGGAGTCTAGTCATACCACGACATCGCACTTCTAGGTGGGGTTTAGAACGAAAATTGAAAGTTTAGTTTCTATTGTTTGACAAACTACTCATATGACATATAATTTTGTAAAAGTTTATGAAGAGTCCATTGGGTAATTTCTCAAAATATATCATTCCTTTGAAGCTAGTACGAGCCATAGTATTTATAAGACCTTTCCTCGTGTTGCCTCTTAAATCTACATGTCGCAGAAAATTTCTAATCACTATGCTCACCTTTCGCCAAGACTCAGCAATTCTAATTATCTTCCAAGTTCGCATGTCCCGTGACGTGGGAACTTGGCGATAAGAGACGTGGCCAAGTGAAGGGGATTAGTGTGCGATCCTTTTGTAAATCCTAGTGAGCAAGACAGTCTACGACTCGTATCTACTAGGTTTCCATGTCCCATACCATGGAGACATAATGATACTGGTTGTAGGTCTGGTGTTCAAAATGGATAGCCACACAGAAGGTCCGTAGGCTATCTTAGTTCACGGGGTTTATTCAATATTTTGTGAGTTTGACCTGTCCCATAACACTGCAAACTCATTAATAATGGGAAAACTGCTCATAACGATTTCACCTATCAAAGATAGTATCACACAAGCAAAACAATCATAGGTTATTTCCTAAGGTTTTTGAGTCGAAGATCCGACATGAAGTTTTTTTTTTTTCTTTTGGATTCTACTACAAGAGTACATACTAGAAAATATTGCGAAGATTAGAAGAGTAAAGAGGTATTAACGATTCCATGCTTGGAGGAAAAATTGGTGTGCTCATGATACTATTATAAATACTCGCATCCCCCAGTGTCTGGCCGTCGAGGTCAAAGCCCACTGGGGGATATTGCGCTTGTTGCGATGACTGGCCCACGTTGCCTGTGTTGGGGTACTAAGGAGTAACCCCTATTGCTGGAACGTTGTATGCACCAAGCCGCTCCTTCAGTGTTTCGATGTCCTCACCGCAACCCTTGAGTGTGACCTTGAGTTCTTCGAACTGCTTAGACATTGTAGCCATCATCCTATCCTCATATTCTTTTATACACTCTTTTATCATGTCCATTATTTTCATCTGAGGAGCAAGAGCAAGTGTCGCGGCCGGAGATGGAGGGAGGGAGAAGTGTGGCATCGAAGGGTTCACTCCCGCTTCAACTATGTCCAAGATGAACTCGTTCGCAAAATTGAGGAGTTCATCATCGGAGACTTCAAGACCCATGAAGTCTTCTTTAGGACATGATTCATCAATCTGGGTCTTGGAGGAAGAACTCCCCTTCGGTCCCATCTTTTCTAGGTGCTGGCGCTGATAGGGCCAACAAGAGGCGAAGATGTCTCTGATAGCTAAAATCCGACCTCAAAGTGTTTAAAGATTTTAATTAACGAACCCCCATAAGGGAGGGAGCTAGGTTTGAGGGTTGTACAGGCTATGTTTCGTAGTATGATGAAAAAAAAATTTACCTTGATGCCCTTTACTAAACAATAGACTAGGAAGCATTATGGATGAGTAAAAGTAGCTCTTTTTCCTAGATCAGGTAGGAGATTGTGCATTGCAATTTGGTAAAGGGTGGAGTATTGTTCCTTAAAGATTGAGGTGGGAATTCGGGCTTTTGTATGTTTGGCAACACAAGTTAAAGTTCAGAACATGCTACGGGAGCTTGGGACCACTCTTTGCTTGTTATTATCAAAGTAGACATCGTAAATGGGTCCTTCTTCTGGAATTCCCAGAATTTCAGACATTATTTTTCAAGTAAGAGTGATTTCTACATCGTTGATGATAGTAGTGACGGTGAGAGAATCACTCAAAGGGGTACAGTTTTGGACCCTCATATTGGAATAAAAAAACTTGACCGAGGTTTTAAAAACATACTCGTCAAGTTAAATAATAGGGTCCATTTTAAAACGTCAAGCTTATCGTGAACAAGTGGTCAAAACTCACTAGGCAGATCCACCTACTGTCCAGTTGCGATACGACACTTGGTGATGGCCTCTTGTCGTTCATCATATGAAGGTTGCCTCTTGCACCGCTTTAGCTTTGCTCCTTGCTCCACTTCAAGAGATAAAAAAAAAGATGGAAGAGATATGGAAAAGAAGAGAAAGAAGGGAGAGGGTGAGGAGAGGTCTCCCCCTCCCTCGCCCTTCTTATAGACCTCCCCCCTTTGGGGGACGTCCCCATTATGGAGGATGTTCCTTTTAGTAGGGGACACCCCTTGGGGAACGTCCCTTAGTGGGGGATGTCCCTTTGTGGGGAACGTCTCCTTGGGGTGGCGTTTCCCATGACTCTAAGTCTTTAAACTAGGAGAATAAATTATATAAATGATATAGTTGAAAGTTAGGGGCAGTTGAACCTCTAGAATTTCTCTCAATTGATTTTTCATGATTTTTATTACTTGTTAATTTTTAGTTTTAATTGAATTATTTTAATTTAGTTAGTTCTTAATTTTGATCATCTAGATAAAGTTAGGGTTATTAATTACGGTAGTTAGTGAGAGTTAATCGATCCTTGAGAACGATAACCGGATTCTCATTGGTATATTATTGTTGGCCCAGATATGTCCAAGAGGGGGGTGAATTGGACACTTAGCAGATTTTAACCTTTCTTAAAAATGTGCGGTATAATAAAAACAGATTAAACAAAGTATAAAAATTAGATACAATAAATGTAAATGAGACAATGCAATCAGGATTTATAGTGGTTCGACCTCGCCTACATCCACTGCCTAACCTCCTCAGTTATGATTTGTTCAAACTCCACTATGGACCTTCTTTCGAGTGAAGATCAAACCGGTATACTTTCTCAACTTACAGGTGTGAGATGACAGTTTCTCAACTTCCAGGTGTGAGATGGCCATTACAACTTTGAGCAACGCTTGCTCTTGCCTAGTGACTAACCAGTCACTCCAATTTGAATACAAGATGTGATATGATTCCCTTTACTTAGAATCAAAGTGATACTTACAAAGCTTTGGATTGAACCTTTGTGACCACAGATTCAGCAAAATATGTATGATGAAGTTTAGCTGAAAACAGGTTCAAAGAGCTTTTGTCTTCTTCAATGGATTTTCAAAATGATGAAGATAAAGATCAATCAATCGATAAGACTTGAAGTTTTTCTTTTAAAATGATTGTAAGCTCAAGTACAAATAAAAGAAGACTAACTTTCAAAGAGTTCTTTGCTCAGGTGAAAACTATTAATACGTTTTTGAATGAATATTAGTTTTCATATATGATTAGTGGTTTTTATGCTCTAAGGCAACACGTATAAATAAAAATAGCAGAAGCGCAATGGACTTGATGAATTTTGGCGCTCTAGGTTATTTCAAATACAACGTCTACATTCTTTCCCAAAATGGATCGATTCAGCTCTGTGCATATTACGGCGATAGCACCTGAATCATCTGATCCTTTCATGAAAAATGAATGTTCTAGCACAATTTTAGAATGTTCAAAAAGTTCTGAAAAAGTTATTGTACGATTTTGAAAAGTTTTGAAAAGTATTCGTACGGTTTTGAAGAAGTTAACAGAAATAGTGTCATTGTCAGAACAGTAACATTTGTTGAATTAGTATCATAACACATAATATCAACTTTGTCATTTTGTTCCTTGAGGGCGCTCCTTTTGTATAAATGTCCTGCTGAACAGTGAAGTAAGGGCGCTACTAAATTGGAAGTGTCCTAACTTACTTTGACGATTAAACAACTCAAATCATGAGGGTGCTACTTCGATAGTTAGCGTCCTATTTTGTTTTAAAAACATATAAACGCACAAGGGCGCTACTCACAAGTAAGCGTCCTACTTTGTTTTAAAAACAAACTTAAAAGGTATTGAGTTCGCTAATGGACAGTAAGCGTCCTGAAAATTATCAAGTTGATTCTAAAGATGAGGGCACTCCAACATAAGTAGCGTCATGATAGCTTATTCAACTTATAACTATCAGCGTCCTTAAAATTAAAAATCATTTAAAAGCAAAGAGAACTTCCAGTGAGCTGAAACTAAGTCAGCATGTTGGCATTATCAAAGGTTGACAAAGGAAGGTCGCTACTTACAAGTAAGCGTCCCTATGAATCAGTTCAATTCAACCTTGAGTGTCCTAATATTTTGTCGGTGTCCTGACTCATCAAGTCCAAGAGGGCGTTGCTAAAACATTAGAGTCCTGAAAGACTCTATAAAAGCGATTTTTCATTTCACGATGAAAGCTCGATAAATCTGATTAAATCAAATATGTAAACGATTAAAACATGCAGTCATGCATAATGCTGAATCAAATGGCATAGAAGGTTCTACAACCTATCATAATCTAATCATACTACCGAACATCTTCAAATGGTCATGGTCTTCAAGTAGATCTTTCATACGTTCGCCATGCATCATAGATTCTTTTGAAACCTTTAGGTAGGATTAGATGTCATATATGCACTAATATTATAAACAGAATGTGGTTTGTAATCATCAAAATATCTTTCATATTTGGGACATATTCTCGTAAGAGACATGAAGATAATTGGTTCTACAATTATAACTTGACACCATGTGCTTGCAAAAAATCACGTACACCTTTCCCAAAAGGATATAAATAGAGTCTCTTCTTGTGCTTCATCTAATGATATTTGGATTAGATTAGAAGAACTCTATGGTGCTTCATATGCTTCCTCAACTTCATATGAAGATAAAGAAAATGTATAACATATTTTCTTTATTTCCAATATTGATGAATGTTCTACTAATGTCACTAATCTCTCTTTTGATGATTTGTCTATAACTCATGAAAAGCTTCAAAATGATTTTGACAAACTCATCCAAAAGAATGAGAAACTCAAGAACATGATAACTAATGTTATGGGTGAGTTGAAAACTCTCCAAAATGACTACAATGATATTCTTGAGCAATGAAGACATTCTTGAAGAAAAAGAGGATATGGAAAATGAAAATATCATTCTTCAAGAAAGATTAGAAGAGTAGACCCAATTAGTAACTAAGGTTACTAATGAAAATGAGGACTTTGAAATTGAACTTTAATTAGAAAAACACAAGACCTCCACTTTAGAGAGACAATTGGGCAAACCAAATGTTAGATACTTTAAGCCCAAAACATGTCCTAGGAACCTTATAAATCCTTTTTAGGATAAATAGCACAAAATGGAATAGGTGGCCAAAGAATTATTCCTTGATGCTAGAGTCATAAAATCAAAAGCAGTATGGGTACAAAAGGCTATAGTTCACCGGATTACATAGATTTTCTTTATTGAACCATAACCTAATATTCTTGGCCGTAGACATCTAAGCCTTAATCACTTTAGGCGATTTCCATTTATTATATGTCATATGTTCTTATTTATATTCTTTATGACATTTGGAAGTATTATAGGTTTGATCAAATTACTTTTATTTCATAATGCCTATGTTTGCTTACGATTGTCTATTGCATTGAATTTGTCTAAATGCTTACTCACATTGTTCAATGCTTAATGGGTGAAAAATCATGCGAAGTATGTAATTTACTTGTTCAAAGCATATTTTATGCATTTGTTATATTATAGGAATGTATGCTTGTATTAAATGGTATGTGCCTCATGAATATATTCATCCATTTAATATATATCTTGAGAAAACTTTGAGTATGATACAATATTTTCGTTGATGTGAGCTTGCTTAGAATTAAATTGGTTGAATTGCTCATACATATGTTTGTATGCTCATGACCTTAACAAATGGATTGAAATTTAATGATTATTCATTTGAGTCCATATCTCTTGTACTTTTAGGATTAAAATGATTCATATATTTTGAAAAGTACAAGATACTTATTAAGCAATAGTGGCCTATACTTGTAATGATAATCAAATAGGCACCTCACTCACTTCCCTAGAGATTAATCAAGCTTAGTCTAAGAATTTGACTGTTAGTAATCATGAAAAGACTTTAAAGGTTACTTCTTCTACCCAACCAAGGAAACCTTACTTATGCTCCTTATGCTTATTTATGATCTTTGATCATATCATAGAAAAGGGATTGATAAGGGTAAATTAAGTTGATCCTTCATTTGAGGTTAATTAGACATTTATGGGATCAATCAAAGAAAAATAAAGATGACTTTCATAGAGTCCTTGAATTATAAACAAATCCTTTGTCTCTAAAAATCAATAGTTATCCTTTAAGATTAGGACTTTTGCTCTTTAATTCTTATCTATCTAAAGTTTTAGTGTCCTTAAAGTGATAACCATTTCTCATAAGCCTTTCCACAATTCATAAACTTTAAAGGGCTTAGACCTCACATGCTATACTTGAATGAATACCATATGCTTTGATTTACATCTATTTGTATTCATTTCTTTAGAGATGAATTGAATATAAATGACTAAAAAGATCTTACTTCGTCACTCATAATAGATTTTAGTCATTTACATGGTAAATTGAGCATGCTAGCTTTCATGAATAAGCGCTGATGTAAATAACTTATATCTTATGTCATCATGCTTATATGATCATGAATGTTATGTTGCTTTTTATGATTGAATGAATGCTTATTACATTAGAAGGTAACATGTTCAAAATGCATTTCGATAAATCATGACTTACACTTGTTATTTACATCATGTGTCGTGCTTATGTTTACATATTTTGTTTCCATGCATGTTCATGTACTAAAACTCTTATTATACTTTGAGCTTCCATATAAAGTGTCATGTTTCATTATAAGTGTTGATATATGATTGATAAGTATGTTATGCTTAATATTATATTTTTTTCATGCTTATCATGAACCAAATGCTTGCAATATGAATGTCATGCCCATAAGTATTTGTATCCATCTATCATATTGCTATCTATGTGATGCCATAGGCTTGTGCTATATAATTTTGATTTCACAATGCTTATACTCATATGAAAATGTTGCCCGTGTGCTTGCAATAACTTGATATGCTTTTTGGCTCATCTTCTTCATGTTCATTATATAAGACTTGTTTTGATCATTTGCATATCAAATCTATTATTCTAGGATCAAAACATATGTTGTCTCAAGGAACCCCATGATGAATGTTTTGATGATTACAAACCATATTTTGCCAAACTAATCTTTATCTTAAGTGTTTAAGTCAAAGAACAGAAAAATCAATCCAAGATGAATCACTTCAAGAGGAACAATGAAGCTTTGATCAAGCCAAAAACAGTCAAGAACTCAGCCACAAGTTCTCCAAATGCAAAGTGTTGTTTAGATTGTGTCTTAGGTCTATAGAACTTTACTTTTCAACTGCTCAGCATAATTTGATCTTTTCTCATAGTTGATCAAAACTGTTTTTAAAATCTTTCCAAAGTTTGCAAAAGCTTTTGATTCTTATCAAAATCATGTTTGATCGTTTAAAATATTGTTTTCAAATGAATTCTAAGTGTTTGAATGATCTTTAAACCCTTTTTATTTGATCCAAAATGTATTGATTTCAATGAACTTTTCAAAAGAAATGAATTTCATTTTCTATCGGCTGAGGAGGACGCTCAGCGTGCCTCAGGACGCTCCTACTATGGCCATTTCACTTAAGTATATCAGGCCTACAAGAGTAGGACGCTCAAGCAAGCCAAGAAAATTCTTGGAATTTTTTGGGTAGCTTCTGTAGGACTTTCAAGCTCAAGCAGCGCCCTTGTCAACTGACTGATACATTTTAAGTCTTTAGTGTTGGTCCACCCAAGAAGGGGGTGAATTGGGTGTGATGGTCAATTTAAATTTTCTTTTCCAATAACTTAGTGATATACATGAGTGTATTGGAATTGAACGCATAAACACAAACTTAGACTAAATTGCAAACGTAAGACACACAAGATTTATAGTGGTTCGGCCAAGCCTACGTCCACTACCTAATCTCCCAATTAAGATTTTCTTAATCCACTAACTGATTCTCTTGCGGGTGAGAACCAAACCGTTACAACTGCCCTTTTACAGGTTAAAGACAAACTTATCCTTTCACGGGCTAAGGATGAACCAAATTTCTTTTTTCTAGGATGAGGAAAAACCCATGTTCCTTTTACGGGATAAGGAAGAACTATTTTCCTTTTACGGGATAAGGAAGAACCATGATCCTTTTACAGAATAAGGAACAACCGTTTCTCTTTCACAGGTTAAGAGATAACCTATCCTTTTATGGGATTAGGATGAACCGGTTTCCTACTTGCAGGTGAAGATGAACCTTCTCTTTTACAGGTTCAGAGATAACCTTAACATGATTTCAATCTTGAAATCATTAAGTGAACTACATTCACTTGTCCTGGTTGTTTCAATCCATAAACACACCAGCAATACAACACAAGATAATGTTGGTTCTACTGAGTAGAACACTTTACAATTAAGCTTAGTACATAGCATTACAAAGATATGAAATATGAATACGTAATGCTAAGATGAAAAACACTTATAGTCTTTTACCTTTCAATGTTCGGTATTGCTCAAGTGCAGTTTCGAAAAGCATGAATGATGTGATATGAAAATCAGTGCTTCTTCAAAAATAATATGATACCAATAAATATTGACTTGAAAATGAAAGACTAGTGTAAATCAAAAACACAGACAGTTTTCAAAATAGATATAAAATATAAGTATGAAAACTTCTGGTTCAGTGTTCAGTAGTTAACACAACTACTAATATAGATCAATACAATACTTAAGATATGAAATCAAGTACAACTGTATTTCACATGAACTATATCTCAAATTCTATCTTCAGCAAGATTGATATCAAGTATAGATCAGTGCAGAGAATTTGAGTAGATACTAGATCAAATAGATTTTCAGAGATAGAATAAAAATGAAGCTCAATATGAAAATCTTTTGAATACGTAAAGGTATCAGGGAAAAATACTTTGAAAGTTTAGATATTTGAAAAACATTTTGACATAGACTAACTTTCAAAAAGTGTTGGAACAATTAAAATTATCAGAGAGTTATTTGGTTCTAAGTGTTAGTATTTATAAACTTAGTGGGACGTAGCCGTTAAACATTTGAAGTTCAAATAATATGAATGTTTACACACAACGGCTAGAATGTTATATGAAAATAGCAACTGCAGTTTTCACTAACATCCTGGTTCTTTTCAGATTACATGAAAAAAGAAAGTTTTAGAAAAACTTAATTCATGTATCATAGAGGATCTTTGATAAGCCTGAAAAGGACTATGTGCAAAAGTTCTTTCTGAAAAAGTAGACTGATCTAGTGTACTTGTTCGAACAATGACAATTGTTGAATTAGCATTCTGATTCCACAATCAGTGTCCTAAAGCATAATATCAACTTTGTCATTTTGTTCCTTGAGGGCGCTCATTACGTATAAGCGTTCTGCTGAACAATGAAGTGAGGGCGCTACTGAAACATGAGCGTCCTGACTTACTTTGACACTTAAACGACTTAACCCTGAGGGCACTAATGCACAGTTAGCGTCCTACTTTGTTTTAAAACAATTAAGTGCATGAGGGCGCCACTTTATGAGTAAGCGTCCTACCAGTTAAAACATAAAACATAATATGAGGGCGCTACAACACTGTAAGCATCCTACCATATATTAAAAACATTTGAAACCAAAAAAAGTACGCTGAAGGACAATCAGCGTCCTGAAAGCTATTATGTTGATTCCCAAAGGTGAGGGCGTTCCTATCTAGGTAGCATCCTGATAGTTTATTCAACTTATAACTATCAGCATCCTCGAAGATAAATTCTTTGAAGAACTTTAGAAATTTTTCAATAAGCTGATATTGAGTCAGCGACGTCACAACTTCAGAGGTTGACTAAAGGGAGGGCGTTACTATACAAGTAAGCGTCCTTATGAATCAGTTCAATTCAACCTTGAATGTTATCAGTGTCCTAATGAACTATTAGCGTTACTATACAAGTATGCAAGTGATTTGTGCATGGTTTTGAAAAACGTTTGAGCAATGTTGATTAGAGAAAGATATACCTTAAATACTGAGTATTTTCCATTTTCTCATAATCTTTAAATCCAACTTTTTATTATGAGATCTTCAATAAGATCTTCAATAAGAACTTCGCGTTGGAGTTGAATGTCTTGAACGTTGATCTAAAGATGTAGACTTGAAGCTTGATCGAATCGTTCAAGAAGTGATCTTGAAATCAGGATATGATCGTTGAGGTCCTTTTTGAAAGAAACGATCTTGAACGTCTGATATGACTTTGAGTTCCTTGATCGAATCGTTTCTTGGTTTTTTGCTTTTCCTGAGGTGCTGGGATGAGATCTTAATAAACGCTCGTTAGCACCGAAAGAGATTTCGTTTGTGATCATCAAAATATACTTCATCACAGTATATTTAGGGACGTGCTAAGTGATGAACCTTTTAGGTTAACATTTAGGTTCATGAGCAATAGGACGCTCACATACGTCTTTACTACTTTGAAAATAAGCTACAGTAGCGGCCTCCCTCTTCAGCGGGATGCTCATGAACTGTGTTAGACGACTGACACTGTTTCTGAAAATCTCAAAAAGCTGATCCTTCTAATCCATTTCTTCTTTCATGTATTTTTTTTTATCAGAACATTCTCACAGAAGTTTGACTACCATTTTCATGAAAGTTTTTAGTTGTTTGATCGAAATTTCTTTGTCTATCTCACAACGGCTCCAAAACTCAAAAGTCTGAATATCGTTGTGCTTCATTATAAATATACTCTAATCTTGCAATTCAAACATAGACACAATAAAGAAATTTTTTCTTCGTGCTTAACATTCGTTGAAAGTTTGTCTGATTTTTCTAAAACTATTTTTCTTCGAAAAAGAACTGTGTTATATTTTCAAAAGGTTCTATCTTTGGAAATATTGTGCTCAAACTTATATCATTTTTGAAATCTTCCAAAGACAAAAGATTTTCATACTTTACTCATCTCAACCATTTTTCAAATTCAATATCTTGTTGGGTAGTTGTTTGAGTAAAGATTCATATCTAGGCTGTAATTTCTTTGAGATTATCTTTGTAAAAGAAATTTCATATTTCAAAGTCCTTTGTAAGAAGCCATTTGGGCAGTAAGTGTATCCTTAGTGTAAGGATAGATTGTAGGTTGATTCTAACCTGTAAGAGGAATAGTTAGGTTGACTCACACCCAGAAGTTGAGTAGGTTAGGTAGACTCGCACCCGCAAGCTGAGCAAGTTAGGTTGACTCATGCCTGGAAGTTGAGTGGTGTAAAGGTTGTCTCACACTTGTGAAGTTGAGAAGGTTGTAATAGGTTTGTTCCTCACCTGTAAAGAGGACTCACTAATGAAGCTTTAGAAATCCTAATCGGGGAGATTAGGTAGTGGACGTAAGCGTGGCCGAACCACTATAAATTATTGTGTACTTGATATTTTTCATTTTCCAGTCTTTGCACTGCCTATCTGTTATAATATTGAAAAACTGCATAACCTGCTAATTAGTCCAATTCACCCCTCCCCCTCTTGGACTCATTTATGGGCCAACAACATAGACTATGCTAGGCTTATGTGCTTGAAATTGATCATCTTGCCTAGTATTCATGTCTTAGAGCTATGCCATGCGCCATAATTTAAAAACCATCTATATAAAGGTATATCCTCAATGTATTTTCCTTTAAGCCTTAAACTTTCATCATGATAAGGAAAATATTCCTAAGACTGATTGGTAGTACCTAACATGAATTATTTTTATGAATTCCAATATGTCTTACTTAGGTATTTCCATTGGGTTTAATCTTCAAATTTATATAAACCAATTAAAAATCTTCTCTTTGATGGATGCCTATAATTTTTGCCTCATTGTTAGCATCCATACGAGTGATTGATAGCTAAGCCACATTTTAAACTTAAATATTTATTGCTTATGCCATCTTCCTTAATCCATGATCATGCTTGCACTTAATTATTTTCATATATGCATGACTCATATATATATATATATATATATATATTCATATCTCAAGTATGCATGCTACATATTTCATATCTTTCACATGCATCAACTTGAAATCATGATTTAGACTTCGATTTACAATTAGATCATTATCTATGCCTAATATCATGAAAAGAAAGTGCTTGAATGTTTATATCTTTTATGGATACCATCTCTTTTTAGGACTTTTATACTAGATGCTTTAAATTAAAATTCAAAATATCCTAAGCATCATGTTAGAAGCAAAAATAGCTAGAACATAATTAATATTGCCTTATTTTTTTTTGGTTTTCTTATGCTATTCGTGATCATACTTGCATTTGAAATTAAATGATTCCCTTATATGCATGATTCACATCTTTTTCATGATTCAAGTATGCATTCTACGTCATTTATATTCTTCGATGCATTACTTTGAATCCACGTCTTAGGCTATGTTCACATCTACACTCTCAATCATGCTTAAATTAATGGAAAATAGGATGCCTGTGCTTATATTTATCTATTTTGGCATTCATGTTCCATTCATTCACGAGTTTGATGCATTGCTTGAATTTCAAATCATGTATGCATTAATTACTTTGAAATTTGATTTCTAATGGATGTCTTGAGGTTTTAAACTATATTTTGCATCTTATTGAAATCATCCTAGCTAGGTCATGCTTAAATTGAGAAATTTGTGCCTAGTCTATGAATCTTGGTGTATGCTCATGCTCATACTTATTTGATATACAAGATGAAGCATATACACTTTAGGCATTGTTCTTTGTATGAAATTCTTACATATGCCTAATTCTTGGAAAAGTAATTGCCTACAATCATGTCTTCATATTTTGGCATTACTATTTCATTCATATATGACTTTGATGCATCAATTGAGTTCTAAATCCTAATTGCATCAAATAGTCTAACAATTGATTTCTAATGAGTGCCTTAAACTTTAAAATCATCTTTTGCATCTCATTAGAATCATGATAGCTAGGCCATTATTGACCTTCAATAAATATTGTCTGTGCTATGATTTCAATATATGCTTATGTTTGTGCTTACTTGAAATATATGATGAAGCATATTTCCTTTAGGCCATGCTTTACTTGCCAAAATTTTGCTTGTGCCTAATACCAGGAGAATGGTTGTCTGTGCCTAAAATTCTTTATAAATTCATCTTTTTGGCATATCTTTCTCATTTATACATGTCTAGAGGCCTAATGTAGAATTTTATCTTTTATGCATCTACATGTATTTTTGGCTATGCTATGCAACTCTTTCAAATCTTATTTATGCTACATCTACAATGTATGTCGAGCTAAAATTTTCCAAATTTATATCTTGTTGTATTTCTCCAGGTGCTTGAATTTTCTATCTTGAATCTCATGTGTGTGTCTTAAGGTATGACATCTACTATGCATTCTTGTGTGCTTAATCTTGAGTGCATATCATGAATGTTCTTGTGTTTTGATTGCATAGATTTAAGAGAATTCTCCATCTCTTTTTGAAAGGGGGAGCTCTCGTGTTTTGATGACTAGGTCATAGGACTTTCTCCATGAGAATTTAGATGATTCTTTTATCCTTTTTGATGATATCAAAAGGGGGAGAAATAGTTGAACCTTGATAAACACTATTGGTTTATAATATGAATGTTTTTCATACTTCACATTTATGACCATACTATCTTGTATTATATAGTTGTTATGTTTATCAAGTATATAGTGTTTGTCATCATAAAAAAGGAGAAGATTGTTGTCCTAAATGGTTTTCCACTTAGTTTTCTCCCAAGTGTTTTGATGCTAACAAACAAAAGAACTCATGGTGCTAATGATGTCATCTAGTATATTTCAACACCTAAAATAAAGAAGAGCAAATACAAGATCAAGGTACTTCAAGCCTCTCAAGCAAAGGATCAACCACATTCAAAGCTTGGACAACTTGAAGGAACGAAGAACTATGAGGTTGAGAGTCAAGTTTATTTCTAGAATTAGGATGTAGCCTACTTACTCTAGTTTGCTCAATCATTCTCTTCAAAATTTATTCATGCATTAAGTCTTCTTTAAAAATGATTTTCAAATGTTTAAACATGTTTGGTTTATGTTCTTAAACTATTTCAAACTTTTTGAATTATATTTGCATTTGTTTTAAACAAAATAACATTTCTACAAAGTTTTCCAAAAAAACTTATCTGTTTAAGTTTTCAAGCTTAACGTGTTTTGAACTTGGACTTGTTCTCTTTGTTTCAAATGTTTTCGAAGTGTTTGATTTGATCCAAAATGATCTTGAATCGATTTGATTTGACGGATTTCAGAAAAGAAAAAAAAAGAAATAAAGAAAAAAAGAAAAAAAAAAGAAAAAAAAAAGTTTATAAGATCGAGTAGGAAGCATAATCCAGAATGACGCTCGAGCAATGGCCAATTCACTTAACCATCAAGCCAGTGTTGCAGGACGCTCATGAAATTTTTGGGCAGTGTTGCAGGACGCTCATGAGCGGCTTGAATCTTCTGGGTGCGATCCTAACGGTCAAAAAACTTGATTTTTGAGCCTCCAATGGCTAGTAACTTGTGTCTAACAGCTGGTGCTCATTCTTTAACTATAAATACATGCATTTAGGCCATTTTAAGCACAAGAGAGATAACTATGTGATTCTAGGGAGTGTTCTTCAAAATCAAATTATTTTTCCATTTCAAAAACCCTAAAACTTAGAGATCTTGATTTGAAGACTGGATTTCAAGCTTTCTCTCTACATCATTTAAAACTTCTTCAACATCATTCTCTTGAGCAAATATGGTTGCAAGAAAGGTATAATATCATTGTAAGGTCTCTCTTCACGTTGAGCTTAAATTTTCATATCTTGTATTTGGTAGTTATATTTTTTAGCTTCATTTGTAATTGTTTTATTCACTTAGAACAAACATTTTAATCTTTGTACTTAGAGTTTTGGTTTGTTTCAAGATTAAAACAACCAAGTCAAGTGAATTTGATTCACTTGAGATTCCAAGGTTGGAATCAAAGTTAGTTTCACCCTTTATCTTGGAAAGGGTCAAGTGGTTCAACCTTAGCTCGCGAAAAGGATATTTGGTTCTTTTTTATCCCGCAAAAGGAACAAGTGGTTCATTCTTAACCCGTGGAAAGGATTTCGACTCTTCCTTTGCCCTCGAAAAAGGAACAAGTGGTTTGTCCTTAACCCGTGAAAATGATAAGTTTGTCTTGAGCCTTGATAAAGCAAATAAATGGAAAAGAAGTAAATAAAATGGACAACAAGAATTGAAAGAAAAAAATTAAAGAAATAAGAAATAACTCTACTAAGAAATAATAAAACTTACAACCTAAAAGCACCAAAGATTAGAGACTGCCACTATCTCCCTTCCTTGATCTTCAAAGTAATAAAACGAAAATATAAACTAACATAAACACCAAAGAAAAGGAAAAAGAAGAGAGATCTCAAAGGTACATGCCTAGGGGTCTATTTGTATGCTTTTTAAGCCACAAAAAACAAGTTTAAGCTAACTTCTAGTATGGATAACATTGAAAAATAGGATTTATCTTTTAAGAATTTGATTTAATCCTCTAACTGTTCAAGTTTATCCATTCTTCACTTCTTTGGGCTTTTCTAATCCTCTGACATGTGTCCTCATCTTTGGGCTTCAAATTGGGCTTCAAACATACTGGAAAGTCCTCCAAATAATTTTGGACCAAAGCTTCGTCACTCATCTGATAACTGGGTAAATATTGGAACAATTCGGAACTAGGTCAAACGAACTCGGAATGAAGTGATCTTATGCTTGTTGGAAAGTTTTTTCCAAGATCTTTTTATTGGTATATGACGTGAATAGTGAAAACTTTGAGAAGAACCCTTTTAAAGCAACTATGATCAAGTGTATCTCGGCTGGAGCAAATCTATAGAACTTCAGTTCAATCAAGCAACTCGAACATCTCAACTTATGGAAACCTAAAAATAAGACTCAAAACACTAGAAAATAACTATTACAACTACAAAAATCACAATTTTATGTGGGCCCGACTAGCCTAGAACCCTAACCGAAGGAAAACCGACTCTAAAAACCCTAATTTCATTAAATTGACCTAAATAGAATTGTATAACCTAATAAAATAAATGTGAAAATTTTGAAAACATATATAAAATCTATTCTAACATGAAATTCAACCTAAAATGCGTTAGGATACAACTTAGCTTAAACAACTCTCTACCTAAACTGACATTACAATAGACTTTTACCTGAACTTAACTAGCCTATTCTATTTCTATTTATTTAAACTTATTTTTAAAACCTAACTTTGGATTTTCGCTAACCTATTTAGACACTTTATTTTATTTATATAATTTTTCTATAAGTTTTAATTCTAATTTACTAAGAACTTGACTAAAAATACCTAAAATGACCTAAAAATTATTAAAACTTTATTTTCTATTATTTTTATTTTTATTAACTATTTCTGACATTTTTCTAATCTTTCTAACCTAAAATACTATTTTTAAAGAGTAAAAATATACATTTTTATGAACTTATCACAGGACGCTCACCAACAACGTTAACCATTTAAGTTGTGTTGTGGTAGCGCCTTCATCCTTTAGCAAGACGCTCCTGAACCAAATGTCAGAAACCTAACACTTCTCTAAAACCTGCGAAAGCTGCGTTTTCTGATCCATTTCCTCTTTTATGTAAATGTTTTTTTATCAGAATATTTCAATGGAACTTTGCTTACCATTTTCATAAAAGATTTAAGTCATTTGATTTTAATTTCTCAATTTCTCTCTCAACGGTCTCAAAGATCAAAATTTAGATTTCGTGCTCTCTATTTCATTATAAATATACACATTGAGCCAGCGAGTCAAAATAAATAGAGATTTTGATTTTGCTTTGCACTATTTGAAAGTTAGATGTTGCTTATACTCGTTCCAACACAAGTGAAGTATAGCAAGATACTTCTCATAGGCATACCTACATGAGTATCAAAGTGGGCCGCTTCTATGAGAGACTTAGGCTTATCTCTCTAGAGTACTCATGAATTCGAGCATTATTCAGGGCCAAAATGAACATCATCGATAGAACTTATATAGTTGAATGTAAAAATTTCCAGCAAGTCTAGAGTTGTGACTTTATTAAGTAAGCGTCACAACTCTACACCAACAAGATTTTAGTTAAAATTCAACCAAGTAGAGTGCAGCGGATCTATAAAGTAAGCGTTGTGGCTCTACACTAACTGGAACTTCTACAAAGAATCAAAGCATTAAGCGCAGCAGTGCTAGAAAGTGACCGTCACGGCTCTTGAGTGATAAATTTGAATTTTCTCTATTTCAACGTAACTTTTCTTCATGCCTTTTCGCAGGAACGCATCTACACAAAGATATTTTGTCCCTTGTCGTAGAGGTGCGATTCTAGTTATTTAAACTCATGAATCTTTTCAAAAAATATAGAATTAACCTAAAATTTTCTCTCCTACTCTCTCTGTCAATCAAATTTGTTTGAAAATTTTCTTTCATTATACTTTCTCTGTCTATTGAATTTTCAAAATTTCCCAAGAGACCAATATTGTAACTAAAGTTCGTTGTTAACGATCCACTTGGAATACTCTTTGGATAGATTGGATTGTTGTAGCCTAGAGAGCGAACCCCTGTAGAACTGTGGTACTGAACAAGGGCGATTTTTGCTTTAGGCCAGTGCCCTACACACCTCAATCGCTTTACTGTATCTTTCAATCTCATCAAGTATTTACATTCCTAAAAGAATCAATGGGTTTGATGCTTCAACTTGTTTCGGCAAATTTGTTTTAATTCATGGGGGATAAAAGGAATTTTGGATTTTTTTACCTTCTACAAAGATTCCATGAGTTGTACAAGCAATTTTCATTAGCGAATTGCCCAGTTATGTAAGTGGTTGCATAGTATAAAAGGAAATGTAAAGAAGTCATTGTAGGTGGGATTGAAGTAGTTGCAAGGTTATGGATAAAAGTGGAGTGGTGCGCATTAGAAACAGTTTTTGATGGGGATGCGATTGGAACAGTTTTTGATGGGGATGCGATTGGAACAGTTTAAAAAATCGCAAATAATGCACCCACATAATCAATTAATAAATATAAAGAAAGTTAAGTTATGAAAACACCCTTATCATAGCTTCAGTAATTAAATATAAAGAAGGCGTTATGGGCTAATATTAATACTAGTATACCAGCACGTGCATTGCGCGTGATTTTTAAATTTATCAATTAAATTTTATTTCTTAATCTAAATAATGAATATAACAAAGAAAAAAGCAATGTTATTTTGAAAGAAAATATAATCAACAAAAAGTTGATTACAAATTAATTAACTTATTATAATTACTATCATAATGTTAAATGATATATAAAAACTCTTCAGATTTTATGTTTACTAAAATTGTTGGTGCAGAATCTGACCAACACCAAATAGATGAACACGTGAAAGAGATAATTGGATCTGGAAGTATAAACTCTCCGACTCCGGCAAGAGTTTATCAGCTAGATCTGAGAAGAAGAGAGAAAGAAGTAAGGCTATCGTAAGGAACACCAGTGTGGTACCGACCAAAGACCCTCCGATGCCTAAGTTAGAGCTTGTATAAGACTATAGCAATAACTCTTGTAGAAAGTTGTTCGTACCTTATGAGGAGGGTTGTAGGTCTTATTTATAGAGGAGGTCTTCTGGCCGGAGTGGCTAGCTGCCCGGTAAACATGGTGCAACTTGTCGTCTCGTCGTTGGTCGAGATGAACTGCATGAGCTCATTTATTCCGAGTTGGTCTTGGAGAAGGAGTCTCATCCTGTCCTGGATGATCCCTATATTTCTGGTTCATCTCGAAGGAGGAGATGATCTTGGTTTGTCCTCGAGGAGGAATCTCATCCCGTCTTGGATGATCCCTATCTTCGAGGTTCGTCTTAGAGGAGTCTAATTTCGTCTCTATGTCGAAATCCGTGTTTGATAAGTACAACTATTCCAAATTTCTCGGGATATGACGTGCTAGGAAGGACTTCCCAATCTTCTTTATTTCGTTTGAAATGATCAGCTCAACTCAAGGCCGAGCTGTCAGCAATGAACCGAACTGCAATAAGCTTCGTTGGGCCAAACTAAAGCTACCATCGTGTTTTCGAAATTTTTATAAATGTCATGTCGCTAGGTCGACTCGGACTATTTTTCATGATTGAGTCAAATCTAGTCCGACTGAGCTGATCAAGCGTTCGTATCATCACACGCAAATTATACCCCGCCACCTCGGCTCGTCAGTTTCTTCACGTGACTTTTGTTTTCTATAACACCAGGTCAGCTATGCTAATGTCCAGGCTAGCTCATCTCCGAGCTGACCATCCAACAAAAACAAATCAAACCCATCTTACATTAGAGAAGTTATCCACATAATTCAAAGGACAAATCACATCCTCCCCAAAGAAAACACATTGCTCTAAACACATAATAGATAACTACAATCTCTCCAAATATACAAAAAAAAAAAAAAAAAAAAAAAAAGATAGGAGAGTGAAAAACGTTTGAACAACCTGGGCATTGGAAAACCTACAAATGCAACTCAAATATTATCCCCCCAAGCTTACTCTTGCATTTTCTCCTCCTTACATTTTAACCCATTTGCCATATTGCAGTCGAATAAATGAGAAACGTTCAGAGAATAAGCATAAGGAAGAAAGGCCATACTTAAAAAGAATCTCAGGATGGTTTCAGTTGCGGTAAAATTAGTAAAGTAAGGCGCAGAGAGAAGATAGTTGGACTATAGCTGAGGGGAACGAAAACGTGGAGATACGATCGTAGTCATGGATAATTATCAAAGTATCAAACTTAAGACCAGGTCTTCTAATTGGGCCTGAGATCGAAGTTGGCAGGTTAGGCCTCGTCTAGCCCATATGTTTTGGCCAACCCATTTAAAAGCCAGGCCTAAATCTAAATTGGGCCATCTAGTGGGTCCTAAATTGGGCCGTCTAGTGAATGAGCCAAGCCCATAGGCCTCGGATCACATTCGCAACCGTACCCTACGTTGTATATGGTCAACCCCTCCTTGTACCCTAGTTTTTGTGCAACGGAAACAAAAACCATTTTAGTTGTTGAAAAGCCCAGCGCAACCCAACCGAGACCCTACCGGGGAAGAAAAACAAATGACTTTAGAACCGTACATGCCAAATCAACAACACTTTAGGAGGAAAGGATTGTCCATGACATTGCTTGCTTTAGGAATAAAAATCGATGCCAAACGGCCCTTGAAAACATAATTATTAGCAATTTTTTTCCCGTTACGAGCAATAAACTTCAATATCTCAACTCCAACGCCAAAACGACAATTGTATAAGCTACCAAAACTTTTATTTCAATCCTTCCATGGATCGCTTTCTGTCCTTACTTCTGATGGCTCAATCACTTCAGTCTCCGAGCTCTCAACAGCTGATGATTCCGATTCCGATTCCGTCGATGCCTCGGCCTCTTCTGATTCATTTGATCTCCCCCATCTCCCTCCAAGGGCTATTGCCATCATCTCATATATCTTGTTACCCAGCTCGGCAGGGCTGTCCGGCTGTGTCAAAAGTGAAAAAAATAAGTTGGCCTGGTTATGATTTCGGAACAGTACCAAGTTTCTAAGTTACAAAAGAGAGCTAAAGGTTGAGATTGTTTACCGAGAATCCACTAGAGATCAAGGCAGTGTCATACAAGAGGTCAACAGCTCTCTTGGCCTCACCACTTTCTGGAGCATTCTTGCATGCAGCCTGTTAGTTGACACCCACAGAAACAAATTAACTGATGGATAAAACATATGGCTAAAGACACCTAAAACTAGTTACATGGTAGCTACTTCGGTAATAAGCAACAACAGATAAAACTAGAAATGATAAATATGATCTCACATTTAGGTCTTTGATGATAGGATGATCTGGGTTGATCTCTAGTATTCTTCTACCTCTCATGAACTCTAAACTTGCGGTATCACCAAGTGTCTGTGCTTTCATAAGCCTTCAGAAGAGAAAAAGGAAAGGTCAAGGAGAGGTTCAAGAAGAGAATGAGAAAGTTCCATTTGAGCATAAAGAACTCGGGGTAAATTTCAGCTCCAACCAAGGGTATTTTACCTTTCCATGTTAGCAGACCAGCCAAATTTGCCAGAAACAAGCACACACGGGGATGAACTAAGGCGCTTTGACACTTGTACTTTAGCCACCTTATCACCAAGTTGTTGCTTTATCCAGTCACAAAGGAGATTGAACTCTTGCTTGTTTTCCCTTTCTTTAACCTCATCCTCATCACCTGATACATATAACAAGATTTTGTTCAATGTACTAAGTTCACTTACAAGAGAACCAATATATAAAAAGAAACATAAATGAAACACAAAAAGCATGTCAT
Source organism: Paratinospora sagittata (assembly GCA_035771175.1). Taxonomy (NCBI): domain Eukaryota; kingdom Viridiplantae; phylum Streptophyta; class Magnoliopsida; order Ranunculales; family Menispermaceae; genus Paratinospora; species Paratinospora sagittata. Next base: position 11,840,942 of record CM069589.1, read on the forward strand.
CTTACGTCAAACCTCAAATGAAGTAATAATACTCACCCAGCTCCAGATCTTCCTTACTGATGTCAACGAACTTGTTCTCTTTGTAAGTTTGTAGGTTCTGAATTGCAACTTCATCGATTGGCTCTATCAGATAAAGAACCTATATGATAAGAAAAAGTGTTACAAGCCATTAAGAAGGAAGCCTTGACCATGCAAACCATAAAACGCAAGGATTTCAAAGCAGGAGCGTTCCTTCACTGAGCAAATCTTTTACAATATCATTTATTAAGGGTGTTGTTTGATAGCTAACAAAATTTCCTTGAAAAATTAATATTTTCTCGAGAAAATCTACTTAAGAAATTTTTCTCATGGTTGGTTAGTTATTCAATTAAATAGTTATAACTTCTTTAAATTTACTTTAAGTGAAATTTTCTTAAGAGAATCTTTTTCCCAATCCACCTACCTGAAAAATTATAGTGAAAAAATAGGAGTTGAGAAAATCATTTTTTCACCTCTTTTACTACTCAACCACTGAAAAAAAAAATCTCAAGAAAATCACAAATTTTCTAGAGAAAATCCTCATTTTCTCAGCAACCAACCAAACACACCCTAAAAGTTGAACAAATTTTCAATTCCAATGAAACTAGATCCATTCATCCAATTTCTAATAATTACCCTTTAGGAGATAATAGACAACTAAGGCAATGTTTCGTATCCAATTCAAATTCAGTTTTCTGTATTTAAAAACAAAAAATCAAAAAAGTCACAAAAAACTTGTTTGTTTTAATAGGATTTAAAAACTGTTTCAGAAAAAAGTTAAGAAAAATGTTTTTTTTAGAAAACATATAAATGTTGTTTTTTGAGTTTTTTTTTTTTGCAATAATGGGACCCACAAACTTTTTTACTTGATTTTTATGAAATCTCCAAGACTCCAACAAACCAAATAAGTTTTCCATATTTTCAAATTTTGAAAACAATTTGTAAATATGATGCCAAAAAAATTTCTAAAAACTATAAATCAACTAAAAATGATTTCATAATCCAGTTTTTTGAAAACTAATTTTAAATCACATGCCAAGCACAGCCTAAGTTATCCTAATAGATCTTAATGCCCAGGCTTTTTAACCTTTTTCTGGGTATTAAAACACTAGTAAAAGTTCATAACATTCAATAATCATACAGTTCTTGTGACTTAACCTTGCTTTGTGTAGCCCATATTGGACTAATACAACTTAACGTGACAAATTAAGCCTTCTTTTATTTTTTTTATTATTACCTTTTTTAAGCAAATGGAGAAGTATTTACCACTTTTCTACATGCTATTACCAGAAAATAAAAAAGATACATACCTCAATATCCTTTTGGAGTAGCTTCTCCACGAATGGGGCAGTTTTTGCATTTTTAAGACTGTCTGTTGCCAAGTAATAAATAGCCTTTTGGTTCTCTCCCATGTTCTCAACATAGTCATCCAAGCTGATTAGCTCTTCCTCACTTTTGGAAGAGTAAAACCTCAACAAGGGTGTTATGCGTTTGTGGTTTCCAGAGTCCTCAATGCATCCCAATTTGATAAACTTGCCAAAGTTCTCCCAGAATTTTTTGTAATCCTGAATATGACGAAACAATCATGTGTCCGGAAGAGCTGCAGCCTACAAGCAATCGTTAATGAAGCAAATTTTGTTCCAAGATTTTTTCTACCTCTTTGTTTTCACTCTCGGAGATATCCTGAATCATGTCAAAAGTTTTCCTGACAAGCCTCTTTCTCATGATTCTTACCTATCAGCATTAAGGAAAATAAATTATAAAATGATTATTAGCATTGAAAATTTGAACCTACAAATTATCTTAAAGACATGAATCTCATTACCAGATAAATTGAGAACAGCAAGCAATCTGAAGTACGCAAATAAAAATTCAAATGATTTTCTTAAGCAAAGACGCAAATTTGAAAAAATAGAAAAGTCCCGACTTACAATTCGACTTTCTTGAAGTATTTCTCTAGAAACATTCAGAGGGAGATCATTAGAATCCACCACCCCTTTCACAAAGCTCAAGTACCGCGGGAACTGCAAATGGGACATCGATACATATTAATCATCATTCATCAGTGAATTTTTCTCATCTCTTTACCACTGCAATGAAAGCAGGAATAGGCTAGCAGAGAAAATGGCTATAAAATTCACAAGAATATAGGTTCATTTGTTCTAATATTATAAAACCTCTTACCAGTTCACCATCAAAATCATCTGAAATGAACACACGCTTGACATATAAACGTATATTTTTCGTCTTGGGGTTCATTACGTCCTCATTATTAAGAGGTGCCATCCCTGGAATGTAAAGAACACTTCTAAACTCAACTTCACCCTGTCCATTTTATGTTGAGAATGAAGTTAAACTCCCACACATTAGAAATATGATAGCATAATAGCCAAAAAAAGACCAGTACATACCTCAGTGGAGAAGTGGGTTTGTGCAAGAGGATCCAAGAATTCGTTAAATGTCTTCTTATAGAATTCATGGTACTCATCTTTCTCAACTTCCTTGGGATTGCGCATCTACAAGGTGTCAAGGTATTTTAAATAAGGACTTGAGTTGTTAACATGAAGGCCAAAAATTAATAAGGAAAATAAGGTAATAATATGATGCTTCACAATACATATAAAGATGCCACGTAATCAATATCAAAGCCAACATGGTTGTCAAATGATTCTATCCTTACCCAAATTGGTTTTGTTTCATTGGCTAATTCCCAGTCCCAATATTTCTCAGTTACTGTCTTCTTTTTCTTTTTCTTTTCACCCTGAAAATAAGTAAATAAATTTAGCAGGGTACTTAATTTTAATACAAGAGTCAAATAGTAAAAACCATCATTCAGTGATTCCATTCTTTACCTCTGGCTTTTCCTCTTCACCCTCCTTTGTCTCTTCCTCTTCTTCCACCTGCCCAAATTTTAATTTCAACTAAGAATACCTTAAGTTGAAAAGTGAATCTTTAGTGCAAAGCAGATTTTAGCAACTCATAGAAGCTTGCTGCTTGCCAAGGCAATTAATGGTCAATATCAGATGAAACCAGGGAATAACAATGAGAATACACAATTTGCACAGCTATAAGAAGAGAATGCATCCATTTTTCTGGAGCCAATGATATCAACTTCTCTGATGAATGGTGTCATTATCCAAAACAGTCGAGACAAATCACATTAATACTCTTACCTCAACAGTTCTAGATTTTTCTTGCCATGTGTAGATAGGGAAGGAAACAAATTGTGAATAGTTCTTCACCAGACCTTGAATTCTGGTAGGCTCTGCAAATTCATACTTGTCATCAGGCTGCAAGATCCAAAGATAGAAAGTTCAGGACTTGTCAAAATAAGATTCTACAGATATTACCACATAGTTAAATACAAGAGACGAACCTTTAGATAGAGTGTGATTTGTGTTCCACGAGAGAGTAACTTCGCAGGATCAGTTTCTTCCCGAATCACATACGAGCTACTATCAGCTACGGATTCCCAAACATACTGCTTCTCTGACCTTGGGCTCTTTGTTGATACAACCACCTAAAGCCAGTGCCAATTTATAAATAATAGGGAGATTAAGCTCAAAGAGGCCAAAAACTAATAACTTAAATGCCCTAATCCATCATAGAACTTTTATAATAAAACAAGGACATAGAGATACTAGATGTCTCGCTTCTAGAAGATTGACTATACCATACCTTGTCAGCAACAAGAAATGCAGAATAGAATCCAACACCAAACTGACCAATTAAACCATTGTCTGCACCAAGATCTTTATTTTCCTACAAAATATGTATTGACAAGCTTCAAAGATGTAAACAGCCAATGCAGCCAGAATGGGTGGGATAACACATGTAGGTATAAGAAATATAAAGATATAAAGGAAAGAATAGGCAGAAGATGCACCTTAAGAGCCTTCAAGAATTTTGAGGTTCCACTCTGAGCAATGGTTCCAAGGCAGTCAATGAGTTCCTCTTTGTTCATCCCGATGCCAGTATCCCTGCAGGCTTAAATAGAATTTTAGTAATAAATGCAAAGGTTGATATACAGAAATAAAATAATGAGAAAGAAGGATTAAAAAAGCCATACGTGATGGTGATGGTCCCATTGTCCGGATCTGGTTTGATGCGGATCTCCAATTCTCCAGCATCTCCAAGGAGAGCTGGCTCTGTTACACTTAAAAATCTCAACTTATCTAGAGCATCACTTGCATTGCTGAAACAAAAGAATAACCCATCAACATAACAAAGTTAGTGAAGAAACGTAAGCCTGCTCAGTCCAACAAACTCAGAGGAAAAATTAGAATAGATATCAATAACTGAAATAGAACATCCATAAATTAGATATTAATAAGAAAGCCTATTCTGGATGGATCCCACTTCCTTTGACAAACGTGGAATTTCTTCACTTTTTTTTTCTTTTTTTTGGTCAAGGTTACATTTTATCTCCATTTTTGGAGTACATCCAACCAACAATTTCATGATACATTCTGGAATACGTGCAGGCACAACAAGGACAGTTTGAGCAGATAGGCCCCACCATAGATCGGGCGAATAGGCCTAACAGACAAACGGGACAAGAGGGCACACAAGCCCTCACAACAAAATAAGGCCATCCCTGTTATTAACTAGACTTGAGCCCTGGTCACTAGTGCGACAAGGGGTGGGGATGACTCCATCAGTCCAACCCAAGCAGGTGTTAGTTGGAGTTTCTTCACTTCAAATATCAATAAAATGCAATTGATTGCAGCATACACATTTGGTTTTGGTCACATAAAAAAAAGAAGTAACATACTATATATTGCCAGGATGACTAGGTATTGGAAACAGGTCCTGTATATCAAATATGCTACAAATTTACCCGAATGAGAAAGAATTTTTGAAAGGTGTCAGATACCTACCTTACGAGCTCTCGAAGGAACACTTCCTTGTGGCTATATAGACTGTGAACTATCAAATCCAACAGGCGACTAACCTGCAATACTTTAATCAGCTCCATCAGATATAGAATATAAGCATATCATTTCAATTGGGGGAAAGCTAAAATGACCCAAAAATATACCCATGTTTATGTGATAAAGAAAAAAAAAACACCCACCAATCATCGTACACCACATCAGAATGGGTATGATTTTTGGGTCAAAAGCATTTCTGTTCATGAATAAGATCATAAAACCCAACAATTCTATATCCTTTAAAAAGATTTCCTTTTTCATTCAAAACATAATTCAACTTCAACAAAAACACAATCCAATCAATCACATCATTGCTACAATCTAAACTTAAGGTTATAAATCAATCCAGTCAACAGAAAAACGCTAAAACAACCCAAAAAAAAAATCATCTTCAAAAATTAGAACATGAGAACTAACGAACCAATCACTCAAAAACAACAAAACATCCAATTTCACCAACAAAAGGTTTTTCCAATCAATAATAACGAAAACAGTTACCTCAGCCTGGTACTCGAACTTCTCGCCGGGAGCATCGGCGACTTCTTCTTTGTCTGCAACAGCAGCTTCGCATCGAACGGCCAATCCGCGATCTCTCCTCTCGAGATTCCACTTCAATCCACCAGATGAAAACCCATTTCTGAGGACATTTTGCGGGAGAAAAGAAGTTCTGAATCTCACTGCACCACCACTTCTTCGACCGTTCTTCAATGAAAAGGAAGGAAGAGATGGTGCAACAGAAGCGGAGGCCAGGCTCCTGCTAAGAACAGGCGCCATGATTCAACAACACTAGAAGCTAGCAGTTGATTGCAGCGAGAGATGACGCGGATGAAACCCTAGAAATGTTTGTTTTTTGGGGGTTCTCTCAGGTAGGTGAGGCGCGTGTAAACCTAAAACCCTGAGAAAGGATGATAGGTGGTGGGGTTTAAGACGAAGAAGATGGTTCTAGAAAACACGAGCTAGAGAGGCTTTGTTTGGAGTTTTGCTGAATGGTGTCTAAGGCTTAGATTCTGCCACGTCACCACCAACAATATCCGGACTATTTCCGTTATTATTAAGCGCGAAGTAGAAATTAGATTTTGTTGGAAATAATTTGAATATTACCATTTCACAACTCCCAAATTATTAAAATTTTACAACCACTAAATTATAAATAGATTTAATTATATAACCAATTGATTTAATTTTATAACCATTGGAGGCCAAGGATCAATATAAGATATTGTTTGAATTGTAAACAATATACACAAGAGATGCATATGTATATAAATCTACCATAAGTTAGATTAATACGATAATAAAATCTTTTCATCATTTCTATATTTCTTTTCTCAAGCATGTCTTCTTTTATTTATTTATTTATAATGGTTCTCTACTTAATTTATAACATGTTATCAACACCAAAAGCTCTAAAAATTAGAGAAAATTGCTTGTCTAAATTGAAAAGGTATATTAGTTGTAAGATTGTGTATTTTATTATGCTCTCTTATTTGATATTGAGTTATTTTATATTGTCAAATATATGTACATATTATTTTATATTTTGTTCAAAGTCTAAAGCTATGTTATTATATGTTGATTTATATGACAAAAAGTTATAGGGAAAATATTTTATACCTTAAAGCTATATAGAAAAAGAATGTTTTCTTGCTAAAGTTGGATGGAAAAGTTTATTATGGTTTATTACACTTAAAATTGTAATATTAAAGAAATGTGGGTTTTGTGATCTTTGATCCAAAGTTTTTATGATCAAATGTACTAAAATTGTAAGATTAAAGTTATGCGAAAAAAAAAATTATTGAAGAAAACATTATTTTTCCACCTCGAATATGCTTTCGAAGTAATAATAAAGAATGTGTTGAAGTCTTTTCGGAAAAAAAAAAAAATTGATGAAAAATCATCATATTCGTCTAATTGATTCTATTTCATTCCCTGAAGTTAATGATATTTTGATTAATATGATTATGAATGTTGTAAAAACGATGATGAATGAAAAATAAATGTGGCAAAAGCTATAATGGATGAAAAATAAATATGGAAAAGATCATAATTTGGACATGATGAAAGCCATAAGGATGGATGAAAAATAAAGGTCGTGATCATGGAACAAATTAAATGAATAAGACAAAAGTCATAATTGATATTATAATGAGAATTACAATTATATTGACCAATGAAACAAGATTTCATAATGACAATTAATGTCTTATTATATATGATTCAAAATATCTTACTTGGTTTTAAAGATACGTGAAAAAAAAGGATATTACATATTGAAAAATAATCTTTATATTACTTGATTTTATTTTTGGACAAAAAGCAATCACATATTATATTGACAAACATTTGTGTTTTTTATTTCATAAAATTATGAGTTCAATTAAAATGATATTGTGATCATGAATGATAAGCTCTTTGACATAAATATATTTTTATTTTTGCCTAAATGGTCAAGTTTGAGAAATCTCAATGATATTTTAAATAATGATATAGATGGCCAAATTTTAGGAACCTCAATAATGTTTTGAAAAATGACATAATTGGTCAAGGTTCAATGAAACAATATTTCTGTCATTAGGGGGAGAAACTAATTTTAAAATAATGATATATAAAATTGCTAGAATGCAATATAAACCAATGCGAATCAATTTATCACTGGAAAAGCCAATTTTAAAATAATGGCATATAAAATTACGAATGTAATATGTGCCAATATAGAGTAATTTTCCCATCATTATGGGAGAAAAGTCAAATTTTTGACATTTAAATTGCTAAAATATAATATAAGGCTATATGAGCTAAAAGATCAAAGGAGGAGCGAAAAGATCAAAAGGGAAGCTAAAAATGAATTATAAGTTCATATGATCAATTATATACAAAAGAACTGTCAATCAATTAATTGATGTATTATTTAATTAGGTCTTTGTAGGATAAATTGTATGTGTTAACACATAAATATGTGGCATTCCTAAAGCATGTGGTTGATCGATAAAATTAAATGAAAAGACACAATTTCCTGCAAAAGAAAAATATACCTAAAGAGAAATAAAATATTAAAAAATAAATGTCTAATGAAGATGTATAGATTAAGAATTAAATATTCTTTGGAGAGGAATAAGTTAAGAAATATATGTTTAATAAGGAGACATACGTATCAAAAAGGTATGAATTGAGGAATAAATAATCCTTGAAGAAGAATAAATTGAGAAATAAATGTGTCATGAAGAGTCATTAATATATCTTCAAGAGTTATGAATTTGAAGAATAAATATTCCTTATAAAATAATAAATTTATATGAGGAAATCTCATAAAGTTCCATACATACGCAAGAGATGGGATGAAAATGATATTGCTCATGATATTTCAATTGATATTTTAAAGCGTTCATTGATAATTTTTAATAGTAGAGATCCCACACTATAAATTGTGAAAAAAAAATGTTGACATTAAAAGCAAAAGTGAAAATGAGCAATTTATATATAGAGAGCTAAACTTTGGTTGATGAACAAGAGCTATTTGGAATGAAACTCATACACATGAAGCATAAATCAATTTGGATATAAATGTTTTATTTATATGAAAATATTTGAGGAAATAAATAAATCCATGGATAATGATATATACTTACAAAAATCCTTTAAGGATTAAAATGCTCGAAGCAAATGCTTCAAAATATGATTTTTAGAATGTTCAAAATTGTTTGAATCGAAATTATGTAGCACGTACTACATTGATATTTATATGATCATTATGAATACATATTTTATAATAGCTTTAGTAAATATCAGCGATCATATTTTTGTATGTATATTAAGAAAAAAAATATATTTATTGATTTGTATTTATTAGGGCATATCTTGATTATTTGGATTTTATACAAATTTCTAAAGAATTTATTAGTATATGTTTTAAAAGAAAAATATGCAATTAAGATTTGAGAAAGGGAAGAAATATGTCTTAATCTACATATCAAATATTTTTCTAATAGAACTTTTATCCTTTTAAGCAATTTAGTTAAATGAGGGATTAAAAGAAATTAACTTTATATGCATGGAAAAAATATATCTATTGAGTTCTTTAATGGTTGATCACTTGAAATCAATAAAGATCATTTTCATCATAATGAATATGATTAAAAATTATTTGGTCATGAATTATCATATCTTTATGCAATTGATGTACTTATGTATCTTACAAATTATACAAAGTTGTTAACTAGCGAGATACAACTTTACATCAAGTTGAAGTATTAAAATGATATATTTTCATGTGACAAGATATATAAATCTATTTTATTCAAGAATATCAAAATCACAATTACTTGAATGTGCAACAAGCTTAGAAGAGGTTTATTAAATAAGCATATTTTAGTGAAGTCCATAACCTACAAAAAAAGTGATAAAATTAATATTTAGAAATATGACCATAATGCATTATTTTAACCTATTTCTTTGCAAAAGCTTTGTCAATCGTAATATTTGTGAAGCTAATTTACAACATTAAAATGCAGAGATCGGAAGGTATTTGAAGCCAACCTACTGAAGAAAATTCAATGATATCAACATGAGGGAGAAAATTCTTATGAAGAGAAGTTATTTATTAATACTTTGTATTTTTTTTTTCACTAGCTAAGGTTTTGTCTAACTGAGTTTTCCTTGCAAGTTTTTTAACGAAACAGTCATAACAATAAAATGTTCCAAGAGAATATTTTACTCTTTTTCATTCTAATTTTTTTTTTCGCTGGGGTTTCTCTTACAAGGTTTTAATGAGACACATTCTCTACATATGGTGGGTATTTAGAAGGGGAAGTGTTGTAAATAATTTGAATACCACCATTTCATAATCCCCAAATTTATGGAATTATGCAACCTTTAAATTATTGATAGATTTAACTATATATGTAACCAATAAATTTAATTTTATAACCATTGAATTTATTTATTTAATGTAAATATAATTTAATCTCTCCATTATGGTCAATGATTTATATAAGGAGGTGTTTAAATTGTAAATAATATGCACAAGAGATGTATACAAATCTAGCATAAGTCTAGATTAATATGAGAATAAAATCTCTCCTCCATTTTTTTATTTCTTTTCTTAAGCATGTCTCATTTTATTTGTTGATTTGTAATAGTTCTCTACTTTTTGTACAACAGATTTTTTCTTCAAGTTTTTGCTCTGTAAAATACTTTGAGTTCTGACAATTGATGCAACTTGATTGGCCTTATTTATTTTTTTATTCCTGATTGGCCTTATTAATCATGGTGAGTCATGGTCTTTTAATACATATACGTAATATTAAGGGTTTTTTTTTCAATAAATTGAAAAGTCAAAAAACTTTAAAAAATGACAAATTTGGTATTTTTTAATTTTCTTTTACTTAAAATTACTGAATCATAAAGAATTAATAAAATAAAAAACTACTAATGTGCTATAGTAAGATTTAACCCTAATATCTTAACTCTAAACCTTAAACGATAAAACCTTCAATCTTAAAAAAACATCCTTCTAGACACATATTCAAAACCTTCATGTCTCTAAATCAATCTAAAACTCTACCTTCAAATGTCAAAATCCTTATGATAATATAGAAGAGTAAAATATAGCTTATAATTGTTGGCCCAGGAATGTCCAAAAGGAGGATGAATTGGACAACGATAAAAGTTTTAAGTTTTAATAAAAATAGATTTTCGGTTGAAACAAAGTAACGACAGTTAATAGACAAAGACAATAAAGAGCAATAAAATAGTAAAGTGCACACAAATTTAGAGTGGTTCAGCTCCTGCCTACCTCCTCTACTTAATTTCTTCGATTAGAATTTTGTTCAAACTTCACTATCGAATCTTCTTATAGGTGAGGATCAAACCGTTACACCTTTTCTCAATTTCACGGGCTTGAGAACAACCGTTAACCACTTGAGCAATACTTGCTCAACCTTAGTGGCATACACAATCACTAGTATAAATCAAACACAAGTTTAAGAGCTTGATTCTCTTACCAAGAATCAAAGAAATACTTACAAAGCAAATAATGAAGCTCAGACTAATACTGATTCAACTATGAATGTATGATTATGCTCGGCTGAAAGTGTGAGGTATATTGTTCATCTTTCCTTCGATGGATTTAAAAGATGTATGACGTTAAATCAATAAATTCGGAAGGTAAGTACGTATCAGAGTATTTTCAAAGTATTTTTGAAGTAAAAAGAACAGACTAACTTTCAAAGAGTTTGTGTAAAGATTTTTCAATCTTGTTTCTTGTGTATGTTTCTTCAACAGTTCAAAGTAATACTTATAGAAAATACCTTTGATTTTCAAATTTTCAAAGAGTTTTGGCGCTTGATTTGAATTTCAAAATCAATAATCAAATTGTTTCATGAAAGAGTAAACATTCAGACTGTTCAAGAAAATTGAAACCTCCGTGTAATCACAAAAATAGAAAGAGTCAGACAGTGCACAGTTTGACAGTTTTTTTCAGAAATTCTGACAGTGTCGCATTAACGTCCTGAAGGAACATCATCGTCCTGAATTGCACTATTCTAAACAATAGACGTTTTGTCAATTTGTTCAAGAAGGGCGCTAATACTATGTTAGCATCATGATTGGTTTATTTTCTCGAAACCCAAAAATTCAGGGAGGGCGCTAATGCTACATTAACGTCCTGATGGGCTTTTGCTACTTTTTTCTAGGTTAGTTCGATGAGGGCGCTAATACTCGATTAGTGTCCTACTTTGAACGATGAACATTCAAACCCAGAAACCATCAACATCCTGCAGTGCTGGCTCGATATTAAGTGACTAGCCATTGTATCAGCGCCTTGATGACCCATCAACGTTCTGAAAGACACTGAAAAATAATTTTTCAAGAAATTTGATTTTCCAATACTCAATTAAATCAAATCAACACTTGAGCTTTATGGATCAAATCAAACATTTTGAAATAATGCAAATGTTCCAAAGATTAAGCTGAAAAATCTTCGAATTAAATCGATTAAAATGGTTTTCTTCAAAATCGAAAAGCTTTTGAAAACTTATGAAAAATCATGAAAAATTTATGAAGTGAGTGATTTGCTGAATCAGATGATGACTGACATTCTACAAGCCTAAATTATTTTAGAACATGAAATTAAATTCTTAAGCAGATGTAGTCTTCATCTTGATCACGAACTTGACTTCCTTTCCAGCATACTTTTGAGAAAATTATTCATGCATCATCATGTATACAATATACATGATAGTGTAAATTTTAAATCGCAAGTGCACGACAGTCAAGTTATAGTAATCCCAAGGTGAGTTGGGTATCGTATCCACAAGGATAGTGAAATTAACTATTAAAAATGTTCAAAACTACTAAAGTGTTGATCTTATCTAAGCTATCAAAATGTGATGATTAAGTGTGCTAAAAATTGAAAAAACTGAAATTAGAAATTAAACTAACAATTAAACAGAGGGTTAGAGAAAATAGATGGTTAAAGATTATTAGAGAGTTGATTTCACTATGTTGATCTATATGGGTATCAAAAGATAGTGTTGTTGATTCAATTCTTAAGTTTATAAATCACGAATCCAAAATTGTTTAAACCCTTCTCTCGAATGCGAATTCAAACATCTATGCTTCAATTTCTAATCCCCTCTCTCGAATGTAAATTAACAATTAAAGCATGCATTAAGACCTAAGATTCAATTTAAATGATTTCAAAGGGGTTGTAGGTCTCTTGACTTGATATAAACTCCCTAGGTTTCAATTCACTTGTTCAAACTCGAAAACACCTCTCTCGAGTGTAAGAATTCGAATCTAAGTTCATCCAACAAGTTGCAAGCATTAAGTATGGAGAATTGAAAATAAACAAATCAAATTGCTCAACAACACAAAAACAATGAAAATCAACCCATATGTCTCAACGTAGATTCATCAAACCCTCTAATAGAAATATTTAGTTCATCATCAAAGTCAAGAGTACAAGAGAGAAATTAAAGAGAACCGACATGAATACAATAAGTATGGAACAAGAAATGAATTTAAAAATCCCTTTTGAGTGTTTCTCCTTCTTCTTCTTTCTTTGAAAAGTTCTGCAACTTGTCTTCTTCTTCAATTTCTTCCTTGCTTATTTTCCTCTCTACCCTCTTCTACGGCTACTGTTACCTTCTACTCTATACGACTACTATTACTCTCTACTTGATCATAATAATCCTCCCATAAAAACCCTAAAATGAGCTTTTTATACATCATTGTCCAATAAGACAAAAAAAGACCAGAAGTTTCACCGTAGCATTGCGATGGGCACCGTGGCGCTACGACAACTCTATCAGGGCGCCGCGGTGCTACGACAAAATTTTCAGATTTTGTTCTTCTGGGTGTCGCGGCTCCCAGATAGCATTTCTTCTTTCTTTTTCAGTTGTTGTACTTAGCCGATTTTTGCTTTATTTTTGGTCGTTTCTCTTTCTCTTTAGTCCATCTATAGTGCTCTTCTTCAATATGACCTTGACACCATTTGATTTGCATTACTCGCTTTTAGGCTCTTTATTCACCTATAAAAGACAAAACATAAAACACAAGTAAATGATTTATATTATGTGCAAGTATGTATTAACATATAATTTTATATGCACTATGTATTGCTTGTAAAATATTAACAAAATTAATATAAAAAGGATGCAATTGACTTTAGGAAAAATACCTAAAAATCATTATTATTTTCCTAAACTAACCTAATGTATTTTATTCATGAAAATCACTAAAACTAACTTATAAAACTCCTAAAAATATCTAAATGAGCCTAAAACACTAAATGAACTAATTAATGCAAATATATCTAAAACCTAACTCAATGCACCTAAAAACCTATGAAATTAACATGTAAAATACTAATCTAAAACTCAAGTTATCAAATTCTTCCAAACTTAGACTTTGATCGTCCCGAACAAAGAGAAAAATGAAAGTTGGACACAAAACTCTTCACATATTCCAAGATGAGCAAATATTTGATTTGCAAAGTTTTGATAATCTCAAAAACAACTCACAATTTTTGCAACATAACTAAAGGAAGATTTTGAAAGTTTAAACTTATTTGTCTAGAATTTCAACCTACGCAACCATGTCCTCTTTTCTATCTTTATTGACAACCAAACATAAAAAATCATTCACATGACCACTCATAAATCATATAGATCAATGCAATCAAGATAAAAATAAGATCTCACAAAACAAAACACAAACTTTATACTCTTACTTTTCGCACTTCTCTCCACTAATATAGGTCTCACATCAATTAAGATCAATAGGACTTTGTTAAGCTTGTAATGTAAGGCCATGGGTTAAAGGTATGTCAAATAGATAAACATTAAGTTCAAAGCACTCAAAACATCTTTAATATTGAGAAAATTCTTGCATACAACCCATTTTTACAAAATAAGCCACACCCAACATGGTAGAATGATATCAACACTTGGATTTTTTACCCCCCCCCCCCCCCCCCCCCTTTATATTTTTATTTTATTTTATTTATTTTTTATACACCCCCAGACTTATGTCACTTTCATACATGGATTAAGAAACATTCTCTTCTTTTCACTCTTTTTCTTTTTCACATGCAACACACATATTAATCCATTTCTCATTGTTTTCTCATCCATTTTCATTCTGTAGCCATTATTCACATATTTTCCCATGCAAAAATATCCTAACCCAACACAACTTGCATTTTTCATAGAGTTAAGAGTGCTAAGGTAGAAACAAGGGAAACTTCAATTAAAGGCTTTGGCTAATTAATTTTTGGTGACAATGAATAAGATAAAAGGCTCAAATAAGGGTGACTAGGGGTAATAAACTAACTAGGTAGGCTTTATGGCTCAATCGATCCAAAAATGGCCTAAATCATCTCTCTTAGGGTGTGAATCCTAAGATTTCGCCTCAAGAAGTGATCAAGCAAGTTCTAAAGTTTAGTTTAAAAATGAGATCTAAACGTACTTATTTTGCATAATCTCAATTTAAACATCAAGTGGAACTCATGATTATGATTTCACATTCAGATGTCATTAAAGATGTTCAATAAACATGGTAGAGCAGATTAAGCACACAGACTTAAAGGTATATTCTAATTTTTCAAAAGTCATATTCAGAAATGAGTGTTAATACTATCATAGATTATTTGTACAAAATCAAATCAAAACCAAAGCTCATAAAGGAATATGAGTTTTATTCATGACCTACTATTTATTTTACACCCTATTATGCTAATATGCAACCTAAATATGCAAACAAACACTACACAAAATAAACATTGAACCCTTTCCAAACTTAAATGATGCATTGTCCTCAATGGAACACAAAATAATAAGGAAAGGTTCAAGAAACTCCCCTAGCCGCCTCAAGTAATGAAGATTTCGTTGATCTCTCTTCTGAGTGAGCAAATGACTGAACTGCTTCAGTCTTCCTCCTCCTCATCTTCATCTTCTTCACTGGAGTCATCATCTGCAGTTGACTGGTGTGCTGGAAATATTGGTGGTTTGGGAAATTGTAGCGGCAGTGGACTGGTGAGATTCACAAACTGTGTTAACACAACATTGTATTGGACTTGGTAGTCGATGAAACGATTGGTCTTGTCGATCACGTGCTCAAGACAGGACAACCGCTTATCCATATTGATTTGTTGCTCCTTAGGTGGATGAGAAGAGGATGGCCCCTCACTAGGCGTTATACTTGGTGAAATGATCGCATTTTTATATCGACTAAAATTCCCATAATCAATAATGGCTTTTGGATATAAAAACTCCTCATTCGGTCGCCAAATCACCCCAACGTTTGTGCATAATGCGCATATAAGTGAAGGATGGGTAAGGCCCCCCGTTGTTGACAGATTGATGCTATTTACAATAGAGCTTGTAATTACGTTCCCAATATCAATGGATTTCTCGAAAATGATGGCATAAAGCAAATTGGTCCTGTCTTTAGTCACATCTGATAAGTGGTTCACGGGAATTAGCTTACCACATAAGAAGTTAAGCCATGCCTTACTCAGCCGTGTTAATCCCTTTCGAGAGAATAACGAAGGGACTCCCCCATTTAGCTTCCATATTGTTCCTTGGTGACACAAAGTAGAAATGATCTCGTTTGAATCGACTCCTTCATTTAAATAAGTAAAATAACCATCATTGTCAAAATTCTGCAATCCATAGTATACATTAATGATGGAACGATCAAAAGACACCATGTGCCCCCTCACAAACACCTTGTAATCATCACGAGCTCAAGCATTTGCATAGAATTCACATACTATGAAAATAACAACAGGGTCTGGTTGGGGCACAAATGTTCGCCATTGTCTCGCAACAATTATTTTAGCAATTTGAGGAATGTGTGCCTGAGAATCATTCATACCCCTTTCTTGAACGAGGCTTCTCCTCACCACTGATTTATTATATTGTTTTTCTGTTTCAGCACTAATAAACCTTTGTTGATCAAATGGCGGAGTAGAAGAGGAAGATGGCGAAGCAATAGAGGAAGATTCCCACACTCTTTTTGTTTTCGTTGCCATTTCACAATATTTGCTTCCAAGGTTATTAGTAAACGACACTAGCACCACAAATACACCACAACACAAGCACCACAATTTCACCACAAATGCACCACAAAATCTTCAATGTACACCATACCAAATGAGATATCCAACACACAATTACCACATACAAATCCAAAATAAAATAAGGAGTTAAGACTTGCTCACAAGTAAAAACATAGAACTATCCCAATGTCCCCTTACCACATCAATTCAACCGCAGTCAAGCATTTGTCACGCCATTTTCACCATTCCAAAACAATGAAAAACACATGCAAATATGTCGTATTCAACTCAATATTCACTTCAAAACTCCATTTCTGCCAACCACAATCAACCCAAATCACTAATTTATGCATACCGTTTTCACCATTTTGAAACCATAAAAAACAACCAATTCTTCTCATTGTGCATCAATCTTGACCATAATGCTCAATCGACATCAATGTTTCTCAAAAGAACCGTAAGCAAAAACAACTTACAAAGAAAAGGAGCATGAAATCCCCAAATTGTTGATGCCTTAGCTTAACTTGCGCCATTTTTCCCTTGGTTCTCAGTTGAAACGATGTAAAAGTACATTGAAGATGATGAGAAAAGGAAAGCTTCAATGTTAATGGAGAGATGTTGAGTGGAGAGGAAGGAGATACAGAAAAGAGAGGAGGAGATCGACGAAGGAGGAGAGGGAAAGGGAGAAGGGGCTTTTGCTGAAAAATAATCTCCCCTCCCTTTTTTTTTTTTTTTTTCTGGGTGCTGCGGCGCCCAGACAGAATTTTGCTGCATCACATTGGCTCCATGACTCCCAGACAACCCCCTTTTTTTTCAACCTGAAAAAGAAATAAAAACTTGTTAGTTGATGAAGATTAGAAATTTCAATTGCTATAATATAATGACTAAAATGACTAAAAAAAAGGAAAAAAAATGTATGGATGAAAAGGGGTTGGGTTGCCTCCCAACAAGCGCTTCTTGATAGTCTTTAGCTAGACTTTCTCTTTTTTTTTTAAGGCTGTTCTTGAAGGAATAACATGTTCTCGGTCCGGATGTCTTGGCCATAATAGTGCTTCACTCTTTGGCAATTAACCCGAAATTTGCTCCCATCCTTGTGACATTGCAACTCCACCACTCCATAAGGAAAGATGTTAACAACTTGGAACGGACCCGACCATCTTGATTTAAGCTTCCTGAGAAACAATTTCAACCTGGAATTATAGAGAAGCACTTGTTGACCCGGTAGGAAGTCTCTTTTCAAAATTATTTTGTCATGCCATGACTTCGTCTTCTCTTTGTAGAATTTTGCATTCTCATTCGCTTCATTTCTAAATTCCTCCATTTCATTCAATTGGAGCAATCTATGAGTACCCGAAGCCTTCAAATCAAAGTTCAACTTCTTCACCGCCCAAAATGCTCTATGTTCAAGCTCAATGAGAAGGTGGCATGGCTTTCCAAACACCAAACGGTAGGAGGACATCCCAATAGGAGTTTTGTAGGCTGTGTAATATGCCCACAATGCATCATCTAACTTTGTAGCCCAATCCTTTCTGTTGATGTTCATTGTCTTCTCCAGAATTTGCTTCACCTCCCTATTTGAGATTTCTGCTTGGCCATTAGACTGTGGATGGTAGGGAAGGGCGATTTTGTGTCTCACCCCATACTTGGTAAGGAGTGAATTGAACAATTTGTTGCAGAAATGTGATCCTTCATCACTAATGATTGCTCTAGGAGTACCAAATCTAGTGAATATGTTCTTCTGAAGAAACTTGAGTACTCCTCTAGCATCATTAGTCTTTGTAGCTATGGCTTCCACCCACTTTGACACATAGTCCACTGCCAAGAAAATGTAAGTCTTGCCAAAAGAAGATAGGAATGTTCCCATGAAGTCGATGCTCCATACATCAAACAACTCAACCTCCATGAAAGGAGTCATGGGCAGCTCATGTCGCCTAGAGATGTTGCCAAGTCGTTGGCACCAGTCACAAGAATTCACGAAAGTGTAGCAATCCCGAAAAATAGTAGGCCAGTAAAAACCGCTTTGTAGCACCTTGAACGCCGTTCGTGTAAGCCCAAAAAGACCACTGTATGGAGATGGATGACAGTCATAAAGTATAGCTTGAATCTCTTCTTCCAGAACACATTGCCTCATGATTTGATCATTGCACCACTTGAATAACAAAGGATCATCCCACATGTAAAATTTTACATCATGTAAAAATTTCTTCTTTTTGGCATGAGACATATCCGGTGGCAACACTCCACTAGCCAAATAATTAACAAAGTCCCAAACCAAGGCAACTTGACCGTCACCTCATAAAGTTGTTCATCTGGGAAGAGTTCTTGAATTGGGCAATGACTCTCTTTTTCTTCATTTTGCAGCCTTGATAAGTGATCCGCCACAACATTTTCACTCCCTTTTTTATCCTTGATCTCAAGATCAAATTCTTGGAGCAACAAGATTCATCGTATGAGTCTAAGCTTGGCATCTTTCTTGGTAAATAAGTACCGGATAGCCGCATGATCAGTGTGGACAGTTACCTTCGACCCAATGATGTATGATCTAAATTTGTCACAAGCAAACACCACCGCAAGCAAATTTTTTTCTGTTGTTGTATAATTTTCTTGTGCATCATCAAGAGTACGGCTTGCATAATATATTGCCTGGAACAACTTTTCTCTTCTTTGACCAAGCACTGCTCCAATAGCGCAATCACTAGCATCAAACATGATCTCAAATGGTTCTTCCCAATTAGGCACCACCATGATAGGAGCAGCGACAAGAGCTTGTTTGAGGAGCTTGAAGGCCTTGACACATTCTTCATAAAAAAAAAGGTGCATCCTTCTCGAGTAAATGGCAAAGAGGCTTGGCTATCTTGGAAAAATCCTCGATAAACCTTCTATAGAACCCCACATGTCCCAAGAAGCTTTGAATTCCTTTTACATTGATTGGGTAAATGAGCTTCTCAATGGCCACTATCTTGGCTCTATCAACCTCTAATCCCTTAGAAGACATTCTATGGCCCAAAATAATTCCTTCTTGCACCATAAAATGACATTTTCCCCAATTTAGAACCAAGTTCTTATATTCCCACCTTTGCAATACCAAAGCCAAATTTCTTAAACAGTGATCAAATGAAGAACCAAAGACAGAGAAGTCATCCATGAAAACCTCCATCACGTCTTCAATCAAATCAGCAAATATTGCCATCATGCATCTCTGAAATGTGGCCGGAGCATTGCACAACCCGAACGACATCCTTCTAAAGGCAAAAATGCCATAGGGACATGTGAATGTCGTCTTTTCCCGATCCTCTGGAACTATGGCAATCTGGTTATACCCAGAATAGCCATCAAGAAAACAATAATAATCAAACCCTGCCAAATGGTCCAACAATTGATCAATAAAGGGTAATGGAAAATGATCTTTTCTGGTAGCCTTATTCAACTTTCTATAATCTATGCACACCCGCCAACCAGTAACTGTACGTGAGGAGATCATCTCATTTTTTTCATTCTTGATCACTGTGATTCCTCCTTTCTTCGGTACAACATGTATAGGGCTTACCCATGCTGAATTAGAAATTGCATAAATGATGCCTGCTTTGAGCCATTTTAGAATCTCATCCTTTACTACTTCTTTCGTTGTAGGATTCAACCTCCTCTGATGTTCCACTGTGGCCATGTAGGAGTATTCAATGAGTATCTTATGCATGCAAATAGATGGACTGATTCCCTTCATGTCTGCAATTGACCACCCAATGGCGGATTTGTGCTCCCTTAGGATCCTCAACAACTTTTCCTCTTGAACATTAGACAAAGTGGATGAAATGATAACTGGAAATGAATTATCTTTGTTTAAAAAGGCATATCTAAGATGATCTGGAAGAGGCTTCAACCCTGGCTTTGGAAGACTTGACTCAATAGAAGACGAAAATGCAACACTGATATCTTCAACTTTAGCTTGAGAAAACTGAATTGGTTGAGCATCCAAGGCAATTATGATATGTTGTTCTTCAACACCAACCTCTGTCCCATCCGCTAGTGAGTACACCAAACATCTTTCCAAGGGATCTACCAGTGTTATTTCCTTTCTAACTTCATGAATGCACCCCTCAACTATGTCCATTCTGTTGCAACTGTCCTTCTCATTTGAAAACTTGAACGACTTGTAGAGGTTGAACATCACCTCTTCATCGTTCACTATAAGTGTGAGTTCTCCCTTTTGAACATCAATAAGAGCTCTGCCGGCTGCAAGGAATGGCCTCCCCAAATCAAAGGAATCTCATCATCTTCCTCCATGTCAAGAACCACAAAATCCACTGGGAAGATAAACTTATCAGCCTTCACAAGAACATCTTCCATCACTCCCCTAGGATATGTCATGGATCTGTTAGCTAGTTGGAGTGAGATAGTTGTTGGCTTCACCTCCCCAATGTTGAGTTTTCTAAAAACAAACAGAGGCATAAGATTAATACTGGCACCTAAATCACACAATACTTTATCAAAAGAAGAACTACCAATAATGTATTGTGGTTGGAACATGTAAATGTTACTCTACAACATTAAGATTCTAAACAATAATTACAAACATGATGCTCTTGAATCTTCGTGCAATGTTGTTCCGTCCATATGCTTTGATAATATAATTGAATCCATCTAATATAGCTAGTTAGCATAGAAACAACTACGCCAAAGAGATTAGTACCATAATTATATTGTTTGTAAGCATCAAAACACTTAGGAGAATACTAAGTGGAAGACTACTTAAGTCAACAATAGCTACACATTATGGAGACTTGCTCTTGGCAAGCTCGCAACTGCTGATAGTTGAATAGATTTGGAATAAATGTTGATGCCACTCGTACATTTTGCTGTCTTGGAGGGGAATCCTTAAATCGTCTATATTTTCAATGTCCTTTTACAAATTTAACTTGACAAGGCAGGGTATTTTAACGCTTTGCTCACCATGAAAAGGAAAAGGTGTTTGTTGGAAACAAGAAGGTAGTTGGATTGTTTAGAATTGTTCTTCAAATACACTTACTAACTTTGTCCTTTAGCTTGCCTTTAACTCCACTATTCACCTAAGATAAGGAAGTTGGAGAGTGGAAGATCAATTGATTCTATTCTAAGGGATATGATATATGATGTAAAAAATAAAGTACCTCTGTTTCTGGATATTCTCCCTGTCATGGCCCCTTTCACCAAGCATCAAGACCAACTTAGAATCTTAATTACCCTCAATCCAAATGTAATTAAGATCATGATAAGCCTTGTTGGTGTCATGACCCTTACCCTTGCATATTTTGATGATTGCAAACAACATTCCAATGAGTACTAATCACTTCGACTAAGTTGTTTCAGTTCTATAATGATCAAATCATGAAAGTCAATATAAAAGTTAGAATTAAAGCTTGAAGTGAATCAAAGCGAAAGGAAGATCAAAATCATATTTTTCTATGTAATTGCTTAGATTCATCTGGGGTTGTAGAATTCTCCTTAAATTGATTAGCCAAAACATTGCATGCATTTAACATATTTTAAATCATTCAAGTTTTCAAAGTCAATCCGATTTTCAATTTAGTCAAACATTTGACTTTCACTCAAAATGACTTAAAACACTTGCATGAACTTCAATTTGATTGATTTCAAGCGTGTTTAAACTTGATTAATCGAGAAAACACGTTTTGAACTTAGAAATTTTCAAAGAAAACATGTTTAGTGTTTTGTGCTATGCATAAACGCGTTCCTTATAAGGAAAACGTGTTTCCACTAATCCAAAGTGAGCTTTTCAATTGGACAGGCAGAAACGCGTTTCCTGCACAGAAATGCATTTTCTAAAAATATGCACAGAAACACATTTTCCCTTAAGAAACACGTTTCCTGTCAATTTGGCAGAATGGTGGAGTTTGTACAAAAACGTGTTTCCTTGTGAATTGGCAGAATGTCAATTTTGCATGTATTTTGAACAGAAACATGGGTCCTCTTAGGGATATACGGTTCCTTTTTTTTTTGGATATTTTTCTATAAATACATACCTTAGCTCATTGAGAGCAACTTTTGTAAAATTTTTAGAAGCTTGTGCATATTGTGTTCTCCTCATTTTTTCAACGCAAACAATGTGATACCCCGAGAAATACAATATCGTAAACATACATAAAATAATGCATAAGATGCATGAAATATGCAAATGCATGTGATGCATGGGATTACTAAAACTTGACGAAAATATGATATGCATAAAATTACGCATCATGGCATGCATGAAATCATGAGATCGCTATTATGATACAGATGAGAGTTTACATATGAGATTATTTGTCACGACCCCTCACTAGGTGACTTTACGACCGGCACAATACCCCAGATAATGCCACTACACTACAAAACCTGAGACACTGATAAGCCTCTATGCGAAAAATACCTAATAAACACAATACACAACGTGTATATGACAAATATAATTGAATCAAAATTCAAATTTCATCATCCAAAATCTAACAAGATCAAATCCATCTTGTATACATGGTTCAATATCTACAAATATATCCATATGGAACTCAACCAAGAGCCCATCATCCCAAGGGAGTCATATACAATCCATATACAGTCTATAGTTATATACAAGTTCAAAAAGATCAAAATAATCAAATAACCCAAAATAGTACCCAAATCCCCAAAATCCAAAACCTACATCCAAAAAGAAAGAGAAGAAGGCCTCGGAGACGATCAAGCCTTGCCCTTCCCTTTCAGATCAAAACCTGAGAAAATAGGGAAATGAGGTGAGCTCAACTAGCTCAATGAATATCTCTCACAATAATCTCCACATATGCATTTATATAAAACATGTAAGCCATTGAAATCACATTTATAAAACAAATGCATCAATGAAATCATATAGTACATGCTCCCAACTAACCATAAAGATTTTGTGCATCATTTAATAAAAGTTTTGCAGACGCTTCCACCGAGGTCATCATTGGACAATTCAGTCTACACACTCCTGTCTCGCAATGACAGAAGATAGTCAGACCTGAACACCCAAACCCGATTCTTCTGCCCTTACATTCTTCGGTATATGAAAGTTTCCTTCCTCAAAGAACAAGTAACAAGAAAGACCACGAACGCTACGATATTCAATCCAAAATACCCAAGCAAGGCAATGCATGAAAATCCATGGTCACGATCATAAATACCATGCACATATACAATAGGATGCATACCATTCAACAATTTCATTTCGTATAAATATTATGCCATAAATGGAGAATTAAAGTGAGGAATACTCACAACCAACCACAAGTGAATTAACTAAGCCAAATTCCCTCAAATTGGCCAATCAAATCACAACGACCTGAAATGAATCAAATTCACAATTCCATGCTTAATTTATTAAGCCAACCTAAATATATAAAATCCAACCATTAGGCATTAACTATGCCAAATTATATAATCAAGCCTATACTTAGGCCTAATCCAACATAAGCCAATATAAAAATGCATGCATACTCATTCATCATCTAGGCCTAGACTCAATGTATAGGCCAATTATCATGTCAATTAATTCAGTTCTCATTAATTGACTCCAATTTACCCAAAATACAACAATTATCAATATTCATGGCTTATTAACTATGCTTCATCAATACATAAATAGCCATTCCATGACATAACCAAGTGTTATAAATTATGTCCAATTAACAATAATTCAGCCCAACTAAATTCATCTCATGGTTAAATCATGCTCAATTTAAGTTCAATTAGGCTCAATTCATCTCAATTGACCATTTCTAGGTCAATTGCATCATTTTTCCCAAATTGGGAAAATCTCTACAATTAGGCCTAAAGTCAAATTACACTGGACATTGAACTTTTGGCATGAAATTACCCAAATTAAAACCATGAGTCACTTAATTATACTAACTAGATTAACATAGTTAGTATATACACATGAATTGGGGAACCCTAACTTTATGAATTGGATTTGGTCAATTACAAAGGAACCCCACCAATTTCTTGCTAGAAATTGAGGATTTCACCATTAATGGATTCCAATTTATACTAGGTCTTACATAAATAACATGCACATCATTTTCCATACATGGCCACATCCACCACTTCATCAAATATAAAAATTATAGCATTTAAAAGCATGGAAATACAATAAAGAAGAGGTTTATAGTGAGAGTTTGCATTTTTACTTACCAAGATGTGAGAATTTGATGCAAATCACCCCTCTTCTTCTCTTCCTCCTTTATTTTTCTCTTATTTCTCTTTTATTTTTCCTTTCTCTCAACCTTATACTCTCCCAACCTCCCCAAGAGCAAGAGATTCATCTCTTACACACACATGCAAATAACATGCCATGTGTATGCTCGAGTGCCCACTAGTTAATCATGTGTCACTTAGCCAATCTCATTCTCCCATGTATCTTAATGCCCAATCATCCATTAACAACCACTTTTCTCTTCTTTTTTTTTCATTTTCCTTTATTCAATCAAGTCAAGCTCATATTATTTCATGATCCAATGGGCCCATGCATAAATAATAACACATACATTATACTTTCATTGAACATGGCCCATATGTAATTTATAATGCACGTAATCATATACAATCTCATGCAAATACATACAAATACATGAACTCATCCCAAAGAATGGAGAAATACGTATACGACCATGTGGAGTTAAGTAATGACATTGGCAATATGTAAAATAAAGTCTAGGGTCGTTACAATCTCCCCAACTTAGAAAATTCCATCCTCAAAATTGAAGTTAAAGGTAAATCTTACCTCAAGCGGCGAACAAATCTGGAAACATTTCCCGCATCTGGTTTTCCCGCTCCTAGATTTGCTCTTTGTTAACATGGAACTGCCACTTGACTCATACTAGAGGAATTTCTTTATTCCTGAGCTTTCGAACTATGTGAGCCACAATCATAATTAGTTATTCCACATAAGTAGCATCCTCCCCAACTTGTAACTATGATATATCAAGCATAGGTACATGCGTGGGGTCTGCATAATACTTCCTCAACATGGACACGTGGAATACATCATGAACACGTGGAATACATCATGAACATCTGCAAGCTGAGGTGGCAGAGCAAGCCTGTATGCCAAGGGACTTATCCTCTCAAGGATCTTAAATGGCCCAATAAATCGAGGGGATAGCTTTCCTTTCACTCCAAATATCATCTGCCCCTTTTGTGGAGAGACTTTCAAAAGTACATGATCTCCCACAACAAACTCTAATGGCCTGTGGCGTTTGTTGAAGTAGTTCTTTTGTCGATCCTGAGCTGTCTTCAACTTCGTCCTAATCTACTTAATCTTCTCAGTCTGTGCAACCATTGCTTTTGGCCCCAAAATTTGTGTCTCCCCACTTTGAACCAACAAGTAGGAGATCTACAAGGTCGCCCATAGAGAACCTAAAATGGTGCCATGCCAATGCTAGCCTGATAGCTATTATTATTGAAAAACTCATGCAAATGAAGATATTCAATCCAACTCCCACCAAATTCCAAAATACATGACCTGAGCATGTCCTCTAGCATCTGAATAACCCTTTTAGACTGTCCATCCGTCTGAGGGTGAAATGTCGTACTGAGACGATTTTAAGGGTTGCAACTTGCAATTGTTCTGTCAAAATTGCTGGATTTTCTGTGTAACAGATGCTGGAGTTATTCATCACGAGGAAAGTATAATCTGGGTTGTTAAGCTTATTAGGAACATCGCTTCACATAGAAGCATGGAAGTAAAGAAATCTTCTACTTCGATCATTTTCATTTCTCTAATGACCCTGTAATTGGAGTTCTGACATGTGTAACACGTGTAAACATAGTTAATTAAACAGTCCTTTTGATCCCATCGACACAATCGAAATAGGAACTCCATGAAGTCTCTCAATCTCTCGAAGGTATAATCTGCTGAATCGGTCCATGAAATCTCTGGTGTTTGTCGGAAGGAAATGCACAGATTACGTAAGCTTATCAACAATTACCCAGATGGGATCATATCTACCCTGAGACCTAGGAAGTCCCATAATGAAATTCATTGTGATATGCTCCCATATCCATTATGGAATGGACAATGGTTGTATCTATCCTCCAGGCCTTTGGTACTCAACTTTCACTTGCTAACACACTTCACACTTTCGAACATATTTAGCTCTGTCCTTTTTCTATCCCATGCCACCAAACTATACGCTTCATATCATGGTACATCTTGGTCGCTCCAGGGTGAATAGTGTATTGTGATCTATGTGCCTCTCGGAGTAACTCATCTCTCAACTCAGGATCATACGGAATCCATAGTCTGCCTTGAAACCTCAGAATGCCATCTGCATCTCACCACCAATCAACTTGATCAGTACTGTCAGCCCAAACATCAAACATCCCAAAATTCAAACTACGCTACAGCAAATACCTGATCCTCTGAATATGAGTCTTCGACAGCTGTGACCACAACTGAGCACATACATCCAAAGATGGTTCAACAGAACATATACTCATCATCGAGATCCTCTCTAATAATCGCCACTCATGGGCCATTTGATAAGCTACAATGCCCGTTTTAACCCATTTTCTGCTTAATGCATCAACAACAACATTGGCCTTCCAAGGATGGTACTCCGATGCGAAGTCATAATCCTTAAGTAATTCTAGCCATCTTCGCTGTCTTATATTCAATTCCTTTTGATCAAACAAGTACTTCAAACTCTTTTGATCAGAACACGATGTGAACCTCTCGCCATATAAATAATGTCTCCAAAGCTTCAGAACAAACACTACTGCTGTCACACCTCGAATATTCTCTCATTTTAAAATCCCTTTAAATGGGGATTTGATGGTAAATAGCAACAAGAGAAATATCAGGTTACAACTGTTGTATTCTCCAATCTAACTTCACTTTATTATATGACTTATGTTTTATAGTACAACCGCGTCATTATCTCACATATGCTATAATTTTTACATATTTAAAACAAAACTAACACACACGAGTGCCGAACACACTTCAACCTTTATAGACAAGTAAAGGTCGTTATGGTCGGCTTATTTGAGTATATTCACAAATATACATTATTGGTTGCTTACGTTCCTCCTGTCTTTCCTCCTTTCTTCATCCACTTTTTCCTTTCATTTGACACTAATTTCTTGGAGATAAAATTTAAGGGTGAGCTTTATGCCCAGTGGGTCCCCTAGCGAGTTTCCACACTTTAGGCAAATCATCAAAATAAATATTCAAATAGGAATATAACAGCAACAATTGTATACATATGCATATGGAAACTTTGCCAGCAAGTGAATGAAACATTTTAAGAAATCTGAAATAATAAGCTACATTTAGCAATCCTGCAAGGGTTAGCTTCCAACCCAAATAAACTGCATTTAGCAATCCAATAAGGGCCAGCTTCCAACCCTAAATAAGTTGTGTCTAGCATTTCAGCAAGGGCTAACTTCCAACCCAAATACCATTTTATTAGTGAAAGTAAAGCCGTGTGCATAACCTTAGTATGAATATAAACTTTTAATGAAAAGACTAGAATGCACAAACCATAGGTTCCTCCCACCTTGAAATGTGTAGTGAAACAACAATTCCTTGAGTTTTTCCCGAAAATATAAAAAATCTTAAAAGAGAAGAGTTTTGAAAAGTTCGAATGAGATTTGAAAATGACCCCCCTATTTATAAGATGCGATTTTTGGCACTTTCCAAAAATGCCCTTGGATTTTTTATTTATTTATCGTCTCGTCCTTTACTTGGGTACGTTCTCGAGAAGATTCTTTTAAAGTAATTCCCGTTATATCTTTTTTTGTATCTCGAGAAACTTCATTTAGATTAATACCAATTATGTCCTTTCTTAATTTTTTTATCCGTCAACTTTTTCATAATACCAATATTGTCCTTTTGTCCTTTTCTGTCTTTTTGGGCGAAAATGTTACAACCTTCCCCCCTTAAAGAATTTCGTCCTTAAAATTTGTTTCATAGCAACTATAGTTGTTTGCAAAATTTTGAATATAATATTTACGGAAATATCTTACCCACAGATGGTTCACCATCATAATCTTATTGCAGAAGCAACAAAGTATTGTCTTCAACTACCTCCTCTGCTTGTACTAGCGGTGGTTGCCATGGTCACAGGGTTTCGTAGTCCCCACTTTCTGCGGACACACATTCTAATTCTAGACTATGCACATAGGGTTAGTTAACTGATGGACTAGGGTCATGGAGAAACTGTTGTGTGAATTCAGCAAGTAATGATGAGGGTAAAGATGGAAGTGACGAAAATGGGGGAGTGGTGTCTGAATAGGCATCGAGAGCCCGACTAAATGTGAAGCGTTCTGTTGGTAAGATTATCCTACATTTGGGCTTCTTCTTGGTTGTTGCAAATCGATGACCCCTTCATTTGGTGTTGGGTTTTGAGGTGGCGTTGCAAACATTTCAGGCAAAGGCAATCCAGGAAACTGTGGCCTATGAAAAGGGAAAATAGAGTATAATTCTGACGTTTCAGTTTTGTAATAGTATGGGTAATAAGGTTCTAGTGGAAGTTCTGGGGTTTCATTGTTTGGCTGCCTTCCGTGATCTGGAAAAGGAGGGAGTTGGAACATTCCGTTCTAGTCGTATTGCTTAGGCACGTTCTCATTTGGATCCATCTGAAAGTGCAAACATTTGGTTATGACAAAGCAACACATATACTATCCAACTATTTCTTTAACAATAGAAATATGTATATTTTCACACATCAAGATGAATCATAAACATAATGATTTCACAGTTTCATTTTAGTGTTACTAGTAAACAATTTTGGATATTTTCGCCGTATATCGTTTTCTCATTCTCATGTTGCTTCTTCTATGCCATGATGGTTCTATAATACTTTTACTAATGTAATAGTTTTTCTTCTCAACTTCCGGATTTTTTGTATCTAAAATTCGCATTGGTTTTTCTTGATATTTATTTCCTTCCTCCATTCTAATGTTTGCCCAAGAGATGACTTGGGAAGGGTCAACATGATACTTCCGCAGCATTGAGATGTGGAACACATTATGCATTCTTGCCATGTTTACTTGGCAGATTAAGTGGATAAGAAACTACTATGATTCTTTATTTAATCTCAAAGGGTTCTATAAATCTTGGAGATAATTTTCCTATCATTCAGAACTAACAAACACCTTTGACGGGTTGTACTTTCAAGAATACTATATCTCCGACCTGGAACTTCAGAAGTTGCCAAGACAACATGAACCAAAAACATAACTTCGGAAACTCAAAACTCACTTTTGCTAAATTTTGCATAGAATTGGTGAGTTTGTAGAGTTTCCAACACAATCCGTAAATGTTTTTCATGTTCTTGTTTGGTGAATATCTTCCTCCTTGATTCCAATTGATGATATCCTCAAGTTGGGGTAATGGGTATTATTATATATATGTATTTTAACCTGATTGAGTTTTTGATTATCTACACATATTTTTACGTGTACCATCTTTCTTTCTAACAAACAACACTGAAGCCCCCAAGGTGAGACACTTTTTTTGGATGAAACCATTCATTTCTAATTTCCTAAGTTGTTTATCTACTTTAATCAATTCGGTGTGAGCCATTCGACACAGAGGAATAAATATTGGCTATGTCCCTGGTAGTAACTTGATTTCAAAATCAAATTCTCGAATAGGTGGTAACCCTGGGAGATCATCTAAAAATACAATGGGAAATTCACAGACCACTGGTAAGTCACTCATCTGAACTGCTTGGGGAGGTTATTTTTGGTCCTTAAGAATAGATTCCTTAAAAATTATATCACCCTTGAGTTGCAATTTTAGGGCTGCAACTATTGATTTGGGAAAAACAATGGTTTGAACCATGTTTTTTACGAATAGTTTGGTTTGAAAGGGTCACATATACTTATTTCTTTAGGCAGTCAATTTGAGTATTTAACTGGGTTAACCAATCCATTCCTCAAATTATATCAAAACCTTCAATGTCAAACCTAAAAGTTTTACTATGAAAGGTTCATCACTCATTCTAAGTTCAAATTTGGAGCATAATTGCATAATTTCTACCTTTGCCCCCACTGGTGTGGTTACCATCAATTTAGGAGTCAAAGGTTCAACCTCTAACATTAGTTGTTGTACTTATGGAAGGAGTTATGAACCAATGGGTGGATCCCGTCTCAAATTAAATAATACCCAGACCCTGAAGTAGAATAAAGGAAATATACCTTCAACCACAGTCATGTCATGCTGCTCCCGTGCTGCGACAACAAATGTTTGGCCTTGCGACTGACGGTTGGGTTGATTAGGTTGTGTAACCCCCCATAGGTTTAATTATACACCTATGTTGACTGATACATATACCGACGTGTATACGTACGTAGAAGTTAAATGTATGTTTGTATAAGCATACATGAATTAAGTGGATTGTATTATTAAATGCAATAATATCACTAGATTATAAAATATTATATAAATGAACTTGATAATGAAGTAATTTAATGAATGAGGAGTTGTTAAAGTAAATGAATTAAATTAAGATGGGGAAGTTGGTTTGCTAGATTACATTGGGAGCATGAGATCATTTTTAACACTTATCTTTTATTTTTTGATCTCTATCTCTCCAACCCTTTCTAATGTGAAAAAAAAAACAAATAGAAAAGAAAGAAGAAAAGAGGAAACGAAGAAGAAAAGAGGAGAGATAGGGGTGAACGCCGGATTTACGCCAAATTAGGATCCACGGTAACTGATTTTCACTCTATCTCTTCGGTAAATTAATATTTAAGTTAGATGTAACGTTTCTCTCAAAGTAATTTTTTTCATGGGAGCTATTTTAGTGTTTCTGAAAATTTGGGTTTCGACCCAACTTGAATGAAAATTAGGTAGGAAGGTTGAAAAACACTTCCTAGGCTGTAGGAACCTTAAATATATGGTTAAATTGAATTTATTTGTTAGTTGGTAATTTTTATAGCCGTTAGAAGTTGGATTTGATACTAGATTTCTTTGGAACCCTTAGATTTGATATTGGAGATCTTTGGAACCCTAATAAAACCCGATGAAACTCCGGTGTGAGACTGTAGAAAGATAGGTCTACTAATTTTGGACATTTCGATGTTAAGATCATGATTTTTGGATATGCTTTGATATTTTTATTAACTAAATATATAGTTTTGGTGAGTAAAATTGACTTTGGTGACCCCGCGAACATGTAAAACCTCAGTAAAATACCTGTTGAAGGTAGTAGAATGGTAGTATGACTGATTTTACACGTGTCGATGTGGATAGAATAATTTTAAGAATGTCCTACATTTTTAATAAAATTGATATATGTTTTCAGTAGAAAAATAAAATTGAAAATTAGTGAAAATATGAATTGGAAATCTATTTTCACTGTTTCTTCTTGTAGAAATATCTAGATTGACAGTAAAAATGGTATAATAGCATTTTCAACTGCTTATGAGTCCTAAATTCAGTTGGAATTTAAATTCATGGAATGTGTATAATATTTTTTTGGTTGCTAAAGTAAGAATTAGTGGTGAATGAGCAAGACTTGGATCAAATGGAATGTATTTGAATGAATAATACAAATAAGTACAGTTAAGTGAAATAGATTCGAATTATACATGAATTGCAACTGTTTATTGGTGATTTGAAGTGAGTTGGAAAATTAAATATGTAAATGAAAACTGAGTATTTACGCGTGAAATAGATATGAATAAATGAAATTGAATTATAAAATGGTTATGATAGGTTGAGTTAGTTGGATTTTGATTGGAACTGGACTCGAAAGCGGCGGTGATTGTATTTAAATTGGAAAGTCTTGTACTGTGAGTATATTTCTTGATTTTGGTTCTTGTATGACATTGTATTGATATGAAATGTTTAACTGTAGGCATGCTATGTATATAAATGCATTGTATTTTATTGATCATTCATAAAAGATTTTGGCATTGGAGTACGCGAGACGTGCGAAGGCAGATCGCATATGATATCATTTCGTTAGGAATTAGTCTTGGATGAGTGTTATGCGTAACCTCATTGTCAGTTGGACTGTCCTACCAAGGATTTCAGATCCTTGAAATGACTGTGAATTGGGTAATAGGAGGCTGTAGCTACCTTGTAACGACAATACAAGGGTTAGACTCACTCTATTAACTTAAAGGAGGGAGATCGTGAATTTCGATGAAAACTCTGAGTTGTTTTATTGCACAAGCATAAACTTTATACTGCTGACATGTATGTTATCTTTGTTGAATAATGCATGTGTGTTTCATAAATGTTTTGAATGACTTTTAATGTCATGTTTCCCTAAATGCATATGATTGCCATATCAAGGTATATATTCACTAAGCTTGTTGTGTGCTCACTCCATTCCCTCCAATATTTCAGGTACAGAATCGAAAGGAAAAGGGAAAGCTAGAGAGTGATTGACACTTGATCCATTCCCTATCTTGTTTATGTATGTATGCTTGGAGGAATGAGTCATACACATTTTATTTTGCTATGTTTAATTATCACCTGACTACGTATATAATATCACATAGATGGGATGGGTTGTATGGTAATGGATTATAGTTGAATATGTTGGTCTGTGAAATACTTGGTGATGATGTATATAATTGTGTGATTAAATGGTGGATAGGATGGTCGGAATGGTTAGATGCATACATGAGATAAATGAATGAACGAGATGAATATTGTGGATGATTATATATATATATGTATTGAATTTGATTTGTGGTATATCAGGAAAAATGTGAGATGTCCAAATTTTTGGGGACATGCTGTCAAAATTTTCTAAAAATTGTGTGAAATTTTGTTGAGGCTGATAGTGTATTGTATACTGTATATAGGGTATGTACAATGTATAGTACAATGTGCCCGTCACAGGGGTCGTGACGATATTGGTATCAGAGCGAGGTTAGGATTAAAGATTTAAAAGATTAAAAGCCTTATTATTTTATGATTGTTTGTATGGGTATATGTATGGGTAGTTAGCTTACTTTATACGAGAATGATTGGATTGCCTGACTTATATTCTTCTCTATCTCTGTGAATGCAGATTGAAAGGAAAGTGTCAACCAATCATGGATCCTCAAGAATAAAGGTTAAAGAAACTGGAAGAAATGGCTGCAGCTCAGTAGCGACAGAATACTGAGATGATGAGGATGATGACTTGCCTGCAGGAGAGTCTACAAAGGCCTACAACACCTGTAGTACCAGATGTTGGTGCCAGCAGTGTTGGTGCATCTATAGAGCGGCCAGTCATAGTGCATGAGACAGTAGGGCCACATGAGGATCTAAACGAGGCTCGCAAATATAAGGATGTGATGAGGGCCTTTAGGAGGCGTGAACCGCCTACTTTTGATGGTAGTCTAGTGTTGGAGACTGTTGAGGATTGGCTTCTGCGTATTGAAACCATTTTTGAGGATATGCATGCACTGGATAGGGACAAGATACGACTTGCTCGGTTTAAATTTTAGAGTAAGGCGGAGAGATGGTGGCAGACTACAGGTCGAGCTCAAGGACCCATTGATACATGGGACAAGTTCAAAGAGGTATTCTACAAGACCTACTATCACCCGTCTGAGGTTGATAAAAGGCATCAACAGTTCATAGAATTGAAGCAGGGGAACATGTTACTGAGAGAATATGAACATGAGTTCAACCAACTAGCATTGTTTGCCCCAAAGATGGTTTAGACAGATCTGATGATAATGAAACGGATCAGGGATGGTTTCAATGACACGATCAAGAAGGGTTTGGCTTTGGCCGGTGTACAGACCTATGAGCAGGCAATGCGGCGGGCATTAGATTATGAGGAGGTTGAGATGACAGACAGGCCACCGCAGGCAGCGCCCCTAACATAGGTAGTTATGGAGCAGCAGGTACCCAATCAGGGTAAGAGAAAGAATAAATGTGGCAAAAAATGGTGGGGAGATCAGAAAAAAAGAAAGGCAACTGAGATACCTACTGCTTTGGAGACTCTAGTTACTCCTCAAGTAGTAGCGACGGTGCCACCACCAGCAGGCAAAGGATCAAAGTCTGCTATGAGGCCGCTGACATAGGGATCATCTGTTAAGGCACCGTGGCCGTATAAGGGAGCAGGAAGCAGGAGTGGTTGGCTTCCCATGCCAGGTATTGAGTCACAGACAACTTCATCTGCACCTCGCCCACCTATCACATGTTTCTGATGTGGAAATAAGGGACATAAGGCGTACCGGTGTCCTTTCTAGCCAGCTCCGCAGACTCCAGCTAATCCATCTACTACTGTTATTGTCCTCACTCCTACCAGAGAGAAAGCCAAGGCTGTTACTGTCATGACCCCTTCTCAATCTCCTAGGGCATCCTGACCGACACAAGAATCTAACCATCCTATCCCTCATAGGACAACTAGATCCCTGTTAAGCCTCAACCGAGACTCCAACAGAATCTCCCTTGTAAATTGGACATCACACAATCTCAACAACCTGATAAACATCTCCTATAAATCATCATCAACATATATATACATCACATCAAACCAAATATACATGTACCATCATCCCCATAAAAATATTTCATTCCATACCTAAGGATCATCATATCCACTATTAAATTCTATATTTTGTTAACATTTAACAGTCACTAACTATTACAACAACATGTCCATCTACTTAATTATACATGTGGGGTTATATACATATATTTACAAAAACAAAATACATGTATACCACTTCAATAACCTACATCAAAATAGCTTTTCTGGCAAGACACAATTCTAACTTTGAAAAGCTATTCCTTTGCCCTTATCTGCCACTGAAGGACCTGAAAAATTTTAGGAATAGAATGAGCCAATGGTGTATAGTGAAATAGAATATTCAATCATACCATCATCTACACATCTACATAATCATGCATGCTCGTGTTGTTATGTAAAACAATATGCAAACACCCATATATATATGCACATTCAATACAACATGTAAATCACATTCATTCCCATTCACATTTCAATTAGCTTTCCCAAGACTTATGTAATGTATAGTCAATACGTACTCACTACAACCTTTCAGCCAGATGGTAAAGTGGTCTAGTTCCATATACTATCCAGGAGCACTAAAAACTGTTCTAAAGAACAAATGTAACCGTACTTTAGTTCTGAGAAAACATTCTCCTTTTTGAACCTAATTAGCTTTCCTCACAAATAATACTAGAACAATGACTCACTTCCCAACAGAATAGATTCCCATATAGACCTTTAAATCTAACTAGGATCACTAGACCCGATTATTCTCGTAGGGAGCAGCTCAACCTACTTCGAATGTCCAAAAGTGTAGCTCTAATAGATTAATCAGTCAATACAGACAATCTCTGCCTTTTCTCATCCAACAACCATCATACACATGTATAAACATTCAATTACACGTAATATGATGACATAAATGATGAATGAAATTGAAATTCTACTCACAACCAAATTGCCAGATAATTCATCTCCACGCTACCAACTCACTACAAAACTTTACTCAAACCTGCACACATCATCACATTCACATCAACCTTTTTCTCTATTATTTTTTCTTTCACAAAATCTCTAACTCATTAATTCCTTCAACTAAATTCAACTAAGTTATGGCAACATGAAATGAACTTATTACAATTTTATATGAAGTTCTAATTGTCCAATTCAGTCCCATAATTATATTTGAGTCTCTCAAACACGTGATAATCAGTCTAAATAATTTCTACCACCCTCTAAAATATTTTCACAGTGAAAGACAATAGAAATAAATTTTTTAACCTTATTTCTGCAAGTCTCCAAGTCCAATGTATTTACTGAAACCATTCAATCGCATACTAAAAATACCAATCAATATTCAAAAATCATGATCTTGGTATCGAAACGTCCAAAATTCAGTCCTCAATGATTCGATGGTTTCAAACCGAAATTCCACCGGAGTTTGACATGGTTATAAAGGTCCCCAATGTCAAATTTGGCTTCCGACAGCTGTACCTGCACCAATAGGACACATGAATGCAAACAAACTACATATTCACGATCTACGCGACTATAAGAGTGATAATATATAATTTTTACGTGTTTCGATTCAAAGAGGGTCAAAACCCCATTTTTGAAAACTCTACAAAACACCTCCTATAACAAAAATTAAACCGCTAGAATCGTCATACACTAGTTAAAGATCAATTTTACCACGAAAAATAGAGAAAATTGCTTACCGGCACGTCGAATTTGGCCGCGAAACCCTCACCCTTTCTTTTTCTCTTTTCGATTTTCCCTTCTCTGGACGTTGGTTTTGTTTTGTTTGTTTTTTTTCTGGGCAAGATGAGAAAGTTAGCAAATGAATGAGCAAGTGATTATCTCATCTTATTATCCCATACACCCATGGTCCATGTAATAAGCCAACACCCATATACTTTAAATTAAATGAATATCATGCAACTTCCATCTAATGCATATCATACTTTACATGGAATTAACCACCTCATATTTTTATTTCATCCACTCATATTCTTTATTATATGGATAAAAACTACACATAAGATTATTAGTAGATAATAAGGGTATGTATAATATTCTAAGCAATTTACATAACATACATTATCTAAGATATAATGGTATGTATAATGGTATGGTATGTTTAATATATTCATAACATGCATACACTCATAAACAATTTACATCACAAGAGCATACCACACAACATCTAAAAATTCTTGGGGTCCCATGTTATGAAAATGAGGGTCGTTACAGTTATAGAGCCAGATCCAGAGGTGAACAAGAACTTGGTGGAAGGTATGATTTCCATTTGTGACACTATGATGTATGTGTTGATCGATGCTGGTTCCACCTTGTCATTTATTGCTGGCCAGGATTAGTGCACCATTGATTTTGAGTACTGCAGCTGGAGACCGAATATACCCAAACATGAAACATGAAAATCATGAAATGATTGTGAATCTTAGGGTGCTAGAATTCCTGGAGTTTGATGCTATACTGGGCATGAATTGGTTAGCTGTCTATCATGCCCATGTTGACTACTTTGGTAAGAAAGTGGTCTTCCAGATACCTGGACAACCTGCATTTGTTAATAGTGGCAAGACATCTTCAAAACCTCCTACTCGGGGTAGGATGGCCACTGATGAAGAGATAGGGATGTTGGATAGTATAAAGCCAGTGAAGGAAAAATGATACAAGCATTAAGATATTAGATATTCCTGTGGTGTGTGAGTACCCGGATGTTTTTTCAGATGATTTACCAGGGTTACCACCAGTACGGGAGATTGATTTTATTATTGAACTGATGTCCGGTACGAAGCCTATTTCCATTCCACCCTATCGAATGGCACCCAAGGAGTTGCAGGAACTCAAGGTGCAGTTAGATGAGTTGATGGAAAAATGGTTTATTACCCCGAGTATGTCATCCTGGGCCGCACTAGTACTATTTGTGAAGAAGAAGGATGAGAGCTTGAGGCTATGTATCGATTACCGACTGTTGAACAGGGTGACAGTGAAAAATAAATATCCTTTACCCCGTATTGATAATTTGTTTGATTAGTTGAATGGTGCTAAATTCTTTTCTAAGATTGATTTACGATCTGGATACCATCAGTTGAGAATACGGGAAGAGGATGTACAAAAGACTGCATTCGGAACAAGGTATGGTCATTATGAGTTTCTTGTAATGCCCTTTAGACTGACTAATGCACCAGACATGTTTATGGACTTGATGCAGAGGGTATTTAAACCATATCTGGACCAGTTTATTATTGTGTTCATTGATGATATTCTCATTTATTCCAAGACTCAGGAGGAACGTGAGCAACACCTCCGCATCACTTTGCAGACACTGAGAAAGCATTGGTTGTATGCTAAATTCAATAAATGCGAGTTTTGAATAAATGAGGTGAGATTTCTAGGCCATGTGGTTAGTGTAGAAGGAATTTCTATTGGTTCTACTAAGGTTGTGGCAATCATAAACTGGCTAAGACCAACCACAGTGACCGAGATTCGCAGTTTTCTTGGTCTAGCTGGTTATTACAGGAGATTTGTGGAGGGCTTTTCCCGATTGGCTACCCCACTCACAAGGCTGACTTAGAAGAACGTGCAGTTTGTGTAGATCTCAACATGTGAGGATGCTTTCACTGAACTAAAGAAGAGGTTGACTACTGCTCCAGTTTTAGTACTCTCAGAGCCTGGAAATGAGTTAGTGATTTACACTGATGCATCACATTCAGGTTTGGGCTGTGTATTGATGCAGGAGGGTAGAGGGATTGCTTATGCGTCTAGACAGTTGAAGATACATGAGAAAAACTACCCTGTGCACGATTTGCAGCTAGCAGCTGTTGTCTTTGTATTGAAATTGTGGAGGCATTACCTCTATAGAGAAAGGTTCACATTGTACTCAGACCATAAGAGTCTGAAATACTTGTTTGATCATAAAGAACTGAATATGAGACAACATAGATGGTTGGAATTCCTAAAGGATTATGACTTCATACTAGAGTATCATCCTGGGAAAACCAACGTTGTAGCTGATGCATTGAGCCAAAAACGGGTTGAGACCCATGTTGTAGCTTGTCAGATGGCCTAAGAGTGGCGACTTCTAGAGAGCGACTATGATGAGTGTTCTCTCCATGGCTTCATACGTTGATATTTGTGCTTAGATGCATTTACAATTGACAGATTCTCATATTCAGAAGATTAAGGATATGCAGCAGCATGACACTGATCTTAGCATGTATGATTCTTGGGTATATAGTGTAGACCGAGCAGATTGGCTGAGAGGTCTAGATGGTGTCCTGCGATATCAGGGGAGATTATGGGTACCCGTAGATAGAGAATTGAGGGTCGAGTTACTAGAGAAGGCACACAGATCTCAGCATACCATTCACCCAGTCTACTAAACTGTATCATGATATGAAAAGAACAATATGGTAGCATGGGATGAAAAAAAATATAGCTGAGTATGTGCGAAAATGTGAGGTGTGTCAGCAAGTGAAAGTTGAATACCAGAGGCCAGATGCAACCATTGTCCATTCCAGAATGAAAATGAGAGCACATTACTATGGACTTTATCACAGGGCTACCCAGATCTCAGGGTAGATATGATTCCATTTGGGTGATAGTAGATAGAATGACTAAGTCTGCACACTTTCTTCTGATGAACACCAGAGACTTGATTGATAGGCTGAGCAAATTGTATGTGCTGGAGATTGTGAGATTACATGGGGTACCTATTTTTATTGTGTCTGATAGAGATTCGTGATTTACATCAAGTTTTTGGCAGGCCATGCAGACTCGATTTGGTACTCATCTCCGCCTTTGTACAACGTTTCATCCTCAAACTGATGGCCAGACTGAGAGGGTGATTCAGATGCTGGAAGATATGCTTAGATCGTGTATCTTAGAGTTTGGTGGGACTTGGAGTGAAAGTTTACCATTGTGTGAATTTGCTTATAACAACAGCTACCAGGCCAGTATTGGCATGGCACCTTATGACTCCTTGTATGGTAGACTGTGCAGATCTCAGACATGCTGGTATGAGGTTGGGGAATCACAGTTATTGCAGCATAAAGTTGTTGTAGATCACACAAAACAAATCAAGCAAATTAGACAGAGATTGAAAGCTACCCAAGATTGACAAAAGAGTTATTTTGATAACCGACATAGACCTTTAGAGTTTGTAGTAGGTGATCTGGTGTTGCTTAAGGTCTTGCCACGAAAAGGTCAAATGCAGTTTGGGGTCAAAGGAAAATTATCTCCTCGTTTTATTGGACTGTTTAAGGTCTTAGAGAGGATTGGTCCGTTAGCATACATGATTGCTTTGCCTCCTCAGTTAGTCGGTGTTCATAACGTGTTTCATGTTTCTATGCTGAGAAAGTATCACACAAACCCGGCTAAGTATCAAGACCCGACACCTATTCTAGATGTAACACAGTTACAAGTTGGGGAGGATGTTACATATGAAGAGAAGCCCATTCTGATTCTGGACAGGAAGATTCAAAAGTTGAGAAATAAAGAGATTCCTTTGATCAGACTCAAATGACAATTTCATGATAATGAGGAGCAGACCTGGGAACATGAGAACTAGATGAATGAGACATTTCCTGATCTGTTTTCCACTTGAGGTACGTTTCCCCTTATCTGTTAAATTTCGAGGATGAAATTCCTTAAGTTAGGGAGATTGTAACACACCGTAGTTTTAATTATACACCTACGTTGACTGATACGTATATCGACGTGTATACGTACACGTATACATATGTAAGAGTTAAATGTATGTGTATAAGTATACATGAATTAGGTGGATTGTATTATTAAATGCAATAATATCACTAGATTATAAAATATTATATAAATGAACTTGATAATGAAGTCATTTAATGAATGAGGAGTTGTTAAAGTAAATGAATAGTTGAATGAATTAAATTAAGATGGGGAAGTAGGTTTGCGAGATTACATGGGGAGCATGAGATCATTTTTAACACTTATCTTTTATTTTTTAATCTCTATCTCTCCAACTCTTTCTAATGTGAAACAAAACAAAAAAAAAAACATAAGAGAAAGAAGAAAAGAGGAAACGAAGAAGAAAAGAGGAGAAAAAGGGGTGAACGCCTGAATTACGCCAAATTGGGACCCATGGTAACTGATTTTCACTCTATTTCTTCGTTAAATTAATATTTAAGTTAGATGTAACGTTTTTCTCAAAGTAATTTTTTCCATGGGAGCTATTTTACGGTGTTTCTGAAAATTGGGGTTTCGACCCAACTTGAATGAAAATTAGGTAGGAAGGTTGAAAAACACTTCCTAGGCTGTAGGAACCTTAAATATATGGTTAAATTGAATTTATTTGTTAGTTGGTAATTTTTATAGCTGTTAGAAGTTGGATTTGATACTGGATTTCTTTGGAACCCTCAGATTTGATATTGGAGACCTTTGGAACCCTAATAAAACCAGATGAAACTCCGGTGTGAGACTGTAGAAAGATAGGTCTACTAATTTTGGACATTTCGATGTTAAGATCATGATTTTTGGATATGCTTTGATATTTTTAGTAACTAAATATATAGTTTTGGTGAGTAAAATTGACTTTGGTGACCCTCGCGAACATGTAAAACCTCAGTAAAATACTTGTTGAAGGTAGTAGAATGGTAGTATGACTGATTTTACACGTTTCGATGTGGATAGAATAATTTTAAGAATGTCCTACATTTTTAATAAAATTGATATATGTTTCCAGTAGAAAAATAGAATTGAGAATTAGTGAAAATATGAATGGGAAATCTATTTTCACTATTTCTTCTTGTGGAAATATCTAGATTGACAGTAAAAATGGTATAATAGCATTTTCAACTGCTTATGAGTCCTAAATTCAGTTGGAATTTAAATTCATGGAATGTGTATAATATTTTTCAGGTTGCTAAAGTAAGAATTAGTTGTGAATGAGCAAGTCCTAAATTTAGTTGGAATTAGTCCCGAATGAGTGTTATGCGTAACCTCATTGTCAGTAAGATTGTCCTAAAAAGGATTTTAGATACTTGAAATGATTGTGAATTGGGTAATGAGAGGCTGTGGCTACCTTGTAATGACTATACAAGGGTTACACCCACTCTATTACCTTGAAGGAGGGAGATTGTGGATTTCGATGAAAAGTCTGCATTGTTTTATTGCACAAGCATAAACTTTATATTGCTGGCATGTATGTTATCTTTGTTGAATAATGCATGTGTGTTTCATAAATGTTTTGAATGACTTAAAATGCCATGTTTCCCTAAATGCATATGATTGCCGTATCAAGATACTGAGCTTGTTGTGTGCTCACGCCATTCCCTCCAATATTTTAGGTACAAAATCAAAAGGAAGAGAAAAAGCTAGAGAGTGATTGACACTTGATCTAGATTCGTATCTTGTTTATGTGTGTATGCTTGGAGGAATGGGTTATACACATTTTATTTTTCTATGCATAATTATCACCTGACTATGTATATAATATCACATAGATTGGATGGGTTGTATGGTAATGGATTATAGTTGAATATGTTGGTTTGTGAAATACTTGGTGATGATGTATATAATTGTGTGGTTAAATGGTGGATAGGATGGTCGAAATGGTTAGATGCATACATGAGATAAATGAATGAATGAGATGAATATTGTGGATGATTATATATATATATATGTATTGGATTTGATTTGTGGTATATCAAGGAAAATGTGAGATGTCCAAATTTCTGGGGACATGCTTTCAAATTTTTTTGAAAATTGTGTAAAATTTTGTTGAGGCTGACAGTGTATTATATACTGTATACAGGGTATGTGCAGTGTATAGTACACTGCGTCGGTCGTCAGCCTACGGTAGGGGCGTCGTGACAGGTTGTGTACAATATTTAGCGATGTGGCCCGCTCATCCATATTGGAAACATGTTCTTATTTCCTGCCGCTGACCAGGGTTTGGTCTTAATCCCTGGTTTCTTTTTGGGATACCATTTCCTGGATTTGACCCTTGTGGCTTTGGCTTGACTTCTGCTACAACTTGATTTTCTACTTGCTCATTCCGTTGAAATTTCCCTAAATTTCCTAATCCTTGAAACATTAACGGTCTTTTCCTTTTATTCTTCCTATGCTCCTGTTGCTGCCTCTCCTGCTCTAACTGTATGGCCCGATTTATAACTTCTATGTAATCTTTTACTTCAAAAATGAACAATGCTTGCCTTATAAAATTTTTCAACTTTGTCTCTTTCATTTGCTACAGTAGAAAGAGAAAATACTGACAATTTTGTAAACTTTGCAAAATATTCCTGCACCGCCATTTGTCTTTGGTACAATTTGGAAAATTCAAACCTTTCTGCCTTTTTATGGCTTTGGGAAAATATTCCTCAATGAACACGACTTCAAATTCTGGCCACGTCATTTTAGCCACGTCCAAGGTCGGGTCTTCCTTAATCATTCTCCACCAACTGTGTGCAATTCCAACAAGTTGATATGCGAAAAGTGGAATCTTTTTCTCATCCGGTATTCCCATCACTTCAAAAGCTTTCCGAGTTTCGTCTAGCCACTTTTGTGTGGCTTCTGCATCCGATTTTCTATCGAAGGTTAACGGTTGTAGTATTTTAAACTTGGTTATTTGTTTGGTTTGATAATCCTCTTCTACTCTTTCCGCGTTTGCGGGAAGTAGTTGAGTTGTGGCTTGTTGACTCTGCGTTTCTTCCATTCTGAAGTCCACGTAATCCACGAAACATTGGAAAAATCTTTTCATCTCAGTTAGCGGTGGTACCAATGACCCGTTGCCCTTCTCTGGTGGTGGTGGTGGATTGGTTGTGGGTGCTCCACCTAGTGTATTGGCGTCTTCTGTAAATCATTCCAGAGTAAACGTTGTCTTTAATCTCGATGGCTCTGCATCCCCAGGTAACTCACTCCTTGAAGCCTGGAATGAGCCGTTGGTGACTTGGCGTTGCGTTTGTACCAGCATACTGTGGTACAAATAAGATTTGTTTTAGTTTCCTAGTTAGATTATTAGGTTTCCCACCCAGCTTCTAGGTTTAAGGCATAGGGTTTATCGGTTCCGTTTACTGAATATAGGTTTCAAAACAATTAAATCTCATTTGATTTGTTTCACAAGATTATGTATATAAATGCGTTTAAAGTTTATTTGCTAAACTACATAAATTTGTTTGTAAAATAACACTATATTCAGTGAATTGGTACCGATATTATGGTCAAGTTAT
This sequence comes from Paratinospora sagittata, assembly GCA_035771175.1. Classification (NCBI taxonomy): domain Eukaryota; kingdom Viridiplantae; phylum Streptophyta; class Magnoliopsida; order Ranunculales; family Menispermaceae; genus Paratinospora; species Paratinospora sagittata. The sequence goes on from CM069589.1 coordinate 11,885,154, forward strand.
TTCTAAGTTATCGCGGTGTGAATTATAGTTTTTCAAACAAACATCTTAATTGATTGGAATATCAAGCGGATAACAGTTATGCATCAAACTCATACGTCCCATATCATTTGAATTTAAAGATAAAAACTATCAACTAGCTTTTTTCATAATTGCCAAACATGGCCATGGGATGATTTCTCCTCACTCATCTTAATTACAAGTCATACCTGAGATGTCCCATACCATTCCAAGTATGCTCATAATTAAAACTTATGATTCGCCACCACCCCATCAAACATGGTCTCATGTGCACAAGAAAAATTTAAACAAACAGTATTTATTAATGTCTATATTATAGAAGCTAATACAAGCTTAAAATTTTCCTAATGTCTCCTCCGTTAACTCAACCTCTTTGGATCCAAATATGATTTCATCACATTATTTGCTTCTTTGATGCCCTCCAAATGATATTAAAAGTATCAAATGTAATCCTCCTCCTTTATTTTTTAAGGTATTTAGAGAGTGCCACCCAACCAATTTTCTAGAGGAATTTGACCGCTCCTAGATTATCCTCAAAATTCACTTTTTCTCTTTGTTTTTTTTTTTTGTCTAATTCTCATCATTTGATATCTTAGTTCCTACCAATAGGTTTCAAGGGATATAATACTAATCTTTACAATTAATTATAAAATGTATATATTAATATTATTATGTCTTGAAAGCAATTCAAGAATCATAATAATAATACTTCAAAGGTTTTACTTTTTACTTTGAAAGCATATATGTTATATGCATGTATATGTAACTATATGGTAACGTAACATATATGCATATGTATATATGCTTATGCATAGGTCTATTAATATATATATATATATATTTACTTATATCAAAGCTATAAGTAAAAAATGTATAATATTAATATTATTATGTTGGAGGAATCTTTTGCATTTGTTCTTTTTTTTTCTTTTAGTAATCATTGTAATATTTACCCAACCACGTGGTTGGGGTCGTCAATTCCCAGCCCATGTGGCTGGTTACAACCAGCCCACTTTTGTTTTTTTTTTTTTGTGTTAAGCTTATCATGGCTGGAAACTCGGCCATGCGGCTGGATTTGCTCAGCTCGTGCTGGGCATCCAGCTGGGCATCCAGCCTATGGCCGGCATGCTCTCGGTAAATTTTTTTTCACGCTTTTCCTTATCTTTATTGCCGCGCCTTCTTCTTCATCTATCCAGCATCTCCAGCAAATCCAACATTTTTCTTCTTCGATCACTTCCTCTTCTTTTTGTCTTTCATTCTTCACCAACGTCCATCACAATTATAGAGAGAATCACCAAAATCCACGAAAAGTTGTTTTATCACCGATTGCTATCTCCAATTTTCTCTACTACACTTTCTTATTACCTAACTTCTCCGTATTACAGAGTCTAAAATCTACTGCTATGATACCATAAGTTGTCACATATTGAATATTTTCTCATTTTAAAATCTTTTTAAATAGGGATTTGATGGTAAATAGCAACAAGAAAAATATCAGGCTACAACTGTTGTATTCTGCAATCTAACGTTACTTTATTATATGACTTGTGTTTTATAGTACAACCAAGTCATTATCTCACATATGCTATAATTTTTTCATATTTAAAACAAAACTAACACACACGAGTGTCAAACATACTTCAACCTTTATAAACAAGTAAAAGTTGTTACGGTCGACTTATTTGAGTATATTCACAAATATATATTATTTGTTGCTTACGTTCCTGCTATCTTTCATCCACTTTTTCCTTTCCCTTGACACTAATTTCTTGGAGATAAAACTTAAAGGTGAGCTTTATGCCCAGTCAGTCCTCTAGTGGGTTTCCACACTTTAGGCAAATCATCAAAATAAATATTTAAACAGGAATATAACAACAACAATTGCACGCATATGCATATGGAAACTTTGCCAGCAAGTGAATGAAACATTTTAAGAAATCCAAAATGCCCTTGGACTTTTTATTTATTTATCGTCTCGTCCTTTGCTCGGGTGAACGTTCTCGAGAAAATTCTTTCAAAGTAATTTTCGTTATATCCTTTTTCGTATCTAGAGAAACTTCTTTTAGATTAATACCAGTTATGTCCTTTACCAATTTTTTTATCCTTAAACTTTTCCATAATACCAATCTTGTCCTTTGGTCCTTTTCTATCTTTTTTGGTGAAAATGTTACAACTGCCGCCAACTCCAAATCATGAACGAGGTAGTTCTCTCATGCACTTTCAAATGTCGGGATGCATACGCAACAACTTTGTCGTCCTACATTAGAACACAACCCAATTCTGCATGAGATGCATTGATATAGATCACAAACTCTTTTCCACATTTAGGAAGTATCAAAACAGGTGCGGTAGTGTCACACCCCGTCTCATTGATTCAGTGCGAGATGCAACTGTTAAGGCATCTAGTGCTAAAATCACTCGATTAGAGTTGCACACATAGAAGCATAGCGGCCCACAATAACAATAATACAGTGAAAACTATTAAGGAAAATACTATTATATTGACAACTTAGAGTTTGTTAATTATTACATTCCTATATAGCCAAAAAAAAAAGACAACAGAAAAATAACAAGGGCGAAGCCCCTACAAAGGTACCAAAATAACAAAAGAGAAGTAGTCCAAAGAGAGGCGCTTAGAAGCCTGGAACCACCACCACCATAGTTAGACCGATTTGACAGGACCTGGGGAGAGTACATACACAAAAGTCTCCACATGGACCGGGTTTGGCCATAACCCCCGGAATAAATCCACCCTAACCCATCTTAATTCCCTAGAAAGATTAGGAACGGGGTGAGTGTTACGGTCAAACCGCAAGCGTACGGTGTAAAGTTATAATATATACCGATGAGATATCGGGTTACACTCACACTAAATACCACGTTTACTAACTTCAACTTTATTTAGAAAATCAGATTTGAGTGATTAAGTGAAATAAATAAACAACTAGAAAGCAAACTAAACATGCAATAGAAATAGGTAGAAAATCAAAGATAGAATGGTCTAGAGGTTCGATATCACCTTACTCTCAACTATGCCTTTATATATTTTATCATTAAATCAGTTCTTTCGTTTATAAGTAGGAAATCCTAACATTTCTAATTCCCTCTTTTGGAGCATCAATTAGAACATATTATTGTTGTCTAGGTTTAACTCTTTCGATGAAAACTAAAGCCAACAATAACTCATTAAGATTTATGATTTTCACCTAACGACTTCAAAGGTTCTCGATCTCCTTTTGAGTCTCACGATAACCGAAGTTATATTTTTCAAATTCCAACCCAAGGTACCCTCTTTTGGAGCATCTACCTCGAGTTTATGATCATCTAATCCGTGGCCAAGGGATCAAAAACATTAAACACAGGAAAATATAAATAAACTAAAGAAACTTCATTAACAATAATCAATCAATAAAACTAGATATAGTATCAAGCTTGGATCAATCTATACCTCTAGAAAGAGGATTCAGTTCATAATTAGAAAGATAAAAGCATGAAATAACATGATGAACATAAATCTAAAACCATAAAAACAAAGTAGGAGGAAGGGAAAGTGTTGGAGATTCTTCAATGATCTTCAATAATGCTTTTCTCCTCGCTTCCAGATCCTAGCCATTTTCCATGCTCTTCACAATATTTTCTCCTCTCTTTGATGCCTTCAAAACCCTATACAATGGTCTTTATATAGCTACAAGTCCATAGGAAGTCATCCAAGAGAAGTCCAAGTCGAATTAGGAAAGTTTGCAACAAAATTAGAAAGTTTCTAATTCTAAATCGTACATCTTCCTTCTTCCTCTCCATTTTTCTTCTTATTTTCTACTCCAAATCAACCTCACAACCCTTCCATCTTATATTATTTCAAGTAAGGAATCCATAGAAACAAACCACATCTAATTCGTAGTTGAATTGAGAAAGTTATGACCAAAATAAAAACGTTGCGCAATTGCCTTTTGCGGAGCGCCACGACGCTCATAACTTCTTTTTGGGCGTTTTTTCCTTCCTTCTTGTGGACTTGGCCAATTTTCTCCCACTTCTTGACTTGAGTTCTTCATGAATCATCATCTAGGCTTCTCATATGTTGTGTCCATCATTCATGCTCACTTCCACACATCTAAATACTTACAAAACAATGCAAAACAAGTAATTAGCATCCTCAAAACATAAATTGATCCAACATATAAACTAACAAACCGAAATCATGCATAAAACCCAATTTATTCCTAAACTAACAAATACATCAAAACTAACATAAACACACTAAACTATTGCATAAATCATCCTAAAACACACCTAAAACATGCTATAAAACCTATCTAAATATGCAACTATCAAATATCCCCAAACTTAGGACTTTGATCATCCCGAGCAAAGGGAAAACAAAACTAAAAAATAAATCAATCAAACTACCATCCTAATCTCAAAAAAATTAAAAATTTGATTCAAAATATCATACAAGATCATCATTATGGCCTCTAAGAGCATGTTAAAAGATAATAACTCATTGGAAAGTTTCAAGAGTGTTAGAGATATCTAGATTTTCAATCCAACTTCTAACCTAACCTCGTCTTCCATTCTCAAACACACCATCATATAGTTAATCTCATAAAATCATTCATGAAATTCATAGACAAGTGCAAGCAAGTATGAAGCATAAGTGATCTCAAATAAATATATATAAAGTGAATCCCATAGGCAAATCTTTCATACCACTCTCCACTAATGTAAATCACATTCCATTTAGAATCAATAGGTCTTTCTTAGGTTATAATGTATGACAAAGGTTCAAAGGTAGGAAAAATTAAAACAATTTATGCTCAAAACACCCTAAACACTTTGATCTTTTACAAACATCCACAACATTACATTTAGAACCAAAAAACCCCAATTTTAGCACATGTCACGACGCCCCTGACGTAGGCTGATGTCATGACCGACACAGTGTACTATACACTGTACATACGTAATACCTTAGGTTTGCACAAAAAAAAATTTAGTTCGGGCACAACACCTGAATGTTCGGGCGCCTACCCGAACGTTCAGGTGCATTTTTCCTATTTAAAGACCCCTCCCCCCTCCTCATTTCTCACACCAAAATCACTCCTCCTTGTGATTTTCCTTATCTCTTTCACTCATTTTGAGTTTTTGTCTTCTCTTTTGAGACTCTCTTTTCGAGACTCTCTGTGCGGTGCAACGCGGTTATGCCCAGGGGAAGGCGCCAGTTTTCAAAGGAGTTTTTATCTGAAGATGGGGAATGAAACATAGGTTTTCGTGTCTTATAACTTTTATTAAAGTTTACATTCATTTATCATTATGTCTACTATTCATTTACACTGCATTATTGTAATGTTAATACTGTTATACTTATGCCTGTGTATTTAGAGTTCATGTATTATACTGTTGTTATACCAGATTAGTGGTCAATCTGGCTCAACCAGACTTAGTTTTGTCCTTAGTAACTTTAAATAGTGAACGAGAGGTAGCGTGTTGCTCTAGACGATTGGTATTTAAGTAGACCTCGTGTCTCACCTCTCAACTGGAGACTGATTTAGTTGGTCTTATTTGAAAGCTATCAGCTTATATAAGTAATACTGAATGTTCTAACCTTGCACGTAGTGATACCGACCCTGATAAGGATCACCAGACGTTGCCAAATCATGTCTAAATATTAAGTAAAGACCGGACTAGTTCATGCATTAGCATCATACATAGCACCACCTAGGGACGTATGTGATTTATGATTCATAGAATATTTAGAAGCGATGCTCGCTATTCATTATATTTCTCTGGAGATGGACGTACAATGAGAACCTGGCTAGTCCTGGGGAGGGACATCTGTACGTGAATCTAGAGCGTCGTTCCTGAGGAGGGACGTACAATGAGAACCCGACTACTCCTGGGGAGGGACATCTGTACGTGAACTCAGGCAATGTACAACCATCAAACCAATACGAGACGGTATCATGCATACATGCGTATTGGATTGATTATGATGCTTTGATGTGTATTTAAGATATTTGATTATGAAGTTTGCTTTATTAATTGTTATATTTACGAACTATTTTACCCACTGAGCGTGTAACTCACCCCGTTGTTATCCAATTTTTCACAGGAGATTAGGGTGGACTAGGTGCAGGTTTTGTTGGGCCCACATTTTGTACCCTTTGTATTAGTCATTGGGGATTTTTGGGAGAATGTTCCCTTAACTATTTCATATACAAATATATTCTGAAATTAATGAAATCAGACTTGTACTTAATCGTGTTTCCGCGTACTCAGTTATTGTTATAATGCATTCGCGCCCCGACCGTGAGTGTCCCGTCGGTTTAGGCGCGTCCGGGCGGGGTGTGACATTTAATGGTATCAGAGCGTAAGGTCCACGACCCGCCCAAGTCCACCAAATTAGGGGAAGAAATTATTAAATATATATATATCTCTAGAACTATATATATATGAATTATATATAGTTGAGATTTATATTAAATATATATCTAGAAAACTATATAGTTTTTTTTATATAGTTTTGATTTATATATATATATATATATATAGTATGAAAACTATATATAGAGTTCATGATTAAATATATATATCTATATATCTATGTATATATGAGATATATATATCATATTGCTAATGGAAAATGTGGATTAAATGATGGCATAAACATCAAGAGAAAAATAGAAAATATTGTCCAACAGACAAAACATAAATCTTAAAAATGCTAGGAATATATTTTGTCTTTCACAAGTTTATTTTCTTTTCAGCAAAATAATGGCCTCAAGTGAAGGAACGACTTCCGGCAGTAGGGAACTCATTCCCACCAGACTTAAGGAATTGTCCAAAAGGGAGGTTATGACTATGAGGAGTATCGACAATAAAGATCTCCGTCTCCGCCGATCCTTTACGAAAAACTCGCAACACTGGGTGGTTAAACATAACAAAAGTTGAGGGTCACGTCTCTTACAACTTGATGAAATCCTTCTACGAAGCCATGTATTGCGTAGGACTTCAAGAAGATGGGATTAGCCCTGTTTTGGAGACAGCGGTCAGGGGAATGAAGATTTCTATCAACGTCGAAATTATTGCGTGACTTATGGAGATTCCGATTGAAGATAAAATCATTGATCCACACGAACCTCGGACAGTTGCAGAGATCGCGGAGTCCAACGAACAGTTGTTCAATTCCCTCGCCAAAAACTCGTACACCCAATCAATGTACGCCCACCTCCAAAACAATCTCCTTAAACCACCTCTTGCTGCCCTTGGAAAGATCGTATTCGGAAACATCTTGCTGGAAAAGGTGACTAGAGGTGCTATGTCAAGGGCTCAACTTCTCGTGCTATATTGCATAGTGAAAAAAATTAAGGTCTCCTTACCTCACATCATCATCCAACAAATGTTGTGGGTGATTCAAAACCCTTTAAGGAAGGAACTCCTCAGCTACGGAGTCCTGATCATGAGGATGCTATACAAGGCAAATGTCAAAACTTTTGATGAGTCTTTGAAGCAGATAACTGAGGCGGTTACAACATCCTTTATCTTCAAGATATTTGTCACAAGTGGAGGGGTAACTGACAAGGAAGTATTCGGCGTGACTTTAGGAGGAACTAGCACAAGAATTAGAGACGAAAATGGACGTTGTTACCGAAAAAGTCGACGCAAGATTCCTGTTAGGGAGGTACCAAATGACGAGCCAAATCAGAACCCAACGTCAAACCCAGCCTCGAAAAATGATCCAACCGAGGACCTGTTCTCTAAGGAAGATTTATTTGCCAACCTAAATCAACCTCAACCAAATAAGGATAGACAAGAAGTTCTAGCAAATCCACCTTCCTGGAACATGCCAACTCATGGCAATACTACGTACCAAAGGTTTCCAACTCCTGAAGTACCGTATCGTCCAGTTCCACAAGTTCCTGTGAACTAACAACAACAAAATTTTGTGGCACCAAATCTTGGAGGACAGAACATCCCAATGAGCCCATTGTTTCAAGACTTTTTAACCCAAACATATCCAAATGTCCAAGGGGTTCCAGTTAGGGAATCCCCGTACAGTCAAAACAATTGCCCCACACCTATGAGTCAACCGTACGGCCAATACTTTCCACCAATGCCTACGGCCTACCCTCCACCTATGGGACAGTCTTCCCATCAACCATCGATGGGGCAATCGACTAACCCATTCGAACAGTTAAATGTGATCGTAGCTAGCATTGCTCGAATAGAGGAGACTCAAATTACTTTGTTAACACGTATGCAAAACGTCGAAGAATAACGAGCAAATTCTCAACCTTCTTCTAGAAGTCTTTCTGTACCTAGCAGGAGGTTTAGAAGGAGCAGTAGTAGGCAGGAAAATCAGGAATGATCACTGGCATTGTAAAAATTTATTTTATATATGAATGAAATGTTTTGTTTAAGACTATCTTTGGTGGGCCAACTTACAACCATTCTTTCTTTCGTATCACTAACTTTGGAGTGGTATGGGACACAACAAAATTGGAGGATACTAAATAAAATATGGAAGTAAGAAAACCCATGACCTTGTGTAAAAAGAAACATTTGGAGAAAGTTGCATTACTAACATTATCACAAAGTTTACACGGTATGGGACGAGTAAACTTGGACGATACTATTAGTGAACTACTATTCAACCTATGTTTTATAAAGACCGTGTTCATACAACTTAACTTGGTTGACACCCTTATTACCAAATTCATGTGGTATGGGACACACGAATTTGGATAATAATTGAAAAGACTAAGTGAAAGAGTTTGAATACATAAGATTGCGATATAACGTTAGATCAGGATACGTACCGAGGAAAATCTTAGAATTTTTATGACTTGTATGGATTTTCAATGAAATATATATGTATGTTCACAAAAACCAGAACCAAAATATTTGAAATACTTGCAAAGTTTTATACTTATTATATAAACATTCTAACCTTGTTTTTTCTCACCATGGCCAAACATACGAGGCACATAAGATTCTTTGATTCCTCAGCAAAAATGTTACACTATACTTAGAAAAATAGGTCATTTTTATTGCAGTACTCTCGAAATTGTTGCTAAGAATACCATAACATTATACTTGGCTACAGTTCCTAAATCATGGTTTTATTTTCTCCTTGCCAGTGAGAAAATGCAAACCAAGAAAAGAACAAGGCCACGTACTGTCCGTCCAGCCGAGGAGGCACCTCTTGAGATACAGAACCAGGAACTGCCGCCTCCAACGACAGAACAGGCCACACTCGACACTGCCACTACGTCTGGGCAGGCAGTGCCACCCCAACCCACACCCTTTGCCATGCCTTCGAGTATGGAAGTCTTCTTTGCCGAATTTATTGAGGCGATGAAAGTAACTGTTCAGACGACCGTTCGTGAAACCGCGACAAATCAGGTTGTCACTGTTCAGGTACCTGTGAGATCTGGGTCGGAGACTCAAACCGACCAGATTACTAAATACAAAAAGCTACAATCTCATACTTTTGCTAGCACCATTGATGCTGAAGAGGTGCAGAAATGGCTGGATGAGTCAAAGAAGGTTCTCGAAGCAATGAGAGTCGATGACGCTCGAAAGATTCCACTTGCGACCTACCAACTTATTGGTGTAGCAAATACATGGTGGATAACAGTAAAGGAGGACCCAAGGGTCAACACTACGGACATGACTTGGCAACAGTTTGAGTCACTGTTTATTGATGAGTACTTCCCTGGCGCTGTGAAGAGGCAGAAGCATCAGGAGTTTCGCCAAACTATACCAAGGCGGCATGACAGTCAGGGAGTACGCTGGCAAGTTTAAAGAATTATCGGTCTACTTTTTCTCCACCATCTTAACAGAGCATGATAAGACTGAGAAATTCTACAATGGCCTTCGTCCTGATATTCGACAAGCCTTGTCGATCTTGGATCTAAAGATTTACAGGGAGGTCGTTGATAAGGCCATGAGTTTTGCGCAAGAGAAGATTGTGCAGGAGCAGAAACTGAATAGGGGAAAACAGCTTGCAACGTTTTTCCAACAGGGCTTGCAACAGGGCAACAAGAAGAAGTCTTACTATAATCAAATCCCAACCCTCCCAGCCCCTGTTAAAAAGAATGAGGCCACGACACCTGCGGCTGAACCATCTAACCCTGGCCATCAGGGTTTTCGCAATCATGGTCGAGGAGGTCGTAATGGTAGGGGTGGCTGTCGAAACGGCAATGGCAGAGGTGGTGGTGAGCACCACAATCAGCATGGCCAACAGAACCATCAGCAGCAGAGGTTGACGTGTTACAACTGCGGCCAGCAGGGCCATGTAAGAAATGTCTGTCCGCACCTTCAGCAACCTATTCCCGTTGTTCCAGTCCAACAAGCACCACCTGCTGTTAATGCCCAACCCAGGCAGAACTAGGGGCAACGGAACCAGGGCAGAGCATTTGCTATCGCTCAACAACCCCTCCCAGACAACAATGTAGTCGAAGGTACATTTTCCTTGTTCAATACAATGGTGCATGTCTTGTTCGATTCGGGTGCTACGCATTCTTTTATATCGTCTGCATTGGTAAGACATTTAGGGTTGCATCCTGAACCCACATAAATCACAATCCATGTCACATCACCTTTAGGATCTAGTATTGACGTGAGTTTACAGTGTTCTCGATGTGAGCTTTGAATGGCAGAACAAATGATATATGCAGATCTTTTTGTGATGGACATTGAAGACTTCGACATCATCCTTGGCTTGGACTGGCTCGCACCACTGAATGCAAAGATCGATTGCATGAAGAAGCAAGTTCAGCTAACCTTGCCCACGGGGGACTTCGTCAAGATTAAGGGAACAAGAAAATGGATACACAACTCGACTGTTGCACTTCTCAAGGCACAACTTCGAGCTCTACCCCTTGGTGATGAAAATGAATCACTAGCATTGTACCCACTCGAAGTACACGACGTCCCGGTAATATCCGAATTCCCAACAGTTTTTCTAAATAACCTTCTTGGTCTACCTCATGTTAGGGAATTTGATTTTGAAATCAGTTTCATACCTGGGACTGGGCCTATCTCAATTCCACCATACAGAATGTCAAATGTCGAGCTAGTCGAATTGGACAAACAACTAAAGGAATTAGAGAGTAATGGTTTCATCAGAAAAAGTTCATCACCCTGGGGCGCTCCAGTTATGTTTGTTCGCAAAAAGGATGGTTCGTTACGACTCTGCATCGACTATCGCAAGCTGAATAACGTCACCTATAAGAATATATACCAGTTGCCCAGGATCGATGACTTGTTCGACCAACTTAGAGATGCCAAATACTTCGTTAAGATTGATTTACGATCCGGTTATCACCAACTCCAAATCCGAGAGTCGAACATTACCAAGACGACATTTAAAACTCGGTACGATCACTACGAGTTCTTGGTCATGTCGTTCGGTCTAACAAATGCACCTGCTGCATTCATGGATTTGATGAACCGCATCTTTAGGTTATACTTGGACCGACTTGTGGTGGCTTTTGTGGACGATATCTTGATATATTCCTCAACCGAAGAAGACCATAAAATACATCTGAAGATAGTCCTCCAGACCTTGAAAAGCCACCAATTGTATGCAAAGTTGAGTAAGTGCGAATTTTGGGCGAAGCGAGTTCAATTCCTAGGCCATGTGGTTTCAAGCAATGGCATTAAGGTGGTCCTTCTAAGGTTGAAACAGTTTTAAACTGGAAGCAGCCTACCACTGTTACTCAGATTAGGAGTTTTCTTGGTCTGGCTGGCTATTATAGACGCTTCATCAAGGACTTCTCAAAGATTGCTGAACCTATGACAAAGCTCACTCGGAAAGACGTGCGATTCATCTGGAATCCCGCCTGTGATACATCATTTCAGGAATTGAAGAAGTGCCTCACGACGGCACCAGTACTCATCATTCCAAGAAATGCACTTGGCTTTTCACTATACATCGACGTCTCTCTCCAAGGCTTAGGTGCCGTACTATTGCAAGAAGGCCAAGTTGTCGCATATGCCTCGAGGCAACTGAAGATTCATGAGGGCAATTACCCAACACATGACTTGAAACTTGCAGCTATCGTATTTGCACTGAAGCTATGGTGTCATTACCTATACGGTGAACGGTTTGAGGACTTCACGGATCACAAGAGTCTTAAGTACATCTACGCCCAGATAAACCTCCACCAAAGACGATGGTTGAAATCCTTAAAAGATTATAACTTTCAACTCCAGTACCATCCCAATAAGGCCAATGTTGTGGCTGATGCCCTGAGTAGAAAATCTTATGTTGCTTGCACTCTTAATTTCGAAATGGGGAAGTTGGCTACAGAGATGGAAAATTTTAACCTACAACTGATCGAGGAGGGAACAAGATCACAATTTTCTTAATTATCAGCCAACTCTGAACTGGTTCGAAAGATTTTAGCAGCTCAAGCCAACGACCCTATGTTAACGGAGAAATGCGAACTTCTACTCAGCGGATAGGACCTTCCTCACTGGTCGGTCTCTGAAGATGGGACCGTTTTTTTATAAAAAACGTCTCTATCTATCGAACGATCCTGAGGTTCGGAAAGAAGTGCTCACTGAAATGCACTGTTCGAGGTTCGCTATGCATCCTGGGGGTGACAAGATGTACAAGGATGTCAAGCGGCAATTCTGGTTTTCTGGAATGAAGAAGGCGATTGCACAGTTCGTTGCTCGATGCCTCTTTTGCCAGCAAGTTAAGGTAGAACGAAGACTTCCCTCTGGACTTTTCCAACGTTACCTATTGGAGAATGGAAGTGGGAGAACATCGTAATGGATTTTTTTACGACCTTGCCTCGAAATAATAAAGGGCAAGATGCTATCTGGGTCATCATTGACAGATTTACAAAGTCTGCACACTTTTTGCCAATAAAGTTCACGGAGAACCCCGCCAAACTTGCCGAACTATATGAAAGAGAGATCGTACACCTCCTTTGCATACCACTCATGATCGTCCTGATCGAGGCCCTCGATTCACAACAAAGTTTTGGCAAAGCTTCCAGAGTAGAATGGGCTCTAAGATCACCATGAGCACAACCTTTCACCCTCAGACTGATGGGCAGTCAGAGCGTCTTATCCAAATCTTGGAAGACATGTTATGTTGTTGCATTTTGAACTTTAATGACGGATGGGCAAAATACTTACATTTAGCTGAGTTTGCATACAACAACTACCAAACTAGTATCGACATGGCACCATACGAGACTCTCTATGGTCGCCCTTGCAGATCTTCGGTATGCTGGTTAGATATGGCAGATCGACCGCAGTTGGGCCCTGAACTAGTTCAAGAGACTTCTGAGAAGATCACACTAGTAAAGGAGTGACTTCGTGTTGCACAAAGTCGAAAGAAGAGCTATGCTGACAAGCGGATGCAGCCTCTAGAATTTGATAAGGAGGACTTGGTTTTTTTAAAAGTTCAGCCCACAAGAGGTGTCAAATGCTTTGGGATCAAAGGAAAGCTCTCCCCACGGTATATCGGTCCATTTCAGATCATTAAACGTATTGGCAAACTTGCTTATCGTCTGTCCCTTCCATTGTCCACGTCTAAGGTTCATGACGTTTTTCACGTATCCATGCTTCTAATGTATCGTCCTGATCCTTCGCATATCATCCCTCTAGTCGAGGTTTGGGTTGAGGAAGGAAATAGGTATCAGGAGAGAGCGATACAGATTTTGGATAGAAAAACTCAAGAACTAAGGCGACGTAGCATACCACTTGTGAAGGTGCTCTGGGATCACCACGACGTAGAAGAAACAACATGGGAACTAGAATCAACTATTAAACAGAAATACCCTGAATTGTTTTCTAGTAATAACTGATGATGCGATACATTGTACTATTTCACTTATCAATAAAATGATGAAACTTGAAATATCTTAATACATCGTTTCACTTGAATAACTATGCAGATGTCTGAAAATAATATCGATGGACATAGTGACGCACACACGCAATGGCCTCCTTGGCCACCTGTGGCGACTCTTCCAGGATCTGAGTCTAGTCACAACTACATTGCAACACCAACTCCATCACCGCACAGACAACGATCCTTATCGCCAGAGCGCGCATGACTTTTTCGTAACAATTTTACCCAAAACAATCTTTTGCCCTCATCTTGGCAAGATCTTCTACCAAAATTGCCAGGCGGCCTGATTCGAGCAACAACACGAAAAAAACATCCCACTGCTCAACCTACCTCCCCCTTAAACGATGCGACCAGTGACCTACACCACCATCTGTTAAGCAAAGGTTGGAATCTTCTGAGGATGAATCCGACTCCATTTGCTCTCCATGGTTTCATGATGTTGAGGATTCCATCGGCCACAGTGCCATTCAGGGACCATACAGGCATTACCCTGAACTAGCAAACGATGACAACGACCGTGAATCTCATGCAGATAACTATCATGATTACTTGGACTGATTTCGAGGGCAAAATCCTTTTAAGGGGGGTAGAGTGTAATACCCTAGGTTTGCACACAAAAAACCCCTCCCCCCTCCTCATTTCTCGCACCAAAATCACTCCTCCTTGTGATTTTCCTTATCTCTTTCACTCATTTTGAGTTTTGTCTTCTCTTTTGAGACTCTCTTTTCGAGACTCTCTGTGTGGTGAAACACCGTTCCGCCCGGGGAAGGAGCCAGTTTTCAAAGGAGTTTTTATCTGAAGGTGGGGAACAAAACATAGGTTTGCGTGTCTTATAACTTTTATTAAAGTTTACATTCATTTATCATTATGTCTACTATTCATTTACATTGCATTATTGCGTATAATGTTCATACTGTCATACTTATACCTATATATTTGGAGTTCATGTATTATATTGTTGTTATGATTAGTGGTCAATCTGGCTCAACCAGACTCAATCTTGTCCTCAATAACTTTAAATAGTGAATGGGAAGCAGCGTGCTGCTCTAGACGATTGATAATTAAGTAGACCTCGTGTCTCACCTCTCAACTGGAGACTGATTTGGTTGGTCTTATTTCAAAGCTATCAGCTTATACAAGTAATACTGAATGTCCTAACCTTGCACATAGTGATACCGGCCCTGATAAGGATCACCAGACGTTACCAAATTCTGTCTAAATATTAAGTAAAGACCGGACCAATTCATGCATTAGCATCATACATAGCACCACCTAGGGACGTATGTGGTTTATGCTTCATAGAATAGTTAGAAGCGATGCTCGCTATTCATTATATTTCTCTGGAGAGGGACGTACAATGAGAACCTGGCTAGTCCTGGGGAGGGACATCTGTATGTGAAACCAGAGCGTCGTTCCTGAGGAGGGACGTACAATGAGAACCCGACTACTCTGGGGAAGGGACATCTGTACGTGAACTCAGGCGATGTACAATCATAAAACTAATATGAGACAGTGTCATGCATACATACATATTGGATTGATTATGATGCTCTGATGTGTATTTAAGATATTTGATTATGAAATTTGCTTTATTAATTGTTATATTCAAGAACTATTTTACCCACTGAGCGTGTAGCTCACCCCGTTGTTATTCAATTTTTCACAGGAGATTAGGGTGGATTGGGTGCAGGTTTTTTGGACCCACATTTTGTACCCTTTATATTATTCATTGGGGATTTTTGGGAGAATGTTCCCTTAACCATTTCATGTACAAATATATTTTGAAATTAATGAAATCAGACTTGTACTTAATTGTGTTTCCGCGCACTCAGTTATTATTATAATGCATTCGTGCCCCGTCTGTGAGTGTCCCATCGGTTTAGGCGCGTCCGGGCGGGGTGTGACAACATACCCATATACAATATACAATACACTGTAAGCCTAAACAGACATGCACAATAATTCCCCAATTTTTTAGAAATTTTGACAGCATCTCCCCATAAAATGGACATTTCACACTTTTCCCTGATATACCACAAATAAAACCATATATATATATATGTATACTCATCCACAATATCCATTCATGTCATTCATTCCACAATAAATAATTCTCCCAATATCACAGGCATTTCATAACCCAAATTATCAAACCAAAATCCATGTTCCCATACAACCCATCTATATGATAATATATATATATATATATATATATATATATATATATATGAAAATAAAGAAAATATAATCCATTTCCTTCGCATATACGTACATCATCTAAGTAGAAATCTAAAGCACGTATCTACTCTCGTGCTTTTCCTTTTTCCTTTGATTATGTACCTGAAATATTGAAGGAAATAGAGAGAGCAAACAACAAGCTCAGTGAATATATCTCTTGATATGTCAATTATATGCATTTAGGGAAACATGACATTTAAAATCATTCAAAACATTTATGAAACACACATGCATCATTCAACAAAGATAACATACATGTCAACAATATAAATTTCATGATTTTTTAAGAAAATAATGCATCATTTTCAACTAAAACCACAATCTCCCTACTTATCGTAATGGAGTGGGTATGAACTCCTTATTATACACCGATAAGGAGCCTACGTTCGAACCCACATTACTCAATTCACAGTCATTTCAAGGATCTCCAATCCTTGTTAGGACAGTCCTACGGTCAATGAGGTTGCGCAAAACTTCATCCGGGGCTAATTCCTAACGAAATGACAACATATTTCATGCTCCAAATGCTAAAATAATTTATAAATGCAAGTCAAAATACAAGGCAATAGTACATACATAACATGTTTAAATTCAAACATTTTATATATATAAAATGTCATACAAGAACCAGAATCAAGAAATATACTCACAATGATTTGCCAAACATTTTCTAACCCAATATTCTTTACATATTCCAGTACAAGCTATCCATTTGAACACTTTCAAATCACCATTCCAACACCAATCATTCCCTGATCCAGTCACAAATTTCAACCCAATTTCTGTACATAAGACAATTGAACATAATTCGATCCCAATTCTAGCAAAGCACACGTAAACAAATAATTTCTATCGTTACTACACTTTAACCCATAGTTACATCACAACACCTCAATTGTGTGCTGTCCACATTCACAAATCAATATTAACTTTTCAATTCACATATCTGATATTTCAACCCAATTTGAGTCGCATACATAACAAGAACTCTCCAATACTGTTTCGACAAAGAACAGTGAAAATAATTATTTCATACCATCATAATAAATTTCTAGTTCATAGTACTTATTTAAGCACTTAATTTTAACTTTCAATGCTCATAATTAACTTCCAAGATTCCATTTCGCTCTAAAAAGTTCATGAGATGTCTCAAATGTTTTCTACCACCTCATATAATATTGTTAAGGTGAAAGAATAGTATAAATAGGCTTTCTAGCCATATTTCCACTAATTTTCAATTTCATTTTTCTACTGAAAACATATATCAATTTTATTAAAAATATAGGACATTCCTAAAATTATTCTGTCTACATCGACACATGTAAAATTAGTCATACTATCATTCTACCACCTTCAACAGGCATTTTACTAAGGTTTTACACATTCGCGGAGGTCATGAAAGTAAATTTTACTCACAAAAATCATATATTTAGTTACTAAAAATATCAAATCATATCCAAAAATCACAATCTTTGTATTGAAACGTCCGGAACTCAGTTCTCTGTGATTCTATGGTCTCAACCCTGAGTTTCACTGGATTCCAATTCCATTTTATTCACTAGAAATAATCACAGTATTGGTTATTGGAGACATGTATAATTGTACTAAAATTGTCAAACGGTCTTAAAAAATAATGAAATTAGCATCGATGGACTCATAACAGTCCATTCTACCATTCTATAGCATTAAACTGGAGTTCCATCGGGTTTTAATATGATTCAAAAGGTCTCCAATATCAACTCTAACTTCTAACAGTCATAAAAATTCTAAATGAACAAATAAATGAAATTTAACCACATATTTGAGACTTCTACAGTCTAAGAAGTGTTTTTCAACCTTTCAAACAAATTTTCATTCAAGTCGGGTCAAACCCCAATTTCAAAAATACCGAAAAACGGCTCCTATAACAAAAATTACTCTGCTAGAATCGCCATACACTAGTTAAAGATCAATTTCATGACGAAAAATAGCAAATATAGCTTACCAACACGTCAGATTTGGCCGCAAAACGTAGTTTTTCCTCGTTGCTCCTTTTCTTTCTCTTACTGTATGTCTTCTCTTCTTCTAACTTTTCCTTCTTTCTTTTATTTTTTATTACATTAGAAAATGGAACAAAAAGCTTAAAGATAAGCTCATTTGATTTTTAATGATTCCATGGTCCTCATGCTACATATTAACCAACTCCTCCCATAATTTAATCAATTTAATTCAACTCCATTTCATTACTCCACTCATCTTACTAGTTAATTCATTAAATCATTTAATCATCAATTCATTTTACTTATTTAATTAACCAAACTCATTCAACTAATTAAACTTATATTATTCATTTAATAATTTGATTTATTTGCTCATACCCCTTAGATATAACATGTATTTTCATATACGCGTATATTTGGCTTCTGCATATAAAATATGCGTATTATACATCTCGATATATGCGTAAGTCAATGTATGCATTTAATTAAATCTACGGGGTGTTACAACACATATATCCCCTCTTTAAATATTTAATCTTTTCATTTCATTCCCCATTGTTTTGTTTGCTTGTTTTCTTATTTTCAAAGAACAACTACACCCCCAAACTTATTTCTTTTCATAATCATGGGCATAGCATTCCTTTATTCTCTTTTTTCATTTTCTTTTCTTTTTCAATAAAACTCATAAGCAAACTTCTCATTTTCTTTTCTTCTTTGTCACCCTTTTTCTTCACTTTTCTTTGCCATTGTTCTTTCATGCAAATAATAACACTCCAACATGATCAAAGTGTATAAGGTATATAGGTTGAAAAACAGAGAAATTAAACATGATAAGCTCAAATTTTCTGATGTATAGGTAACAAAGAAAAGGATATTCAGCTCAAAGTGGGAACTATAGGTATAATAAAAAGTAAGGTAGGCTATTTGGCTCAAACTTATTCAAACATGGCCTAAATCATTTTTCTCATGGCATGCTCTCTAGGATTTCGCCTCAAGTGATAATCAAACTTGTTCTAGGATTTCTAGAGATCTAATATATATAACTTTACATGCACAAATCTAATCCAAACAAATCATGATTCCACAAAATCAACCATACTAGACATGTAGAGAATTTTCAACAAAACCAAGTTCAAAGTTGAATCAAGCACACAGACTTATAAATTACTCTTTAGAGTTATGTTCATATACATGTTCTCTTATCATTGGCCATTCAGAAAAATAAAATAAAATTAGAATCAAATCAGAATTTGTAAGATCATAGGATATCCTAACCTAAAACTACCACATCTTTACCATAACAAGTAAAAAAAATCAAAACTCTCCCCCCAAACTTAAAACAATCATTGTCCTCAATGCTTTACAATAAAAACATAAATAGAGAATGGATGAAAGTAAAATAAGGAGAGGTTTAGAAAACCCCCTTGAACCCAAAGGTTGAAGTTTCCACATAAGCTCTTTATCCTCTTCATGTAGCTTGCATAAGAACCCCCAAACTTGATCTAGAACCTGGGAAAAAGATAGCAAACAAAATGTCATTGGCAAAGATAGAATTCTAAACAACTAAATAAACAAAATAAAGAAATAAAAATAGAAAACATAAAAGTAACCCATGGGTTGCCTCCCAACAAACACTTAGTTTAAAGTCCTTAGCCCGACTTCTTCTACTCACTTAAATCGAGTATGTTTCCTTATTATTTTCAGCATCCTCCCATCTTCCTCATTTTTTAGCATTAATGGCGGCGGACTTGTGCACTTCTCCCATAAAAATTCATACGAACGATCCTCAAATAGAAACACAAAGTCCGATGAAGCGTCACTCTTATCTAACAGAGGAATGTCATCGAAATACTCAAATGGTGCTTTCTAAATGTTTATGCATTGATTTTCAAGCACCTCTAAATGGCTTTGAACATCATCAGCAACCTCCTCAACTTTAACTTGTATTCCTTGAGCAAACGGATCCTCAAAATCAAAAAGCATACTTTGTGACATCCAAACACTCTTCCACCTTGGTAGGCACCACATCAACATATGGTATCATAAGATCGCCTGATTGCACATCCCTTGGCACCTCTTGATCACCACACTCAAGTACATCCACCGGTTGAGTATTCATCTCTTCTCTTCTGGAGGCCTCATAGCGTTGCATAACTTCTAAAATACTCAATTGTCTTAGTGAAGGTGGTGGTGGTGTTATGTCTTGACATAATGAAATAGCCCCCTTAACATCTTCTTCATCGCTCAATGTGAAGACATTGTATTGCTCGTTCGGGTTCACCTTAGTAGTACTAGGCAATGAACCACGTTGTTGGGCATTCATGTCTGAAGCTAGTTGCCCCATTTGTACTTCAAGGTTCTTCAGTAAAGCCCTAGTCTCCATCATGCATGAGCTCAACATATCCTTAAAAGAAGACTCATCCTCTACTTGATAGTAGAAATCCGATTGAGGTTGCAAGGAATTCCATGAATTATCATAGGAGTAGTTCTCATGGTTATAAATACCCGAATGGTATTGGTAGAGTAAAGGATCACCCATACAATCATAAGCCCAATGGTTACCATCTGGAACTTGCTCCATATTTGAATCAAATCCTGAATATCCCATGCTCGCAGCTCCCATTCTCTCCATAGTAGGAGGAGATCTTGCAACAATAAAATTAGATATTTGATGTTGAAGGTGGGATATTGATGCCGACAATGTTGTAATATGATCAAATTGCCCGAAACTGTCTTGAAAAGTTGAGTGGTTGAAATTGTACGCCATTGCTCTACAAAAGAAAAAGTTAAAAAAATTAAAAGAAAAATCTAAATTAAAATCAAAGTTAGTTACTAACGATATTAGTGAATATAGAATGAATCAATCCTCGAAAACGGCACCAAAAACTTGTTACGTGCAAACCGCAAGTGTACGATGTAAAGTTATAATATATATCGATGAGATATTGGGTTGTCGTCCTCTAGGATTGACACTCACACTAAATACCACATTTACTAACTTCAACTTTATTTAGAAAATCAGATTTGAGTGATTGAGTGAAATAAATAAACAACTAGAAAGTAAACTAAACATGCAATAGAAATAGGTAGAAAATCAGAGATAGAATGGTCTAGAGGTTCTATATCACCTTACTCTCAACTATGCCTTTATAGATTTTATCATTAAATCAGTTCTTTCATTTATAAGTCGAAAATCCTAACATTTCTATTCCCTCTTTTGGAGCATCAGTTAGAACATATTATTATTGTCTAGGTTTAACTCTTTCGATGAAAACCAAAGCCAACAATAACTCATTAAGATTTATGATTTCTACCTAACGACTTCAAAGGTTCTCGATCACCTTTTGAGTATCACGATAGCCTAGGTTATATTTTTCAAATTCCAACCCAAGGTACCCTCTTTTGGAGCATCTACCTCGAGTCTATGATCATCTAATCCATGGCCAAGGGATAAAAAACATTAAACACAGGAAAATATAAATAAACTAGAGAAACTTCATTAACAATAATCAATCAATAAAACTAGACATAGTATCAAGCTTGGATCAATCTATACCTCTAGAAAGAGGATTTAGTTCATAATTAGAAAGATAAAAGCATGAAATAACATGATGAACATAAATCTGAAACCAGAAAAACAAAGTAGAAGGAAGGAAAAATGTTGGAGATTCTTCAATGATATTCAATAATGCTCTTCTCCTCGCTTCCAGACCCTAGCCGTCTTCTTTGCTCTTCACAATCTTTTCTCCTCTCTTTGATGCCTTCAAAACCCTATACAATGGTCTTTATATAGCTACAAGTCCATAGGAAGTCGTCCAAATCGAATTAGGAAAGTTTGCAACAAAATTAGAATTTTTTTAATTCTAAATCGCAAATCTGCATTCTTCCTCGCTGTTTTTCTTCTTGTTTTCTACTCCAAATCAACCTCAAAACCCTTCCATTTTATATTATTTAAAGTAAAAAATCCATAGAAACAAATCACGTCCAATTCAGAGTTGAATTGAGAAAGTTATAGCCAAAATAAAAACGTTACGCAATTGCCTTTTGCGGAGCGCCGGGACGCTAGAATTGAGCACCGCAATGCTCAGAACATCTTTTTGGGCGTTTTTTCCTTCCTTCTTGTGGACTTAGCCAATTTTCTTCCACTTCTTGACTTGGGTTCTTCATGAATCATCATCTATACTTCTCATATGTTGTGTCCATCATTCATGCTGACTTTCACACATCTAAATACCTACAAAACAATGCAAAACAAGTAATTAGCATACTCAAAACATAAATTGATCCAACTTATAAACTAACAAACCGAAATCATGCACAAAACCCAATTTATTCCTAAACTAACAAATGCATCAAAACTAACATAAACACACTAAACTATTGCATAAATCATCCTAAAACACACCTAAAACATGTTATAAAACCTATCTAAATATGCAACTCTCTGTGAGCTCAACAACTCAATGAGATCAAGTAGGGTAAACAAGTCTTACAAGCATAATAATAAGTATAGAACAACAGCCATCAGGAAGTTATGCAACAATAATACACTCAAGCAATGATATGAATGAAATGTGGTCACACGGCATCACAGGCCAAGCACCATGCACTCGCAACCTGTGAGCTGAGGAACCGATACAATATCCAACAACTGAGAGGTCTCATGAGTTTCAGTGTCACCTCCAGGTCCAGTGTAACATCATAGCACCCAATAATACATTTATGGTAATCCATGGTCCAGCGTAACGACATAACACCCATGGTTATGAATATAACATTTGTGGTAGATAGCCTCGTGCATGAAGTAAAACATGGTAACAGATATGATGCATGATGCTATGTAATTCGTTATTAAACAAGTAAGAATTGTAAACTTAGCCTTCATTCCCCACCTTAACACACTTGCAGTGGCGTAGCATTTTCTTCTAACTTCTTGAAGTGTGCAAGGATGTAAGAGAGTGTAAAAAAGTCGAAGGAAAAAAAAGAAGAGCGAGGGGCCGCCCCCCTTGGGGTTGGCCCTCCATTGGGATGATCCTTTCCTTGGGACCGTCCCACTATGGGGGTCTATATTTTCTCTGAAGGGGGTCTTTTAAGGCTACTTTCACTTGTTGAAATTACATCTGTAGGGTTTTCAGGCAGTTAAATTAGTTTTACAATGAACAAGTGGTGGGTATTACAACTTACCCTCCTTAAAATCTTTTTTTCCTCAAAATTTAAATAAGGTAGGATTTTTTTGAAAAATTTTGGTATGTAAGTAAAATACTTACTACTGATCATCTGCAATGTCAATGATATCAATGTTTGTATTACTTTTCGCTCGGCTTGGAGACCTTGTATCGTGCTGGTCGCGCAGATTGTTTGGCCCTCGTACTGCATTTTGAGTAGTAAAATCTCCAGAATGAGCGGGGACGGGAGAATGGATTGACTCAACTTCATCTTCAAATTTCTTTAAATTCCTTGTAATCTAAGATATTGTTAGTACGTTACTGTCAATCCCTAGGTTAGTTTTCAATTTTTGAGCCCCTAGAAAACAAATTTCAAAGTCTTTCTTCATCTGTTAGAACCGTAGTTTTCTAAAATCTTAGAATGGCCTCAAAGACCAAGAAACTTCCAACCCATTCAGGTAGAAAAGTGTTTCGTCTCCTTCTTCTTCTCCACAAAGGAGAGTTAGACAAAGAAGAGTTGAAGCTCAAACAGAGCAACCAACTGAGGTCCCTACAACCCCCAATGCTCAGCCTCCATAGACTGATGCACAAATTCCTACTGGATCATCTCAACCAAGACCATCCAGTACTTCTACTCCCACATCTTCCAATACCTCTAAGAAAGAAAAACAAGCTGAGAAGATTTCATCAAAATCCGTCATCATAGAACACTATGTTGAATTTTCTTTCTTCAATAAAGCTCACTTAAATGTTCAACCCCCGTTTGAGTTTCAGGGCTGGGTTTCCTTTCTTGTTTTTCAAAAACAGTGGTATCCAAATCTTGTGAAATACTTCTACAAAAATTTTCACTTGAAACCCAAGTCAGGTTTAGTTAGGCAGTCTTCTGTAAAGGGAAAGCATGTATAAATTTCCCCGCAGTACTTTCAATCTACTTTCTCACTTCCTGATGATGTTTCCATCATTCATTAGAGTTCCAAGGGAATTCAATACGAAGGTTATACAATCTTGCTGCCTTAAACTACTGTTCCAGAAAGAAGAACAAGACAAAAGTGGATAACAAGCTTACCAATCAATCCTTTGAACTCATTCCTAGAATAGTTCATAACATCATTTCTCACCTAGTTCAACCAAGAGTAGGTAGCAGAGGAAATGTGAAAGAATTGGACCTACTCCTCACGTGATGTGTGCTGAAAAAAATCAAAGTTAGTTTTCCACATATTCTTTTGGACTTTTGTGTCAAGTTATTTTCAAGAAGAGGAGGAATACCTTTTGGGATGCACCTCACCCCCAATCTTTGAAGATGCTGGTGTGGATTTTCATGGAGAAAAAGTTCATCAAGTTGATAGATATGGATGCACTAGTTACACTACCATGAAGCTCATGAAGTATGTGTATGCCTCAGAGCAAAAGAGATGGTTCCATAAGAAGGTCGTTCCAGCTGGAGTTGCAGTTGGACCATTTGATGATACAGAAGGAGATCTCTTGGGTGTTGCATAGCTAGGAGAAGAAGAAATTGACTTTGAGAAAACACCTTCTGAGTTTCCTTTCCAAGGGGATATTTCTATGGAAGAGGAACCCCATGAAGAAGAAGTTGAAGCTCATGATGAAGCAATGTCTCAACCTCAAGAGCAAGCTAATGAAGCAAATTAAGATTTTCATCATGATGCCCCTGTTGATTCTCCAATTCATGAAGAACTTGTAGATCATTTCACTCCAATTCATCATGAAGAATCTTTCTTTCCACTTCAGCCATCTCAACCACTCTTCAATGAAGAAGAATTTCTAAAGAAGATTCAAGAAGCTAATGAGCAGTATAGGACTACTCTTTTAGCTGAAATGAAGAAATTAGTTGACAAGGAAAGATCAAATGGCTCAGCAAAAGTTAAGAAGTGTGCCGAACAAATAATCCTCATAATCAATCAATTGACTGATGCCATTGGATGACTGGAGAAACAAATTGAAATTTTGAAGACATCAATGCCATCCACAAGCACTACTCCACTAGTTCTTAACACAAGTGCATTAGATAGCATGAAAAGTGTTCTTGAGAAAATTAAAAATTTAGTTTCTTCCCTGTCTCAAGCACCAGAAGCTCCATCAGTCTTTGATCTAAGTGTGTTGGATAGCATCAAAGAGGAACTTACACAAGTTAAAACATTTTTCATGTCTCTTTCAACTGCAACAACACCAACACCAACATCAGTGCCTATTCTATCAAGTAGTTTTGATACAAGCACGCTGAATCCTATTCTTGAAGCTATCAAAAGTTTGAAGAATACAGTTGTATCAAGTGCTTCGAGATCTACACCAGTCAATTTTGATGGAAGGAAGTTGGAGAATTTTTTTGTATTAATTGATTAAATAAAGGAGAAGCTTAACAACATAGTGAACAAAACTCCATTCGTATCCTCTACCAATCTTGACTTGTCTTTCACAATAACAAGAATTACTGACATGTGGAAGGAGTCATTGGTTTCATTGCGGAAATGTTCAAGTTGATATCTAGAAGAATGCATTCGTCTGTGTGGTTCTTCACACAACATATGAGGAGATTTAGCTTATTTTTTGAACTTCTAAAAAATAGAGGAACTAGAGCACCAAAAACTCCTAGAGCTCCAACATTCACAATGCCTAGGTTTCCAAGAGAAAGGCCAGACATGCCAGAAGGTCTACTAGTAGAGCCTGATGATAATGCTAAAGAGGGTAGAATTGCCATTGCTGAAGCAACCATATTTATAACACCACCTGAAGAAAAAGAAGATGTCTGTGAAGTTTCACCACCAAGAACATCTGTTCGACCTAAACATTTTGATGTTTCTATGTCTTCACATTTTGCCACTGGTCTTGCTGATAGATATAAGAAATCTTTCATGAGAGTTAATCCTCTTGATCTTTTTGACTCTAATAAGGAACGAGAGTCTGCTTTCAATAATTTCATGAGAAATTATAAAGGAAAAGGAAAGGAAAAAGAAAAAGAAAAAGAAAAAAAATCTAAGAAAGGCTAATCTATCTCACATTTTTTATGTTTTGAGAAGGGAGAGAACCAAAGGGAGAAGAAAAACAAGAAGAGAAGAAGGAAAAAGAGTCAGCAGTTCAGGTGGAGACTTAGAAGAATTAGTATTTGTATATGTGTTTGTTTATAATGTCCTGTTTAGTTGAATAAGACTTTTTGTTGAATTATGGTGATATGTGCTAACTGTGCTGACATGTATACTCCGTAATTTGTTTTCTCAAACAATGAATGAATGGATTTATGATTTTAATGTGCTATATTGTTAATCTTATCTCATGACTTGTCATAACATCCATTCATTAGAGAAACTAAGCCAAAATGTTTAGTGAGTGTTTGAAATCATCAAAAAAGAGGAGATTGTTATCTCAAGAAACCCAATGAAGAATATTTTGATGATTGCAAACCACTCCATCTTGTGAACAAATGCATTTGTTAAGTGTTTCAGTTAAAAATTCCAGATTAAATGTCTTGAGCTGATTCACTCAATTGAGAATGTTGATGTAACGACTCTCACCCTGTTTTGTTTTGATGATTACAAACAACATACTTGTGATCACTAATCTCTTTGACGTAGTTGTTTCAGTGCTAACTATCTATATTAGATGGATTAAACTATACTGTCAAAGCATGTGGATGGAACAACATTGCACAAAGATTCAAGAACTTCATGATTGTAATTCTTGTTTAGAATCTTAGTGTTGTAAAGTAACTATTATACGTTCCTGTTGGCCCAGATGTGTCTGAGGGGGGGTGTGAATTAAACACTTAGCAGATTAAAACCTTTCTTTTAAAATGGTAATAATTTGAAAGTAGGTTAAGCAAGATATGACAAAAATAGCTCACTGATAATAATGAAAACAACTAGCTAACAATGCACACATGATTTATAGTTGTTTGGCCGTGCCTACATCTATTACCTAACCTCCTCAGTTAGGATTTGTCCAAACTCTACTAATGGATCTTCTTACAGGTGAAGATCAAACCGTTTACACTTTCTCAACTTCACAGGCTTGAGAACAACCTTAACCGTTTCTCAACTTCACAGGCTTGAGAAGAACCTTGACAGACCGAGCAATACTTGCTCTATTTCCAATCACTAACCAGTCACCAATAACTGAGATAAAAGATTGAGATGTGATTCCCTTTACTCATAATCAAAGGAATACGTACGAATCTTTTGGATTGAACCTTCTGTTACCACAAATTCAACAAAGTATATAATGAAGTGCAGCTGAAATGAAAGGTTCGAAAACTTTCTTCTACTTCAATGGATTTTGAAAAGATATTGAATGAAGATCGAAAAACCCAGAAGATTTCAAGTATTTCAGAGTATCAAGAGTTTTTGTAGCGAATAGAAGTATAACTTTCAAGAGTATTTGCACAAGTGAAAACTATTCAAAGATTTTAAGAATACATTATCCGTTTTCTCATTTTTGTTCTGTGTTTTCAAATGCTTAAAGGCAACATATATATAGATATAACAATGGCACTTTGGACTTGAACATTTTTCAAGAAGTTTTGGCGCACAAAGTTTTTTCAAAATCAACGGATACAATCTTTCTAAAAAACGTATTGATTCAGTCTGTGCATTTACGACAACAACACCTGAATATTTTGATCATTCATGAGAATAGAATGTTCTGATAAAGTTTTGAAATGTTCTGAAAAGGTTCAAAAAGTTCTGATAAAGTAAACTGAAAAAGTGTATAGTTGACAACTTTATGTCAGTGTTGGACTAATGTACTAATTAGACAATCAGCGTCCTGACGCGTAAAGCCAACTTTTGTCATTTTGTTTCTTAAGGGCGCTCAAACAGCGTGAGCGTCCTACTAAACTGTGAAGTGAGGGCACTACTTGAACGTAAGCGTCCTAACTTACTTAAGACTTTTAAAATCATAAAAACGATGAGTATGCTACTAATCAATCAACGTTCTGATGGGTAACATAATTGGTTCTGGTAAGGGCTTCACTGTAACGTAAGTGTCCTGATAGATAAGTGACTCCAACATATGCACTATCAGTGTCCTAAAGTTTAACAATCAGTGTGTTGACTTGTTTTAAAACTAAATAACGTAAACCGTCCTGGTGCTTGAAATACCCTAGATCAATTAGTGTGTTGATATTCAATTAGCGTCCTGATAAGTTCATTTGGTTGAATCAATTTGGGCGCTAGTCAAGATGTAAGCATCCTTATGGATAAGAACATTTTCAACCTAGAACCTTGTCAGCGTCCTAATGTGTCATCAATGTCCTGACTTACCAAGTACAGGGGACCGCTGTTGAGACATTAGCATCTTGATTGATTCATCAACGTCCTGATGGACACTTAAAAACAATTTTGACATTTTTCAACATTTTAAAGCTCGATTAAACATGATTAAACACTCGGTATTTTGAATTGAATCAAATGTTGAAAATTCATTGAGTGATTGATAAAATCAATGAATAATATTTTGAGATTGAATCGACTAAACCATGCAATCATGCACATTTGCCAAATCATATGATAACAAAAATTCCACGACCTAAACATAGTCTAATAACACAAAGATATGTTATCGAACGATCATGGTCTTCAGTTTGATCTTGATAGCTTTTTCACCATGCAACATCGAGTTTTCGGGTAAATCTTCATGTGAAATTAAATGTGCAATGCATATATCAGAATGTGGTTTGTAATCACCAAAATATATTTTCTCATCTAGGGCATGTGTGCAATTAGATTAACAATCTCTCCTTTTTTGATGAATTCAAACACATTGTTGTAGGCTTTGAAGTAAGCTAAACAATGATATGAATGTATGGTAAAAATTTCATGTGATACTAATGTTATGCAGTATAAACAATCTCCCCTTGACTTGAATAATTATGATGCTTCAAAAGATATTTCTTTTTCCCTTTCAAAAGATATTACTTCTCCCCCTTTTGTAAACATCAAAAAGAGTAAAGTATAAAGAATTTCTCCTCCCTCGTAGTGAGGTAAGCAACGAAATATCATAGGTTAGAGTTAGAGAACATTCCAAGCTCTCTTCTAATGTGAACAAACTATTTTTTAGGTAAACCTTTAGTGAGAATATCAGCCAGTTGTTCTTTGGTGCCAATGTGAGACAATTTAACTTCTCTATTTTGCACATAATCCCGCAAAAAGTGATGTCTTATTTGAATATGTTTTGTTCGGGAGTGCAATACATGATTCTTTGATATGTTAATAGCAATAGTATTGTCACACAAAATTTCAGCACATTCTACAACAATTTGATAGTCTTGAAGTTGTTGTTTCATGTACAAGACCTGAGAACAATAACTTCTAGGTGCAACATATGTTGCTTCAGCTGTGGATAGTGCCACTGAGTGTTGCTCCTTGCAAAACCAAGAAATTAAAGAATTTTTGAGAAAGTGACAAAATCCAGAGGTACTTTTTCGATCAATTAGACTTCCAGCATAATCAAAATCTACATAACTTTTCAGTTCAAATGAAGTACCTTTGGAATACAAAATTCCCAAGTTGGTTATGGAATTTATGTATCTGAAGATTCCTTTGACACATTTTAGGTGAGATTCTTTAGGTTCTGATTGAAATCTTGCACAAAGACAGACACTAAACATGATATTAGGTGTACTTGTTGTGAGGTGCAAAAAACTTCCTATCATACTTCTATAAAGTTTAGGATCAATTAGTTTCCCTTTTTCATCCTTTTCCAATTTGATTCTAGAGTTACAGGGAGTATCAATTGATTTCAAATTATTTATTTGAAACTTTTTAATCATTTCCTTAGCATACTTCGATTGTCTTATGAAAGTATCTTTTGGCAATTGCTTAATTTGCAAACAGAAAGTATGTAACTTCTCCAATCATACTCATTTCAAATTCTTTTTACATTATTTTTGAAAACTCATCGCACAACTCTTTGTTTAATGCACCAAATATGATATCATCCAGATATATTTGAACCATAAACATATTATCATTGTGGTGTTTAATAAACAAAGTTGGATCAAGTTTTCCTTTTTGAAATTTATGATCTAAATGAAATGAACTCAGTCTATCATACCGAGCTCTTGGAGTTTGTCTTAATTCATATAAGGCTTTGTGGAGTTTGGACACATATTTCAGGTCTTGAGCATCCTCAAACCCTGGAGGTTGTTCCACATATACCACTTTATTAATGTAACCATTTAAAAATGCACTCTTTTCATTCTTTTGGTATAAGTGAAAATCTTTGTAACATGCATAGGCAAGTAACATCCTTATTGCCTCTAATTTTGCTACTGGGGCAAAGGCTTCTTCGAAGTCTATACCTTCTTCTTGGTTGTACCCTTGTGCAACCAATCTAGCCTTATTTCGGACTATGATTCCTTGTTCATTCTTTTTGTTACTAAAAATCCATTTGGTTATTATGACAGATTGATGATATGGTCTAGGAACTAGTTCCAATACTTTGTTCATCACAAAGTGTCCTAGTTCTTTTTGCATAGCAAGAATCCAATTCTCATCTTTCAGTGTTTCTTCCACTTTGGTTGGTTCAGATTGAGATACGAAAGCAACAAGCTCTGGATCTCTTTGAATTGAAGCTCTAGTGGATACATCCTTATGTGGATCTCCTAATATTTTTTCTTTAGGGTGACCTTGAAGCAGTCTTAAGTTTCTTGATGTTTGTAAAGGTTGTTCATTCTCGGTTTCTATGTTTTGGGTTTTCTTGGGGATTTCATCATCCTCAATGGTTATCTGCCTAATCCCTTCCTCGACATATTTCTTATGTTCATTCTCATCAAAGTATACATGAATTGATTCTTCGATAGTTTTAGAAGATTTTTTGTAAACTCTATATGCACTACTGTGTGAGGAATATCCTAAGAATATCCCGATATCTGATTTAGGTTTAAACTTATCCAAGCTATCTTTATCATTTAGGATGAAACACTTACATTTAAATACTCAAAAGTAACTGATGTTAGGTGTTCGCCCTTTCCATAACTCATATGGAGTTTTGTTCAAGTTTTTCCTAATCAGTATTATGTTCATTACATAACATGCTGTATCTATAGCTTCTGCCCAAAAGTAGTTTGCAGTGATAAACTCACTTAACATTGTTCTACACATTTCTTGCAAAGTTTTATTTTTCCTCTCAACTACACCATTTTGTTGAGGTGTTCCAGGGGTGTTGAGTTGCATATTTAGATATATTTTAGAGCATGTTTTAGATAAGTTTTAGTATGATTTATGCATTAGTTTGGTTAGCTTATCTTAGTTTTGATCTATTTCTTAGTTTAATCACATTTTGATATAATATGCTTTATTTCAATTTTTAATTCTATAAGTTGATAGATTTGATTATTTAAGTGTGTTGCTAATTAGATTTGTTTTGTTTTGTAGGTGTTTAGATGATGTGAATGTGAGTTTGGATGATGGAAACAAAGTAAAAGATGTTTGAATGAAGATACATGTGCAAGAATGTATGAAAGATAGAAGAAAAAGGAAGAAAAATGCAGAAAACACACAAACAGGGCGTCGTGGCCCCGCACAAAAACCCAACTGCGCGACTTTTGTATTTTAGCCATAACTTTCTCAATTTAACTACGAATTGGACGCGGTTTGTTTCTACTTATTACTTACTTAATATAATACAAGATGAGAGGGTTTTGAGGGGGATATGGGTTGGATAAAAAAGAGTAAAAATGGTGAGGAAGAAAGTGGAGATGTGATAGAATTAGAAACATTCTAATTTCGTTGCGAACTTTCCTAATTCGATTTGGACTTCTCTTGGACTACTTCCTATTGTCTTAGGCACATAAATACACCATTTTTTAGGGTTTCTAATGGAGAAAAAGTAAGATAGAGAGGAGAACAAGGACAACTAGGGTTTGGAAAAAAGGAGAAAAAGATCAAGTTAGAGAAAAGGAGATTCTTCATCATCATCCTATATTTTTCTAGTTTGATTTCCTTTTCTCATGTTCATGTTTATAACATTGTTTTTCATGTTTATTTTCTTGGTTATAAACTGGATCATATATCTAAAGAATAGATGGATCCTAACTTTGATTCTATGTTCTAGTTTAGGGCTTTACTTATTGTTAATGGATTTATGATAATTTATTTATATTTCTCTATTGTTAATGCTTTAAATCTCTTGATCACAAATTGGATGAACTTAGTTCTAGGGTGCGGCACTCGAGAGGGGATACTAATAAGTTGAGTTTTAGTTGTTAGTTTACATGTTAATTTCATTGGTTTTTAAGTGCATTTAGCTAGTTTTTAGATACATTTGCATTAATTGTTCATATTTAGTGTTTTAGGTCCATTTAGATGTTTTTATGAATTTAGATGTAGTTTTATGTGTTTTCATGAATTACATATGTTAGGCTAGCTTAGGAAAATAATTTTGATTTTTAAGTATTTTTCCTAAACTCATTTGCATCACTTCCATATTAATATTTTTATACTTTACATGTTAATATATACTTTCATATAGATTTTTGTCATTTGATTAATATAGATTACATACATTTGTTTTTTCTTTGTTTTATAGGTGAATAAAGAGCTTAAGGAGGTGCAATTGAAGCCAAACTGAAGTCAAGAATATGCTCAAGAAGTGGACCAAAAAGTCAGCAAAAAGCCAAGAGAAAAATGCACAAACTTGTGCATTTTTAATTATGGGCGCCGCGGCGCTGTTGCGAAATGAAAATGGAGATGATTTGGCGTTCTGGGCACTGCAACCCTAGGCATGGTGTCACTGCACCGATGGTTATGTGTGTGTGCGTTTCTTCAATTTTTAAAGCTAATTTTTTAGCTAGGTTAAGGGGGATTTTTGGTCTTTCAATCTCACCATTGTATATAAGCTCACTTTAGGTTAGATTTAGGATAGATTAGATACAATTAGAATAGATGAGAATGAGTTTTTTTAAGGTTTTAGAAAGGGAGGCAAGAGAGAAGAGGAGAAAGCTTGGGTTGCAAGCAAAGAAGAAGTTCACCGAAGAAGAAGAAGAAGATCTCCATTATCATGGGGTTTTAAGCTTTCATTTTTCATTTCTTGTTTCTTGCAATGTTGTCTTCATTTGTTTTCCATATTTTCTATCATGTATTTTTGAATATGAATATGAGCTAAGTTCTTAATCTAGAGGTTGATTGATCTATGTTTTGTCTTATGGAATGATTATTATAAATGTGTTATTGTAGCGCCCTAGAATTCATTTCATCTAGCCCATAACCCATTTGTATTTTTGCCCAAACTCTATGTGCTCAGCTTGGTATGTATGTTTGTATGTTTGATGTGTGATTATTGCTTATATAAAAGAAAGTATTATTATTAGTGGTGGTGGTGTTATTATTGTTATTAATATCATTTGCCATATTAATACTATTGTGAGTGGCTTGTTAGAGAAGCTTCACATAAGTAACTTGTTAATCAAGTCATCATCTTGACTTGTGACTTGTTGAAAAGACTCCATTAAATTTCCTTATTTAATGCACCTTTTGTCACGCCCGGGTTGCACCGCAGTGCTCCCTACCCAGGGTGATGAGTACCCCAATCTACAGGGCGTACTCCAGCCATTATGGACCCATAATATTGTCTCCAATGTACAATCTACAGCACAGTGTCCTTTACCCCCTGCACAACCCACAGCACAGGGAGGGCCCCCCCCAGATTCGAACTCGTAACCTCCCTTAAGGAGTTAGATTTCGCAATCTGAGTATGGATTGTGCAGGGGGTAAAGGATATTGTGCTGTAGATTGTACAATGGAGACAATATTATGGGTCCATAATGGCTGGAGTACGCCCTGTAGATTGGGGTACTCATCACCCTGAGTAGGGGGCACTGCGGTGCAACCCAGGCGTGACACCTTTGATATATGGGAAGGTTGTACTTCAACACATGGTCAATATGACATTTACAATGGAATATGCAGTGTATATGTGTTGATTAAATGATAATTAATTATTGGTGCGGCAAATGGGCCTATGAATATTAGAAATGTGTTTGGAACACATATTTACATAGAAAACGAGTGGTCATATGCGAAATTCCAATGTGTTTTGAGCGCATAGTAGCGAAATGAAAAATGAGTGTTTTGGGCAAAAGGGAGGACTCTCATGTGCTGGGAGGGCGTTCATGCACTGGGAGGATGCTCGTGCACTGATCAGGAAGGCGCTGATCAATTTTTTGGTCAAAAATGGCCATTTTCAGTGTTCAAAAAGAGGGGAAAGGTTGCTATTATTTCCATATGTGCCAAGAACGAATTGGAGAAGGAAGAAGGGAGGAAAGCTAGGAATTTCAAGGGAAATTTTCACCATTTACACCCCAAAGTAAGCGTTTTTCTCCATGAAATCACCATTGAAGGTGAGAGTAAGCTTTCTAATGGTGTAGTTTTCTCCATGGGTCACAGTTTTAGGTGTTCCTTAACCTAAGGTTGGTTGATTTTTGCTCTTTTGAGCTTGTTCATGATAGAAGCAACCTTCCTTGACCTAGATCTACACTTGGATTGCATTTTGCGTGAACTTCACCTCGTTTTTTATGATGTAAAGGGTTAGGGTTTCGTGTGAAACCCTTAAGGGCGTGGTGTATGGCATAGATTTGGGTTCCTTGGTGGATTTGGAACCCAATGGTACCCAATTCTTGACAAGAAATTGATGGATCTAGTGTAAAAGGTCTAAACCCTAGAAATCGAACTTAGGGATTTCCTTTGGACTTGCATGTCAACTATGTTAAATAAATGGGTGATTCTAATTGATTAATGGCGGTGTTCAGTATTTTTATCCAACAGAAACCCTAATTGTAGTGTAAAATCGGCCTAGGGCTTGATTTTGGGGATTTTGCCCAAATTGGGGCTTTTGACCTAAACCAAGTCAATTGATGAAATTGACTTGGGGATTATCAAATTGGACCTAAATTGAGTGGAATCATGGGTTTAGAATGTTTGAACCTATGTTAATTTTGTATGACTTAGTGCAATTTGGTTCTATGCCTATTGTAGAGATTTTCCCCAAATTGGGTCATATGCCATGTATTGATTTGAATTGAGGAATTGACTTGATTATGATCAATCTTGCATGGTTTTGAATGGTTTGGACTTGTGTTAGGATTGAATGACCTAGCCTTATCCGTGGCTTGGCTCGGCTGTCGAGGTTGATTATGAGATGGGAAACTCATGGTGAGAATTAGATGCACATGGACTTATTGAATAATGAATTGATCATGATTAGTGTGTCTATGTATGGATGGTCATGATAATTGATACATGTGCATGAATCTATGGTTTATAGGATCTTGTTTTGCATTGGAATTTGTGTAAGTCGTGTGTAGATAGCTTTGCTTGCGTGGCATTGGTTGTGAGTAGTTGTTCAATTTGTTTGTCACTTGTGTCATCATATTAAATTATACTTGTATGTTGAATGCCATGAAATATCATTGAGAAATGCATGTGTTTAATATGTTTTAAAATGGCATGCATTGAAACTCTAGAAGCTTGGTGTTCCAAGCTAAGTTCCCTAGGTGTTCCTAGGAAGCTTGTGCATGTTGCCAAGCTAACATTTCTAGAGGGTTGAGGTAGAATCTTCTATAAACAAAGGTTAGGGGTATGAGGTCAACATAGCCCAATGGTAGTTGAGTATTTCTTGGTTGTATGTTTTATTCAAGGATCATTGTCTTATGTTCATTTGGGGACCAATATGATCTTTATGATTATTGCCTTGTTCATTGGGAGATTATATCTTGTTGATTCATGTGGATGCACATGCTATGATATTAGAATTGCTAAGTCTATCAAGTTGATGTGGTTTAAA
Organism: Paratinospora sagittata; assembly: GCA_035771175.1. Lineage (NCBI taxonomy): Eukaryota > Viridiplantae > Streptophyta > Magnoliopsida > Ranunculales > Menispermaceae > Paratinospora > Paratinospora sagittata. The sequence goes on from CM069589.1 coordinate 11,921,219, forward strand.
AAATAATAATTTTGGGGACTCTATGGAGAGTCTGGTTGAGGCTTGTAGGGTCTCGATCATCTCATGGGATGATTTGAGGTGGTCGTGGATGCCTACACCGCGCGTCTCAGCCCAGCACTTCCGCACGCCGATCCATGAGGGATGGCTGTCTGGGGTGTGGGTCGCCACAATTATTGAATAATTTCTAGGTTTATTTGCAATTTCAAATACTTAATGCTTTCAATTTGTTGGCCACTTGTTGAATGATTTTGGATTTGGTTTCTTACGCTCGAGAGAGGTGTTATCGAATTGGAAATTGGAAATTGTAACCTAGGTTAGTAGTATTGAGTCGAGAGACCTATGAAAGCCTTTCAAATCACATAGAATGGATTATAGATCTTAATGCATTCTTGACTTGTTGATTTGCTCTCGAGAAAGGGGATTAATATGTTAAGGACAGATATTCGAATTGGGCTCGAGAGAGGGGTTTGGATGGGTTAGAATCCATGGTTTATGAATTCCATCAATTAATTCAACAACATAACCTTTCCAAAATCCATAAGATAGAACATAAAGGAAATCAATCTTTAGAACTTTCATCCATTGGTTTTTCTCCCATTTTAATTCACTTTGCTTCGATTAGTGTTATTTTTGTTTACTCTCAATTTCAACAATTAAATCATTCCATTTTCATCACCTAAATAAAATTAAAATCATTGTAGTTTTGGGCATTATATTAGTAAAATTCATTATCCTTGAGGACGATACCCGACTCACCGTCGTTCTATATTATTACTTGACTATCGTACACTTGCGATACAATTATTCACGATTAGGTACTTTGGACCGGAACAAGGGAAATATAGCCTAGGTTATCGTGAGATCGAGAAGAGATCGAGACCCTTTGAAGTCATTAATGGAAATCACATATCTTAGTGAGTTTGTAAGAATTAGATCTTTATCGAGTGGTCGAGATTAATTCTATGAATATGATCTAACGCAACACTTGAGCGAGGGTGTTAGAAACATTAGGATTTTTGGTTTATAAACTAGGTGAATACATTGATGATAAATATTTGGAAAAGGCATAGTTGATAGTTAGGTAAAATCGATTCTCTAGGTTGTCCCTCTATTGATATTTTATTGTTTTTATTATTTTCTAGTGTAGTTTTATTTCTTTATTTTAGTTTTAATTACTTGAACCATTGAATTTGATTATCTAAATAAAGTTAGGATTAGTGAAACGGTATTTAGTGTGAGTGTCAATCCTAGAGGACGACAACCCGATATCTTAGTAATTTTATATTATAACTTGACATCGTACGTTTACAGTTTGCATGCATTAAGGGGCTGATAGATGGTGAATGTAACCTTGATTATTACAAAATCCTTCAAGATTTTTATTGACGAATTCTCCTCCTCTATCACTTCTAATTATGTTTATTTTGTAGCCTTTTTCATTTTCAACTCTTTTACAAAATTTGACAAACAATTCACATACTTCCGACTTATGAGCTAAAAACAATACCTATGTAAATCTAGAGAAATCATCAACAATCACAAGTACATATTATTTACCTCCCAAGCTTTGAGTCTTGGTTGGTCCGAAAAGACCCATGTGAATCAGTTCGGGAGCTCTAGTGGTAGATTGATACCCCTTGCTCTTAAATGATGATCTAATATGTTTGCCTAATTGACATGGTTCACATACCTTGTTTTTTGAGTAAATTCCGAAAGGAATTTCGTTAGCAATATCTTTCTTGACTAATCTAGAAATGTTATCTATATTAACATGAGTTGTTCTCCTATGCCAAAGTCATGCATCATCACAAGATATAACACCTAAACATGTAACATTTTGCTTTCTCATATCATTAAAATTTGTGCAGTAAACATTTTTGTGCCTTGATGCTATGAATGCAGTAGTATTGTTTTCATGCTTAATGATGCGCCTATTTGCTTCAAATAAAATATCATAACCCTTGTCACATAATGGACTTATGTTCAAGAGATTGTGTTTTAGCCCTTTTACATAAAGTACAAAAAGAATAGATAAAGAGTTGTTACCAATAGTTCTGATGCCTGCAATCTCTCATTTGTTGTTGTCTTCAAATGTGGCATTCCCGCCTTCTTTTCTTTTAATACACAAGAACTTTGACTTATCTCCAGTCATGTATCTTGAGCATCCACTGTCCAGATACCATATATCTCCATTTTTGTTCATCTACACAACATAAACTACTTTTGATTTTGGTACCCATGTTGTTTTGGGTCCATGCATGTTAGCATCAATAAGAACATTCTTTTCAATCCATGCATATTTCTTCTTTCTTACATTTTTGAAATTGCATGTTAACATGGTATGACCTTCCTTGTGACACTTATGAAATTTTGGTCTCTTGGTCAGTAGAGTGTTATACTTTTTTTTGTCCCATGTATGTATCCTAATCTTGCTTTGTCAAAAGCACAATGCTGTGATCCAAGCATCATATTAAACAACTTTTGACCATTTGTGAACTTGTTCACTGTGTTGTTACGGTATTCCTTTTGTCTCCTAAGAGATTCATTTTCAGTTTTCAGTTTTTCTATCACTTACTTAAACTGAAAATTGTCAAACATAGTTCATTTAATTCTTCTTGCTAAGACTCCATCTCTTCAAGAGCTTCCTCTAAACTCTTTTTGAGTTTCTCACTTTTTTTGACCTCTTTACTGATTCTAAGTTCAAGATCATGCACATGAATATCAAGAATAACAGTTTCATTTAATGGTTGGAGCTTGAGTCATCCCAAGTAGCTGTGAGAACCTTCTTGTCCTTCTTTCTTGAGCTGTTCATCTTAGACTTGTTTGGGCACTCACTCCTAACATGACCTGGTTTGTTACAACCGTAACAAATCAACTCTATAGATTTAATTTCAAACTTCTTTCCTTTGTGGAATTTTGAGCTTGAACCGCTCTTTTCTTCTCTCCTAATTAATCTGTTGAACTTCCTAGATAACATAGAGATGTCCTCCTCTGAATCTGAGTCATTTATAGATTCGGTTTCAACATTGAGAGCAATAGATTTCTTCTATTTTTCCTTAACCTCAGTTGGGCATTTTTTATCCTTTTATTTCATCTCATGAACCATTAATGAACCACATAGTTCATCAAAGGTGTACTCGGCCAGATTTTTGGCTTCTTCAATGGTCGTGGACTTGGGTTTGCAAACTATAGGTAGACTTCTCAAAAACATCCTAACAGTTTCTTCTTGGACATAACTTTTGCCTAAGGTTTTCATCTCATTGATGTTTGTTGTAAACCTAGCAATAGCCTTAACTATAGATTCAGCTTCCTTTAGGTCTCATATTTTTCAACTAGCATTGGAGCTTTGCCTTTTTAACTTGCAAAGGGTTACTTCTAATCTCTCATAGATTTCCTTAGTTGTTTCAGGCGCGCTAACTCTATTGAATTCTTCAACTGATAAACTGCAAAACGGTATGTTTACAACTTGGTTGTTTAACAATTCCTTTTTCTTTTCTCTAGCAGTCCATTCATTTAACTCTTTAGGGACAACTACACCTTCTAATATTTTTGTAGGTGTAGGACAATTGTTTGTCACAACATCCCACATTTCTAAGTCTTGGGCTTTAAGGTAGAAACTAATCTTGGTTTTCCTATGTAAATAGTTATCTCCCTTGAACAAAGGTGGCCGATTGGTGGAGTTCGCTTCACCTGGAGCTAAACATTTTTAACATTTTGTCCTACCATATTTAATCAAAGATTGTTAGATACTTTGATAGTTAACCTGCTCTGACACCAATTGTTGGCCAAGATGTGTCTGAGAGGGGGGGTGAATTGGACACTTAGCATATTAAAACCTTTATTTTAAAACGATAATAATATGAAAACAGGTTAAGCAAGATATGACAAAGATAGCTCAATTATAATAATGAAAACAACTAGCTAACAATGCACATAGGATTTATAGTAGTTCGGTCGCGCCTATATCCACTACATAACCTCCTCAATTAGGATTTGTCCAAACTCAACTAACGGATCCTCTTACAGGTGAAGTTCAAACCGTTTACACTTTCTCAACTTCACAGGCTTGAGAACAACCTTAACCGTTTCTCAACTTCACAGGCTTGAGAACAACCTTGACAGACCGAGCAACACTTGCTCTATTTTCAGTCACTAAACAGTCACCAATAATTATGATACAAGATTGAGATATGATTCCCTTTACTCAGAATCAAAGGAATACTTACAAATTTTTTGGATTGAACCTTCTGTTACCATAGATTCAACAAAGTACATAATGAAGTGCAGCTGAAATGAAAGGTTAGAAAACTTTCTTCTTCTTCAATAGATTTTGAAACTAAATAACATAAGGGCGCTACTGAAGTGTAAGCGTCCTGATGCTTTAAATACTTAAGAGCAATCAGCGTGCTGATATTCAATCAACATCCAATAAGTTCATTTGATGAAATCAATGGAGCGCTACTTAAGATGTAAGCGTCCTGATAGATAAGAACCATTTTTAACCTAGAACCTTATTAACGTCCTAATATATCATCAGCGTCTTGACTTACCAAGTACAAGAGAGTGCTGCTGAGACATTAGCGTGTCTTGATCGATGCATCAGCATCCTGATGGACACTTAAAAATAGTTTTGACATTTTTTAACATTTTAAAGCTCGGTTAAATAAGATTAAACACTCGGTATTTTGAATTGAATCAAATGTTGAAAATTCATTGAGTGATTGATAAAATCAATGAAAAATACTTTGAGATTGAATCGACTAAACCATGCAATCATGCCCATTTGCCGAATCATATGATAACAGAGATTCAACAACCTAAACATAGTCTAATAACATAAAGATATGTTATCGAACGATCATGGTCTTCAGTTTGATCTTGATAGCTTTTTCACCATGGAACATCGAGTCTTCGGGTGAATCTTCATGTGGAATTAGATGTGCAATGCTTATATCAGAATGTGGTTTATAATCATCAAAATATACTAGCCATTTGTGCAGACAATGAGGTCATTTGATCAACCTCATGTAAACCAACCACTTTCTTGATTGGTGCTCTCTCACTTGCATGCTCATATGTATTGGAAACCATCTCCTCAATCAACATCAAGGTTTCATTTGTTGTCTTCCCCAAGAGTGTACCACCTGCTGCAACATCAACTAATGACCTTGTAGATAAGGTCATGGCATTGTAGAACATCTGGATCTAAAGCCGCTCTTGGCACCCATGTTGAGGACACCTTCTTAGTAGGTCCTTGAACCTCTCCCACGTCTCATACAAGGATTCATATTCCAACTGCTTAAACTGACTTATTTTTGCTCTCAGTTGTGAAATCCTTGCAGGTGTGAAGCATCTCTTCCCATGTTGTGATACTTCCTGATAGTAATGTTTGAAGCCATGACCTCGCCTTGTCCCTCAGTGAAAAGGGAAATAGTCTCAGCATTATCTGCTCTTCAGCATTATCTTCACAATGTCACACATTTCTAAAAATGTGTTAATGTGCCCTATAGGGTCTTCTTGAGGTGCTCCACTAAACTGGTGTTGCTGCACCATTGTGATCAAGGAAGGCTTCAACTCGAAGTTTTTAGCATTGATTAGCAGCCTTGTAATCCACTAGCTTGAAGTAGTCCTTCAAAGGCAACTGGTTGTTTCCTTCAGCCATGATTTCTTCTTGTGCTACTACTCTTCTATCTCTTCTCAGTTTACCAAAGGTTATCTCAATCTCCGGATCAAGAGGTGGGATTTTTACACTTCTTACTCTTCGCATGAACTGATAAAACCTAACACAAAACGAGATAAAACAAGATTAAACATGAAATAAAAAATGAACTAAAATACCTAAATTAAAATTAAACTAAAGTAGAATAGAAATGAAGAGAACCCCCTTTTACAAGTAGACAAACTCATTTTCTTTTTCTTCTCCAATCTTGTAGCTTTTCTCCCTTCTTTAACCTCTTGTCTTGCCTCCTTTTCTAAATCTAATAATCTAAACAAACCCTAAAATGAAGCTTAAATACATTGGTGGTTCGAAATACCAAAATTGGATCAAGAAAAACTGTATAAATTACAAAAATACACACAAGAGAAACCCAATGGTTCTGCGTTTCCCAAAAGGCTTCTCCTTCTTCTTCGTGTCTTTATCACGGCGCCACGGCACCTGAAGTGTAAATTGCACATTTTTTTGGCTTTTGTACTTAGCTGATTTTCTTTAGTTTTTGCACACTTCTTGCACATGTTTTGCACATGTTCTTGACTCCGTTTCGGCACCATTTGAACCTTGTTTCAACTCACTTTAAAGCTCCTTATTTACCTACTAAACACATCAAAAACACAACTGCATCAAATTAATGGAAACAACTTCAAAAACTCATCTAAACACCTAAATGCACTTAAAGTAACTAAGTGCATTAATTATGCAAAAACACATAAAAACTAAGCAAATGCACTTAAAAACCTAATAAATTAACATGCAAAATGCTTACTAAAACTCAACTTATCACCTATCGTCATCAGATATTGGTTAAGTATTTCTTAGAAAGTTTTTTGGACAAATGGAAATACAAAGTCAGTTTTATTGAAATGTTCGGTGATCCGTTTAATAGCAGTTTTGAAAGAATACTCTATGTGTTAAGCGGACTGAAAACCTCTTTTGAAGAGAGTGATTATTCATCTGAAAGAAGAGAAATACTTGCAATCTGCCAAGTGATGATAACCAAGATGAAGTGAACGAAAATGAAATATCATCACTGGAGAATATGAGCTATGAAGAAGAACAAGTTGAGGAAGACCAACTTTCAAGTATTGCATCTAGTGGTTCAATCATTTATACCTCAACTGATGAAGACAAAGATTTGAATATCCAAATACACATTCGAAGGTTTCCAAAGATTCCAAGATGGAAGATGTGGATAAGAAAACTTCTTGGATGCAACAAGGACTCGAGCAACATAGTCGATGATCAAAATGTAAGTTTCGAGGTTCCTTGAAATGATTTATGAACGATCTTCATTTGTAGGTAACACTTCTATTTAAATTTCAAATATTTTTATTGTGTTGTTCCACAAATGGCTTGAACATATTCTCTTAAGCATAAAGTAATTGTGTATAAAGAAATATGTCTTTGTTGAAGCATATTAATTCCATTCAATCATGATACTTATCATACATTGTTTGATGTTTGAGTTGAATGAATTTTCATGTTACTGTATGCTTTAAGTGTATTATTTCTATGCCTTTGAAAATATCTTAGGCTTGATTAAAATGATTATCATATCTTATTGCCTATGTCTTAAAGTTAATCAACTTGAACACTCTTTGAATGATTTACATTTTGTTCATTGATTAGGTTATGTAACACGTACATGTTTATCTTGTGAACTTGTGAAAATTGATAATCATATGTTCACATGGAGAATGTTGACTTATATTAAATGGAGTGCTTAAAAGTTTTATATGTACTAATCCATTTGATATTGAATAATGTAATTGAACATCGATACTAAATTGATATTATATATCTTATTACTTCTAATGTATTCATGTGAATGTGTGAATGATAAATAGTTTATGTTCACTTGAATAGATATCATCTATGATAATTGTACATGTATTACTTAATGGTGTTTTCTATATTATTTATGATAATGATGCATGAGTCATTTATTTTAATCTTGTATGAATTATTGTTGATGTGCATGCACGTGTGTTAATTTGGTGTGAATGATTTTGATCATAACGTTTTTATCATTTGATGTGTGTATTGTTCACCTAGAAATGACCAAAATTTTCTTGAATTATCATAAAATATAAGTTTAATGAAAGTGGAAATCAAAAAATTAAAAATTAAAAAAATTTAGTATTTTGTGTTCTAAAGGAACGCGCTCCTCTGCAAGAACACCAAGAGATGTTCTGCAGAGAACACAGGAACATGCTCCTCTTAAGAGGAATGCATTCCTTAGACTGTTATCAGAACAGTCTCGGGCAACCCGAGAGCCATTTCTCTCATTCTCTCTTCACCTCTTTCACTTTCCTCTCACACTCAATTTTTCCAACTCAATTTCACAGTGTTTTGATTGTTCCAAACACATTTCCATTCATCATAATCATCAAATCCATTATTTTTATTGCCAAAAACATCATCGAATCCTCTCATTCATCACATAAACTGCCATTTTTCACAACTTTTCATCAATTTTTTTTTTCTCTTTTCTCCTTCGATTTCTCACAAAAATACAAGTTTTATAGCTTGTTTTTTCTTGTTCCCACATCTTCCTCAACTTCCCACCTTTGTTTCGATCCATTTCGTCCCCGTTTTCTCCACTTTTTCACCCAAAACCCTTGTGCTATCTTTGGTTGCACACAAAGTGTTTGACAAAATGCCTCCAAAGAAAACAATCACTTCTAAACATCGATTGGAGAATGAAAAATCCTCCACACCCGCACCCAGGTCTACATGGAGATGTGTAGAGGTTGGGGAGTCCCCCACACCTACTCCATTTTTCACGAGGCGACCCTGTGCCTCACGACCACCTAGTGAGTGCTTTCCATTGTCACCTTCATCATCCTCATCGGATGACGATGCCTCCTTTTTCGCTCTTGTGGCTTCACCCACCTCTCAACCTCAACTTCTTGAGGTTGTCGACAAGCCTTATGCCACTTGACATCTCGCTCTGAGCATTAGAGCTGACTTCGACGACTTAACGAGGATACATATGCCTTTGTTCACCCACTTCACCAAGATTAGATGGGAGCAGTTTCTTTCTCACGGTGACATTATTTACACCGAGTTAGGTCTAGTTTTCTACTCTGGACTAACTCATGTTCCTGGTGATGATCCCCTTCATTATCACTCCAGGATTATGGCTATCAACAATTATATATCTCCATCTATCCTAAATGAGATATTTGGTTTTTCTTCTCATGATCCCACATTTTCTCAATCTAGGGAGGACGACGAGATCGTCTTTCCTAATTATGATCAGATCACAGCACTGAGGACCATGACTGGAGTGGAACTAGGACATCGGGTGTTGACGGTGTCCAACACCATTTTTGGGTTGCGACTCAAGATCTTTCATAATATTATCTCGAGGGTCATCATTCCTCGGTTGAGCTCGTGCACGAAGGTAAATCCTCTCGATGTTTTTCTTCTTTGGTGCATGCACAGTCACACCAGTATCTGCTTGGCCCATGTTATCATTATTCATATCACCGGGACATAACACTACACCAGGGCATTGCCTTATGGCACATTTGTGAATTTTCTCCCTAAGGGCGCTGGAGTTGACTTGACGGGCTTCAGGGTTTCGACGAAGCCGAATAAGAAAAACTTTATTGGAGAGAATAATATCCGATCACTCGGATACCAGTGGGTGCCCCAGGGAGAGGGCACTAGGTTCATATCATTCGACCCTCAAACGGAGCAGCCAGAGCTGGATACTGAGGGAGACAGGAGTGCACCAACAGTGTTTCATCCAAGTGGACGAGGAAAATCACCAGCTCAGGCACATGTTGAGGCACCTTCTGGACATGGCAGTGGTCGTGTGAGATTCTCAGATCCTGGTGCTTCATCATCAAGCACTGCGAAACTAGCCACCATACCAGGCCCTTTTATATCTGATCCATTTCTGCAGATGCTGACGGAGGACAGAGACCAGCAGCGGACATTGCTCACTTTTTTCTCTGCCATGGAGAAGTATGAGGGTCTGGTCTAAGACGTACGAGCTCATGGAGTTATGCTCCAAATTATACTTGATCGATTACCGGTTGAGGAGCCTCATTAGTTCAGCTAGCGACTAATAGCGACTTGCATCTTCACTGAGTTTTCAGCAACCATTTTTGCCTGTCCGTTCAGCTTTAGCTTCAGATCTCTCCTCCAGTTCTCCTTCAATATCCACTACCTTAGCACTGATTCCTTTATCGGCAGCACCTCCGAGGATTCCTTCTCCCAAGCTTCACCCTTTTCTTATTATGGTAGACTTCTCTTTGGATCTGATGCTCTCACTTCCACGTATTTCTCAACCATTTCCAGGCTGTGATTTGGTTATCCACTCTGGCTCCACCTCTGCTACCACATCTGCTGACCCCACGATCCCACCAAATGTAGATGCCGATACCACCCCCACGAAGGACATAGCCTTGACTTCAGTTGCTAACGTCATATTTGTTGGGCTAGGATATCTTGATCCTTGATCGTCCTCTCCGTCTTAGGCACACCCTATTTTTGAGGTTTCAAAAGGGGGAGAGATTATGATAAGTTGAGTTTTGGTTAGTGTTTTGCATGTCAATTTGTAAGATTTTTAGGTGCATTCAGTTAGTTTTTGGTGTTTTTGCATAATTACTTCATTTAGTTATTTTTGGTTCATTTAGGTGTTTTGTTGTATTTTAGACGCTAATTTTAGGTGCTTTCATGAATTGCATGCATTAGATTAGTCTAGGTAAGTAATCATAATTTTTAGTAATTTTTCCTTAAATCATTAGTTGCATTTTCATATTGATAATCTCACATTTTGCATGTTAATACATATTTGCATTTAGACTTTTAAAACTTCATTAGTTTAGATAACTTACTTGTATTTTTGTATTTTGTTTTGTAGGAGAATAAAGAGCTTTAAAGGGATGAAATGAGGCATAAGAGATGGAGAAAAAGTCCCATGGCATTGCACAACAAGTTCCATGGAGAAAAAGTGCAAAACTATGAAGAAAATGCACTAAATAGTGCATTTCACGCTCTGAGCCCCGCAATGCCACTTCCTAGTGCCATGGCACCGTTATGAAATCTGCTTTTGCGCAACGTTTGTATTTTTGTGATATCTTAGGTTATACAACTCAAAATTGGATGTGGTTTATTTCTACTTCTTCTAGACTTAAAGAGGTATCATCTAAGAGAATTTGGAGTCACAAAAAAATAGGAGGGAGAGGACGGAAAGGGTTTGCAAAAGGGAGGAGAGAAAGGGAAGCATGAAAGAAGAGGAGAAAGTTTGGAAGAGTTACAGGTTTTGCAAGAAGAAGAAGAAAAAGATCTTCAAGGGGGTTTTCATTTTTTAATTTCTATTTCTTAAGTTCTTGCAATGTTTCTTTTCCTTGTTCTTCATCTTTTCTATCTTGTATCCATGGATTCAATGTTGGGTTAATTGAATACTCTAGGGTTTTGATTGAACTATTTTGAATCTTAAGATTTGATTATCTTTTATGTGTTGTTGACCAATTTCCATGTTTATTTGCAATTGTCAGTGCTTAATTCTTTCAAATCTTTTGCCAATTTTTGAATGAACTTATATTTGATATCTAACACTTGGAAAAGGGGATATTGAATCGGAGCAAGAAAATTACAACCTAGGGAATTTGTATTATGTTGGGAGACCTACAAAACCCTTTAAAGCTGTTTTGAATGAATCAAAGATCTTAGTGCGTTTTTATTCAATTGACCTATTACTCAGGAGAGGGGGTTGATAGTTTAAGGATAGATATTCAAGTTGACACTCGGGAGAGGGACTTGAATGATTACGGATTCATGGTTTATAAATTTAGGATTTAATTCAATAACACAATATTTATAGATCTTAAGAAAAAACATAGTGATATCAAACCCTAGAACTTTTTATCCATTGATTTCTCTCCAATTTTTATTTCATCTTGTTTATTTCTATTAGCTTTTGTGTAATTTTCATTTTATTCATTAATTCAATCCACTTTGATCACCTCGATAAAATCAAAAGCATTGTAGAATTGGGCATTAAGATTAGTAAAATCACCTTCCCTGTGGATACGATAACCCACTCACCATGGGTATTATAACTTAGTTTTCGTACACTTGCGAATCTAAATTTATTGCATCAAGTTTTGTCATCGTTGTTGGGGAAGGAGTCAATTTTGCTTTTATTAATACCAATTCAAAGTGATTTTGGTCTTAATTTAAGTATTTTTGTTTGATTTTTATATGTTTAAAAAAAAACATTTGTTTTTCTCTTTTTCTTATTTTACTTTTATTTGATTTTAGTGTTATTTGATTTTTTTATTTTTATTTTAAGAAATGGCGTAAAATTACAACCACTCCAATTCCCAAGATAATTTTGCGCGAGTGGATCCTTTTACAACGTTGTTGGCATCACTTTCCTACCTTCAATATCAACTAGAACACCTTAAACATCAACTAGACAATATTATTGATGCAAGATCTCAACATACTATGGACAGTATGGGAGCTGCAACCATGAGAGATTTTGGAATGTATTCAAGTATGGAGCAAGTTCCATATGGTCAACAATGGGATTATAATTGTTTGGGTAACCCTCTACCCTATCAATACCATTTGGGTATTTATGACCATGAGAACTGCTCCTACAATTACTCATGGAATGGCTTGCGACCTCTACTGAGCATGTACGATCAAGTGGAACAGAAGCCCTCTTTAGAAGAGTTACTTGATTATTTTATATCAGAATCATGGCGTACTAAGAGCGAGTCTAGAGTAGACATTTCATGGAATGAGTTGCAAACTCAACCGGTTGTCTACAACCACATGGAGAAGAAACCATCTTTGGAGGAGATGTTGAGGTATTTCATGAATTAGAGAGTTCAAGAAGAGCCACTTGCTTCAAACATCGAAGAAGAAGATGTTAAAGGGAAAAAAAATTATGCTAAGACATGACACCACCACCACCACCAAGGCATTTGACTATTCTAGAAGAGATGCAACGTTATGAAGCCTTGAGAGGAGGAGAAAAGAGTACATATCACCAACCACATGTGATTGAACATGATGATCAAGCAGTGCTTATGGATGTGCTCGAGTGTGATGATCAAGAGGTGCCTATGGATATACAATTGGGTGATCCTATGATGCCATATGTTGAAGAGGTGCCCACCAAGGTGGAAGAATGCTTGGATGTCAAGGAATATAATTTTGACTTTGAGGATCCGTTTGCTCAAGGGCTACAAGTTGAAGTTGTGGAGGTTAATGATAAAAGCCATTTAGAGGTGCTTGAAGGTAAATGCCTAATCGTTTGGAAAGCACCAGTCAAGTATTTCGATGACATCCTTCCATATGTAGGGAGTGATGATTCATCGGACTTCATGTTCCTACCGGAAGATCAATCTTATAAAATTTTGTGGGAGTACACAAGTTCGATGATTCTGTTATCAAATCTGGAAAATGAGGAAGACAGGAGGATGCTCAAAATAATAAGGAAACATATGTTGTTCAAATAAGAAGAGAAAATCTTGTTAATGATTATAAAGAAGTGCTTGTTGGGAGGAAACCCAACCGGTTTTCGTTTATGTTTTTGTTTTCATTTTAGTCATTGTAGTATAGACTTTGAGTTTTCTTTTTCACTAATGACATTTTGTTTTTTATTCCCCAGGTATTCAGTCAAGTTTGGAGGTCCTCATCACTACCAAGAGAAGGAGAATCACTATGGAGCCTTCTACCCTTGTGGTTTAAGGGAGTTTCATTTTAATATTGCTTTACATCGTGGATGTGTTGCATTAAGGAGAATGCCAATTTTAAGTTTTTTTTTGGGGGGGGGGGGGGGGGCGATTTTGAATTCTTAGTGTCTTTAGTGGAAATTTCTGAAACTGGAATTTTTTTGCAAATTTTTGTGAAATTTTTTTGTTTTTGCATGTGTTAGATCAATGAATAATTCTATATTCTTCTATGAACTTTTCTTTGATTCAACTTTGAATGGATGATCTAGGATTGGATTAATACTTATTTCTGAGCATGAACCTTGGAAAACTAGAGAGTACTCTTAAGTCTGTGTGCTTGTCTGTGTGCTTGATTTACTTGCCGTGCTTATTGGATATCTTTGTTGGCTTTTGAGTATGCAATCATGATAATGAGTACCACTTGCATGATAATTCGAGATTTTGTAAGTAAGCATCTTTTGATCTCAATTTGTTTCAAAACTTGACTCTAGAACTTGTTTGATCTTTTCTTGGGGCGAAATCCTAGGAATCACACCATGAGAGACATGATTTAGGCCATTTTTGGATCGACTGAGCCAATAAGCCCACCTAGTTGTTAAATTACCCCTAGTCACCCCACTTGAGCCTTATATTCTGCTAATTGTCACCTAAAATAATTAGCCAAGGCCTTTGATGAAGTTTCCCTTGTTTTCACCCTTGCACCCTTAAATCTTTGAAAGATATAAATTGTAATGGGTTGGGTTATTTTTTATGGGGAATTATTTGTAAATGTGCTATGGTATGAAAATGGGAAAAACGTGATGAAACACAAGGTATTAAATTGAGAAAAAGGGTTCAAAATGTGTGAAAAAGAATAAAATGAAAGATGAAGAATGAGAAAAGAAAAATATGTTTTTTCATCAATGCATGAAATGAATAAGTTTGGGGGTATTTTGGAGGCAATGTGAATGAAAATGTTGAAAATATCTTGTTTTGGATAATGTGTTGGGTTTGGTTTACTTTGTAAGGAATGAGATGTTCAAAAGTATTATGTATCAAAGATATTTTGGGTGTTTGAGCTTCATTTTATCCATTTTACTATACCCTTAACCTTAGCCTTACATTACAAGCTTAATAAAGACCTATTGATCTTGATTGGTGTGAGACCTACATTAGTGGAGAAAAGAGTCAAAGACAAGCATATGAAGTTATGTTTTGTTTCATTGAGATCATCTTTTTCTATCTTGCTTACATAATCTATATGATTTATGACTGGTCATGTGTTTCATTTGTATGCTTATTTGCCAATGGGGATAGGGAAGAAGGAATGACTTGTAGGATGAAATTCTAGACAATGTGTTTAAACTGTCAAAGTTTTTCTTGTTTTATGTTGAATGATATCTGTGTTGTCTTTTAGATCATTAGAATCCAATCTAGTTAATCAAATCCCTGTTCATCTTAGAATATGTGAGGAGTTTGTTGTTCAACTTTCATTTTTCTCTTTGCTTGGGACGATCAAAGTCTAAGTTTGGAGGAATTTGATAAGTTGAGTTTTGGTTAGTGTTTTGCATGTCAATTGTAAGATTTTTAGGTGCATTTAGTTAGTTTTTGGTGTTTTTGCATAATTACTTCATTTAGTTGTTTTTGGTTCATTTAGGTGTTTTGTTGTGTTTTAGACGTTAATTTTAGGTGTTTTCATGAATTGCATGCATTAGATTAGTCTAAGTAAATAATCATAATTTTTAGGAATTTTTCCTTAAATCATTAGTTGCATTTTCATATTGATAATCTTACATTTTGCATGTTAATACATATTTGCATTTAGACTTTTAAAACTTCATTAGTTTAGATCACTTACTTGTATGTTTGTATTTTGTTTTGTAGGAGAATAAAGAGCTTTAAAGGGATGAAATGAGGCATTAAGATTAGTAAAATCACCTTCCTTGTGGATACGATAACCCACTCACCATGGGTATTATAACTTGATATTCGTACACTGGCGAATCTAAATTTATTGCATCAGATAAGTATATGATTGGTCTTATTGACTTGATCATTTCTATGCACATACTCAGGGGGAGTGTTTATACACTCAGGGGGAGTGTTTGGAGTTTGGATATACATATTTTGGAGATGTTTTTGTATATTCTCTTTTTGGTTTACACTTTTGTATTTGTTTGTACTCTTGTTTATTTTGTTCTATTTTTGATGTACGCATCTATGATGATCACATGTATATTTTTGACTTGATTACATTTATATACATGTATATTTTGTTGCCAGTGTTCACATCCTTCTAAGTTTGCTTACATTGGTATTTGATTGATTATTGTTCACATGTTATTGAATGCAATTTTTTTTTTGAAGTGGTATAATCTTAAATGAAACATGATACAATCATTTATTTCACTCATTCATTCACTCGAGAAATCATGCTTATTGCTTCAATCAGGCCAATAGTGGTTTCATAAATATCATTTTTGACCTTCATATCATTGCATCTTGTTTAGTGGTTTCATAAATATTATGTGGTATTGATTCATGTGCTAATCTTGTTTTGGAACAACTATAAATCGTTTTGTCTATTATTTACTTTCCTTGCACTCTACATTGCTTTCTATCTTTACCATAATTGTTCTTTAAGGTTTTCAAAAATCTATAAAGTCAAATTCACCCCCACTCTTGGACAATAATCTGAGCCAACAAGTGGTATCAGAGCCAAGTTTCTGTCTCAAAGTTATATAACAATTTCTTTGAATCATGGCAGCAAATGATGGTGTTAAGAGTACATTCAAAGAAGGACAATCTACAAACTGACCACCATTGTTTGAGGGAGACAACTATTTTCATTGGAAGACTTGAATGAGCTTTTACATTAAGGCACATGATATGGAAATGTGGGAGGTTGTTACAAATGGTATGGACATCCCACAAAGATAGAAAATGATGTCGTCATGAGAAAAAATAGACGTGAATGGTGTTGGCTCGGATATGTGTCCAAGAGCGGGAGGGGGGGAGTGAATTGGACAATTGCAGGTTAAGCAGGTTTATAAACTTGCAATGATAAGAAATGACAGTTTGGCAAATAAGATAAATGAACTCGCAAGATTTAGAGTGGTTCAACTATATGCCTACCTCCTTAGTTAGGATTCCAAAACTCCACTAAGGATACCTTTTCACAGGCGAGGATCAAACCTTTACACAGTCTCAACTTCGCAGGTGTGAGACAACCTTCACATTACTCAATTTACACAGGTGTGAGTCTACCTAACCTACTCAACCTCACGGGTGTGTGCCTACTACTAACTCAACTTCACGGGTCTGAGCCTACCATTAACTCAACTTCATGGGTGTGAGCCTACCACTATATTAACCTTACACAAAGGATAAGAACATAACTTAAATAGTTGTAGTACAATATAAGATATGAGACTATCTTCAGAGGTTTACAACATAAACCTATGAACCTTTACTCGGTCACAGTTTCAGTAAAAGATAGAAGTTAAAACAACTCAAAAATGAGCAAAGATAGAAACCTCTTTCTTTCTTTGGATTTTCAAAATGATATTAAGTTTAGCTCAAGAAATCCAAAGTTGAAAAATCGTTTTGATAATATATATATCAAAGTGTTCGTAGCTCAAATAATATAAAATTTATAATCGACTAACATTCAAAGAGTGAGAAATCAAATTTCAAAAAGTTTTATTAACTTCATCTTGAAGTTGGATATTTATAGGCAGGAGTTGCGCCAAGGTTCATCGTTTGGGATTTCAAAACCGTTGTGAAGAGAAATTTGAATTTTAAATCAAACGGTTCGATTCTTTCATGAAAATGGTATGAAGATGAACGTTGAAGTTTACTGATCAATAAGAGTTTACACGAATTGGGAAACGATTAGAGAAACAACTTTATCAGAGTTTCAGACAAGACAATGTTTGTAGTTGTCACAGTTATGAATATCGTCTTGAAATTGTTGAGCGTCCTGAAACAATTGAGACCTAGAAGACTCAAATGGACAGAAGCATCCTGACGCATCAATAGCTTCTTGAAAGTTACCCAACCCAAGAGTGACTTGAACATAATCATTTCAAGGAGGGTGCTACTGAACTTGAGTGTCCTACAGGATTATGCTCCAAGATTTCCCAGAAATCTTGAGCGTTTGGTAGTACCTCAATCGTCCTGCAGTGTAAGCCTAATTTCAAGTGACTGGCCACTGCATAAGCTTCCTAAACGCTTTGAGCATCCTGAAAGACACTAAGTGAAATTCAACTAATTTTTCTGAAAATCTTTTGACTCGAAATCAGATTGAATTGTGATTGCTTTTGGATCAAAATCATCATTCTAAAGAAGTATTTCAAAAGCATTTTTGAATTGAAACAATTGATTTGTAACACAATTAAACTCTTCTGAATCAAAATGAATCTTGAAGAATAAAGATAACTTAGAAAAACATTTTGACTAAAGATCATGCTAAAGTGTGATGAGTAAGATTCTACATTCTAGATTTACTAAAATACCATAACGCGTCAATGTCTTGAATCTTGATTGAGCATATCTTCATTCGAACTTAGCTTGATCTTTTCTCAATAGAATGAATTTGCTTGAGACATTTCTTCAATGCTTAACTGAAACACTTAGCATATTTGTTAGTTCATAAGATGGAGTAGTTTGCAATCTTTAAAACATTCTTCGTGGGGCCTCTTAAGATAACAATCTCCCCCTTTTTGATGATTTCAAACACTCACTACACCTTTTGGCTTAAATCACAAATAGATGAATACTATGACAAGTCATGAGACAGGATTATCAATTTGGCACGTTAATTATTATTCATTTACTGTTTCAGAAAAACTAATTACACATTGTACATATTATCACATATCATTTTCATTCGACATAAGATCTCATTCAATACAGATGAAGCCATGATATACAATAACATAAAACATTTCATTAGACAAAAAATAAACATATAAACATAATAAAAACACAGAGACATATTTTCAATAGATTTTCAAAAAAAATCTCCGTCTTCCCCTAACTTTGTGATTCTTCTTTTCTCTTCTTCATTCTTTTTTTCTATTCTTCTTCTCCCCTTCTTCCACACTTATTCTCCCCTTGCACACTTCTTCTCCCCCTTTTGAAAACATAAAAAAGGTGAGATGGCAACTAGCTTACTTCTCTTCTTCTTTCCTTTTCCCTTCTCATTTTCTTTCCATTTTTCTTTTTCTTTTTCTTTTTCTTTCTCTTTCTCCTTTTCCTTGCTTCAATAATTTCTCATGAAATTTTCAAAGGTGGATTCTCTTTTTTTTATTAGAGTCAAAAGGGTTTAAAGGATCAAGTCTTGAAAAGGATTTTTTGTATCTTTCAGCAAGTCCAGTGGCAAAGTGAGAAGACATAGAGACTTCAACATGTTCAGGTCTGTTGAAGGCTCTTGGAGATGGAATTCCAAATACATCTTCCTCTCCCTCAGGTGGTTTCGTACACCTAGTAGCTTGAGCAACTGGAGCTCACTCTTCAGTAGTGTCATCAGGTTCAACTAGCAAACCTTCAGGCATGTCAGGTCTTTCACTTGGCAACCTAGGCCTCGTGACTGTTGGAGTTCTGGGAGGTCTTGGAACTCTTGTTCCTCTTTACTTAAGAAAATCAAACAACAATACGAATCTCCTCATGTTCTATATGAAGAACCATACAGATGAATGTAGTCTTCTTGAGATCAATTTGAACATCTCCTTAATGAATCCAATTATTCCCTGCATTCTATCAACAACTCTAGTTATAGTGAAGGAAAAATCAAGGATTGTAGAAAAAAGAAAAGGAATTTTACTCTCAATGGTGTTCAACATCTCCTTGATTTGGTTAATGGACACAAACAGGTTTTCCAATTTCCTTCCATCAAAACCAACAGGTGCAGCACTTGAGGGTTTTGATACTACTGTGTTCTTCAAACTCTTGATAGCTTGAAGAACAGGATTTAACAAACTTGTATAAAAGACAATTGGTGGAGTAGGAATAGTTGGTGGAGTTGCAGCTGAAAGACACGCAACAGTTGTCTTTACTTGACTCAGCTCCTTTTTTATGTCATTCAAAATACTCAAATCAAAGATAAGTGGAGCTTGTGTTGCTGGAACAGGTGGTGCTTGAGACAAGTAGGTGATTGAGTCTTTGATCTTTTCAAGATCACCCTCCATGTGTTCCAAAACCCTCAAGTCGAAAGTAGGTGGAGTAGTGCTTATAGATGGCACAAAAGTTTTCAGAACATAAACTTGCTTTTCCAAAGATCCAATGGCATCGGTTAACTAGCTGACCATAAGGGTCATATCTTTAGCACATTTCTTGATTTTTGATGAGCCATGAAATCTTTCCTCTTTAACTAACCTCTTCATTTTAGCTAATAGGACAGTCCTATGCTCCTCATTAGCCTCTTGAACCTTTTTTAGAAATTTAGTTTCATTGAATAGAGGTTGAGATGAATGAGTTGGGAAGAAAGACTCTCCATGATGGATTTGAGAAAAGTGATCAGCATGTTCAACATGAACTGGAGAATGGATGGGCATTGTGATGAAATTCCTCATTTGTTTCATTGGCCTGATCTTGGGCTTGAGACATTACTTCATCATGAGCTTAAACCTTTTCTTCATGAGGTTCCTCTTCCATAGGAATGTCCCCTCGAAATGGTAGCTCAGAAGGTGTCTTCTCTGAATCATCTCCTTTTTGCTCAGGCTATACTTCACCTAAAATTTCTCCTGCTTCTTCAAAAGGTCCAACTGTTACTCCAGCTGGAACAACTTCCTTGTGAAACCATTTTTCTGTTCTGGAGCATATACATACTTCATGAGCTTAACAGTTGTATGGCCAGTACATCCATTCCTATCTACTTGATGAAAGTCTTCTCCATGAAGGTCTATGCCAGCATAAAAAAAATGGGTCACGAGTGTATCCCAAAAGGAATTCCTCCTTTTCTTGAATCAGTCTTGACAAGGAAATCCAATAGCACATGTGGGAGACTCACTTTTATCTTCTTCAATACACACCATGTGAGGAACAAATCTAATTCCTTGACATTTCCTCTGTTGCCAACTCTAGGCTGAACAAGATGGGAAATGATGTTGTGAACTATTCTAGGAATTAGTTCAAAAGATTGGTTTGGGAGCTTGCTATCCACACTAGTCCAGGTTTTCTTTCTTGAACAAAAATTGAGGGCAGCAAGGTTGTTTTATCCCTCAAATTGGATACCTTTGGAGGTTTGAATGATGATGGGCACATCATCAGGAAGAGAAATGGTAGATTGAAGGAATTGGGGGGAAATCTCTACATGTTTGCCTTTCACTTTCGATTGCCTAACTAAACCACATCTGGGTTTCTTTTCCAAATTCTTGTAGAATTCTTTGAAAAGGCTAGGGTACCATTTGTTTTGATATGTAAGAAAGGAAATCCATCCCAGAAATTCAAATAGGGGTAGGACATTCAAATGAGCTCAAGAGAAGAATGAAAAATCTACATAGTGTCCTATTATAACTGATTTTGAAGAAATTTTCTCAGCTCTCTTCTTTTTCTTGGATTGGATGGTTCAGACTGAGATGGGTCAGCTGGAATCTGTGCATCAGCTTGTGGAGGCTGAGCACTAGAGGTTGTAGGAACCTTAGCTGATTGTTCAACTTGAACCTCAGCTCGTCTTTGCCTTACTCTCCTTTATGGGGAAGGAGAAGGAGACGAAGCTCTCTTCCTAGTTGAATGGATTGGAAGTTTTTTTGGTTCTTGGAGCCATTTTCACAAATATGGAATTATGATCTAAATGGTGAAGAACGAGAGAGAAATCTGGTTTTCTAGCGCTCAGAAATTTAAAATTATCCTAGGAAATGATGGAAATTTTCTAAATATACCTTGGATCACGAGAAATTTGAAGAATTTTGAAGATTGGAGCAAAAGGCAAGAGTGGTTGCAACAATGCTCCTTTTCAGCGTTTTCTAGGGCTTGAATGAAGTTGAAGAACAACTCAGTGGCCATTTATACCTTTCTATGTGTGTCGGGTTTGAGCGACCTCCTTTCTATCAGCATCCTCATTAACTTGGTCATCTATTTCCCAAACAAAATGTTAAGCGTCCTAAATGTGAATAGCGTCCTTTTGCACTGGTTCACTAACATTCTGGACAGAACGTTGAGCGTCCTCAAATTTGTTTCACAGTTTCTAGAACTTTTTTTATGAGCGTCCTCAAATAGAACAACGTCCTCAAGGTCCAGTGACAGTTTTAATAATCTGTCATAATGAAACTTTCAGGAGCGTCCTGAAGCACGATAGCGTCCTCCTGGACACTAAAGCGAGTGAAACCAGGAAGCATAAGTGTCCTATGGCGATTTCAACGTCCTTAATTCTATTTAGTTCTTTTGTCAATTTCTTCAATTTATAAAATTGATTCTCAGTATGATCACAATCACTAATATTCATCAAGAATCATCATGTTACGCAAATAGATCAACAATTAACGTCAGTAACATCACATATCATTTTAACACTTATGCATTCAAAGATTTTACCATTTAGGATCAACATGATAAGCCATGATATTTAACAGTATGATGCTCAATCAGATATACAGGTGTTGATAATCAACATCAAAAGACTAAAATTGTTCAAAGATAAGTGAGATATACCTTTAATGATTGTAGAATCGATAGCTCAAGGTACCTCAAAACTTTCTCTTTGTGCGGTTCCCTTTTTCTTGTAGAAGACTATGTTACAGCAGATCATTATTTTGATTTTGTCTCTCCACTTTGTATTTGATGATCGTACTGGTACATTTGTAAGGATTCCTTCTTCTTCTGTTGGAACTACTGTTCTTGGAGTACTCGAAGAAAATGTTGAAGTCTGATTATCATCATTTCTCTGGTTCATCAAAAAAGTAACCTCTTCATCATCAAGTTCATTCCTATTTTTGCTTGGAAGATTTCCTCTCATGTTCTAATTCTCAAAGGATGTTTCTAATCCATTTTAAATATAACTTATCTTTTGAAAACTATTTTCAAATGGATTTGCAAACTCTTCTAAAAATTGAATCTTATACTTCTATTTTTCAGGAAAACTATCAAGAAAATATTTAACTAGAGTAACATGAGGGATAGTTAATCCAAAGTTTTCTGATTCCTTTAATATGGTCAAAAATCTTTGCATAGCTTCATCTATAGACTCTCTATCTAGAGATCTAAAGTGTGTGAGGGATTCCTCTAATTCTATGACTCGATTTCTAGTTTCATATTTCCCTTTCATGGTTTTCAGTAAGCCACAAAACTCATCTAAAGTGTATTTCCATGGATTGAGGTTTTCACCAATGGTAATCATTTTTTCATTACAAGATGTTGGAAGCTTATCAACAAAACACGTTGTTGTTATACCAGTGGGTATCTCTTGACCAAAGCTTTTCATTCCATAAAGTATGGACTTGTATCTTTCAAGAACAACATCAAGAGATTCACACTCGACTACCTCAA
This sequence comes from Paratinospora sagittata, assembly GCA_035771175.1. Classification (NCBI taxonomy): domain Eukaryota; kingdom Viridiplantae; phylum Streptophyta; class Magnoliopsida; order Ranunculales; family Menispermaceae; genus Paratinospora; species Paratinospora sagittata. Next base: position 11,944,109 of record CM069589.1, read on the forward strand.
AGTCATCAAACAGTTTTTCAAACTCCTTGAGAGTTTCATCCATTTCTCCTAATAACTTTCCATGTAACTCTTTGAGTTTTTCGCAAATCTCTTTTGCTGTTTCGAGATGACTAACTCTTTTTAACTCTTCATTTGTTAAACTACAAAATAGAGTATAAACAACTTGTGAGTTAAGACTGTAACAATGTTTTTCATGGGATCTCCATGAATCTAATGGCTTGTTGGGAGGTGTGTAACCATTTACAACTGTTCCCCATAAGTCAATGTTTTGAGCCTTAAGTAATACTTTCATAGGTCTCATCCACTCATCAAAATATTCTTTCCTAAGCAAGGGAGGTCTATGCAAGGTTTGCCCAACTTCCATGAAACCTTTTCCATTGAACATTTATGCCATTGTTTCAAAGAAATGTTAGATCTTTTTGATAATTAATCCTGCTCTGATACCACTTGTTGGCCCAGTTATGTGTCAAAGAGGAGGGGGAGTGAATTGGACAATTGTAGATTAAGCAGGTTTATAAACTTGCAATGATAAGAAATGACAGTTTGGCAAATAAGATAAATGAACACACAAGATTTAGAGTGGTTCAGTTATATGCCTACCTCCACTAACTAACTTCCTCAGTTAGGATTTTCAAACTCCACTAAGGATACCTCTTCACAGGTGAGAATCAAACCTTTAGACTGTCTCAACTTCACAGGTGTGAGACAACCTTCACATTACTCAACTTACACAGGCGTGAGTCCACCTAACCTACTCAACCTCACGGGTATGAGCCTACCACTAACTCAACTTCACGGGTGTGAGCCTACCACTATGTTAATCTTACACAAAGGACAACAACACAACTTAAATAGTTGTAGAACAGTATAAGATATGAGACTATTTTCAGAGGTTTACAACATAAACCTACGAACCTTTACTCAATCATAGTTTCAACAAAAGGTAGAAGTAAAAACAGTTGAAAAATGAGTAAAGATAGAAACCTTTTTCATTCTTTTGATTTTCAAAATGATATTAAGTTTAGCTCAAGAAATCCAAGTATGAAAAATCGTTTCGATAAAATATATATCAGAGTATTCGCAGCTCAAATAATATAAAGTTTATAATCGACTAACATTCAAAAAGTGCGAAATGAAATTTCAAAAAGTTCTCTTAACTTCATCTTGAAGTTGGATATTTATAGGCAAGAGTTGCACCGAGGTTCCTCGTTTGGGATTTTGAAACCGTTGTGAGAGAGATTTGAATTTTGAATCAAACGGTTCGATTCTTTCGTGAAAATGGTATGAAGATGAACGTTCAGGTTTTCTGATCAGTAAGAGTTTACACGTATTGGGAAATTATCAGAGAAACAACTTTATCAGAGTTTCAAACAAGACAATGTTAGTAACTGACACAAGTATGAATAGCATTCTGAAACTGTTGAGGGCTCTGAAACAATTGAGACGCAGAAGACTCAAATGGACTGGAGCATCCCGACGCATCAATAGTGTCCAGAAAGTTAGCCAACTCGAGAGTGACTTGAACATAATCATTCCAGGGAGGGCGCTATTGAACTTGAGCATCCTACCAGACTATACTCCAAGATTTTCCAAAAATCTTGAGTGTCCTCTAGTACCAAGAGCGTCCAGCAGCATAGGCTTGATTTCAAGTAACTGACCACTGCATGAGTGTCCTGAATGCTTTGAGCGTCTTGAAAGACACTGTGAAATTCAACTGATTTTTTTTAAAATCTTTTGACTCGAAATTAGATTGAATTGAGATTGCATTTGGATCAAAATCATCATTCTAAAGAAGTCATTCAAAAGCATTTTTGAATTCAAACAATTGATTTGAAACACAATTAAACTCTTTTGAATCAAAATGAATCTTGAAGAATAAAGATAACGTGGAAAAACATTTTGACTAAAGATCATGCTTAAGTGTGATGAGTAAGGTTCTACATTAAGGTTTTTACATTCTAGGTTTACTAAAATGACATAACACTTCCATGTCTTGAGTCTTGATTGAGCATATCTTCATTTGAACTTAGCTTGATCTTTTCTCAATAGAATGAATTTGCTCGAGACACTTCTTCAATGCTTAACTGAAACACTTAGCATATTTGTTAGTTCATAAGATGGAGTAGTTTGTTAATCACCAAAACATTCTTCGTGGGGTCTCTTGAGATAACAAATGACTTCTAAATGAGCAGAAAAAAGAACAACTCAATAATCAAGCCATTAACATCTTATTTTGTAGTTTGTCTTCAAGTGAATTCAATAGAATTAGTGCATGTGATATGACTAAAGAGATTTGGGACAAGCTTGAAGTGACTCATGAAGGAACAAAGCAAATGAAAGAGACAAAACTTCGTATGCTTGAAGAAGCATATGAAACATTTAAACATATGAAACATTTAAGATGAAGACATCTCCGGTGTTGTAACAAGGTTCTCAAAGATTATCACTGAGATGAAGAATCTCGGCAAAGTGTATTCTCCAGCAAAAATAGTTGGAAAATTCCATAAAGGCTCGTCTAAGGAATGGGATCCAAAGGTTATAACCATTGAAGAGGCAAAGAACTTAGGAGGATACACTTTCGATGAGTTATGTGGTTCGGTTATGGTGCACGTAATCAAGCTAAAAAGTCAAAACCTAATCGCACTAAAGGAAGAGAAGAAGATCAAAAGGGATTTAGCCTTGAACGCCAATGAAGAAACCGAAGAAACATCATCGGAAAATGAAGGAACTGATGACGAAGTAGCTATGGTAACTCGAAGGATTAACTACTTAAAGAAGAAAGGTAAGACCAGATCGAATTGAAATTTCTTCAAGGGAAAAATGTTCAGGGCAAAACCAAGTGAGTTTATATGTTTTGGATGCAACAAATCGGGCCACATGAAGAGTGAATGCCCGAACAAAAAGAAGAACTTCAACCCAAAAGGGAAGGATAAGGAGGTCTTGAAAGCAACAAGGAACGATTCAAGTTCGAGTGTAAGTGAATCGAACTCCGGTAAAAAGAAGGATTTTATTTGCCTAATGGAAAATAACGAGGTAAAAGATTCATCTACTAAAAATTTTTAATCTTGTTAAATGTGAGCTTGATAAGCAAATTAGGAAGAACTCCAAGCTCAAAAAGAGCTTAATGACTACACTTGATGATGAGTTAGATATTTAGATATGTTTTTGAGTAAGTTTTAGATGAGTTTTAGGATGATTTATTCATTATTTTGGTTGGTTTGTCTTAGTTTTTGTTTATTTGTTAATTTAGTCATGTTTTGGATTATGATGATTTATTTTGGTTTTAAATTTTATAAGTTGGTTATTTTGATTATATAAGTGTGTTACTCATTAGTTTTGGTTTGTTTGTAGATGTTTGGATGTAGAGAAAGTGAATTTGGATGATGAAAACAAGTTACAAGAAGTTGAGATGAAGATACATGAAGCATGCAAGTAAAAGGAACTGAAAAAAAGGCTAAGTCTACAATCAAAAAGTGTGAAAAATAGTGAATGGGAGCCGCGACCCCAAATCTAGGCGCCACAGCATCGGGAGTTTCTATTTCTCCGTGATTTTAGGGTTTTCCCCATAACTTGCTCATCTTAACTCCGAATTGGATGAGGTTTTTTTCTACCTTCTCCTAGCTAAAAATAAAACATTAATTGGGGTTTCTAAGGGGGAATAGAGTATAGAACAAGAGGAGACAGCTACGAAGAAAGCAGAGAAGGAGGTCAACTTTGGCGACAAGAAGAGATTTTCCTACACTTCTATCTCTCTAGTTTGGTTTCCATTGTCTAGATTCATGTTCATACCATTATTTTATGTGTTTATGTTGATAGTTAAGAACTAAATCCTTTTTCTAGAGGGTAGATTGATCCAAACTCAAGGCTATCTCATAGTTTTTACTGTTTTGATTATTATTAATAAGATTTTCTAGTTTATTTATATTTTTTTGGGTTTAAGCATGCTTTTGATCCCTTGGCCAAGGATTGAATGATCATAGGCTTGAGGTAGGAGCTCCAAAAGAGGGTACTTTAGGTTGGAACAAAGAAAATATAACATAGGTTATCATGAGACCGAGAGCAGATCGAGACCCTTTGAAGTCATAGGAAGAAAATTATAGAACTTAATGAGTTATTAGGATCTTAGGTTTTCATCGAAAGAGTAAAACCAAGGTCCTAATAATATGTTCTAATTGGTGCCCGAGAGAAGGAATTAGAGACATTAGGATTTTTGACTTATAAAGTAAGAAATTGAATTAATAATAAATATATAATATATATATGCATAGTTGAGAGTGAGGTGATATCGAACCTCTAGACTATTCATCCATTGGTTTCTTCTTTAATTCTATTGCATTGCTAGTTTAGTTTTAGTTTGTTTAATTATTGCTTTTAATTTACTTGAACTTTCAAATTTGATTTTCGAAATAAAGTTAGAGTTAGTAAACGTTGTAATTAGTGTAGTATTCAATCCTAGAGGATGATAACCTGATTTTCATCGGTGTATATTATAACTTGACACCATGCGCTTATGGTTTGCACTAACACTTGTAGAGATTGAATCTCAATAAGATGCCTTTGGTACCCTCCAAATAGATTATGAAATACTTAAGAAAGATAGAGATGCACTCAAAAAGAGTGTTGATGACCTAACCGAGGTAGTGAAAAAGTTTACAAATGGCCAAAAGTTGTCTGACATGATGTTGGGAGCACTACGGTGTGCTTTTGACAAATTGTTTTAGGTTACACACAAGGGTCAAAGAAAAAGAATTATAATAATTTGTTGACGAAGAGATCTACTAGTTAATTTTGTAATAGACAAGGTCATACCATAGGTAGATGCCCACTTAGATAATAAAAAATAATAATAACAAAAAAAGCCAACTTGCATGGGTTGAAAAAGTTGTATTCAATGATGCCAACCTTCCCAGTGTTGGCCCAGATGAGTGTCCAAAAGGGGGTTGAATTGGACAAATTTGTAGGTTACACCTTTCAAATATAAGTAATGATAGAAATAAAGTGCAATGGAAATAAACTAATAAGCAGGACAGATTTAGAGTGGTTTGGCCCTTGCCTACATCCATTACCTAATCTCCCCGATTAGAATTTCTCGAACTCCACTATGGATACCTATTCACAGGTAAAGATCAAACCTTTACACTTTTCTGAGGTTCATGGGTGTGAGAACAACCTTTTCAAATGAGCTTAACCAAACTCTTCCTCAGTGACTCACCGTCACTTTACAACAGAAGTTACAGGTTTAGAGACTCGATGCTCTTACCAAGAATCAATATGAAAACACAACTTACAGAGTGTATTGAACCTAACTTAGAATTTGTTTAGCAATAGAATGAAGTTTTTTGCTCAACTGAAAAATAAGGTTGATCCTCTTGGCCTCTTTGGATTTTTAGATGAATATGAAATCAAGAAAAGTAAATCCAAAAGCCTTTCTCATTTCAAATAAATGAATGAAAGATTTCGATCTTTTTCAAAGAGAAAAATGACTGATCTTCAAATAGTTTTGAGCACAAAGTTTATATAAGTATGTTTTGGGATTTCAATCTCCCCAAAACCCTAATCACTTTATTTGAAATTCAAATGCAACGGATAAGTTCTTTCACCAAAATGAAGTTAACAAAGTCGTTGAATTTTTTTGCCAAAATAGTGTTTACACAAGAATAACAAAGTCTCATAAAGTTGACAGTTCACACAGGTGAGACAGTTGTTTTTCTGACAGTTGTTCATGAGCATCCCTCAAAAACTTGATAGCGTAAAATTTAAATTCGCAAGGGTACGAATTATCTAGTTATAATACTCATGGTGAGTGGGTTATCGTATCCACAGAGAAGGTAATTTTACTAATCTTAATTTCCAATTCTACAATGATTAGTGATTTTATCTAGGTGATAAAAGTGGAGTGAATTAAATGATAAAATGCAAATTAAACAAAGGTAAATAAAAACAAACAAGATAAATGAAAATTGGAGAGAAATCAATGGATTTATAGTTCTAGAGTTTAGATCTCACTATGTTGTCTCTCATGATTTCTCTGACGCCCCTGATGTAGGCTGACGTCATGACCAGCAGAGTGTACTATATACTGTACATACCCATATATAGTATACAATACACTGTCAGCCTCAACGGACATTCACAATAATTTCCAAAATTTTTAGAAATTTTGACAGCATCTCCCCATAAAATGGACATTTCACACTTTTCCCTAATATACCACAAATCAAATCATATATATATATACTCATTCACAATATTCATTCGTGTCACTCATTCAACAATAAATAATCCTCCCAACATCACAAGCACTTCATAACCCAAAATGTTCAAATACTATTTATTTCTCAAGCCATTTCATCTACCATGATCATATGATTAAATATATCATTATTAAACATTTCATAATCCAAATAACAAAACCCATATTCATTCAACCCAACTATGTGATAGTATATAAATAATAATGTGATAATTATACTTATCAAAATTTAAAAAAAAAGTAACCCATATCCTCCAATGCGTACATACATATGCCAGACGAATGAAATCACGTGATTATCACTCACGGATTTTTCTTTTTCCCTTCGACTCAGTACCTGAAATATTGGAGGAAATGGAGTGAGCAATCAACAACCTCAGTGAATATATCTCTTAATATGGCAATCCTATGCATTTAGGAAAACATAACATTTAAAATCATTTAAAACAATTATTAAACACATTCATCATTCAACGAATATATCATACATGTCAACAACATAGATTTCACGATTTTTTAAGAAAACAATGCATCATTTTCAACTAAAACCACAATCTCCCTCCTTCTCGTAATGGAGCGGTACGAACTCCTTATTATGCACCGATAAGGAGCCTATGCTCAGACCTCACATTATTCAATTCACAGTCATTTCAAGGATCTCCAATCCTTGTTAGGACAAGCCTACTGACAATGAGGTTATGCATAACACTCATCCGGGTCTAATCCCTAATGAAATGACACTAACATGCCTTAGCAAGTCTCACATTCTCCAATGCTAAAAAAATCATTTATGAATGCAAATTAAAACACAATGCAACAATATATACATAGCATATTTACATTCAAACATTTCATATATATATATATAATGCCATAAAATCAAGAAAATATACTCACAGTACAAGACTTTCCAACTTAAATACAATCACCATCGCTTTCGAATCCAGTTCCATTTTAAATCCAACTAACTCAACCTGTGACAACCACTCCTTAATTCAATTTCATTTATTTATATCTATTTACGTATATTAGTTTCTCAACTCACTTCCAATCACCAATAATAAAGATCAACTTGAAAAATATTATACACATTCTGTGAATTTAGATTCCTACTCAATTTAGGACTCATAAACAGTTGAAGAAAACTACTATCTCGTTTATGTGGTCAATCTAGATATTTTTACACGAAAGAACAGTGAAAATAGATTTCCAATTCATATTTTCACTAATTCTCAGTTTTATTTTTCTACTGGAACATATATCAATTTTATTAAAAATATAGTACATTCCTAAAATTATTTTGTCCACATCGACACGTGTAAAATCAGTCATACTACCATTCTACTACCTTCAACAGGTATTTTACTAAGGTTTTACACGTTCACGATGGTCACGAAAGTAAATTTTACTCACCAAAACTATATATTTAGTTACTAAAAATATCAAATCATATCCAAAAATCACAATCTTAGTATCGAAACGTCCAAAATTCAGTTATCTACGATTCTATGATCTCAAACAGGAGTTTCACTGGATTCCACTTCCATTTTATTCACTGGAAATAATCACAGTACAATACACAGTACTGTTCACGGCACTGTTCATTGGAAACATGTATAATTTTACTAAAATTGTGAAACGGTCTCCAAAAATCATGAAATTAGCATCGATGAACTCACAACAGTTCATTCTACCATTCAATAGCCTTAAACTAGAGTTTCATCGGGTTTTAATATGATTCGAAATGTCTCAAATATCAAATCTAACTTTGAACAACCATAAAAATTCCAAATGAACAAATAAATGAAATCTAACCACATATTCGAGGCTTCTACAATCTAGGGAGTGTTTTTTCAACCTTTTGAACAAATTTTCATTCAAGTCGGGTTAAAACTCCAATTTCAAAAACACCATAAAACACCTTTTATAGTAAAAATTATACTGGTAGGATCGTCACATGTAGCTTAACTATCAATTTCATAACGAAATTTAGCAAAAAGAACTTACCAGAGTGTCGATTTGAGTCCAAAAATCTACTTTCCCCTTTTTCTTCTTCTCCTTCTTCTTTCTTTCCTTTTCTCCTTCATTCTGCTTCTTTCATTCTCCAGCAACTTTTTTCCTTCTTCTTATTTTTTTTTTTATTTTTTATTTATATTTTTATTTTATTTTTCTTATTCCATGCCAATAATGTTCACGGTATTGTTCTATAAATAGTACCCGCAAATGAATAGTAATTTATTTATTTATTTATTTTAATTCATTCTTCTTCTTCTATGCACTCAATTCACATCAGGAATACACGTGTTGTATATCGATTTCTATTAAAAATCACATTCTGGACTCACTTTTGACATTTTCAAGTTCATTTGACACATGCAAACGTGGGTTTAAAGGTACTTATACGTGTATTATACTCTTCAGTGTACGTCTAAGTCAACCAAATATATTGATTAAATGCACGGGGTGTTACACTCCTTCTTCTTGTCTCTAACCTGCAACTCTTTTTCTTCTTCAATCCTTCACTTGCCTCTCCTTCAAAACCCTAACCTGATTTACTTTATTCTATGCTACTCTACGGCTACTGTTCTTCTCCCAACTAAGATAAGATGGATAAAAACATAATAAAACGCTAAAAAGCTAATTTATAAATCCTAATGCAAAAGACCAAAAAAGCCCCTTTGTTTATCGTCTCGCACCGAAGAATGGCGCTGCGGCGCTTGTTTTGAGTATCATGGAGTCGTGACGCTTGTTTCGGGTATCATAGCGCAGCGGCGCTACTTTACTATTTCTCCCTCTCACATAACGTAGCGTCGCGGTGTTAATGACTTAAGTGCCGCGGCGCTCGTTCTTGCTCTCTCTCTCACGCACAATACTCTCTTGGAGCGTCGTGGTGCTTCTTTCCTATTCCCTCCTCTCACATAACGTAGCGCTACTTCATACATTCAAGAACTCGCGCACAAACACGCTACCCGCTCTTGTCCACAACCCCATTGAGAGCACACCAGTTCAAGCGCCGACCCTAGGGCTTAGTCAAGCAGGACCTTTAGATTGGCAATCTCTGAACCCACCCAATAGGGCATAGTTATGCACTAGGGTACAGGCTAGACGAGGCCTCCCTTTTCCTCTCCCTATTTTCTGACCGCTCGACCGTGTACCCACACCTCCTTCTCTCCCCAAACTGTCAAATCACTACAATGAGAAGTTTGAATCATTCCCCTCCCCAACACTTGCTCACTCGGGAGATTCCATTGGCCAAAGTGTGATTTGCGACCCCAACAATCTACCCAATCATAGACTCACCAGGTCCCGGACCAGAGTAGAAGACAACGAGGACATTATTAACTTTATCGTCATTAGTGACGACGACTGATCCGGGTATGAGGTATTTAAAATTTTAAATTGCATATAATACCACCCTATTCAAGTTTCGAAGGCGAAATTCCTTTTAAGGAGGGTAGAATGTAACATCCCTGAAAATTGATCACTTTTAACCAAATGATATAAATAACACATGCATACACAAACCAAAAGACAGTGGAAAACACTCGAACACTATACCGAAAAACCCCGAGAAAGCACCTAACGGATGAGGAGAGTACCAAGGGCACATGCCCAGGCACGTGCAGGGGCACTCCTCCTCTTGTCCGATTTTTCTATAAACAGGGGCATTCCCTTCCGGTTCCAAACCCTCAAACCGTTGCACCCTTGTACCCTCGAAGACGCTGACTTTTGGAGACAGTGCGTACAATCTTCAAAGGTGGGGACGAAGGCCTAGGTTGCGTATCTTTACTTTGTAATAATCATGCCATTGCATTGCTCATTCACATTGTACCATGATTTAGTACCTAATGCATTTGAGCATATTTATTATATACTTGAGTGGTTGGATCCATGAATGCCTTGGAGTTATGCATGATCATGGATCTTTTAGCCGTCTGTGGTGGGAGCCAGGATCATGGTGCCTCAGAGCTGCATTGCGCTAGGCTCAATATCCCAAGAGGTCGCGCCACATAATGATACTTAAAGCACTCAACCCACGGTGCTTTGAAGTTGTCCTTTGATACTTAAAACACATGGACCATGATGCCTCGGAGCTGCGTGTGCTCGGCCCATGGTACGTACGTTGCTGCTGCATAATTCATGATTATATTATTGTGGATTGACATGCTTAATGATGTGTGTACTACTATTATTATTATTTTGTATAAGTTGTGTTTATCTTGCTTGATCCACTGAGCTGTAGAGCTAACCCCGTCACTTACATTTTTTCAAGGAATTGAGAAGGGCAAGGGTTGATCTCTTTAGGGGCCGGTTGCTAGTCCTGACACACGTCAGGACTTATCCTTTTGTTTCTCGAATCTAACCATGTAAATCTTTTGGTGGAATTGGCCACGTATCTTTTGTAGAGGCATGTCCCTTCTTTTGTTTTGTCTCAATTGGGGACTCAATGTAACTCTTATTTTGCTACTCTCTTTTGAATACTATTATTATTAATGGAATGGAAATGTTATTTATGGGCCCAAGCTTCTCTTGCAATTACATATTATCATACCCTACCATGTGAAATGTTGTAATTTATGTTTACACAGTTGTATTCTTTACGGACTCAGCAGAGTGTGCCACTAGGAGCTTGTTTCAATCCATACAAGGCTTTGTGAAGTTTATACACATATTCTGGCTTTTGAGAGTCCTCAAATTCAGGTGGTTATTTCACATACACCTCTTCATTAATTTACCTATTTAGAAAGACACTCTTTACATCCATTTGGTATAGTGAAAAGTCTCTATAGCAAGCATAGGCTAGTAACATTCTAATTGTCTCTAATCTTGCTACAAGTGTAAAGGCTTCTTCATAATCTATTCCTTCTTCTTGATTGTATCCTTAGGCAACCAATCTCATTTTATTCCTAACAATCACTCCTTTCTCATTTTTCTTGTTCCTGAAGACCCATTTGGTTCCAATGATGGACTGATGTGATGGTCTTGGAATAAGTTCCCAAACTTTTTTCTAATGAAATGACCTAACTCTTCTTGTATAGCAAGAATCCAGTTTTCATTACCTAGAGTTTCCTCAACTTTTGAAGGTTCAATTTGAGATACAAAGGCAACATGTCCTTGATCCTTGTTAATTATTGCTCTAGCGGTCACTCCTTTAGAAGGATCACCTAAAATTTGATATTTGGGGGTGACTAGTAAGGAGCCTAGAGTTCTTTGGGGCTTATAAGTTTTGATCATTCTCTTCCAAGTTCTTTCACTCCCTAGGAACATCATCAATGTTTAATTTTTCTAGATTTTCACATATTATTTGCCTAGGATCACTCTCATCAAAATTCACATGAATTGACTCTTCTGCAACTCTAGTAGACTTATTGAACACTCTATATGTTTTACTATGTGAAGAGTATCAGATTTTGAATCAAATATATCCAAATTGTCTTGTCATACAAAATATAACATTTGCATCCAAAGACTCTAAGACGCTCTATATTGGGTACTCTACCCTTCCATAACTCATATGAAGTATTTTTCATGTTCTTTCCAACTAGTGTCCTATTCATAACATAGCATGCAATGTTTATGACCTTAGCCCAAAAATGAGTAGCAACATTATATTCACATAACATGGTTCTACACATTTCTTTCAAAGTCTTATTCTTTTTTTTACAACTCCATTTCGTTGTGGAGTCCTAGGGCTGATAGATGATGTGTATAACCTTGTTTGTTACAAAAGTCTTCTAGATTTTTGTTCACAAACTTTCCACCCCTATCACTTTTAACAGTAGTAATTTTGTATCCTTTGTCATTTTCTACTCTATGGCAAAATTTGATGAATACATCACATACTTCATGTTTACGAGTAGGAAAGAAACCCTAGTGAAACAAGAGAAATCATCAACAATAGCATAGACATAAGAATTTCCTCCTAAACTTTGGGTCCAGGTAGATCCAAATAGATCCATGTGGATCATTTCAAGCGCTCTAGAGGTAGACATGATTTTTTTTTTCTCTTGAAGAATGATTTGGTATGCTTGCCAAGTTGACAAGGTTCACGCACCTTATCTTTTAGGTACACTCCCTTTGGATTGCCCTTTGTAAGCTCATTGTTGGCAAGTCTAGAAATTTTATCCATTCTAACATGAGTTAATCTCCTATGCCATAACCATGCATCATTATTCACAATAGCTCTCAAGCAAGATACATTTTAATCACTAATATCATCAAGCAAAGTAGAATAAACATTTTTATGCCTATGAGAAATGAATGCAATAGAACCATTAGCATGCTTAACAATACACCTATTTGCTTCAAAGCTAACATCATAATCCTTGTCACATAATTGGCTTATTGTAACACCCTGTACTTACTAGTCAAACCCGTACGTTGACTTATACGTATTGTCAGGAGTATTTGTACACGTATACATATGTGTATGGACTTAAAATAGGGTGAATGTGTGTATAATGGGGTGGTAGTTTTACCTAGACCCTACACATAGCATGAAAAACCAACACTTAGTGAAATTGTCACTGGAGCATTGAGAAACACGTTTCTTAAAAGGAAATGCGTTTTTGTAATAAAAACCCGAGAGCATAGTTTTCTGAAAATTCTCAAGGAAACACTTTTCTCACAAAACTTTCAAAGAAAATTCATTTTCTGGGCAGCAAGGAAACGCGTTCCCTTGGGGAGAAACATGTTTCTCTGTGGGCCTGGCAGTTTTTTTAAAACTGGTCGGTGTGGCGGTTTGTGCGTGATTTAAGTTGAAATCTCAACCATTCTAGCTCATTTTCATCTACAAGAGCTGGAGGAATGAAAGGAAACAAAATGGGAAGGAAAGGATTGAGCTAAGGTGCTCAAATCCAAGGTGAGAATCCATGATTTTTGGTTAAAAATGTCAGATTCCTGTTCCTATCTCTAAGTTGTTTAACATATGTGAGATTTGTGTGATTTTCATGGCTAGATTGAAAGCTTGAAAAAGTGGGTTTGAGTCGGAAATTGTTCAAATTGCTAGGTGTAATCATAGGTAAATGATTCCTTGTAAATTTTTGGTTTAATTGATGGTAAAATTGTTGATTTTCCATGCTTGAATGTGCTGTTTCTTCAACCCTGCTATGTTGAACTAGCTGTGGGTTTGGAGATGATTTTAATGGTGATTTAAGCTATTTCTAGATGTGATTTTGGTTAGTAATTGATCGGGAATATATTTGCAATATGAAATTGCAAATAATTGGGGAAGAATTGATGAATTGGACAACATGTGCAATGAGGAGATTGTGTTGTAAATTGTGCTGTAAAAGTGTACAATTGAGCTAATTTGGCTAAGTGTGTAGAAAGTGTTGTGGTGTAAGGTTGTACACCATAGTTGTGAGTACTCCTACCCTTGGTTATTATATGTGGCATTGTATATATGTAAACCTTGTTTTATGAAATGACAGCATGTTATCTTGATTGCATTGTGTATTGAATGCATTGAACTATATTTTGAACATCGAACATACCCAGGCTTACTAGAGTAAGTAAGGTATGTGATCATGTCCATTGGAGTAAGTCTTTAGGTTCATGAACTCGCATGAGTACAGAGAAAATACTCATGGCATTGGTGTAATTCCTAGAATGGATGAGGCCCTAGAATGATCGGAGTGGATGGTCCTCGAATATGCATTAAGAGGAAGGATGCGCTCATTTACTTGATTGTGAGGATTTGAGAGGAAGGATGTGCTCATTTACTTGATTGTGAGGATTTGATTTATTTACTTTATGCATTGTATGATATGTATAGAGTGGTACGAATACTATCTTAATCATGTATTGATATTTACATGTTGCTTGCATATAGAAATTATGTTGATTTAAATGTCATGGTTTATTATGAATGCATATGTAATGCAACTGGTAGATTATTCACTAGGCTTGTTGTAGCTCACCCCACTCCTTATTATTACAGGTGGTGACTACAAGGGCAAGAGCAAGGCTACAGAGGGTTGATCTGTACTTGCTGGTTATTTTGATGTGATGACTATTAGGTGTATGTGGAACCTCATATTTATGGGGAGATTCTGTCAAAAATTTTAGTGATTTTCTTGTATTTTGTTAAGAAATAAGGATGACAAGGTATCATATACGTCTATGCATGGCATATATGGTATTTTGTGTCAGTCGTGACGTCACCCTACAGAGGGGGTTGCGACACTTATGCTCAAAAGATTATGGTTTAGGCCCTTGACATACAACACATCATTAATTGAAAGAAATAAAGTACCAACAGTGACTATATATACCTTTGATTTTACGTTTATTGTTGTCATCGAAGATCATGCTCTCTTCAAGCTTACAGGGTAATGCTCAAAAAGATTGATTTATCTCTTGACATGTGCCTCGAGCAGCCACTATCGCAATACCAAAAATGTTTTTGCGAACCATCCTACACCACGTAAAAGACCTTTGACTTTGGTACCCAAGTTGTTTTGGGTCCATTCATGTTAACATCATTAAGAACAATTTTTTCTACCCATGCTAGTCTACCCTTCTTAACTCTCTTAAGTAGTCATCTAAGGATAGTGTGGCCTTGCCTATTGTAATGGTGGCAAGTGGGTCTTTTGGTCAGTAAATTATTATAATCTTTTTGTTTTGACCCTTTTTTGTACCCAAGTTCGGCCTTGCCTAAGGCACATCTTTGTGACCCTAACATCATATCAAACATTTTTTGTCCATTGGTGAATTTCTTTACAATACCGGACAAGTCATTAACACTCCCTTTGAGTGTTTCAAGTTCCTTGGTCATTTTCTCCTTTTCTAAGGTCAAGGTATCAATGGCCTCTTGTTGAGATTCAATGCTTTTAGAAAACATTACAACGTCATCATTGATGCCTTCATCTTCTGATGAGTTATTCAAAACGATGTTCACATTTAGTGCATAGTCTTTCTTCCCCTTGTCATCTATTCTAGGTGGGGATTGGTTGTTTTGAACTTTAGCTCATGGACCATTAAAGAACCACTTAGATCATCAAAAGTGTACTCAGCCAAATTTTTTGCTTCTTTTATTGTTGTGGCCTCAGGTTCCCATATTTTGGGTAAACCTCTTAGAAACTCCCTAACATTCTCTTATTGATCATAGACCTTTCCCAAGGTCCTCATCTCATTAAGGTTCTTTGTGAACCTTGTTATTGCCTCAACAATAGTCTCACTTTCTTCCATCCTATATGTCTTATAAATCTCCACTAACATTTGGAGCTTGGTCTTTTGACTTGTAATGTTCTCTCACAGGTCACTTCAAGTCTTTCCCTTATTTCTTTTGTTGTTTCACAAGCACTAACTCGGTTAAACTCATCACTAGACAAACTACAGAACAAAATATTAACGGCTTGGTTATTTAGTAGCTCTATTTTCTTTTCTTTAGCATTTCATTCATATATATACTTAGGTACTACTACACTCTCTATAGTCTTAGTGGGTTTTGGACAACCATTTGTCACAACATCCCACATTTCTAAGTCTTGGGCTCTAAGGGAAAAACGCATCCTAGTCTTCCAATGAAAATAGTTATCACCCTTGAAGAGTGGTGATCTATTGGTGGAGTTTTCCTCACCAAAGGTACACTCCTTAGCAACTGACCCTGCCATAGATAATCAAAGATTGTTAGATGATTTGATTGATACCTGCTCTGATACCACTTGTTGGCCTAGATAATGTCCAAGAAGGGGTGAATTGGAACTTGCAAGATTTTAAAAACCTTTCAAGTAATAAAAATGTGCTGGCAAAAAAAATAGAGATTGGCAAGAAAAGTAAAGCACACAAGGATTTAGCGTGGTTCGGCTCTTAAAGCCTACCACCACGACTTGAAATCCCCAACCAAGATTTCTCAACCCAACACTACAAGATCCTACTTTATGGGCTGAGGATCAAAACTGGATACACACTCACCTTACAGGTGTGAGCAACCTTCTCACATACACTGTTCCCCTATAAGAGGACTTCCCAGTGAAAAACCGGTCACTTCAATACAAATAAATTAAGGAAAGGAATTCTTTACCAGAAAACCTCTTGAAATACTTGCAATAGCTTTGGACCATACTAAAGAATGTGCTTAGAGAATGATGATGATTAAGTGCAAGGGCAGAGAGTATGGTTTCCTTGAAAGAACTCTTTCGATGATTGAAATGAATAAGATTAAGCATGTTCAACCCAAATATTTGGTTTGAAAAACAAGTTTTCTAGCTCAAAAGCACTTGAACACTTTGAAAATGAGATTAACATGCAAATAGTTCATTGGTTGTACTGTGAGAGCAACACTGCTATAACTTTATATGAAAAATAGAGCATGAATGAGATTAGGGTTTCAATCTCCAATAAGCTTTGATTTGATTTTCAAAATTCAAAGTTCAACGTTATGATTTTTTCACCAAAATGGATGAGGCAAAAACCTGTACGAAAAGAGGAAAGCTTGTGCGAAGTGTAGCTTTCATTGCGCAGAAAAAATAGTCTTCCAAACACCCAGCAGCAGCGCACTGTTCCAAAGGAAAGCGCGCTGGTGCAAGAAAAACATTTCTCAGCTGCCAAGAAAACAACGTGCTTCTCTAGCAAACAACGCGCTTATGGCAACAGACCGAGATATGCTTTCGGTCTTAATCTCAGAGGAGCGTGTTTCTCCAATAACGAGCGCATTTGTCTAATCCAGGGGCGTTCATCAGGACCAACCAAACCAAAAAATCTAACCAAATAGATGTAAACGGTTTGGTTTGGTTCAATTTTTGCGACGTTCGGTTTGGTTTTGGTTTTGAATTTTAAAAAACTGATCGGTTCAATTCAGGTTTCGGTTTGCGCAGTAGAAAACCGAAGTTAACCCGAACCGAATTGAAGTTAAGGGTATAATTGTCATTTCTCCTATAAACCTAACAATTTGAACCTTGGATAAAAAAATGCCATTTCACTCTCCACTGCTACCTCAATACCCTAACGCCCCTACGATTTTGGGTTCGTCGTTTGCCCCCAACCTCTGATTTCTCCATTTCCATTCCCTGCAATTTCTTCAAATTAAAAGACTCAAAACCCAGAACTAACGCCATTTTCGTTCTCCATCTTACAATTTGTTCAACCCCAAACCCTACAATTGCTTCATTTTGTGATTTCTTCAACCTCAAACCCTACGATTTCTCCATTTTGCAATTTCTTCAACCCCAAACCTTGCGATTTCTTCATTTTCAACCCCTGCGATTTCTCCATTTTGCAATTTCTTCAACCCCTGTGATTTGTGTCACGAATTGAGCTTTTGAGTTCTTAGTAGCTTGATTCATACTTGTGAAGCACTCAATAGTCAAGAACTAGTAGCAGGTGCAGTCTAAGTCGGGCAAGTTGGTTTGCTTTGGTCTAAATCTCGTTGAACCTTTGGTTTCAATATGTTGCTTTTCAACTTCTGCAACATCATGTTTTGTGTTGCATTTTCCCCCTTGTTTTTAAACATGATTTATGAGGTTTAACGAATTTTGATTCCTTCTTTGTGTGCTTGAATGTTTACTTAGATAGGGCTTCAATTTGATGAATTGGAAAAAAAAAAGGTATAGATCTACTGCATTGGGATAGTTTCAGAAGGAAAAACACATTTTATGGGGTTACAAAGTAAATGGAAAAGTTTACTTAACTGAAATTATGTGATGAAAGTTGAAGATTTTTTTTTAATTAATTATTGTATTCTTATTAAGAGGAATAAAAATCAAGGATCTTGTTTTTATCTTTCAAGGCCATTGGCATCATGCTATATTTTGTTTATGGATGTGTGGTCTACTTTTTTTTTTTTTAACAAAAGAATTCGTAATTTTAAATTTAGTTTACCTATATGATCAAATTAATTGGAGTTTTCTCTGCTATAAAAGATGTCTAATTTTTAAGATTTTAGATTTGCGTTTATAGTTTTAAGTTACTTTTGATTTTTGGAAATTGAAGAAAGATTGGATGAACTTGAAAGTCTTGAATCATGTTCGATCTCTTTTAATTATTAAGTTTGGTTTTATAAATTCTTGAGCACTTACTCATTCACTATGGATAATTTAAATTTCAAGTCTCATTGAAAATTTTCACTAGTGGTTGATTCTTGACATGCATGGCATTCATTCATGTTGGCCCAGTATTATAGTCCAAGAGGGAAGGTGAATTGGACTTGGCGAATTTTCGCGTTACCTTTCAGATTATATAATTTAACAGATAAATTATGCAATAGGTAACAATGAAAAATAAGCAAATGCAGGAAAGATAATTGGACACGGAGATTTAGAGTGGTTCGATTCCCCTAGAATCTACGTCCACTACTCATCACCATGATCAGGATTTTCTAGTACACTATTGGCTGGTCAACTTACGGGCACGACTAGAAGTCGTTTACACTAACCAACATAAGGGATTGGTTAGATAGCCATGCACACTAACCTACACAAGGGCTTGGTTAGAGTACCACAATCTAGCCTACACAAGGGCTTGGCAAGTAAGCCACAATCTAGCCCTCACAAGGGTTTGGCTAGTAAGCCACAATGTAACCACTTACCGGCGTAGTCACGAGCCGTACAAGATATGGTAGTAATCTCAAGTTGACAAACACGTCAATGATACATAAAGATTACGAATGGTAGAGATGCACTTTACAACACACTCAACAATATAAAGCTTACAATCTTGAATGAGTATACAATACTATTCCCACGACAATGATTTAAATGATGCTATGTGTTAAAATAGTTTTTCTCAAATACAATCGATCCAAATATATATGATATAAAATCGAGAATCGATTATGCACAACTATCAAGATCTTGGTTCTAACAATAATAAGTTTAAAGCACAAGAATCAATATATGATAATAATCATAACTTGATGATTCTAAAAGTGTCAATGATTAAGTTCAAGAATCATGCAAACCAAGTATTGATCTTTGAAGTCGATTCAATATAATATAACTTTAACACATGAATCGATATCACAAGAAGTTAATGAAACCACTAAACAAGATATAATGATATGAAGATCAAAATAGGGTTTCACACACAATAATCAAGATGAAATCAGTTTTGAAGATATTAACTTGAGCATAAAACTGATTTTCTCAAACAAAATCACAAGAATAAAGTTAGAGAAGTTTTATCCCACTTGGGTAAGGTTGAAGCTGGACGATTCTTCAAAGGTTATGTTGGATGAGAGATTCCATGTTTAAGAAAGATCAAGACACAACAAGGTGTGTAGTGAACACTCAAAAATGTCTTGAACACTTGCGCAATGGAAACATACCAGATGCTAAAAGTTTTGAAATATTTGGAGAACTTTTCGGAAATATGAATCAAATGAACAAAGGTAGGTGAGCTTTCGCTATAAAACAGGTTTAAAATAGCTCAAGAACTTGTTGTTGTCTTGTAGAAAGACTAAGATTAAAATTGCACAAGTTCTCTAACTTTTGCAAAAGTTGCTCTTCAAATGAGCAAGTGTGGTATTTATAGAAAAACACCACATCGAGGCACAGGAACTCGTTCCTCAAGGAAAAAGAGCATTTCTACATTGAAATCTAAAAAATCTCATATTTCCCTCCAATTAAGGAGCGTGTTCCTCAATATGTCCTTTGGCAACAGGAGCGCGTTCCTTTTCCCTGATCAGAAAAGTTCTGAGTCTCGAGAAAAGTCACAGGAGCGCGTTCCTCTTAAAAGGAGTGTGTTCCTTAAACCCTGATAAAAAAGTACTGAGTCTCAGGAAAATGCTCAAGAGCGCGTTCCTTTATTATGAAGTGAAAGAAAACCGATTTTTTTATCATAATGAGTTTAGGAAATTGTCAAATACATAGATTAACTTTAAAAACTATTTTCGACAAGATTGATGTATAATTGACAGGTTAAATATGTGTAAATCAATCGACTAAGCATATGATTGAGACATTTAAAATAGTACACGTAAAACGGTAAAACCATGCAAAGTTGGTAAGTTTAGTGCATGTTAAACACTGATAAAAATATACATGATAAACAATTTTAACAAAGTGTGATTGCATAATTATCATACTAACGTGTGTGCACGCATGATTAATAATATAATAGTGTATATGCATGAGTATGATAAACTATATTTATGATTTTCGAAAAGATGCAAATCATGTTGTTGTTGGAACACGTAAATGATACTCTACAGCACTAAGATTCTAAATAAGAAATATTACTATTAAGCTCTTGAATCTTCATACAGTGCAACTCCTTCCACATGCTTTGACAGACTAGTTGAATCCTTCTGATACAGCTAGTTAGCACTGAAATAACTACGTCAAAGAGATTAGTGATCACAAATATGTTGTTTGTAATCATCGAAACAAAACCGGGTGAGAGTAGTTACATCAACAATCTCTCATTTTTCGATAATTTCAAACAAATTCACTATTGACTTGATTGAAGCAAGAAGCATGATTTCTCGAATGAATGAATGAGTGAAGTGAATGATTATATCATGCAACTTTTAAGAATATACCACTTAATACAAGATTTAATATTCAATAACATGTGGCAATAGACAATCAAATACCAATAAAAGCATACTCAGATAGATGTGACCAGTACGCAAAGATAACTGAATATAGTCAAGCACGTGTGATCAACAGTATCAAAATGTACATGTATAACAGTATATCATATACAAACATATACATGTGACAGATAATCAATTAAGCAATTGGCAAGTTTGAAAAGTCAACATGGCCATCTCTTGCCTTATAAGTGAAAATTGATCTTTAGCCAAAGGCTTAGTAAAGATATCAGCTAACTAATCTTTAGTTCCAATATGAATCAATTTCACATCTCCACGTTGCACATGATCTTGAAGAAAATGATGTCTAATTTCAATGTGTTTCGTTCGAGAGTGCATTACAGGATTTTTGGAAATGTTTATAGCACTTGTATTATCACAATAAATTTTCGCACATTGGATATTGATTTGATAATCTAAAAGTTGTTGATTTAGATATATCACTTGAGCACAACAACTTCTGGCTGCAACATATTCACCTTCTACTGTGGATAATGCCACTGAGCTTTGTTTCTTGCTAAACCAAGAAATGAGTGAATCGCCCATGAAGTGACAAAATCCTGAGGTGTTTTTTCGATCTGTTAAACTTCCAGCATAGTTAGAATCAACAAAGCTCTTAAGATTGAAAGAAGTTCCTTTAGTGTACTAGATACCCATATCTAGTGTGCCACTGATGTATCAAAATATTCTTTAAACACACTTTAGATGAGACTCTTTAGGATTAGACTAGAATCTAGCACAAAGACAAATGCCAAACATAATATTAGGTCTACTTGCTGTTAGATACAAGAAACGTTCGATCATTCCTCGATATAGCTTGGGATCGATTGGTTTGCCTTTTTCATCCTTATCCATTTAGATGGATGAACTGCAAGGGGTATCAATAGTTTTCAAATTTTTAAATTTGGACTTTTTAATCATGTCCCTTGCATACTTCGATTGGTTTAAAAATGTTATATTTTTTATCTGCTTAATTTGTAAACTAAGGAGGTAGTTTAATTTTCCCATCATGCTCATTTCAAACTCACTTGTCATGATAAAGGAAAACTCATAACACAAGATCTTGTTTGATGCACCAAAGATAATGTCGTCAAACATAAATTTGCAATAGAAGCATATCATTATCTTTGCATTTGATGAATAAGGTTGGATCAAGGGTCCCGTTCTTGAAGTTATGATCCAAGAAGAAAGTGTTAAGCCTATCATACCACGTTCTAGGAGCCTGCTTCAAACCATATAAAGCTTTTCTAAGTCTATAAACATCATCAGGTTTGTGACAGTCTTCACAACCAGGTGGTTGCTTCACATAGACTTCTTCATTTATAAATCCATTCAAGAAAGCATTTTTTACATCCATTTGATATAACATGAATATGTTATAGCAAGCATAAGCAAGTAATAATTTGATTGCTTCTAATCTTGCTACTGGAGCAAAAACTTCTTCATAGTCAATTCCTAATTTTGGACTATGATTCCTTTCTCATCTTTCTTGTTCCTAATCACCCATTTGGTTGGAAGAACACTTTGGTGCTTCGGTTTAGGTACAAGATCCCATACCTTGTTTCTAGTGAAGTGTCCCAACTCTTCTTGCGTAGCAAGACTCTAGTTTTCATTAGCTAAAGCTTCTTCTATCCTAGAAGGTTCAATCTGGGATACAAAGGCTACAGGCCCTTGATCTCTAAGTGAAGCTCTAGTTGCTACACATAGGTTTGGATCACCTATGATCTGATCTTGAGGGTGACCTAAAATCAACCTAGTGTTCTTAGGTGGTTCAACAACTGGTTCAGCTTGGGGTTCATTAGATTCATGTTCAACAGGTTTATGAGTTCTGATTTCATCATCATCATCATCTATTTTAACCTGTTCTACGTTCTTTTCTAGAGCCATTCTGAGGTCAAATTCATCAAATTTAACATGTGTTGATTCTTCTACTGTTTTAATATATTTATTTAATAGCCTATAAGCTTTACTGTGAGATGCATACCCTAAAAGTATACCAATATCAGACTTACAAATTTATCAAGATTGTCTTTATCATTTAAGATATAACATTTGCAACCAAAGACTTTTAAGTGATCGATTTTAGGAGTTCTCCCTTCCAAAGTTCATAAGGAGTTTTGTTCAATTTTCTCCTAACCATCACTCTATTCATGACATATGAAGCAGTATTTATAGCTTCAGCCCAAAAGTATTTTGCTACATCATATTCACATAACAATGTTCTCCACATTTCTTGAAGGGATCTATTTTTCCTTTCAACAACTCCATTCTGTTGAGGAGTTTTGGGGGTTGAAAAGTAATGGGTGTATCCTTGCTTGTTTACAAACTCCCCACCTCGATCACTTCTAATGACAGTCACCTTGTATCCCTTTTCATTTTCAACACAAGAGAAAAATTTCACAAATATATCATATACATCACTCTTATGTGCAAGAAAGTAAACCCATGTATAACGAGTAAAATCATCAACAATCACAAGACAAAAAGATTTTCCACCTAAGGTTTGTGTTCGAGTTGCATGGACAAGTTCAAGAGCCCTTGTGATTGAGCTTTAGGTCTTACTTTTGAAAGAAGACTTTGTATGTTTGCCCAATTGGCATGTCTCACATACTCTATCTTTCAAGTATATTCCTTTAAGGAGGCCTCTAACTAGGTTAAGTTTTGCAAACTTTGAAATATTTTCCATCCCTACATGAGCTAGTTTTTAATGCCAAAGCCAAGCATGATTTTGTTCAATAGCACTTAAACATGAGACATTTTGATCACACAATTCATGCAAATTTGTAGTATAAACATTTTTAGATCTATATGCAATGAATGCAACATTTTCATTTTTATGCTTAATAAGGCACCGGTTTGCTTCAAACGAAATGATAAATCCCTTGTCACAAAATTGACTTATGCTCAAGATATTATGTTTTAGGCCGTTGACATAAAAAACATCAGATATAGATAGAGAGTCATTACCAACAATGCTGACACCGAAGTTTTTTCCTTTGTTGTTGTTGTCGAATGTTACGACACGTCCATCTTTGCAGACCATGCTCAAGAAATTTGATTTGTTACCAGTCATGTTTCTAGAGCATCCGCATTCCAAGTACCATACATCATTCTTTGAAGTATCCTACACCACATAGAACACTTTTGATTTTGGAACCCAAGTGGCCTTGGGTCCTACAAGGTTAGCCTCATTCAAAATATTTTTTTCAACCCAAGCGAAGCAGCTTTTCCTTTTTGTTCTAAGTGTGCACCTTTCTATGGTATGGCCTTCCCGATTGCAATAGTTGCAAGTAGGTCTCTTAGTCAACAAATAGTTACATGACTTTTGTTCTTACCCTTCTGTATATTCTAACCCTGCCTTGTCAAAAGCACACCTTTGTGCTCCTAACATCATATCAAACAGTTTTTGACCGTTTGTAAACTTTTGTACCACACTGGTTAAGTCATCTACACTTTTTTGGTGTGTATCTCTCTCCTTTGTAAGTATTTCATAATCAATTTGGAGAGTGTCTAAAGCATCCTGTTGTGATTCTATGTCAACTAAGGTTTCTCTTAAGCTACTTTTGAGTTTTGAGTTCTTTTTAATTTGCCTAGAAAGTTTAAGTCTCAAACACTCAAAATCATTTTCATCATTAGAATCAAAACAGTCATCAAGAACAAGAGAGGTAGAGTCTTTTACCTCTGTACTTGCCATGAGGCATAGTATAGACTTTTCATTTCTAGTGTCTGAGTCGCTCTCGATCAAACTGGTATCGTCCTAAGTGGCCTTTAAGACTTTCTTGTCCTTCTTCTTAGAATCGAAATACTTCTTCTTTCTGTTTGGGCACTCATTCCTCATATGTCCTAACTTGCTACATTTGTAACTTGTGAGTTTGGTTGATTTAGTGCCACTTCTCTTTCCCTTGAAGTATTTTGAACTCGGTCCTCCTTTTCCTTTTCTTTTCAAGTAACTTAGCCTTTTCGTCAGCATAGGAACTTCATCATCTGTGTTCTCATCATCGGAAGAAGAATCACTTGAATCGTTCACGTTCAGAGCTAAGTCCTTCTTTGCTTTATGGTAATCCTTTGATTCATTCTTGATTTTCTTCTTCAATTTCATTTGATGAACCATCAGAGATCCACACAACTCATCAAAGGTGTAGTCACCAAGGTTTTTAGCTTCCTCGATTGCCATGACTTTAGGGTCCCACTCTTTTGGTCCCCTATGGAATTTTCCAACTGTCTTTGCTTGTGGGAACACCTCACCCAGATTCTTCATCTCATTAATAATTTTCGTGAAACGTGTTATCGCATTTGAGATGTCTTCATTCTCACTAATTCTGAAGGTTTCGTATGATTCCTCCAGCATTGTCAACTTTGTCTCCTTTACTTGCTTTATGCCTTCATAAGTAACTTCCAGTTTATCGCATATTTCTTTGGTAGTGTAGCAGGTACTGACTCTGTTGAATTCATTGATGGAAAAACTGCAAAATAACATATTTATGGCCTTGTCATTCAATTTCTAACTTCTTTTCTCCAAGTAGTCATTCAGTTTTCAGTTTTAGCACAATTACTCCATTTTCGATCTTTGTGGGAGCTTAATATCTATTTCTCACGATTTCCCAAATATCATAACCATGGGATCTCATGGAATATCTCATCTTCGTTTTCCAGTGAAAGTAATTATCACCCTTAAACAGTGGAAGGAGATTCACAGAGTTCCCTTCATCATGTGTGTCCCCAGAAGAAACATTAGAACTATATCCTACCATACTCAAAGAAATTGTTAGATCTCTTTGACATAAAAACTCACCCTGGTACCATTTGTTGGCCCAGTATTATAGTCCAAGAGGGGGGTGAATTGGACTTGGTAAATTTTTGAGTTACCTTTCGGATTATATAGTTTAACAGATAAATTGCACTGTAGGTAACAATAAAAAATAAGAAATTGCAAGAAAGATAATTGGACACAGAGATTTAGAGTGGTTCGGTTCCCAAGAATCATGCAAACCAAGTATTGATCTATGAAGTCAATTCAATATAATATAACTTTAACACATGAATCGATACCACAAGATGTTTATGAAACCACTAAAAAAGATATCATTATATGAAGATCAAAATAGGGTTTCACACACAATAATCAAGGTGAATTCAGTTTTCAAGATATTGACTTAAGCATAAAACTGATTTGCTCAAACCAAATCACAAGAATCGAGTTAGAGAAGTTTTACCCCACTTGGGTAAGGTTGAAGCTTGACGATTCTTCAAAGGTAATGTTGGATGAGAGATTCCACGTTTAAGAAAGATCAAGACACAACAAGGTGTGTAGTGAACACTCAAAAACTCTTGAACACTTGCTCAATGGAAACATACGAGATTCTCAAAGTTTTGAAAGATTTGGAGAACTTTTCAGAAGTATGAATCAAATGAACAAAGGTAGGTGAACTTTCGCTAAAATAGGTTTAAAATCGCTCAAGAACTTGTTGTTAGTTTGTAGAAAGACTAAGGTGGAAATCGCACAAGTTCTCTAAGTTTTTCAAACGTTGCTCTTCAAATGAGCAAGTGTGGCATTTATAGGAAAACACCACACGGAGGCACATGAACACATTTTTGCTTTGAAATATGAAAAATCTCAAATTTTCCTCCAATTAAGAAGCATGTTCCTTACTTGAGGAGCGCGTTCCTCAATATGTCTGTTGGGCGTAGAAACGGGTCCTTCATCTAGAACCACTGACTTTATAAACTTTCCTATTTTTCCCTTGGCAACAGGAGTGCGTTTCCTCTTGAAGGAGCGAGTTCCTTTTTCCTGATCAGAAAAATTTTGAGTCTCGAAAAACGCCACAGGAGCGCGTTTCTCTTACAAGAAGCGCGTTCGAGAGTGTTCTATAAACCTTGATAAAAAATATTGAGTCTTGGGAAAATACTCAGGAGCGGGTTCCTTAAGAGAGAAACGCGTTCCTTTACTATGAAGTGAAATAAATCTGATTTTTTTTATCATAATGAGTTTAGGACATTGTAAAATACATAGATTAAATTTAAAAATAATTTTTGACAAGATTGAAGTATAATTGACAGGTTAAATATGTGCAAATCAATTGACTAAGCATATGATTGAGACATTTAAAATAGTACACGTAAAATGGTAAAACCATGCAAAGTTGGTAAGTTTAATGCATGTTAAACACTGATAAAAATATACATGATAAGTAATTTTAACAAAGTGTGATTACATAATTATTATACTAATGTGTGTGCACGCATGATTAATAATATAATAGTGTATATGCATGAGTATGATAAACTATATTTATGATTTTCGAAAAGATGCAAATCATGTTGTTGTTGAAACATGTAAATGATACTCTACAACACTAAGATTCTAAATAAGAAATATAACCATGAAGCTCTTGAATCTTCGTATAATGCAGTTCCTTCCACATGCTTTGACAGACTAGTTGAATCCTTTTGATATAGCTAGTTAGCACTGAAACAACTACGTCAAAGAGATTTTTGATGACAGATATGTTGTTTGTAATCATCAAAACAAAACCGGGTGAGAGTAGTTACTCAATAATTCATGTATCATTTTGGTAAGTTTTCTTTTTAATTAAAATGAGTAATTAGAAATATGTCATTTTTGTTTTTTGTTTTTTTTCCAATTAGATCATAACACTTTGTTTTTAATATATGTAGTGTTCATGATGGTGAAGCTTGCAGTTGTGAAGATGCGACCAAGGGAATTATTTATCTTTGGCACTTTTGCTAGCATATCAAATTGTGGTCATTGAGAACTATGTTAATTTGATTAATTTTTTCTATTTGGAGATTAAAGTTGAACTTATAATAACTAATTTGGTTTTTTTTTTCTTTTCTTTTTCGAAACTTGGTTTCTTAAATTGTATTATATTACTTCAAGTCTTTGACTACAATGTGAGCTAGTTAAATATGTAGGAACATGATTTGAACTTGCTTTTAATTTTTATTTGTTTAACTATTGAATATTTGGAATTGGATGTGCAGGTACATAAGAAATTGCCTTAAGAAAGACTTTTTATTTGTTTAACTATTGGATATTTGGAATTTGAATTTTGATGTGCAGGTACATAAGAAATTTCCTTAAGAAAGGCTTTGAATGGAAAACATGTTGTAGAAATTTTCCTATGAATTCCAATATCTTTTAGTATTCTTGTTATTGAATGTAACAATGTATTTTGTATTTTAATTTTAATGATAGAATTATATATTATATTATTGAAAGGATTAAATGTGTTTTGAAAAGGTAAAATAGTGTTAACTATAAGATTTATAGTTGTAAACTTGACGTAAGTAACCCGATCAACCCAAACCAAACCAAACAGAACAAATTCGGTTCGGTTTGAAGAGTGGTTCGGTTTAGTTTCAGTTTCAAAAAACTCAAACCAATCCAAGTTCGGTTCGGTTTAGATTTTTTGTGATAAATTAATCGAACTAGGTTTTGCACGCCCCTAGTCTAATCCAAACCATAGACTGGACAATTTCTGGGTTTACAGCAGCGCACTGCTCCAAAGGGGAGCACGTTGGTGACTGTGGCAGACCATTAGGTGATGTAGCAACTCAAGGAGAGCGTTGTTAGCTTATGGAGCGTGCTGGCCTGACACTTAACACCAAAATAAGACTTTTCTTTGAAAATTCATTGCACAAACTTATTCAAATCAATTCAAACACTTTTGAACATCAAATCAAATATTTGAAAACACTTGGAATCATTTTCCAATGAAGATAAAACATGGTTTAAATTATTGAAATCATTTTTCAAAAACATTCAAGGATCATGCTCATTTGAAAGCTTTTGATATGCACAAACTCTGAGCAATTCTAGAATAAGATCCTATAACCTAAGATCATCTAGAAAAGTAAAAGAAAATCACATCAATATCTTCACTTGTCTTGATCTTGAAAGTCTTCAAAGTCTTCAAGCTTTAAACCTTATACTTGAATTGTAGTGGTCTATAAAGCTGAAAACACTTGAGTGAAATGATTTATACCAAAAAAACTTATGTTGCTTGTAATCATCAAAACCAAAAGCCAACCTGATAGTCAGCCAAGATGGGGGGGGTGAATTGGGCGACTTAGCCAATTTGGTCAATTTTAATTTTTGTTGAGGGATTTAATCAAATAGACCATCTACAATAATAAAGTGAAGAAATTAAATGCTAAGACACAAGATTTTTACGTGCTTCGAAAATCCAATTTCCTACGTTCACACCTAGAGAAAACCTCTCTAGGATTCCACTATCTCAGATTCACTTACCAGGTGTGAATCAAACTGTTACACTTGACTTTTTACAAGTTCAAGACAAACCTATCCTTTTACGGGCTAAGGATGAACCGTCTACTTTATTTTGCGGGATAAGGAAGAACCTAATATCATTTTATTGGGCTAAGGATAAACCACTTGTTCCTTTTTACGGGCAAAGGAAAATTCAGTTTCCTTTTCACGAGCTAAGGAAGAACCACTTGCTACGAATCCTAAGTGAACTAATATCCTAAATGTTTGTTCCAAGTCCTTAGAACAATTACAATGAAGCGCAAGATAATCATTCAATACAAGATATATAAATAAAGCTCATGGAATGAGAAAACTTACAACCATATACCTTTCTCGTATCTACATTGCTCATTTGAAGGTTGTTGAAAATCATGCATGATTGATGCAAAAATGAAGCTCCCAAATCACCAAGATGAATTTCATACAAACTCTCTCTCTCTCTCTAGGTGCTTTGAAAATGAGAAGAGATAAAAGATATAGATAAATGCTAATTCTCTCATTTTCTCAAAAATAACTTAAACTCTGGGGAAACTTTTGGATTTAAAATCAAGCACACAATTTCCCTAAGAATCAAGACAGGTTTCTCTCAAAAGAAGATTTCAAATTGAAGCTTGAAGAGAAAACCTAGAAGAGAGAAATTGAAATGTTTGTAAAAACATTTGAACACTTGTTGAAAATAATTTAGACACTTGAATGATTTATTTTTATTTTTTCAAAACCAAGTTGAAAAAGATTTTGTAGAAACTTAGATTTTCTTTTCGAAAATAAGAAGAACACAAACATTTAACACAAGTTTCAAAAACACCAAGTGCTTGAAATCTCTCAAAATGACCTTCTCAAAGATTTAAGATTAAAACACAGGAGATTTCTTCAAAGTAGAGAGAAAACTTGAAGGGTGATGAACACTTGAAGATCAAAACCTTTTTCTTTCAAATCAAAAACAAAAACACTTGAGTTTGTGAAAACTTGTTTGATTTTTAAAACTAGGAGAAAAACACAAATGCACAAGTTTCAAAAGATTTTTACAAAAGTTAGAATGACTGAGCAAAGAGTCATATTTATAGAAAAATTATGTTCAAAAAGTAGGAAACACGTTTTTTGTGAAGAAACCACATTTCTGTTCAAAATGAACTAGAAAACAGCTCTTTGTTTTCTAAGAGGAAACGTGTTTCATTGCAAGGAAATGTGTTTCTGTCAAAATAAAAAATTCGACAAAAAGAGATAAGCACGTTTATGTTATAGAAGCGCATTTCTGTTATAATTTCAGAAAGTCCCAAAAAGAGAGAAACTCATTTTCCTTGGAAAAGCGAGTTTCTGTGTAAATTTCTAGAAATACCCAAAAAGTGATAAACGTGTTTCTTAGAGGAGAAGCGCATTTCTGTTCAATTCCAGGGAGCATTGATGTCTGGATATTTTAAGAAGCGTGTTTCTGTAGTGGAAGCAAGTTTTCTTATCTCTGAGAAAAAGTTCATCATTCTGGGAATACAAGAAACTCATTTCTGTTCCAGGAAGTGCGTTTCTTTATGTCCAATTGAGAAACTTCTCTCTGGACAGCAAGGAAGCACATTTCTTAAGGAAGAAATGTGTTTCTACTTACAAAGAAACTAATTTTTGAGTTTTTCTAATTTTTCTTAGTTCAAAACATGTTTTAACGATTAACCAAGTTCAAAAACACTTGGAAATACATAATTTGATCAAATTGAAATTCATGCAAGTGTTTGAAACAATTTTGATGAAAATCAAAAGTTTGACCAATATGAAAACCTTATAAATAAAACAATGCTAAAATCAAAATATAAATCTAAATCATTTTGATCAAACAAGTAAAAAATTGACTTTTGGTCAAACTAGTTGACTAAACAAAACAAAGAAGATTTTGAAAACATTTTGACTAAATAAAATTATGAATGCATGCATGGAATGATTTGAAGATAAATGAGCAATATAGAGACAATGAAAGATTACAACCTAGTTCTCAGTACACTTGTAAGCTCTCATCCTTGTCTCCAAGTCAACACATCCAATCTTTTCCTTTAACTTTGTTTGATCCACTTGAGTTGACTTGAAATCACTTGAATTTTGTATTGGGATTTTACCTTTGATCTTTGGTGCTGAAACATACTCAATTAAACCATTAGTACCAACTATTATATTGTTTGTTAGCATCAAAACACTAGGAAAAGTCTAAGTGGAAAACCACTTAGGTCAACACAACCATGGGGGTCATTGGATCATCACAATCCCCCCCCTCTTGGACTATAATTTGGGCCAAGACTTTTATCTCCTAAACATTTTCATAAAGTTGGAAAATCAATAACTCGAGTTCTTAACTTATTCTATGTCAAACTAGGTCAATCCAGTAGATTGGATGGCAATCCAGTCAATTGCATTGAATCCAGCGACTGGATTGCCATCTAGTCAACTAGATTGACTAGGCCAATAAGTTGTTGCTTCAACTTGCATGCTAGTAGCCCATTTTCTAGGTTTGAGCTCTCGAGTCTTCGACCAACATACTACTACAATGGACCAGCACGCTAGTGATTGTCGGGACGAGATTCCAACGGTCGAATTCTCAATTTTTGAGCCCCCAGTAGCTAATAACTTGTGTGTAACGGCTAGTGTTTGGTTCTAACCTATAAATACATGCACTTAGGCAATTTTAAACCCAAGAGATACACAAATGTAAATGTAGGGAGTGTTTTGCAAAATCAAGTCATTCTCCATTTTTCAAAACCCTAAAATGTAAAAGAGTTGAACAAATGCATTGATTTCTAGCAATCTTTTTTAGCATGCTTTAAAGCTTCTTCAAAATCATTCTCTTGAGCAACATTGAGGGAAAGAAGGTAATATCTATGATTGTAAGGTCTCTCTACCATTAAGCCTCAAATTTAATATCTTGTATTGGTTAAGTTTTATCATTTGAGCTTTACTGTAATTTTTCTAGTTACATAAAACAAACTTTATGCTTTTTATTTTTAGGTCTTTAGGATTGTTTCTAGTTGAAAAAACCAAGTCAAATGATTGTGATATCACTTGTAATTCCAAGGTTCGAATCTTGGCTTAGTTTCACCTTTTATCTTAAAAAGCGTCAAGTGGTTTGTCCTTAGCCAGTGAAAATGATAAGTTTGTCTTGAACCTTCAAAAAGGCATTGTAATGGTTTGGTTCACATCCTTGAAGTGAACCCGAGTATAGTGAAATCCTAAAAAATGTTTCTCTAGTCGTGGATGTAGGAAAGGGTTTTTTGAACCACATAAAAATCTTTTGTGCGCTTTTTTTATTTTTGTACTATATTTATGCACGTAGTTGATTCATTTTGAGTACATAACTTGAATTAACCAAGTGATTCCACCAAAAAACTTAGTGTAACAACCCAAGAAATTAAACCCGAATCTCATATATATTAAATTGACATACTATGTATGTATGTATGTGTATATGTAGTCATAGCTTATTTTTACACGTATAAGAGGTTGAAAGGTGTGTTAACTCAAAATAAGCATGTTAACAATGGTTGGTTATATCATAAATGAACGCAGAGTGTTCCTTTACATAGATTTTGGTTTATAATACATGTATGTTTCATGTTCATTTGGTCATATTACTGATGGAGAAAAGAAAGAAAACAAAAAAATAGTCGAACTAGTCGACTGGATTGGAAACCAATAGATAAGTAGCTTTTTAAGTGTCTTTTATGTCATAGTTTCGGTTTCGTATATTTCAATTTTTACTTTTATATGTTATTTTAGGTGAAAGTTATGAGAGTTTCTAAAATTCATTTATATTTAATTTTGTAAGTTTTAAAGTGGTCTTGAAGTGATTTCAATGTGATGAACAAGTGACCAAGCATTAGAAGGAAGAAACAAGTGCAAAACAATTGCAAAACAAGGCAAAGAAGTGTGAAAATTGGCTAGAAAAAGGAGAAAAATATCACCAAAACCAGAGCCTGGGCGCCCCAATGCTCACAATGGGCGCTCCGGCACTGGAGTGTGATGATGATGTGATAAAAACAAACAACTGGGCACCCCGGCGCCCACCCGCGTATCGAAATCCTACTCCAAGTAGGATTTGTATTCCAAGTTCGAATCTTCTCCAATCTTTATCTACTTTTTCCCACATATAAATACATCAAATATGAAGCTTTTTGAGGCATTATAGAGAGGAGAACAAGTTGAAATGAAGTGGATCAATAAAGACAAAGACGGTGAAGTTGGAAACAAGGGAGCATTCTTCACTTCTACCGATTAGGTTTTTTGGTTTCCTCTTGTTTATGTTTAAGATGTTTATCAATATTTTTGGTTTTTTCTTTATTTCAATGATGGACTAAATTATTTGTCTAGAGGATGGATGGATCCTCTCTTTGATACTATGTTTTAATTTGGTTTGATTATTATTAATGGATTTTTCGTAGTTTATTTATATTTTCCAGATTTTAAGGCTTTTGATCTACCACCCTTAGATTGATTGATTCTAGATCTAGAGTTTGGCACTCGAGAGAGGGAACTTGGGATTGGATTGGGAAAAATATAACCTAGGATGATTATAGAATCGAGAGATTTATAATATTCTTTGAAGTTGTAGAAAAAATCATAAAGCGTAAAGAGTTTGTGTGATTTTGGTTTTTATTGAGAGATCGAAATCAAATCGTATAAATATGTTCTAACTTGGCAGTCGAGAAAGGAAGTTAGAGATTTAAGGATTTTTGACTTATAAACTAGGAGAATAAATTAATAGTAAATATATATAAATGACATAGTTGAAAGTTAGGTGAACTTGATGTTGGCCCTGTATTACCGTCCAAGAGGGGGGGTGAATTGGACTTGGCGAATTTTCGCGTTACCTTTCGGTTAATTAATTAAACAGAATATATATATATGCGCAATAAGTAACAAGCAAAATATTAATGTGCAGGAAAAAAATAAATGGACACAGCGATTTATAGTGGTTCAGTTCCCTTAGAACCTACTCCACTACCTGACCACCCATGATCAGGATTTCCCAATCCACTTACGGGCTAGTCAACTTACGGGCGTGACTAGAAGCCGTACAATCTAGTTAACTGATAAGTTGAGTTTGGTTAGTGTTTTGCATGTCAATTTGTGAGATTTTTAGGTGCATTTAGTTAGTTTTTACGTGTTTTTGTATAATTAGTTCATTTGGTTGTTTTAGGTTCATTTAGGTGTTTTGTTGTGTTTTAGATGTTAGTTTTAGGTGTTTTCATGAATTGCATCCATTACATTAGTTTAGGTAAATAATCATAATTTTTAGGAATTTTTCCTTAAATCATTAGTTGCATTTTCTTATTGATAATCTCACATTTTGCATGTTAATACATATTTGCATTTAGACTTTTAATACTTGATTAGTTTAGATCACTTACTTGTATTTTTGTGTTTTTTTTGTGGGAGAATAAAGAGCTTTAAAGGAATGAAATGAGGCATAAAAGATGGAGAAAAAGTCCCAAGGCATTGTACAACAAGTCCCATAGAGAAAAAGTGCAAAAAACATGAAGAAAATGTACAAAAGTGTGCATTTCACGCTCTAGCGCCCGGCGCCATTACGAAATCTGCTTTTGCGCAACGTTTGTATTTTTGTGATATCTTAGGTTATACAACTCAGAATTAGATGCCCTTTTTTTCTACTTCTTCTAGACTTAAAGGGATATCATATAAGAGGATTTGAGGTCACAAAAAAGAGATAAAAGGACGGCTAGGGTTTGCAAAAGGAAGAAGAGAAAGGAAAGCAAGAAAGAAGAGGAGAAAGTTTGGAGGAATTGTAGGGTTTTGCAAGAGGAGGAAGAAGAAGATCTTCAAGGGGGTTTTCATCTTTTAATTTCTATTTCTTAAGTTCTTGCAATGATTCCTTTCCTTGTTCTTCCTCTTTTCTATCTTGTATCAATGGATTGGTTTATGAACTAAATAGATAATCTAGAGTTTTGATTTAGCTTTGTTGGATCTTGTGATTGAGTCATTGTTTATGTGTTTTTGAGCAATCTTTTGGGTTTATTTATGATTCTCCATGCTTAAAGCTTTTCGAATTTCTGATTACTCTTTGAATGAACTTAGATTTGGTTTCTTACACTCGGGAGAGGTGTTATCGAATCAGAGTAAGGGAATTGTAACCTAGGGTAGAGTATCGAGTCGGGAAACCTACAAAACCCTCTGAAATCCATTAAAATGAATCATAGAACCTAAGGCATTCTTAATTTAAAGGTTTGTCACTCGAAAGAGGGAATCGATAGATTGAGGGTAGATATTCAAGCTATCACTCGGGAGAGGGGTTTGAATGAAAAAAGATTCAGGATTTATAAATTCCATAAATTAATTCATTAACACAATTATTAGAAATCATGAGAGACAACATAGTAAGATCTAAACTCTAGAACTATAAATCCATTGATTTCTCTCTGATTTAAATTTAATTTGCATTGCTTTCTTAGATTTTGTTTAATTTGCATTTTATCCATTAATTCACACCACTTTGATCACCCAGATAATATCAAAAGCATTGTAAAATTGGGCATTAAGATTAGTAAAATCACCTTCCCTGTGGATACGATAACCCACTCACCATAGGTATTATAACTTGATATTCGTACACTTGTGAATTTAAATTTACCAGCATCATTAACTTACCAGCATAACTAGAAGCCATATATGTAACAAACTTGCAGGCATGGCTAGAAACCCTATATCTAACCAACTTATGGGTGTGGCTAGAAGTCGTATAGTAACCAACTTATGAGCGTGGTTACAAGTCGTACATAAACAAGGTATAGTTTCGGTTGACTCACAATTCAACAATACATCAAGGTTACAAAAGATAAGGAGAGATGTTCCAAAACAATCTCAAATTTTGAGCATACAACCTTGAATAAACAATCACTACTATTCCAACCACAATATTTCAAATGAAACACAATGTTGAAATAGTTGTTTTCAAATACATGCAATCGATTCAAATAATGATAATATAAGATCAAAAATCGAATATGCACATGTATGGTCTAATATTGATTGTAGAGATGATATCTATGAAGCACAAGAATCAATATGAACAAATGATCAAAACTTGTTGATTCAAAATAAAAAAATGATTAAGTTCAAGAATCAATATGCTCAGGTAATGATCAATGAAATTGATTCAAAGGTAGTATAAGTTTAGCACGAGAATCGATATCAAACAAGATATATGAAACCACTAATTAAGATGATATAATATGCAAGATCAAATATGGTTTCATAAACACTTAAAAAAAAACAGTTTTGAAGATAGATATAAATCTAACACAAAAACCGTTTAACAATCACAAACACAATCAAACAAATCTTAAATAGAGATTTTACCCAACTCTTGGGAAGGATGAAGCACACAAGATTCTCTAATGTGTGAAGGTGATTGAGAATGATTTTGCCTTCAAGAAAGATCAAGATCTACAAGATATATGATGAACTCACTTAAGAACGACTTTATCTATGCTCAAGAGAAACTCACAAGTTTTTCTCAAAGAGTTTGAAAGATTAGGCGAACTATTCGGAAGTAGGAATCAAATATTCAAATGTAGGTGAACTTTTTCTTTGAAAAGATGTTTAAATCATTAAAGAACTTGTTTTGGACTTATAGAAGTGAAAGTATGAAAAATGACACAAGTTTAATGATTTTGCAAAAGTTGCTCTCAAATGAGCAAAGTGTGGTATTTATAGAAAAATACCAATCTAAGGCACAGGAACGCGTTCCTAGAGAGAGGAGCGCATTTCTAGTTTAAAATCTGAAAATTTTCAGATTTTCCTCCAATACAGGAGTGCATTCCTTATAAGAGGAACGCGTTCCTTAATATGTCTATTGGGCATAAGAGCGAGGTTCTTCATTAAGAACCACTGATATAAGGAACGCGTTCCTTATAAGAGGAACGTGTTCCTTAATATGTCTATTGGGCATAGGAGCGAGGTTCTTCATTAAGAACCATTGACTCTATAAAAATTCTTATTTTTCCTTTTTCTACAAGAGCATGTTCCTATTAAGAGGACCGTGTTCCTTAATCCCTAATCAGAAAAAATCTGAGTCTCAAGAAAAACCACAGTAGCGCGTTCCTTATACTCTGATCAGAAAAATCTGATTCTCGAGAGAAAGCGCAGGAGCGCGTTCCTTATATGAGGAGCGCGTTCCTTCACGTTGAAAGTGACATAAACACAATTTTTCAATCAAAATGAGTTTAAGACATTGTCAAACATATAAACCAACTTTGAAAACATTTTAGACAAGATTAAAACATAATTGGAAAAGATGAATACGTGTAAGCAAATCTATTAATATAGATAATCAAGACGTTGGATATAATAAGCGTAAAATGATGAAAACCATGCAAAGTTTGTAATATGAGTGCATAATAAACAATGTTAACTATATGATTCCATGGTAATCATAATAATGTATGTGTATGCATGATCAATATGATAATAGTATATGTGCATGAATATCTAATGACCTATATACTGTTGACCTAAGCGGTTCCTCACTTAGCACGTTCCTAAGTATACTTGATAAAGTATGTTATGATGATCACAAACAAAATCTCTTTTGGTGCTAATGAGCTTTAATCAAGAACCTATCTCAGCACCACAGGAAAGCAAAAGGCCAAAGAGTAATTCGATCAAGGAACTCAAGGTCATATCAGACGTTCAAGATTGTTTCAATCAAAGGACCTCAAAGATCATATCATGATTTCAAGATCACACAACACGAACAATTCGATTAAGTGCTTCAAGACTACATCATTCGATCAACGTTCAAGACATTCAACTCAAGCGCAGAGTTCATATTGAAGATCTTATAATGAAGAGTTGGATTTAAAGATTATGAGAAATACACAGTATTTAAGGTATATCTTTCTCTAATCGATATTGCTTAAATGTTTTTCACAATCATGCACAAATCACTTGCATATGTTTTTCAAATCTGCATGTTTTGATCATATGCTTTACGATATTCCAAATGATTTAATTCTCTGTGTCTGATTTGAAATTTATCTAGTTTATTCGCATTTATCGTATTTTTTTTCAAGAATCTTTGAGGATGCTAATGACTTAGCAGCGCTCTTCTGAACTTGATAAGTCAGGATGCTGATGACTCATTAGGATGCTGATAACATTCAAGGTTGAATTGAACTGATTTATTAGGACGCTCACTTGTAAGTAGTGGCCTTACTTAGAATCAACCTTTGAAGTTGTCAGGATGCTGGTTGTGGATCAGCTCGCTGAAAGATCTCTGAGAGTCTAAGTTCTTCAAAGAGGTTATCTTTGAGGACGTTGATAGTTATAAGTTAGATAAACTATCAAGATGCTACCTGGATAGGAGCACCCTCATCTTTGGGAACGAACTTAATAACTTTCAAGACGCTAATTAACTTTCAGTTGGTTTTGTTTTCAAATGTTTTGAAATGACAGGATGCTTACATGGTTGTAGCACCCTTGTGTCTTATATTTTAAAAGGTAGGACACTTACCCGAAAGTACCACCCACATGTGTCCAAACCTTTTTAAAACAAAGCTAGACGTTAACTGTGCATTAGCGCCCTCAAAGTTGAGTCATTTTTGTCATAAAGCAAGTCAGGACGCTTACGAGTTAGTAGCATTCTCACTTCATTGTTTAGCTGGACGCTTATACATAATGAGCGCCCTCAAGGAACAAAACGAAAAAAGTTGATATTATGCGTCACGATGTTGATTACGAAATCAAGAGCTAATTCAACAATCGTCACTATTCTTATAGGTGCACTATAGCAGTCTACTTTTTCAAAACGGATCTTTGCAAAGAATCATTTTTAGATTTATCAGAGATTGTCTCTGATGCATGAATCATGCTTTCTAAGGTATTCCTTATTCATGTAATCTGAAAGGAACCAGAATGGTCATAAAAATTACAGTTGCCATTTTTGTGATACGTTCTGGCCGTTGTGTGTAAACATTCACATTGTATTTGAACTTCAAATATCTAACGACTAATATCTACTAAGTCTATAAATACCAACACTTTGAATCAAAAAACTTGCCGATAATTTAATTGTGCCAAACACTTTTTGAATGTTAGTCGTTTTCAAAATGTTTTCATGTTCTAAGTTTTCAAAGTATTTCCACTGATACTCTACTTGTTCAAAAAAATTTCATACTGAGCCTAAATTATATTCTATCTCTGAACATCTATTTGTAATAAATAGAATTGGTTTCTACTCAAATTCACAGCCTAGATTTATACTTAACATCAATCATGCTGATGAAAGAATTTGAGAGATAGTTCATGAGATGCAGTTGTACTTGATTTCATATCCTAGTACTGTATCGAACTATATCAATAGTTGTATTAACTACTAAATAGTGAACCAGAAGTTTTCATGCTTATACATTTTATTTATTTTGAAAATTGTCTATGTCAATGTTTTACACTGGTCCTGTATTTTCAGGTTCAATGTTCTAATGGTATCAAAAGTGTTCGAAGAAGCATTTAATTGATTTACATATCATTCACACTTTTCGAAATTGCATGTGAGCAATACCAAACATTGAAAGGTAAAGGACTGTAAGTGTACTTTCTCTTAGCAATACGTACTTAAATTTATACATCTTTGTAATGCTATGCAATGAACTTAACTATAAAGTGTTTTACTGTGTTAGAACCAACATTACTTTATAATTGTGGTTTGCTGGTGTGTTTTGGAATGAAACAACCAGGACAAGTGAATGTAGTTTACTTAATGATTTCATGGTTGAAAAAATGAAGGTTCATCCTCACCTTCATATAATGTAACGGTTCTTTCTCATCCCATAGAAGGAACATGGGATCTTCTTCAACCCGAAAAAAGGAAATTGGTTGTTCCTAATCTCGCAAAAGGGTCAAGGTTGTTCCTTAGCCCGTAAAGGATCATGGTTTTTCCTCAGCCAGTAAAAGGGAAGGTTCATCCTTCACTTGTAAAAGGATAGGGTATCTTTGAACTCGTAAAAGAGAACCGGTTCATCCTTAGCCCACAAAAGGATAGGTGCGTCTTTAACCTAGAAAAGGATAGGTTATCTCTGAACCTGTAAAAGACAAAATGGTTCTTCGTTATCCCGTAAAAGGAACATGGGTTTTTCCTCTTCCTGAAAAAAGGAAATACGATTCATCCTTAGCCCGTAAAAGGATAGGTTTGTCTTTAACCTGTGAAAGGGCAATTGTATCGGTTTGGTTCTCACTCGTAAGAGAATCAGTTAGTGGATTGAGAAAATCCTAATCCGGAGATTAGGTAGTGGACGTAGGCTTGGTCGAACCACTATAAATCCTAGTGTGCTTTACATTATGCTTTTTACTTTATAGTTAGTATGTGCATTTAATTCCAATGTATCAAAGTATATCACTAAGTCATTGGAAAATTTTAAATTTGACCATCACCCAATTCACCCCCCTCTTGGGTGCACCAACAATTGGTATCAGAGAGGGTTCTATGAAATTTTGGCCTAACCACCTGGTGTCTTGATCCTTTGGTCAATTCATATAAGATTCGTCTTAGGATTTTGTCTTTCGTGTCGTAGGATAGAAAATCCTAGAAGCCATACCGCCACTCCATCCTAACCGCCTCTGTAATCATTTTACACTACTGTTCAAAAAATGTAACTTTCATTTATGTCCACTTAAGTTGTTGAATTTATTACATGTCTATCCTTCTAATTTTTTTTGAATATTTTACTTATTTTATTCTCATCTCTTTATCGTCAGCAAGTACGAAATGCCACGTTGCATTTAATGCATGACCGCCCTTTGAGACTACAAAGAACATTTTTACGTTTCCTTGTCCCTTGCACCATCCGTAGTGAAAACCTTTGTCTTTTCTTCTTCTAGTTCAACCTTCATGACCTTTAGAACTCCTGCATCCCTGAAAAGAACCAGGAAAGAACCTTCTTCCTTGAGTGGATTCTTTTTGTCTACTTCGTCCGATGATTCTGTCGAAGAAATAGGATGTTTCATTTCTCCCAGAACTGACTCTGCACCTCCTTCAAGTCGAGGTAAAGCATCGTCGCCACCTCCTGTAGAACCGGTGCCAACCCGTGCCGTCCATGGAAAATCTTCAGTTAAGAGTCTCCTCGCCCAGTTGTTTGAGTCCAACTCATCAAGCTTCCAACTTGTTGTAGATTTTCTCTACGAAAAAGAATGCAGAATGAAAGTGCTTGAGAAGGTCACTAGACATTCGAAGGATTGATGATGATACTTTTCAAGAAACTGGACAAAACTCAAGCCGAGCTTCACTAGGAGATTAGAGGGAGTTCTGCCTATACAATGAGCCATATCAAAAGGCTCGGTCCTGTGCTTACCGATATTGAGGGGAAGGGTGCAAGCATAGTTGATCTGCCTCATCTGCCGAGATCTGTCAGGCCCATGACCTCGGTGAGACAAGCTTGATCTTGCAATGCTCAGGGCACTCCACACCAAGCTTGATGTTGTTTGCTTCTCTGCTTGTGTCTGCCAAATCCATCTGCCTGCTGTTTGCCAATCCTCTGCCTGCCTATTGTCAAAATTTTCTTTTGTTGTTATAAAGTTTTTTTGTTTGTTTGTTAAATAGGTCCTCCGGACCTTTCCAAAAAAAATTATAATACAAAAGGTTCAAAGTTTGCTCTTTATGGATGTGTTATGTATGCTTATATGTGTGTGAAAATTATATTTAATACTCTACTTTACTTATACAATCAGTTATGCACACCTCCTCACTTTGTTACCACCACTAACATGTTTGTTTACGCTTCGCCATTGTGCTTGATTTTATAACGACAAAATTATCTTTTACTTTCTCTAATGCTTAACCATTTTGCTTATATGAACAAGACTATCCTTCATCATACTGAAGTTAACTGATTCTTAGCTGCTCTCTCACCACAAATCCTATCTATCCTGCTCGAAAATTGAACCTGAATGGTAGTTGATCATATTGACATTTTTTTTGGTAATTGTTATGCATAGATGTTCATATCTTATGTATATCTTTGGCATCTATATATCGATCATGCTAGGTATTGAACTGTACCTTATTCATTAATACCTATGTTGTGAAATTCCTAAATTAATATCTCTATATGTCACAGCTCTAATAGAAAACATGACTTAAATGACTGATGAGTATGTTGTACTTAATCTTGTGTGTCATTCATAATTATCAATATTAAATGAGTGCAATATGAATGTATGCTATTGCGTGAATGACCCTCATTAAATTTAGCATATACTTAGTTTTAGGCTTTGCTCTTCATCCTATATATCTTCGTATGCCTAAACTGTGGAAAGTTCATGTTTTTCCATTCTCACATGACATTGATGTTGCACTTAAATACTAAATATTGTATGCATTAATTGCTTGTGATTTTTGATATCTAATAGATGCCATGTACTTAAAAAATTATGTACTTTGCATCTTATTAGAATCATGATAGCTAGGCCTTGCTTAACATAAATCAGTTTGCATATGCTATACGTATGTTTGTGTTTGATTGTTTACAAATTTTAATGCATACTATGTGTTAGGCTTGAATTGATTTTCAAACTTATACTATCAAACACTAAGAGAATGATTGCCTACGTTAAAAATTCTCTATGAATTCATCTTTCGACAATTCTTTCTCATCTCCTATGACTACGATTCTCGATTACGCTATTATTTCAAAATCTTATGGCCTATGAATATGTCAAACTATTTCTCATTGTGCTTAAAGATAAGATATGCTTCTCAGTGACTAACAGTATAGTAGACCTTATGCATTCTCATGTGCCTAACTATGACACAAAGTCATAAATCATCTTGAGGGTGAATGCACAAAGTAAGGGCGAGTCTCCATGTAAGGGGGAGCTTCGCTACTCTACTATGTCACAACAAAGGGGGAGATCTAAGTTTCTTTTCTTCACCTTTTTTATCATGACAAAGGGGGAGAAGAAAATAAGAGAATTAGATGGGGGAAAAGAAAAACATTGATATTTTTGCTTAAAGCGCTTAATTTTTTGATCGATTTTTTTGCCGTCATCAAAAAGGGGGAGATTGTTGACCTAAGCGGTTCATCACTTAGCACGTCCCTAAGTATACTTGATGAAGTATATTTTGATGATCACAAACAAAATCTCTGTCAGTGCTAACGAGCTTTAATCAAGAACCTATCTCAGCACCTCAGGAAAGCAAGAAGCCAAAGTATGATTCAATCAAGGAATTCAAGGTCATATCAAACGTTCAAGATTGTTTCAATCAAAGGACGCCAAAGAACATATCATGATTTCAAGATCACGATTTGATCAAGTGCTTCAAGACTACTTCATTCGATCAACGTTCAA
The DNA here is from genome assembly GCA_035771175.1 of Paratinospora sagittata. Classification (NCBI taxonomy): domain Eukaryota; kingdom Viridiplantae; phylum Streptophyta; class Magnoliopsida; order Ranunculales; family Menispermaceae; genus Paratinospora; species Paratinospora sagittata. Next base: position 11,987,516 of record CM069589.1, read on the forward strand.
GACATTCAACTCAAGCGCAAAGTTCATATTGAAGATATTATTATGAAGAGTTGGATTTAAAGATTAAGAGAAATACGAGAAATACACAGTATTTAAGGTATATCTTTCTCTAATCGATATTGCTCAAACATTTTTCAAAATCATGCACAAATCACTTGCATATGTTTTCAAATCTGCATGTTTTGATCATACGCTTTACGATACTTCAAATTATTTAATTCTCTATTTCTGATTTGAAATTTACCGAGTTTATTCACATTTAACGTATTGTTTTTCAAGAGTCTTTCAGGACGCTAATGCGCTCTCTTGAACTTGATAAGTCAGGATGTTGATAGCTCATTAGGACGCTGATATCATTTAAGGTTGAATTGAACTAATTCATCAGGCCGCTCACTTTTTAGTAACAGCCTCACTTAGAATCAACCTTTGAAGTTGTCAGAACGCTGATTGTGAATAAGCTCGCTGAAAGATCTCTGAGAGCCAGAGTTCTTCAAAAATGTTGTCTTTGAGGACGTGGATAGTTTTAAGTTGGATAAACTATCAGGACGCTACCTGGATAGAAGCGCCCTCATCTTTGGGATCGAACTTAATAACTTTTGGGACGTTGATTGGCATTCAGCGTACTTACTTTTGTTTTTAAATGTTTTGAAATGACTTGATGCTTACATAGTTGTAGCGCCCTCATGTGTCCAAACATTTTTAAAACAAAGCAGGATACTAACTGTGCATTAGCGCCCTCAAAATTGAGTCGTTTCTATCGCAAAGCAAGTTAAGATGCTTACGAGTTAGTAGCGCCCTCACTTCATTGTTCAGCAAGACGCTTATACATAATGATCACCCTCAAGGAACAAAATGAAAAAGTTAATATTATGTGTCACGGTTGATATTATGCTAATTACAAAATCAGGATGCTAATTCACCAACCGTCACTGTTCTGACAGGTATACTTTATCAGTCAACTTTTTCAAAACGAATCTTTGCCCAGAATCCTTTTTAGTTTTATCAAAGATTGTCTATGATGCATGAATCATGTTTTCTAAGGTATTCCTTATTCATGTAATCTGAAAGGAACCAGAATGGTCATAAAAATTGCAGTTCACATTTTTGTGATACGTTCTAGCCGTTGTGTGTAAACATTCACATTGTATCTAAACTTCAAATATCTAACGGCTATTATCTACTAAGTATATAAATACCAACACTTTGAATGAAACAACTTGCCGATAATTTTATTGTGCCAAAAAATTTTTGAATGTTAGTCGTTTTCAAAATGTTTTCATGTTCTAAGTTTTCAAAGTATTTCCACTGATACTCTACTTATTCAAAAGATTTTCATACTGAGCCTAAATTATATTCTATCTCTGAAAATTTATTTGAAACATATAGAAATGGTTTCTACAAAAAAATTTAGCCTGGATTTATACTTAACATCAATCATGCTGATAAAAGAATTTGAGAGATAGTTCATGAGATGCAATTGTACTTGATTTCATATCCTAGTACTATATCGAACTATATCAATAGTTGTATTAACTATTGAATATTGAACCAGAAGTTTTCATGCTTATACATTTTACTTATTTTGAAAATGGTCTGTGTCTATGTTTTACACTGGTCCTGTATTTTCAAGTTCAATGTTTTAATGGTATGTTCGAAGAAGCATTTAATTGATTTACATATCATTCACACTTTTCGAAATTGCATTTGAGCAATACCGAACATTGAAAGGTAAAGGACTGTAAGTGTACTTTCTCTTAGCATTACGTACTTAAATTTATACATCTTTGTAATGCTATGCAATGAGCTTAATTGTAAAGTGTTCTACTGTGTTAGAACCAACATTACTTTATAATTGTGGTTTGCTGGTGTGTTTGGGAATGAAACAACCAGGACAAGTGAATGTAGTTCACTTAATGATTTCATAGTTGAATTCGTGATAAGGTTCATCCTCACGTGCAAATAGGGTAACGGTTCTTCCTCATCCCTTAAAAGGAACATGGGTTCTTCCTCAACCCAAGAAAAGGAAACCTGTTGTTCTTAATCCTGCAAAAGGATCAAGGTTGTTCCTTAGCCTGTAAAAGGATCATGGTTCTTCCTCAGCCAGCAAAAGGGAAGGTTCGTCCTTAACCTGTAAAATGATAGGTTATCTCTAAACCTGTAAAAGAGAAAATGGTTTTTCCTTATCCCGTAAAAGGAAAATTGTTCTTCCTTATCTCGTAAAAGAAAAACAGTTCTTCCTTATCTTATAAAAGGAACATGAGTTTTTCCTCATCCCGGAAAAAGGAAATATGGTTCATCCCTAGCTCGTAAAAGGATAGGTTTGTCTTTAACCTGTAAAAGGGAAATTGTATCGGTTTGGTTCTCACCCGTAAGAGAATCAGTTAGTGGATTGAGAAAATCCTAATCGGGAGGTTAGGTAGTAGACGTAGGCTTAGCCGAACCACTATAAATCCTAGTGTGTTTTACGTTATGCATTTTACTTTATGGTTAGCATGCGCATTTAATTCCAATGTATCAAAGTATATCACTATGTCATTGGAAAAATTTTAAATTTGACCATCACCCAGTTCATCCCCCCTCTTGGGTGCACCAACAATTGGTATCATAGAGGGTTCTATGAATTTTTGGCCTAACCACCTAGAGTCTAGATCCTTTAGTCAATTCATATAGGATTTGTCCTAGGATTTTGTCTTTTGTGTCGTAGGATAGAAAATCCTAGAAGCCATACCACCACTCAGTCCTAACCGCCTTTGTAATCATTTTACACTACTGTTCAGAAAATGTAACTTTCATTTATGTCCACTTAAGTTGTTCAATTTATTACGTGTCTATCCTTCTAATTTCTCTTGAATATTTTACTCATTTTATTTTCGTCTCTTTATCGTCAGCACCTATGATCACGCCACCTTACATTTCATGCATGACCGCCTTTTGAGACGTATAAAGAAAGTTTTTATGTTTCCTTGCCCCTTGCACCATCCACAGTAATGGCTCAAGAATTTTTGGTGTTGTGTTGTTTGCGTTAACCTAAAAGGTTCATCACTTAGCACGCCCCTAAATATACTGTGATGCAGTATATTTTGATGATCACAAACGAAATCTCTTTCGGTGCTAACAAGCCTTAACCAAGATCTCATCCCAGCACCTCAAGAAAGTAAAAGGCCAAGGAACGATTCGATCGAGGAACTCAAAGTCATATCAGATGTTCAAGATTGTTTCAATCAAAAGGACGTCAACGATCATATCTTGATTTCAAGATCCCTTCTCAAACGATTTGATCAAGCTTCATGTCTATATGTTTCGATCAACGTTCAAAACATTCAACTCCAACGCGAAGTTCATTGAAGATCTCATAATAAAGAGTTAGATTTAAAGATTATGAGAAAATGTGAAATACACAGTATTTAAGGTATATCTTTCTCTAATCGACATTGCCCAAACGTTTTCTAAAACCATGCACAAACCACTTGCCTACTTGCATGTTTTGATCATACGTTTTACGGTATTTCAAATAATTTAATTCTCTATATTTAATTTGAAATTTACCAAGTTTTTATTCGCATTTATCATTTTTTTAATCGAGAGTCAAAACTATTTTTAAAGAGTCTTTCAAGACACTAATGAGTTAGCAGCGCTCTCCTGAACTTGATAAGCCAGGACTCTGATAGTTCATTAGGACGCTAATAACCTTCAAGGTTGAATTGAAGTGATTAATCAGGACACTTACTTGTAAGTAGCTGCCTCTTTTAGTCAACCTCTGAAGTTGTCAGGACACTGATTCAGTATCAGCTTACTGAAAGATTTCTAAAGTTTTTCAAAGAATTTATCTTTGAGGACGCTGATAGTTATATGTTGGACAATCTATCAAGATGCTACCTAAATAGGAGCGCCCTCACCTTTGGGAATCAACTTAATAACTTTCAGGACGCTGATTGTCCTTCAACGCGCTTTGTATTTCTATTCAAATGTTTTTAAATATGCGGTAGGATGCTTACAGTGTTGTAGTGCCCTCATATTGTGTTTTATGTTTTTATTGGTAAGACACTTACTCGGAAAGTAGCGCCCTTATGCACTAAATTGTTTTAAAACATAACAGGACGCTAACTGTGCATTAGCACCCTCTGGGTTAAGTCATTTAAGTGTCTAAGTAAGTAAGGACGCTAAAGTTTCAGTAGTGCCCACACTTCATTGTTCAGCAGGTTGGTTATACGTAATGAGCGCCCTCAAGGAATAAAACGACAAAGTTGATATTGTGCGTCAAGACACTGATTACGAAATCAGGACGCTAATTCAACAACCGTCACTGTTCGAACAAGTCCACTACATTAATCTACCTTTTCAGAACGAATTTTTGCACAGTCATTTTCAAACTTATCAAAGATCTTCTCTAATTCATGAATTAAGTTTTTCTAAAACTTTCCTTTTTCATGTAATCTGAAAAGAACCAGGATGTTAGTGAAAATTGCAGTTGCCATTTTCATATAACATTCTAGTCATTGTGTGTAAACATTCATATTATTTGAATTTCAAATGTCTAACGGTTATGTCCTACAAAGTCTATAAATACTAACACTTAGGACCAAACAACTCGCCGATAATTTTTATTGTGCCAACACTTTTTGAAAGTTAGTTTGTGTCAGAATGTTTTTCAATTATCTAAACTTTCAAAGTATTATTCACTGATACCTTTATGTATTCAAAAGATTTTAATATTGAGCTTCAATTATATTCTATCTCTAAAAATCTATTTGATCTGGTATCTACTCAAATTCTCAGCACTGATCTATACTTGATATCAATCTTACTGAAGAAAAAATTTGAGAAATAGTTCGAGACATACAATTGTACTTGATTTGATATCTTAAGTACTGTATTGAACTATATCAGTAGTTGTGTTAACTACTAAATACCGAACCAGAAGTTTTCATACTTATATTTTATATCGACTTTGAAAATTGTCCGTGTCTTTGATTTACACTGGTCCTTCATTTTCAAGCCAATGTTTATTGGTATCATATTATTTTTGAAGAAGCACTGATTTTCATATCATATCATTCATGCTTTTCGAAACTGCATTTGAGCAATACCGAACATTGAAAGGTAAAGGACTGTAAGTGTATTTCATCTTAGCATTACGTATTCATATTTCATATCTTTGTAATGTTATTTAATGAGCTTAATTGTAAAGTGTTCTACTCAGTTAGAACGGACAATATTGTGTTGTAATGTTGGTGTGTTTCTGGACTGAAACAACCAGGACAAGTGAATGTAGTCACTTAATGATTTCAAGATTGAAATTATGTTAAGGTTATCTCTGAACCTATAAAATAGAAAATGGTTCATCCTCACCTGCAAGTAGGAAACCGGTTCATCCTAATCCCGTAAAAGGATAGGTACGTCATTAACTTGTAAAATAATAGGTTATCTCTTAACCTGTAAAAGAGAAACGGTTGTTCCTTATCCCGTAAAAGGATCACAGTTGTTCCTGATCCAGTAAAAGGATCACGGTTGTTCCTTATCCCGTAAAAGGAAAACGGTTCTTCCTTATCCCGTAAAAGGAACATTGGTTTTTCCTCATCCCGAAAAAAGAAAATTTGGTTCATCCTCGGCCCGTGAAAGGATAGGTTTGCCTTAAACCTAAAAAAGAGCAGTTATAACGGTTTGGTTCTCACCCGTAAGAGAATCAGTTAGTGGATTGAGAAAATCCTAATTGGGAGATTAGGTAGTGGACGTAGTCTTGGCCGAACCATTATAAATCATGTGTCTCACGTTTGCATTTTAGTCTAAGTTCTATTTATGCGTTCAATTCCAATATACTCATGTATATCACTAAGTTATTAGAAGATAAATTTAAAATTGACCATCTCACCCAATTCACCTCTCTCGGGTGGACCAACAATTGGTATCAGAGCGGGTTCTCTGAAAATATGGTCTAACAACCTAGAGTATAGATCCTTTGGTCAATTCTTATAGGATTCATATTTTGCATCTCGTTTTTTTGTCTTAGGATAGAAATCCTAGATTTTACTCAATTCACCTAGGCATGATTTTTCCTTCGAACTCTGAACAAGTTATCTTCTGATTTATCATGCTTACGACGGCGCATGACTCTATGTCATTCTTGCATTTAATGCAAACCCTATTTTCGATGTCCATTAGCTTGCTCCATATGTTTCCTTCTCACTTAGAGCGCGAAATCGTTCTGAATTCATCTTCTTCGTTTCATCTCCTACTCCGCAACTCAAATGGCATCCAAAAACATTGTTTCCAAGAAAAGGGAAGAAAAGAGCCATCTTCCTCTTCATGTGATTTTTCTCTATCGTTTCCTTCATCTGATGGATCCAATGAAGAACTCTCTATTGAATTTTCTCCTAAGGAAAACCAAGCGTCTCCACTTCTTTCCGAATAACCTATGCCACTGTTTCCTATTGTAGCTGCAATTGAGAAACAATTTGCCAAACTTAGTGATTCTTTATCCTACATACTAAACGATCACGAGAACCGACTGAAAGAGCCTGAAACCAAAGAAAAACGTCAGAGAGATTTGATGATGGCACTATTTGAAAAAAATGAGGAATCTCGAGCTTTAATAGAAAAAGTTGTCTGTGTGAGCACTGCCACTCCCAAGGCTCCCAAGACCAATAGCCTTCATGGATGTTCTCGTCCTCACTTCGAAGATTCTGCTTCGGAATCTACTAGGAATGTTTAGAGACCACTATGCTAGCCTCGTCATTTTAAGCCAAACTTTTTGAATTTTTGTTTATAATCTATCTTTTGTAATTTTGGTTAAAACTCTTCTATATTACTCCTTTCTAATGGTTTAACTGAAGTTCTTTTCAACTGTTTCTCATATAATATGATGTGTATGTGTTTGCCCCTTTTAGCTCTCTAACATACTCTATTTACTCTTCACATCTTGGCTATTGCTCTTCTTCTTAATTGATTTTGCATGTATGGTTGGTTATTGAATTCCTCTTTTGCCTACTTCAATGTTTGCAAAATTATTTTTGTTTATCTCTTATGCATAACTATGTTGCTTTCATGAACATGATTATTTGTCATCCTACTTATGTTATCTTGTTCATATTTCCTGATAAACTGCATCATGTTGAAATCTTAATGACTAATGCTTTGATCAGTTTGTGGTATCTTTTCTTATGACTAGTCACATCTATCTTTATGTGACTGTATCCAATATGCATATATGTGACTATCTGATAAATATCATGATTATTTATGCTCATTTTGCATCTTATAGGATATTAAAACTTTACATGCTTATCTTATAGGATATTGATAAGTTGAGTTTTAGGTTAGTATTTTACATTTTAATTTCATAGGTTTTTAGGTGCATTTAGTTAGTTTTTAGATATATTTGCATTAATTAGTTCATTTAGCTTTTTAGGTTCATTTAGATATTTTTAAGAGTTTTATAAGTTAGTTTTAGTGATTTTCATGAATAAAATACATTAGGCTAGTTTAGAAAAATAATAATGATTTTTAGGTATTTTTCCTAAAGTAAATTGCATCATGTTTATATTAATTTTGTCAATATTTTACAAGCTATACATAGTGCATATAAAGTTATACATGTTAATACATACTTGCATATAATATAGATTATTTACTTATATTTTGTGTTTTGTTTTGTAGGAAAATAAAGAACCTAAAAGTGAGTTTGAAGGTGGATAAAATGGTGACAATACCATATTGAAGAAGAGCACAAAAGATGGACCATATTAGCAGAAAAATGGCTAAGTACAATATGCAGAAAAATGGCTAAGTACAAAATAGCCAAATGAAGATAGAAGGATCTCGGAGCGCTGCGGCGCTTCGATAGAGAATTTTGGGCGAAAGAAAGAGGGGCACGAAGTAGCGCCGTAGCGCTACGATACCAAAACAAGTGTCGCGGTGCCCTGAGAGAATTTTGTGGCGAGATAGAGATTAGGGGCTGTTTTGGTCTTTTGCATTTTGATTTATAAATTGGCTTTTTAGGGTTTTATGAAGAGGATCATTTTTTATCATAGAAAATTTTTAGACAACCAGATAATCGAATAGATTAGGTTAGGGTTTTGAAGGAGAGGCAAGGGAAGGGTTAAAGAAGAAGAAGAGTTGCAGGTTCGAGACAAGAAGAAGAAGGAGAGTCCACCATTGACAAAGGGGGTTTCTTCATTTATCTTCTAATCTTAGTTTGTTTTCATGTTTTCCTCTTTAACTCTTTCTCTTGTATCTATGGATTTGATTATGAACAAAATAGATAATCTAGATATTTGATTTAGCTTTGTTGGATCTTGTGATTGAGTCATTGTTTGTGTGTTTTTGAGAAATCTTTTGGGTTTATTTATGATTCTCCATGCTTAATGCTTTCAAATTGCTAATCACTCTTTGAATGAACTTAGATTTGGTTTCTATCACTCGAGAGAGGGGATATCGAATTGGAGCAAGGGATTTGTAACCTAGGGTAGAGTAATGAGTCAAGAGACCTACAAAACTTTTTGAAATCCATTAAAATGAATCATAGAACCTAAGGCATTCTTGATCTAAAGGTTTATCACTCGAGAAAGGGAACTGATAGATTGAGAGTAGATATTTAAGCTATCACTCGAGAGAGGGGTTTGAATGAAAAAGGATTCAGGATTTATAAATTCAAGAAATTAACACAATTATTAGAAATCATGAGAGACAACATAGTGAGATCTAAACTCTAGAACTATAAATCCATTGATTTCTCTCCAATTTCCATTTATCTTGTTTGTTTTTATTTTCCTTTGTTTAATTTGCATTTTATCATTTAATTCACTCCACTTTTATCACCTAGAGCATTAAGATTAGTAAAATTGAGAATTGAGAATTAAGATTAGTAAAATAACCTTCTCTATGGATTCGATACCCCACTCACCATGGGTATTATAACTTGATAATTCGTACGCTTGTGAATTTTAAAATTTAGGTTATCAGATATCTGACAGTATGTTACTCTCAATAGCTACGCTGTGTTTTAACAATTTATTTATGCCTATGCTAGCTCATATCATGATCATGTTTGCTCTGAATTTAGAAAATCATATCTATGCATGATTCATGATTATGCAAATATATAGGCCATGTACTCCATTATATCTTTTGTCTATATATCTTGAAAAGAACACTGCCTTCACTAATGACTATTATCTTTTAGCATTATCTCTTCAATGATTTCTTAACTTTGATGCATCTGCTTCATACCATATCACGATAGCATCAAACTCATGGATATTTGATTTCTAATGAGTACATACCCTTCCAAATGCTTTCTCATTAGAATCATTGAATCAAACATTCTAGGCCATGCTTCAAATTGAAATTATTTGCCTAGTATATGAAAATCATGTATGTTGTTGCTTGAATGATATCTATGAAATTTAGCATATATTCAGCATGTTTAGACTTTGATATTCATCATATATCTTCACATGTCTAAACTATGAAAAGTTTATAATTTTTCATTTCACATGCCATTGATGCTGCTCTTTAATATTGAATCTTGTATGCATCAATTGATTGTGATTTTTTATGTCAAATAGATGTCATGTGCTTCAAACTATATACTTTGCATCTTGTTAGAATCATAACAGCTAGGCCTTGCTTAATCATAAATTATTTTGCCTATGCTATGAGTATGCTTTTGCTTGATTATTTACAAATTTTAAAGCATACTATGCGTTTGACTTGGATTAATGATCAAATCTACGAATGTCAAGCACTAGGAGAATAATTGCTCACGATTAGAAATTCTCTATGAATTCATTTTTCGGCAATTCTTTCTCATTCTCGATCACTACGATTCTCGGCTACGCTATTATTTCAAATATTATAGCCTATGAATAAGTCAAACTATTTCTCATTGTGCTTAAAGATAAGATTTGTTTCTCACGTGACCAACAGTATAGTAGACCTTACGCATTCTCACGTACCTAACTATGACACGTCGTCATAAATCATCTTGAGGGTGAATGCACAAAGTAAGGGAAAATCTCCATGTAAGGGGAGCTTCGCTACTCTACTACGTCTTTCTTAACCTTTTTGATAATATCAAAGGGGGAGAAAAAAAAAATAGAAGAAAAATAAAAGAAATAGATGGGGAAAAGTAATTCATATTAATCTTTTTACTTAATGTGCTTAATTTTTCGGTTTGTTTGCTATCATAAAAAACGGTGAGATTGTTAACCTAAAAGGTACATCACTTAGCACGTCTCTAAATATACTATGATGAAGTATATTTTGATGTTCACAAACTGATAAGTTGAGTTTTAATAGTTAGTTTGCAGGTTAATTTGATAGATTTTTAGGTTCATTTAGTTAGTTTTAAGGAGTTTTTACATGAATAGTATTCTTAGTTGTTTTAGATGCATTTAGGTTTTATCTTAGGTTTTTATCATGAATAAATGACTTTTTGATATATGTTAATATCATAAAAGTCACATGTTTTTAGTACATTGCATTTTAGTTAATACTTTGATTAATTGCATAGAATTTACATTTGTTTATACTTTGTTTTGTAGGTAAATAAAGAGCTCAAAAGTGGGTTGAAACAAGGTCCAAATGGTGTGTAAAAGAAGTAAAGATCATGTGCAAAACATGTGCAAGAAGTGTGCAAAAAAAGTAAAAACATCGGCAAAGTTCACAACCAATAAAATCGGCTAAGTCCACGAGAATAGCAAGGACTGGGCGCCGCGACACTCAGAGAGGAAACGACAATGCAGGATGAACAGTCACAGAGCGTCGCGGTGCTGAAGTCGTGAAGGGAAATGAATAGTCAATGAGCGTCACGGCGCTGGAACCAAGCGTCGCGACGCTCAGTTGCGCAATTTTGCAAGTCTTTTTGTTTTTTTTGCCATTTTTGGCTTTTGTACCCACTTAAGTAAAAAACACAGTTTTTAGGTTGGGATTATCGATTATAAAAGTTAGAGAATTAGGTTTAGGGTGTGAAAAAGGAGGCAAGAAAGCAAGAAGAGAGAAGGCTTTGGAGTGATTGCTCGAAGGAACCAAGGAGAAAAAAAAGACCAAATTCATCGTCGAAGGGGGATTCTAACCTTTAATTTCAGTTTCTTGTGTCTTGAAATGTTTTCATCCATTATTCTATTTCTTTTTCATCTTGTATTCATGAACATGAATATGAGCTAAACTATTAATCTAGAGGTTTGAATGATCTATATTTGATTTCATGGGCTAATATTCATGTATGTGTTATTGAACTGATTTATGAATTTATTTGCAATTTCATATGCTTAATGCCTTCAATTTGCTGGCCACTAATTGAATGAAGTTAGATTTGATTTCTTACACTCGAGAGAGGTGTTATCAAATCAGATCTGGGAATTTGTGAACTAGGTTAGTAGAATTGAGTCGAGAGACCTACGAAATCCTTTGAATAAGATAACATGAATCACAAATCTTAAGGCATGCTTGACTTGTTAGTTTACACTCGAGAAAGGGAATTAATAGGTTAAGTGTAGATTTTCAAATTGACGCTCGAGAGAGGTATTTGATTGGGTTAGGATTCATGATTTATAAATTCAATAGTGAATTCAATAACAAACTTTTTTGAAACCCATGAAGTAAAATTTAGTGATTTCAATCCTCTCGAACTTTCATTCAATGATTTATATCCGTTTCCATTTAATTTTGTTTAATTTATATTCCAGCATATAAAATCACCCATTTTGATCACCTAGATAAAATTAATATCATAGTTGTATTGGGCATTTATAATAGTAAAATTACTTTTCCCTGAGGACGATAACTCGACTCACCTTGATATTATAACTTGATAATTCATGCACTTTCGAATAACAAAAATAAACACGAACAAGTTTTTGGCGTTGTTGCCGGGGAACAATGTCAATTTTACTTTTATTAATACCATTGCAAATTGATTTTGATCATTATTTAGGTATTATTTTTGTGTGTTTGTTATTTTTTTTTTGAGTTATTTTTCTTTTTTTCGTGTTAGGTTTCACTGGTTCATGTAAAAAGTGAAAAATGCTGAAATTGTACCTCTTGATCTTGAGATTGATAGAACCTGTGGTAGACTGAGAAGAAATAGAAAAGTAGTAGCACAAGAAGAAACCATGGCTGAAGGGAACAATTAATAGCCTTTGAGGGATTACTTCAAGCCAGTGGTCAATAATAACTACTCTGGGATTGCAAGTTTGACAATCAATGCTAACAACTTTGAGTTAAAGCCTTCCTTGATTATAATGGTACAGCAACACCAATTTGGTGGAGTACCTCAAGAAGATCCAACGGTCCACATCAACACTTTCTTGGAGATGTGTGACACAGTGAAGATAAATGGGGTCCCAGAAGAGTAAATAAGATTGAGATTGTTCCTGTTTTCATTAAGGGACAAAGCAAGATCATGGCTCCAATCTCTATTACCAGGGAGCATTACTACATGGGAATATATGCTCCAAAAGTTTCTTCAAAGATTCTTCACACCTGCAAGGATATCACACCTGAGAATAGAGATCAGTCAATTCAAACAATTGGAGTCTAAATCCTTACATGAGACTTGGGAAAGATTTAAAGACCTACTGAGAAGATGTCCACCGCATGGGTACCAAGAGTGGTTGCAGATTCAAATGTTTTACAATGCCATGACTGTATCTACAAGGTCATTAGTTGATGCTACGGCTGGTGGTACTCTCATGGGAAAGACAACAAATGAAGCCCTCATGTTGATAGAAGAAATGGCTTCTAACTCTTATGAACACTCCAATGAAAGGGCTCTAACAAAAAGAGTGGTTGGATTGCATGAAGTGGATCAAATGACAACTTTATCAACTCAAATGTCTTCAATGCAACACCAAATGACCCTCTCTCTTAGGAAATCCTTCACCTTCATCTTCCATAGCATCCATTGTAGCAACAAGTTCAATTCCTCAAGGTTTTGGTGGTCAAGAAGATCAAGTACAGTTTGTGAACAACAAATTGTACAACTATAGAGGCAACCAAGACAACTACAGAGGGAACCAAAGTGGCACTCAAGTGCCAAATCAGTACCATCCAAGGGTTAGGAATCATGAAAATTTTTCTTACTCTAATAACAGAAACGTGTTGCAACCGTCGGGGTTTCAGAATCAAGTTCAAGAGAAGAAATCAAGTCTAGAAGAAGCAATGACTAATTTTTTTGAATGATTCAAACTGTCACGATCCACTATCCGTGACGTCATGACCAGCACGAAACCCCGTGTATATCCTCCCTCGACATACACGGCGTCCCGATAAGCCTTCTAACACAAACCACAATCCCAAATACACAACAATAAACACATAGACATAATATAAGATCATCAAATAAAACATATCCAAAATGACAACCAAAAAATTTTTCTCCAAGTCCATAGTGTTCAAAAGTACATAATATACTTAACTATAAGTACAAACCCATCTAAATGTTAAGTATAATCATTAGGTGTTACATAGTACAATTTATCAAAATAAATTGTGAAAAAGTACTAAACACCTACGTCAACAATAGTATAGGACACTTTGCAGCTAAGCTTTCCCTTTCCCTTTCCTATCAGATCCTGAAAAGATAAGTATGAGGAGTGAGCTACAACAAGCTTAATGAATATTCTATACAAGTGGCAACATATATATGCATTTCAGTAAAATATTGCAAGAATCATTAAAACAATTTAAATAATCATGGGTGTAAGCAATATTACATACATGCCAATATAATGTATCATGCCATAAACAAGACAATGCATTCCATTTTATAAACATGCATATGCAACCTAACACCTCCTGAGTAAGAATCAATACAAGGGCCATGTGTGCGCAAAACCCATGCCCGATCGACTTCTTACTCTATCTATCAGAATTCCTATGGATTGTATGAACCATAGGATTCGCCTACTAAGAAAAGTTCCATGTCTAGGCAAATCCTAACATACACAACCCATAGAAATCCTTTGTAAGGTTCACAATTGAGAATTCCTGGTCGGCCCAATGGGATTCCATAAAAAATCTCATGCTTAGGGAATGCACATAACTCAACTGTTTTCCCAACTAACTATGTTCAAATACAGTTCATGAATTCAATAAATCATGCATACTACATTATACAAGTATTTAAAACATTTTATACTACAATGCCACATATAGAATTTGCAAGTAAAAGAAACACTCACCCTTGATTGGCTAGACCTAGCCAATTTAACTTCCAATTCCAAGAAAGAGCACTAGAATGCCACAATCACCCCAATGCACCACAATCTCCAATTGGACTATTTGGGTCACTTAGATCAAATCACAAATCCTAAAAATGACATGGTTTATGTGAAACTGAAAATCAGTCCAAGTATGCTAATCAACCATGTTTAAACCCAAATCAAATGCCAATTAAGTTTCTAAAATGGTCCTACACATGGCTAATCTGAAATTGCCCAATTCACCCATTTACTACCCAATTAACCCACATTTAACCAAATTGAATGCAATAGGTTGATCCAAACACTATAATACATGACATTCAATCATAAATAGGGTTAATTAGACTAATTTCAAGTCAATTCCATCAATTGAAATCAATTAGGTCAAAATCCCAAAATTTGGGCAAATTCCCAAATCACATGCAATTTCCCAAATTGCAAAATTATATGGCCTAGGCCAAAATTTCTCTACACTAGGTTTCCACTAATCAAAATCAGTAATTTGGAGTGCCATACATACATATTTACCCATGCATTCATCATAAATCATATGCAATTTGAATAGTAAACCCTAGGTCTAGAATCCTAGTTTAGGTCAAATCCATGAAGCCCTTCTAATTTCTTGTTTGAAATTGGGGGTTTCACCATTTATGGACTCTCCATACTATCTAGATACACATATCACAAAATCAAAGCCTTAGTTCAACATTGGTTTTCCACCACTCCCTTAAATTCCGGGATTCATACAGACCCTAGGTCAAAATAAAGCTTGCATTCACATGCCAAAGAGATAGAATGAAGAAAATGTGAGAGAATGATATACCTTGGAGGGATTTTGGGCATGAAAGCACCAAAACCCTAGTTTTCTCTCTCCTTTCTCCTCTCCCCTTCTTTTCCTCTTTTCCAAGCTCCTTAGCCTCTTTTGGAAGTGAAAAATGAGAGAAATCACGTTCCAATGGCTTATATAGAGGTTAAGTGGCATTTTGGGCCCACACTTTAAAAAAATACTTAAATAAAAGAAATAGTTTTTTTTTTCTGCTGCAATTACTTGTACTTAGATAATTAATTTCTTTCCAACTAGTATTCTATTTAACAACTTAACCGTTCAAACGTTTTATGAGTCCGTTAACAACCTTTTTGTAAACTTTCAGCTAAATCAAACGGTGGAATGGGGAGATCCAACCATTTGATAAAAACTGCGCAAGAAAATCTACAAATCCGAGAAATAGTGTTTGGAGTCTTATATCTCACAGTAGACAACTCTGATCAAGATCTTCACCGTACATAATGAATATCTATCAGAGAAGAATAATTTGACAAATTTGAAGCTCAATCAGACCACGGATCTAGCAGATCAAGCCATTCATGTAATCAGTGATAAAATTTCTTCCCTCATGAAGCGAGCTCCACTTATCCAAAACACCATTTTTGACATGTTTCGACGTCGAACGGGTCTCCGATCATTTTGAAACTTTACGCACACATTAAACAACTTAAAAGCATGCAAAAAAACTCTAACCAATACGTGTCGAGCATCAAATATGTATACGCATACTTATACAGGTACTCTACGGATCAAAATGACGTCATCCTAAGGTATGGGCGTTACACAAACAAGAGGTTCACCAAAAGTGAAATAAAGTTGGATGAATTGGCGGCTCACATGGCTAATCAAATGAGTACAATGAGTCAAGTGATAATTCAAGTGAGTAACTTGGGTGGCTCTGTAAAGAACTTGGAGACTCAAATTGGGCAAGTGGCTACACAAATGAGTGCACAACAGAGCAACGACACATTTCCAAGCAATACAGAGATCAATCCTAGAGAACGGTGCAAGGCTATCAAATTGACAAGTGGAAAATAAGTAGAAAGTGATCCTTTACCAAGCAATGTAAAGCCCACCATTTCTTCATCATCCAGTCTATCATCTTCCTCACAGAGCCAAAAAGATGTTCAAGAAGAAGTTGAACAGGAAAGTCTACAAAAGGCAAAGGAGTTGCCAATGAGAAGGACAAAGAAGCGAAGAAAGATGACTATGTACCGGGTCATATCACATTTTCGGACAATCCGCCTATTCTTAAGAACCTCATTCAGTATACTTAACGTTTTGTAAAGAAGAAGCTTGATGAACATTTTGCAAAGTTTTTGGATATTTTTAAGAAGATTCACATCAATATTCCTTTTGCAGATGCTTTAGAGCAGATGCCCAACTATTCCAAGTTCATTAAGGATGTGATGTCTAAGAAGAGAAAGCTTGAGGAGTTTGAAACTGTCAAACTCACTGAGGAGTGCAGTGCCATTCTGCAGAAGAAGTTACCCCAAAAACTCAAAGATCCAAGGAGTTTTACTATCCCTTGCGTTATTGGTACTTCTTCATTTGATAAAGTATTATGTGATTTGGGTGCTAGAATTAATTTAATGCCCTTGTATGTTTTCAGGAAGCTTGGACTTGGAGAAGTAAAGCCAACTACAATTTCCCTTCAATTGGCAGATAGATCAATCACATATCCAAGAGGGATCATAGAAGATGTGCTAGTAAAGGTGGATATGTTCATTTTTCCTGTGGACTTCGTGGTGCTAGACATGGAAGAGGATGATGAGATACCTCTTATCTTGGGAACACCATTCCTTGCCACGGGTCGTGCCTTGATTGACGTCTAAAAAAGAGAGCTCACACTGAGGGTCAAAGATGAGGAAGTAATGTTTAACATCTACAAGACCCTAAAGTTCCCAGAAGTGAAAAATTATTGTCATAGAGTTGACATTGTAGGGAGTTATATCCGTGAGATAGAAATGTAGTTGAGTCCAGTGGATCCCTTAGAAAGGTGCCTTATCCATTCAATATCTGAGAATGTGGTGACAAATGATGAGGACAAGCACTATCTGAACTTTCTTGAGGCATCCAATGAAGAATCTGCTCTTGTGAAGATTGTGAAGATTGAAGATGTAGCTTCTTCAAAAGAGTTGAGTATTCCAGCACCAGAATTGAAGCCACTGCCAGATCATCTAAGAAATGCATTTTTAGGGGCCGAGTCTACACTTCCAATGATCATTTCATCATCCCTATCCAAGATGCAAGAAGAAAAGTTATTAAAAATCTTGAGAGAGCACAAATCTGCCATTGGATGGTCCATTGCAGATATCAAGGGTATCAGTCCTACCATTTGCATGCACAAGATTCTGATGAAAAAATTGTACAAGCCTATAGTGGAGCACCAAAAAAGAATGAACCTAGCCGTGAAGGAAGCGAAGGAAGAAATCCTCAAATGGCTCAAGACAGGAATCATCTGTGCCATCTCTGACAGCTCATGGGTGAGCCCAGTTCAGGTTGTACCAAAGAAGGGTTGCATCATAGTGGTCAAGAATGAGAATGATGAGTTAATCTCTACAAGGAAGAGTAACTGGGTGGAGAGTCTGCATTGACTACAGGAAGTTGAACAAGGCTACAAGGAAGGATCATTTTCCCCTTCCTTTCATTGATTAGATGTTAGATAGACTTGCAGGGTTCCAGTACTATTGTTTTCTTGATGGGTATTCAGGCTACAATCAGATTGTCATAGCTCCAGAAGATCAAGAAAAGACAACCTTCACGTGTCCCTATGGTACATTTGCATTCAAACGTATGCCATTTGGTTTGTGTAATGCTCTACCAACCTTTTGTTGGTGTATGATGGCAATTTTTGCTGACATGGTAGAGGATATCATGGAGGTGTTTATGGATGACTTTTCAGTCTTTGGCTCTTTATTTGATCATTGCTTGAAGAATCTGGCCTTAGTGTTGAAAAGATGTGAAGATAAAAAATTGGTACTTAGCTGGGAGAAATGTCATTTTATGGTCCAAGAGGGGATTGTACTTGGCCACAGAGTGTCTTCACAAGGGTTAGAAGTTGATAGAACCAAGATTGTGGCCATTGAGAAGCTCACTCACCTAATTAATGTCAAAGGGATTAGAAGTTTCCTGGGTCATGCAGGTTTCTACATAAGGTTTATCAAAGACTTTTCCAAGATAACCAATCCCTTATGAAACCTGCTTGAGAAGGATGAACCCTTTGTATTCAGTGCAGAATGTGTGAAGGCGTTTGATCATCTCAAGCAAGCCCTTTTTTTCAGCTCCTATTTTGGTGGTACCTAATTGGGAAGAACCCTTTGAGATCATGTGCGATGCGAGCGACTATGTCGTTGGGGCGGTGCTAGGCCGAAGAAGAGATAAGTTGTTTCGAACAATCAACTATGCAAGCCGTACTCCTGATGATGCCCAACAAAACTACACAACAATGGAAAATGAACTACTTACAGTTGTGTTTTCTTGTGACAAGTTTCGGTCCTACATAGTTGGGTAGAAGTTGATTGTTTATACTGACCATGTGGCTATACGGTACTTGTTTGCCAAGAAAGATGCCAAGCCTAGACTGATCAGATGGATATTATTACTCCAAGAGTTCGATCTTGAGATCAAGGATAAGAAGGGGAGTGAAAATGTGGTTGTAGATCACTTATCAAGGCTGCAACATGAAGAAAAAGAAGATGAATGTCCAATTCATGAACTCTTCCTGGATGAGCAACTTTATGGAGTGAAGGACAATTTTCCATGGTTTGCAAATTTTTTCAATTACAAAGTTAGTGGAGTGTTACCTCCAGATTTGTCTTATGCCAAGAAGAAAAAGTTCATGCATTATGTGAAGTTCTACATGTGGGATGATCCCTTATTGTTCAAGCCGCGCAGTGATCAAGTTGTAAGGAGATGCATTCCAAAGATAAAGATTCAAGCTATAATTCATGAGTGCCATTCATCTCCATATGGGGTCCATTTCGGGGCTACACGAACTACATTCAAGGTGCTACAAAGTGGAATCTACTGGCCTACTATCTTTCGGGATTGCTACACCTTTGTCAAGACTTGTGATAGGCGCCAGAGGCATGGAAACATCTCTAGGAAACAAGAACTTCCCATGACTACTATCATGGAGGTCGAGTTGTTTGATGTGTGGGGCATCGATTTCATGGGACCATTCCAATCTTCTTTTGGCAAAACCTACATTTTGTTGGCAGTGAACTACGTGTCAAAGTGGGTAGAGGCCATAGCTACAAAGACTGATAATGCTAGGGTGGTACTCAAGTTTCTTCAAAAGAACATATTCATTAGATTTGGTACACCTAGAGCAATCATTAGTGATGAAGGGTCACATTTCTGCAACAAGTTGTTCAATTCACTCCTTACCAAGTATGGAGTCAAGCACAAAATTGCCCTTCCCTACCATCCACAGTCAAATGGCCAAGTAGAAATTTCAAATAGGAAGGTGAAGCAAATTCTGGAGAAGACAGTAAACATCAACAGAAAGGATTGGGCCACAAAGTTAGATGATGCATTGTGGGCGTATCGTACAGCCTACAAAACTCCAATTGGGATGTCTCCCTACCGTTTGGTGTTTGGAAAGCCATGCCATCTTCCCGTTAAGCTTGAACATAGAGCATTTTGGGCGGTGAAGAAGTTGAACTTTGACTTGAAGGCTTCGGGTACTCAAAGATTGCTCCAATTGAATGAAATGGAAGAATTCATAAATGAAGCCTATGAGAATGCAAAAATTTACAAGGAGAAAACTAAATCATGGCATGACAAGATGATTGTGAAGAGCAAATTCCTACCGGGCCAACAAGTACTTCTCTACAACTCCCAATTGAAATTGTTTCTCGGGAAGCTTAAATCAAGATGGTCGAGTTCATTTCAAGTTGTCAATGTCTTTCCTTATGGGGTGGTGGAATTGTAAAGCCGCAAGGATGGAAGCAAATTTTGGGTCAATTGCCAAAGAGTGAAGCACTATTATGGCCAAGACATCCGAAGCGAGGACGTGTTATTCCTTTGCAAGCCAAAGTGAAGAAAGAAGAAAAAGTCTAGCTAATAACTATAAACAAGCGGTTGTTGGGAGTCAACCCAACCGGTTTTGTTTATGTTTTTGTCTATTTCTAGATATTGTAGTATAGAAGTTGAGTTTTTACTTTTCAATAATGACATATCATTATGTAATTCCCCAGGTACTCATTCAAATTTGGAAGTCCTCATCAACAACAAGAGAATGGGAATCATTGTGGAAGCCTCTACCCATGTGGTTTAGGGGAGTTTCGTTCTCCTTTATCTCTTTATCTTGTTTTGTAGTTATTTTGCATTGAGGACAATGCTTAGTTTAAGTTTGGGGAAGAATTTGAATTCTATGTCTTAGTGAAAAAGTTGAGTGCATTTTTTTCTGAAAATTTAAATTTTTGAGTTTTGATCATGAATAAATCCATATTCCCTTATGAACTTTGGTGTGATTTGATCTTGTATGTATGATCTATGAAAAGGTTAGCACTTGCTTTTGAACATGATCTATGGAAAATTAGAAAGTACTCTTTAAGTTTGTGTGTTTGATTTGCTTTGCCATGTTTATTGGAAGTTTTTGTTGTCAGAAGAGTATAAAATTATGATCATGAGTTCCACTTGCTATTTAAATTGAGATTTTTCAAGTTAAGCTTCATTGAATCTCACTTTTCAAACTGAACTCTAGAACTTGCTTGATCACTTCTTGAAGCGAAATCCTAGAAATAACACCATCAGAGATATGATTTAGGTCATTTTTGGACAGTTTGAGATATAAAACCCACCTAGCTGCGTATTACCCCTAGTTACCTTATTTTGAGCCTTATATACTATTCTTTGTCACCTAAATCGATTAGCCAAGGCCTTTGACTGATATTCTCCTGTTTTTCACCCTTACACCCTTAACTCTTTGAAGTAGATGAACTGTAATGGGTTGGGTCGTTTTCATGGGAATTTATGTGTAAATGTGCTATGGAATGAGAATGTGTGTGAAGGTGATGAGAAAAGATCAAAATGGTTCAAAATATGTGAACATGAAGAAAAAGAAAGATGAAGAAGAAAAATAATGAAAGAAAAAGTACAGTTCTTCATAAATGAGTGAATTGAATAAGTTTGGGGGAATTTAAAAGGTGATGTGATGATTCATTTTGTAAGGCATGAGATGTTTAAAAGGTGCTATGTATAAAAGATGTTTTGGGTGTATTGAGCTTAATTTTATCTATGTTATCAAACCCTTAACCTTAGCCTGACATTACAAACTAACAAAGTCCTATTGATCTTAATTGGTGTGAGTCCTACATTAGTGGAGAGAAGTGTGGAAAGCAAGCATATGAAGTTCATGTTTTGTTTTGTTGAGATTATATTTTTATCTTGCTTGAATTGGTCTGTATAATTTATGAGTGGTCATGTGGATGATTTCTTGTGCTTGTTTGTCAATGAGGATAGAAGAGGATGCATTGTTATGCAGATTAAAATTCTAGACAACAAGTTTAAATTTTCGCAGTTGTCCTTGAGTTGTGTTGTATGGAACGTATGTCGTCTTTGAGATCATGAAAACCCATTTTTGCAAGTTAAATATTTGTTCATTTGGGAATATGTGAGAAGTTTGTTTGATAAACTTTCATTTTTCTCTTTGCTTAGGACGATCAAAGTCTAAGTTTGGGGGAATTTGATAAGTTGAGTTTTAAATGTTAGTTTCTAGGTAAATTTGATAGATTTTTAGGTTCATTTAGTTAGTTTTTAGGTGTTTTTACATGAATAGTATACTTAGTTGTTTTAGATGCATTCAGGTTTTATCTTAGGTTTTTATAGGTTTTTATCATGAATAAATAACTTTTTGATACATGTTAATATCATAGAAGTCACATGTTTTTAGTACATTGCATTTTAGTTAATACTTTAATTAATTGCTTAGAATTTACATTTGTTTATACTTTGTTTTGTAGGTAAATAAAGAGCTCAAAAGTTGGTTGAAACAAGGTCCAAATAGTGTGTAAAATAAGTGAAGATCATGTGCAAAACATGTGCAAGAAGTGTGCAAAAAAAGTGAAAAAATAGGCTAAGGCCACAAACAATAAAAATCAGCTAAGTCAACGAGAATAGCATGGACTGGGCACTGCGACTCTCAAAGAGGAAACGAACTTGCGGGATGAACAGTCATGGAGCGCAGTGCCGAAGTCGTGAAGGGCAATGAATAGAACCAGCGCCGCGACGCTCAGTTGCCCAATTTTGCAAGTCTTTTTGTGTTTTTTTTTTTTTTGCCATTTTTTGCTTTTGTACCCACTTAAGTTTAAAACACGATTTTTAGGTTGGGATTATCGATTATCAAAGTTAGAGAATTAGGTTTAGGGTGTGAAAAAAGGAGGCAAGAAAGCAAGAAGAGAAAAGACTTTGGAGTGATTGCTCGAAGGAACCAAGGAGAAAAAGAAGACCAAATCCACCGTCGAAGGGGATTCTAACCATTAATTTCAGTTTCTTGTGTCTTGAAATGTTTTCATCCATTATTCTATTTATTTTTCATCTTGTATCCATGAACATGAATATGAGCTAAACTATTAATCTAGAGGTTTGAATGATCTATATTTGATTTCATGGGTTAATATTCATGTATGTTCTATTGAACTGATTTATGAATTTATTTGCAATTCCATATGCTCAATGCCTTCAATTTGCTAGCCACTAATTGAATGAAGTTAGATTTGATTTCTTACACTCGAGAGAGGTGTTATCAAATCAGATCTGGGAATTTGTGACCTAGGTTAGTAGTATTGAGTCGAGAGACCTACAAAATCCTTTGAAATAAGATAACATGAATTACAAATCTTAAGGCATGCTTGACTTGTTAGTTTACACTCGAGAGAGGGAATTAATAGGTTAAGTGTAGATTTTCAAATTAGCGCTCGAGAGTGGTATTTGATTGGGTTAGGATTCATGATTTATAAATTCAATAGTTAATTCAATAACAAACTCTTTTGAAACCCATGAAGTAAAATGTAGTAATTCCAATCCTCTAGAACTTCCATTCAGTGATTTATACTCGTTTCCATTTAATTTTGCATTAATTCGTTTTAATTTGTTTAATTTATCTTCCAGCATATAAAATCACCCATTTTGATCACCTAGATAAAATTAATATCATAGTAGTATTGGGCATTTATAATAGTAAAATTACTTTTTCCTGAGGATGATAACCCGACTCACCTCGGTATTGTTGAAGCAATTATCCTCACGTTCCTTACAAGAATATTTCCTTAACATAAAAGATATTTTGATGATTATACGCCACATTTTGTTTATGATATTACTGCACATATGGCATATCTAATCTTACTTGAAGGTCTCAAAGATTCAATGATGCATGGTGAACGTATTAAAAGATCTTCTTGAAGACCATGATCTTTTGAAGATATTTAGTTGTATGATTAGATTATGATAGGTTGTAGGACCTTCTATACCATGTGATTCAGCAATATGCATGCCTGCATGTTTTAATCGATCGGTTGCATATTCGATTTAATTTGGTTACATTATGTTTTATCGAGCTTTAATTAAGAAATCAAAAACCGCTTGTATAAAAGTCTTTCAGGGCGTTAATGTTTTAGCAGCGCTCTCCTGAACATGATGAGTCAGGACGCTGATAAAATATAAGAAAGCTCAAGGTTGAATATAACTAATTAATAAGGACGCTTGATAGTTGCATATTTAGATAGGTTTTAGAGTATGTTTTAAGTGTATTTTAGAATAGTTCATGCATTAGTTTGATACGTTTATGTTAGTTTTAATACATTTCTTAGCGTAGGATTAATTTAGTTTTTATTCATTATTTTAGTTCATTAGTTTATAATTTGATTTAATCTATGTTTTAGTGAATTATTAACTTACTTTGCTTTGTTTTGTAGGTGTTTGGATGCATTAGTCATGGATTTGGATGAGAAGAAAATTGGCTAAGTCCCCAAGAGGGAAGGCAAAAAGGAGTGGAAATTCGGTTAAGTCCAAGAATCAGGTGCAGAGAAGAGGTTCTGGGAGCCGCGGCGCAGCCCGTGGCGCTGGAAATAGTGCCAAGTAAAGGCTTTGGGCGCCGCGGCGCCAGGGTTGCCTTTGCGATTTCGACTTTGTTTTAGACTTTCTAATTTGGATTTCGAAAAATAAGGGGTTGAGATAATATATAAAATTTTAGGGTTTTTCGAGGAGAGGACATTGGAGAAGAGAACAAGACGGCTCGAAGACAAAGAACGCGAAGATTCAACCTTCTAGGAAGAAGATTCAAGTTCCAAGTTCTAGAGTTTGATATTATGTTTACTTTAGAGTTTTTCTCCATGTTTTGTGTTTTGATCCTTCAAAGTATGAACTAATTTATTGTTCTAGAGAGGAGATGGATCCTAACTTGAACGTCATGGTTTGATTTTAGGTTTTCCTTATTATTAATGAAATCTCCATAGTTTATTTATGATTCACTTAATGCTTTTGGTTTATTGGCCACAAATCGAATGAACCTAGACTTGGAAGGCGGCACTCGAGAGAGAGTTTTCTAGGTTGGATAAAGGGAATTATGACATGAAATAGTTGTAGAATCAAGAGGTTTACAAGGTTTCATGAGGTTGTAGGAAAATCACGAAACTTAGTAGGTTATTGAGAATTAGGGTTTTATCGAGAGATCGAATCATGTTCTTGATGATACGTTCTAATTCGGCACTCGAGAGAGGGAATTAGAGACGTGCGAATTTTGACTTATAGACTAGGAAATTGATTTGATAATAAGCGTGTCTAAGTTATATGATTGAAGGTTAGATGAAGTCAAGTTTCTAGATATTCTCATATATTTGATATCTCCCATATTCTATTAGTTTGATTTGAATTTTAATTGCCTTTTAATTATTGAAACTCTACCATTTGATTAGCTAGATAAAGTTAGAAATTAATGAAAACGGTATTTCGTGAGTGAAATAATCCCTGTGGATACGATAACTTGACTCACTGTCGGTATATTATAACTTGACTATTCGTACACTTGCGAATCAGAATTTACACAACAACGCTTACTTGTTAGTAGCGACCTTTCTTTTATCAACCTTTGAGAATGTCAGGACGCTAACTTAGTTTCAGCTCGCTGGAAGTTCTTTTTGTTTTTTAAGTGATTTCTATCTTTAAGGACGCTGATAACTTACATGTTGAATAAGTTATCAGGACGCTACTTGTGTAGGAGCGTCCTCATTTTTAAAATCAATTTAAATAACTTTTAGGACGCTTATTGTCCTTCAGCGCACTTAACATTGTTTTAAAACTATTTTTAATATCAGGACGCTTACTCTTGAGTAGCGCCCTCATGTGTTTAATGTTTTAAAACAAAGCAGGACGCTAACTATGAAGTAGCGCCCTCAAGATTTAAGTCGATCAAATGTCAAAGTAAGTCAGGATGCTTACTATTCTGTAGCGCCCTCAATTCATTGTTCAGTAGAACGCTGATGTTCTATAAGCGCCCTCAAAGGAACAAAATGCCAGAAAGGATATTTTTGTTATTCTGACATTACTGCTATTTTTGTTAACTTTTTCATAAACGTAGGAATACTTTTCAGAACTTTTCAAAATCGTACAACTACTTTTTCAGAACTTTTTGAACGTTCTAAAACTCGTCAAAACATTCCTCTTTCATGAAAAGATCAGATGATTCAGGTGCTATCGTCGTAATATGCATTAAGCTAAATCGATCCATTTCGGGAAGTATGTTAATGTTATATTTGAAATAACCTAGAACGCAAATCATCAAGCCCATTGCACGTCTGTTACTCCTATATATATGTGTTGCCTTAGAGATAAAAAACCACTAATGATATACAAAACTGATATTCATTCAAAATGTATTAACAATTTTTGTTTGTGCCAAAACACTTTTTGAAAGTTACTTTTCTATCACTTGTGCTTGATCTTACGATCTTTTGAAAGAAAAACTTAAAGTCTTCTGGGTTGATTAATCTTCATCTTCATTATTTTGAAAACCCACTAAAGAAGACAAAAGCTCTTTGAACATGTTTTCAGTATAAACTTCATCATACATATTTTGCTGAATCTGTAATCACAAAAGGTTCAATCCAAAGCTTTGTAAGTATCAATTTGATTATAAGTAAAGGGAATCATATCTCATCTTCTATTCAGTTTGTAGTGATTGGTAAGTCACTGAGTTAGAGCAAGTGTTGCTCAAAGCTGTAAACGATTGTCTCACACCGTAAGTTGACAATTTTAAGAAAGGTTAAAATCTGCAAAGTGTCCAATTCACCCCCCTCTTGGACATATCTAGGCCAACAATTGGTGTCAGAGTGGGTTAACCGTCAAAGTATCTAACCATCTTTGATTGAGTATGGCAGGACAAAACGAAAGAAGCACTTATCTCTCAAGTGAAGAGAACTCCACCAACCGACCACCACTGTTCAAGGGAAAAAAACTATTCACACTGAAAAACTAAGATTAGATATTACCTTAAAGCCTCTAGAGATGTGGGATGTTGTGACATATGGTTGTCCAACACCTACTAAAATAGTTGACGGTGCTACTGTCCCAAAGGAAATAGACGAATGAAGTACCAAGAAAAAGAAAAGAGAACTATTGAATAACCAAGCTGTAAACATTTTGTTTTGCAGTTTATCAGTCGAAGAGTTCAATAGAGTTAGAGCGTGTGAAACTGCTAAGGAAATCTGAAACAAGTTAGAGGTTAACCATGAAGGAACTTTACAAGTTAAAGAGGCAAAGCTTCAACTGTTTGTTGAAAAATATGAGACTGATAGGATAAAGGAAATTGACTCGATAGCTGAGGCTATTGCTCGGTTTACAACAAACATCAATGAGATGAAGAACCTAGGAAAAATCTATGACCAAGAAGAAACTGTTAGAAAGTTTCTAAAAGGCCTACCTAGAGCATGGGAGCCCAAGGCCACGACCATTGTAGAAGCCAAGAATCTAGCTGAATACATTTTTGATGATCTATGCGGTTCATTAATGGTTCATGAAATGAAGTTAAAAGATAAGATGAGCCCAGTCAAGGTTAAAGAAAAAGAAAAATAAATATATTCCCCTCAATGTTGAAAATGATTCTAAAGGTGATTCAGACTCAGAAGATGACATGGTTATGTTATCTAGAAAGTTCAATAAGTTGTGTAAGAAAAAGAGTAAGAATAACTCTTACTCAAG
Organism: Paratinospora sagittata; assembly: GCA_035771175.1. Taxonomy (NCBI): domain Eukaryota; kingdom Viridiplantae; phylum Streptophyta; class Magnoliopsida; order Ranunculales; family Menispermaceae; genus Paratinospora; species Paratinospora sagittata. The sequence continues at coordinate 12,014,747 of CM069589.1, forward strand.
GTTTCACAAAGGAAATAAACTCGAGTCTAAACCTATGGAGTTAATATGTTACGGTTGTAACAAACCAGGTCATGTAAAGAGCGAATGTTCCACTAAATATAAAAAGAACTCAAGCTCATATAGAAAGGACAAGAAAGTTCTCAAAGCTACATGGGATGATTCAAGTTCAAGCAAAGATGAAGCGGATTCAGATCACACTGCTGCACTATGCTTAATGGCAAGCACCAAGGTAAAATCTGAACCCATTGACAAACTTAATGAGCTCTATGCTCATATTCAGGAACTTAAGACAAAACTTAGTGAAGAGACCAAGAAAAATGAAGAGCTTAAGCATAGTCTTGAGGAAATAGAATTCCAACAAGAAGAGCTAGACGGAATGTCTCTCGACAATGAAAAACTTAAGAAAGTTGTTGGGAAATTAAAATTTGAAAATGGAACTCTTAGAAAGGAAAATGAAGACCTGAACTGCACCATGTCTAAATTCACAAATGGTCAAAAGTTTTTTTAACATGATGCTAGGATCACAAAGATGTTCATTAGACAAAACTGGCTTAGGCTATACTCATGGGTCGAAACAAAAGGAATACAATACCTTACTGACCAAATGACCAACATGCCAAAAATGTCATATCGAAGGTCATACCATACTTAGATGTAATGTCTTAAGTAGAAAGAGGAAGAAATATGCATGGATTGAAAATTTTGTTCTTATTAAAGCTAACATGCATAGACCCAAACTTGCATGGGTACCAAAGTCAAAAGTATTTTATGTTGTGTAGATATGAAAAAAATGAAGATATATGGTATCTAGACAGTTCTCAAGGCATATGACTATAGATAAATCTAGATTTCTGAGCCTTGAAAAGAAGAAAGAAGGAAAGGTTACTTTCGGAGATGACAGCAAAGGTGACATTGAAGTCATCGGAACTATTTGTAACGACTTTCTATCCATATTTGATGTACTTTATGTTAAAGGGCTGAAGCATAATCTCTTGAGCATAAGTTAATTATGTGACGAGGGTTATGTCACGACCCACTATACGTGACGTCATGACAAGCACGGAACCCCTAGGTATACCCCTCCATCGGTACACCTGGCGTCCCCTCAGCCTAATATACACAAAACCCAAAATGAAATATAATCTTGATATTGCATCCATCTAGACAAAACCAATAACAATAAAGTAAAAATATATATTACATCTCTAAAATTACCGAATATAAAATTTCATAAGTCCACAAAATATATAAAACCCAACACATCTCATCTATGTGTTAATTATACATATACTAGGTGTTATCATGTACATAATATCAAAATATAAAAATGTACAACACCTACATCAACAAAAACCAAGGGAGTGCTCCACAGTCAAGCCTTCCCTTTCCCTTTCCTATCCGAACCTGAAAGAAAAGGGTGAGGTGTGAGCTACAACGAGCTCAGTGAATGCCATTTACAAGTGCCAATATACATGCATTTATAAAAACATGGGAAGACCATAAAAAACATTTGAAGTATCATGGTGATGAAAAAAGATTACATACATGGCAGTATAATGCATCATGTCATAACAAAGACAATGCATATCATTTCTAAACATGCCAATGCAATAGTAACACCTCCTGAGCAAGGGCGATCAAAAGCCTGGTGTGTGACACACAACGCTTGATCCGACCAAACAATAGTCGTATTCTAGTGGGATTTCTAGGGTCGTGCAGCACGTAAGACCAGCCTAAGCTATTCTACCTATACGCAAGCCATAAAACCCTCTGCCGGGTCCACAACTGGGGATCATCAGTAGACTTACGAGACTTTTTAAGGAAAATCTCAACTAGGAGACCCAACCAATTTGCTAACCCTATAGACTATGCTCAAATTCATTTTATGGAATATTAAAACATGCAAAACACTTATAGATATCAATTCAAATAAATTTATGTAATACAATGCCACATAAAAATCCAAATGTAAAGAGACACTCACAACTTGATTGGCTAGACTTAGCCAATCCAAATTCTAATTCCACAAGAAGTACTTGGATGCCACAATCACCCCAAGCACCACAACCTCCAATTGAATATTTGGGTTATATAGATCAACCACAAAATCCTGAAATAACATGGTTCATTCAATACTGAAAATCATCCTTAAAGTATGCTACAGAACCATGTATAAACTCAAATCAAAAGCCAATTAAGATTCTAAAATAGTCTAACACATGGGCCAATTTCATATTGCTCAATTTAACTATTTAATACTACATTAACCCACAATTAACACAAATTGAATGTAATAAGTTGATCCAACCACTATAATACATGACATTCAATCATACTTAGGGTCAATTTGACTAATTTCATGTCAATTTATTCAATTGAGCAAATCTAGGTCAAAATCCCCAATTCAAGCCAATACATAGCATATGCCCCAATTTGGGAAAAAATCTCTACAATTGGCATAGAGCCAAATTGAACTAGGTCATTCAATTCTAACACATGTCCAACCATTCTAAACCAATAATGTCATTCAATTTGGGTCCAATTAGACAATTCCCAAGTCAATTTAATCAATTGACTTGGTTTAGGTCAAAAGCCCCATTTTGAACAAATCCCCAAATTACATGGCCTAGACTAAAATTACACTACACTAGGGTTATCCACTAATCAAGATCAGTAAATTGGAGTTCCATACCTCCACATTTACCCATCTAATCCACATAAATCACATGCAAATTGAATAGGAAACCCTAAGTCCAAAATCCTAGTTTAGGTCCAATCCATATAACCCCTCCAATTTCTTGTTAAAAATTGGGGGTTTCACCATTTATGGACTCCCAACATCCTCTAGATTAACATATATCAAATTCAACACCTAAGCCCAACATTGGTTTTCCACCATTCCCTTAAATTTCAGGATTCATGGGTGGAAAACACCCATTAGGTGTTGATATAGGTTAGGGATGGCCATTTACACCATAAACAAGCATAAATTAGCTATAACATGTAAACCCTAGGTCAAGATCCCACCAAATTCGGATTCATACAAACCCTAGGTCAAAATAAAACTTGCAAACACACATGAAAGAGATAGAATGAAGAAAATGAGAGAGAATAATATACCTTGGAGGAATTTTCGGCAAAAATACACCAAACCCTAGCCTTTTTTGTCACGACCCACGATGCGTGACGTCATGACCAGCATGGAACCCCGTGTATATCCTCCCTCGATATACATGACATCCCGATAAGCCTTCTAATACACATCATAATCCCAAATACACAACAATAAACACATATGGACATAATCAAATAATATTACATTCGCAAAATGTAAGCCATAATTTTCTTTTTTCTAAGTCCACAGTGATCAAAAGTACAAAATAATACTTAACAATGATTACAACCCATCTAAGTGTTAAGTATACGTATTAGGTGTTACATAGTACAATTTATCAAAATAAATGCCAAAAGGTACTAAAACCTACATCGACCGGAGTTCGAAAAATGCTCCGCAGCTAAGTCTTTCCCTTTCCCTTCCCCTTCCTATCCGATCCTGAAAAAATAATAGTGAGGGGTGAGGTACAGCAAGCCCAGTGAATATTTTCTACATGTGGCTACATACATGTGCATTTATGTAAAACATTGCTAGATTCATTAAAACAGTTTAAACAAATGGAATGTAAACGAGGTTACATACATGTTCAATATAAGACCTCATGTCATATCAAGACAATGCATATAACTTATGACATGTTCATGCACCTAAACACCTCCTAGTTAAGAATCGATTCAAGAACATGAGTGCGCGAGATCCATGCCTGAATGACCTCTTGCCCGTATTCTAAAAGGAATTCCAAGGGCACGTCACCCATTTACTATTCATTCCAAACCCTATTTTAGGTTTAGAATAACTATGGCTGCGCCTACCTTTGAAACCCTCTGCAAGGTCCACAACCGGGTATCCCACTAGACTTACGAAATTTCTCGAAGGAAACCCCAACTAGGAGACTCAACCCAAATTGTTTTCCCAACTGACTATGATCAAATAATTTTCATGAGATATCAAATCATGTGTACCATAATAATTAAGCATTTAAAACATTTCTATAATAGAATGCCACACATAGAAGACACAAGTAAAGAAACACTCACAATTGATTGACTAAGTCTAGCCAATCCAATTTCCAATCCAAGAAAGTACTAGAAGATCGACGAATCACCTCGAGTACTTCAATCACCAATTTGACTACGTGGCTTACTAAAACCACCAAAGGTCCCTACATATAACACATGGTCCATACAATAGTAAAGATCAGCCCAAGTATGCTAATAACCATGTTCAAACCTAATTCTATAGTCAATTTGAGATTCTAGCATGGTCATAGTCATGAGTCAATCCATATTGCTCAATTCAACCATATAATCATCAAATTAGACTACACCTAACCCAAATTGGATGCCATAGGTTGATTCCCATGATTCCAAACACTATAATACAAAGCATTCAATCATATTAAGGGTTAATTAGGCTATTCCTCAAGTCAATTACATCAATTGACTAAGTTCAAGTGAAAATCCCCAATTTGGCAATACATAACCTAAGGCCAAATTGAACTAAATCATACCAAATTAACATAGGTTTAAACATTCTAAACCCATGAATCTACTCAAATGAGGTCCAATTAGATGATTCCCAAGTCAATTTGGTCAATTGACTTGGTTTAGGTCAAAAACCCTAATTTTGGGCAAAATCCCCAATTTACATGGAAATCCCCAAATAGCATGGGAATGTTAATTTACATGGCCTAAGCCAAACTTACCCTACAATTAGGTTCCTCCTATTCAAGATCAATAATTTAGAGTGTCATACATCCATAATTACTCATTAATTTCATACAATTCACAAGAAATTTGAATAGAAAACCCTAGGTCAAAACACTAGTTTTAGGTCAAGTCTCGCTAGAAATTGGGAGTTTCACCTCTAGAGTACTCCCCATACACTCTAGGTCAACATATATTAATTTCAAGACCTAATTCCAACTTTGATTTTCCATCACCCTTTCAAAAACGGGATTCAATAGAACCCTAGGTCGAAAAAATCAGTTGCATGCTTGTAAGAGAATGATGGAAGGAAGAAAAATGGAAATGAAATGGTTACCTTGATGATCTTTGAGCAAGAATCCACCCAAAAACCTCCTTTTTCCCTTCTTTTTCTCTTTTCCTCTTCTTTCCCCTTTCTTCAAGCTCTCTAGCACTCATGACTGCGCAAGAAAATCCGTAAATTGAAAAAATAGCGTTTGGATCTTTATAACTCATAGTAGACAACTCCGATCAAGATCTTCACCATACATAATGAAGATATATCAGAGAAGAATAAGCTGACACAAGTTTAGCTCAATCGGACCATGGATCTAGGAAATCAAGCCATTGATGTAATCGGTGACAGAAATTTCTTCCTCCATGGAGCGAGCCCCACTGATCCAAAACACCGTTTTTGACACGTTTCGACGTCGAACGAGTCTCCGATCATTCTGAAACTTCATGCAAAGGCACTCAAACCAACACGCGTCAAGCATCATATACGTATGCGTACACATATACTGGTACTATACGGGTACTCTAGGGTCAAAATGACGTCATCCTAAGGTACGGGCGTGAGAATTCTCCCCAACTTAAGGGATTTGGTCCTCTAAATAAAAGCAAGAGAACTAACCTTAGTCGGTAAAAAGATCGGGGAACTGATCTCTCATTTGGTCCTCGCTCTGCCAGGTTTTCTATTCATTATCGTGGAATTTCCATTTGATTCGCACAAGCGAGATTTCTTTGTTCCTCAGTTTCTGAACCCAACGAGCCACAATCTGAATAGGCAACACCGCATAAGTCATATCCTCCCCAAGTTGCAGATGACTCACATCAAGCACATGAGCTAGATCGGGATAAGACTCCTTCGATGGATCCTCATTAAACTTCCTCAGCATTGATACATGGAACACTTCATGAACACCCTCGAGCTGGGAAGGTAGATCCAACCTGTACACTACCTGTCCAATCCTCTCAACAATCTGGAGTGGCCCAATGAACCTAGGGGCAAGTTTCCCTCTTACGCCAAACCTCATCTGACCCTTCCGTGGCGAAACCTTAATCAAAACTAGATCTCCTACTATAAACTCCAATGGCTTATGTCGGTTATCATAATAACTCTTCTACCGGTCCTGAGCTGACTTCAACCTCTACAAAATCAACTTGACTTTCTCGATCTGCTCAACAACTGCATCAGGGCCCCATAACTACGTATCTTCCACCTCGTACCAACAAGCTGGTGATCTATAGGGTCTTCCATACAAAGCCTCATACGCTGCCATACCGATGCTCGCGTGATAACTGTTGTTGTAAGTAAACTCACACAAGGGCAAATGCTCACCCTAACCACCACCGAACTTTAAAATGCAAGACCTGAGCATATCCTCCAGCATCTGAATCACTTTCTTGGACTAACCATCCGTCTGAGGATGAAACACTGTACTGAGTCGGAGACGGGTCCCAAATTGAGTCTGCAAAGCCTACCAAAACCTTGATGTAAATCGTGGATCCCGATCTGACACGATAGACAAGGGCACTCCATGCAATCTCACAATCTCTTTCACATATAATCGACTCAGTCTATCCATAGAGTCTCTGGCGCTCATAGGAATGAAGTGTGCACTCCTGGTCAATCTATCGACCACAACCCAAATGACATCAAATCTGCCATGAGGCCTCAGTTATCCCATGATGAAATCCATCGTGATGTGTTCCCATTTCTACTCAGGTATGGGTAACGACTGCATCTGACCTCCAGGCTTCCGGTGTTCAGCCTTAACCTGCTGGCACACCTCACATCTCTGTACGTACTAAGCAATACTCTTCTTCATCCCATGCCACCATACAGATATCTTCATGTCATGGTACATCTTGGTAACCCCTGGATGAACAGTATACTAAGACCTGTGAGCCTCTCAAAGTATCTCAGCACGTAACTCAGTGTCATATGGGATCCACAGTCTCCCTCTATATCACAAGACATCATCTGAACCAATCTGCCAATCGACGCGGTCAACATTGTCTGCGTATCTACGGTGCATTTCATAATCCGGACAAAGTTCCTGTAAATATCTAACCAGCGGAATATGGGCATCAACGAGCTGCACGTGCATCTGAGCACATATCTCAGTACGTGGTGCGTCCGAGAGTATACTCATCATGGTCACTCTCTCAAGTTACCGTTCATAATGAAGATCTATTAGAGAAGAATAAGCTGACAAAATTTTAGCTCAACCAGACAACAAATCTAAGAGATCAAGCTATTGATGTCATCAGTGACAAAAGTTTCTTCCTCTATGGAGCGAGCTCCACTGATCCAAAACACCGTTTTTGACACGTTTCGACGTCGAACGGGTTTCTGATCATTCTGAAACTTCATGCAAAGGCACTCAATTCAACGCACGTCGAGCATCATATACGTATACGTACACGTATACAAGTACTATATGGGTCAAAATGACTTCATCCTAAGGTACAGGCGTTACACTTTCTCTCTCCTTTCTCCTCTCCCCTTCTTTTCCTCTTCTCCAAGCTCTTTTCCCTCTCTTCAAAGTGAAAAATGTGCAAGTGTGCCAAAAATTAGTGTGGTTGCTTTTATAGAAAAAACTTTTGGCCCACAAGAAAATTTGCCAAAAAAATGATTTTTCTGCTACAATTACTTGCATTTAGATAATCCATTTCTTTCCAAATTCACATATTTACCGTTCAAAACTTTTATGAGTCAGTTACAAACATTCTGGTAAACGTTTAGCTCAATCCAACGGTAAGATTAGGAGATCAAATGGTTTGATCAAAACTGCGCAAGAAAATCTTTAAATCCTTGAAATAGTTTTTGGAGTCTTATATCTCACAGTATAAAACTCTGATAAAGATCTCACCGTTCATAATGAAGACCTATCAAAGACGAATAAGCTGACAAAATTTCAGCTCAATCGGACCATGGATCTAGGAGATCAAGCCATTGATGTAATCAATGACAGAAAATTTTATCCTCCTTGGAGCGAGCTCCACCGATCCAGAACACCATTTTGGACATGTTTCGACGCCAAACGGGTTTTCGATTATTTCGAGAATTTTTCGCACATTAAAAAACTTAAAAGCAAGCAAAGGCACTCGAACCAACGCGCGTCGAGCATCAAATATGTATACGCATACATATACGGGTACTCTACGGGTCAAAATGACGTCATCCTAAGGTACAAGCATTACAGGTTATGACATTTCATTTGAAGCAAATAGGTGCACAGCCAAGCATGCTGATAAAACTGTTGCATTCATGGCATCTAGAATTAAGAATGTGTATTGCATAAACTTTAATGACATGAAAAAACAAAATGTAACATGTTTAAGTGCTATCTCTTGTAATGATGCATGGCTATGGCATAAGAGATTAGCTCATGTTAATATGGATAACATATCTAGAATTGTCAAACATGGTCTCGCGAAGGGTATTCCGAAATGAACTTACTCAAATGACAAGGTATGTGAACCATGTCAACTTGGTAAGCATACCCGATCATCATTTAAGAGCAAGAGGAATCAATCAACTTCTAGAGCTCTCGAATTGATTCACATGGATCTTTTTGGACCAACCAAAACCCAAAGCTTAGGTGGTAAATCCTATGTGTTTGTGTTTATTGATGACTTTACTCGATTCACATGGGTATTTCTATTAGCTCATAAATTTGATGCATGTGAAACATTTATAAAATTCTTTAAGAGAGTTGAAAATGGAAAGGGTTACAAAATCAACATAAATAGGAGTGATAGAGGTAGTGAATTTGTTAATAAAAATCTCGAAAAATCTTGTAACAATCAAGGTTACACTTACCATCTATCAGCCCCTAGGACACCACAACAAAATGGTGTAGTTGAAAGAAAGAATAGAACTCTGCAGGAGATGTGTAGAACAATGCTTAATGAGTATAACACTGCAAATCATTTTTGGGGTGAAGCTATAACCACTGCCTGCTATGTGATGAACCTAGTTCTAATCAGAAGAGAATTGAATAAAACTCCATATGAACTAAGGAAGGGTAGAGCACCCAACATCAATTACGTCCGAGTATTTGGATGTAAATGTTTTATTCTTAATGATAAAGACAATTTAGATAAGTTTGAACCTAAATCAAACATAGGAATCTTCTTAGAATATTCTTCTCATAGTAGAGCCTACAGAGTGTTCAAGAAATCTAATCAACTTGTAGAAGGATCAATTCATGTAAATTTTGATGAAAGTGTTAATAAGAAAGGTTTTGAGGATGAATTAAGCAATTGATTTTTGATAAAGATGAACCCAAGACAACCAAGGTTATAAATCTTGAACCTGAACCATCTTTAGAATCTTCTAAAAATTCTAGACAGCTTCAAGGTCTTTCCCATGATCAGATTTTAGGAGATCCACGAAAGGGTGTATCCACTAGAGCTTCAAGTCAAAAAGATCAGGAGCTTGTTGCTTTTGTGTCACAATTTGAACCATTTAAAGTGGAAGAGGCACTGAAAGATGAAAACTGGATTCTTGCTATGTAAGAAAAACTAGGACATTTTGTGCGAAACAAAGTATAGAAATTAGTTCCTAGACCTTTTCATCAATCTGTTATAGGAACCAAATGGATCTTTAGGAACAAAAAGAATGAGCAAGGTATCATTGTCCACAATAACGCTAGATTAGTTGCACAAGGGTACAACCAAGAAGAAGGCATAGACTTCGAAGAAGCCTTTGCCCCAGTAGCAAGATTAGAAGCAATAAGAATGTTACTTGCCTATGCTTGTTACAAAGATTTTCCTTTATACCAAATGGATGTAAAGAGTGTTTTAGTTGTTTTTGATGGATTGATTGTGGATTTATTTCATTGTTAATGCAATTTTCTATGGTTTATTCATAATTTTATGTATCTAATGCTTTTGATTTACTGATCATGAATTGAATGAACCTAGATCTAAGGGGCGGCACTCGAGAGAGGGTTCTTTAAGTTTGAAAATGATAATTGTGACATGAAATTTCTATAGGATTGAGAGATTTATAGGATTTTATGAGATCATTTAAAAATCCCAGAGTTTAGACCATAATTAAGAAAGGGATCTTTATCGAGAGATCGAGACCCAATTTCAATTATAGATTTCAATTCGGCACTCGAGAGAGGGGATTGATGACCATTGGGTTTGATCTATGAATCTAGAAAATGAATTTAACAATGAATGATTCCAATTAATTCTGATTTGCAACTAAGTGAAGTCGATTCTCTAGACCCGTTCCATAATTGAATTTTCCATACTTTAAATTTCTTTAGTTTCATTTAATTTCCAGCTCTTTAATTCATTTCATATCTCCATTTGGTTATCTAGATAAAGTTTAAAACCTGTAAAACTGTAGTTGATAAGGTAACAATTCCTTGTGGACACGATAACCTGACTCACAATCGGTATATTATAACTTGACTGTCGTGCACTTGCGATAAAATCACGAATACGCACTCCTTGCGAAAACCCAAGAGGGGTGATTTTCAGGGAAAGGGAGGAGTACGCTCCTTAAAGGGAGAAGCGCGCTCCTTGCGTAAAGCAGAGAACAAAAGCAAGTTCAGGAACCCGTGAGAAGCGCGCTCCTCACGTTAAAATCTGATTTAAAAAAAAAAAAAGAAAATCGGTGGGTCGGTGGGTTGGCGTAAGTGATTAAAACACCCAAATTGATTTTCACTTGCTCATTTCAGCAAGAACGAATTGGGGAAAGAAAGGAAAAGAGAAAAGAGGAGAAAAGTGGGGTTCGGACAGAAACTTTGCCAAATTCGAGCCGAGGTAAGTGTTTTCTTCAAATTTTCTCCATAAAATGTTGTTGGGCATGAATGAAACCTTTCTAATCGTATAGATTTCGCAATAGATGATGGATTGGGCGTTTCTCAACCTAGGGTTTTAGTGTTCTAAGTTGGAAAATGGCTGGAAATGGTGGCATTTGTATTCCCTAACCCAAATTTCCTGGAAATCATGTTTATTTAGGGTTTATACATCAAATTTGTGGTTGCATAGTTGAACAACCTAAATTAGGGGTTGAGCTAGCTGGAAATTGGGGGGAATTGATGGTGGAATCATGTAGGTTTAGCTTAGATGTTAAATTCTACTGATTATAATGTTGTATGAGCTGGAAATTTGGCTAAGTGATTAAATTAAGGAATTTCCAGATTGTGGAAATAGTAAAGAAATTGGGGAAATCAAGTTAGGAACATGAGATATTAACTTAATTGATGATTTCTACTGTTTCTAACATAGTATAAATTGTAATTGGGTTAAAATGGGAAATTGGTGGTTTTCCTATGGTTGAAATTATAGAATTATTGGGGGTTTTCATAGGGAAATGTTATAGGTTGATTATGAGAATAGAATGAAGCGTTCGTTAATTATATTGATGTGGAGATGATAATATGTGCAGGTTTGAGTTGAGTTGTGCAGTGAGTTGGTAGTGTGGAGACGAGTATTCTAGCAATTTTGGTTGTGAGTAGAATCTCAATCTTATTTCATCATTTATGTCATCATATTATGTATAATTGAATGTTTGTACATTTATATGATGTTGTTGCATGAGAAAATTCAGAGATTGTCTGTATTGACTGATAAATCTATTGGAGCTAGACTTTTGGACATTCGAAGTAGGTTGAGCTGCTCCCTATAAGAATAATCGGGTCTAGTGTTCCTAGATAGATTTAAAGATTATATAGAAATCTATTTCAGTTGGAAAATGAGATGATGTTCTCGTATTATTTGCAAGGAAAACTACTTATGTTCAAAAGAGGAATGTCTTCTCGGAATTAAAGTACGGTTACATTCACTCTTAGAACAATAGTTGGCCAGTACTGGATAATACCAAGGACTAATCCATTAGTACATCGAGCGGAATGGTTGAGATGAAATCTGATAAGTAGGAATTTAGTATATGTTTTATGCATGTTTTAGGTGTGTTTATGGTATTTAGTTTATATATTAGGTTAGTTTATCATAAATTTGGTTATTTGATAGTTTTGTCAAGTTTTAGTGTTTTTATAGTATTTCGGTTTTGGTTTTTATAGGTTGATTCATGAGATTATTAAAGCATGATACTCACTTGATTTGGGTTGTTTTGAAGGTGCTTTGATGGACCTAAAGTGGACTTGGAACTTGAAAGGAAGTTTCATGAAATTTGCTTGAAGATACATGTGCAAATCAAGACAAAACGGCATGGAAAAATGGAAACAAGAGAGTGGTGGAAACAGTGTAAAAATCCAACAAGTGGGCGCCGCAGCGCTGGGATTCGACAGATTTTAGAAAGTGCGCGACTTTTGTATTTCGGCCATATCTTTCTCAATTTAACTCAGAATTGGACGTGGTTTATTTCAATGGATTCCTTACTTGAAATAATAAAATATCCAAGGACTTTGAGATTTATTTTGAGTGGAGAAAAAGAAGAAAAATGGCGAAGAAGAAAGCAGATGTGCGATTTAAAATAGAAACTTTCTAATTTTGTTGCAACTTTCCTAATTTGACTTGGATACTTCTTGGACGACTTCTTATGGACTTGTAGCTATATAAAGACAATTGTTTAGGGTTTTCAAAGCATCAAGAAGAGGAAAAAAATTGTGAAAAGCAAGGAAGGCAACTAGAGTTTTGAAGCGAGGAGAAGAGCAAGATTGAAGATCATTGAAGAATCTCCTACACTTTCCCTTCCTTATACTTGTTTTTCTGGTTTTAGATTTATGTTCATCATGTTATTTCATGCTTTTATCTTTCTAGTTATGAACTAAATCCTTTTTCTAGAGGTATAGATTGATCCAAGGTTGATACTATGTCTAGTTTTATTGATTGATTATTGTTAATGAAGTTACTCTAGTTTATTTATATTTTCCTGTGTTTAATGCTTTTGATCCCTTGGCCATGGATTAGATGATCATAGACTCGAGGTAGATGTTCCAAAAGAGGGTACCTTGGGTTGGAATTTGGAAAATATAACCTAGGCTATCGTGAGACTCAAAAGGAGATCGAGAACCTTTGAAGTCGTTAGGTGGAAATCATAGATCTTAATAAGTTATTGTTGGCTTTGGTTTTCATCGAAAGAGTTAAACCTGGACAACAATAATATGTTCTAATTGATGCTCCAAAAGAAGAAATTAGAAATGTTAGGATTTTCGACTTATAAACGAAAGAACTGATTTAATCATAAAATATATAAAGGCATAGTTGAGAGTAAGGTGATATCGAACCTCTAGACCATTCTATCTCTGATTTTCTACCTATTTCTTTTGCATGTTTAGTTTACTTTCTAGTTGTTTATTTATTTCACTCAATCACTCAAATATGATTTTCTAAATAAAGTTGAAGTTAGTAAATGTGGTATTTAGTGTGAGTGTCAATCCTAGAGGACGACAACCCGATATGTCATCGGTTCTATATTATAACTTGACACCGTACACTTGCGGTTTGGACGCATCAAAATGTGTGGATGATGTGACTTGAGAGTGTAAAATTAGTACCTATTGACTATGTATTTACATAAGTCTTGGGAAAGCTAGTTTCAAATGTGGATGAGAATGGATTGCTATGTTGCATATGGATGTGATTTGCATATTATATAGAATGTGCATATACATTGGTGTTTGTATGCTAAATTGCATAACATACACGAGCATGCATGGTCATGTAGATGTGTAGATGATGGTATGATTGAATTTCTATTTCATTGGGCACCGTTGGCTCATTCTATTCCCAAATTTTTCAGGTTCTTCTGCAACAGAGAAGGGCAAGGGAATAATATATCAGAGATAGGAGTGTGCCTTGCCAAAAGAGTTATTTGATGTAGGTTGAAGTTTTTGTATACATGTATTTTGATTTTGTAAATATATGTATATAACCCTACATATATAACTAAGTAGATGGACGTGTTGTAGAAACTGTTAGTTGTTAACAGGGTTGGAATTTAATAGGAAGAATGATGATGAATATGTAATGGATGAAATATTTTGATGGGGATGATGACTCATATATATTTGAGATTAATGTGATATATATATATATATATGACATAATGATAAATGAATGAAAACTTTATGAAAAGTCATAAGACACGTAAACCTATGTTTCGTTCCCACCTTCAAATTGTACTTCTGTCCAAAACTGACACTTCCTTCCGAGGAGAATAGGTTCGCACCGCAAAGAGAGTCTTTAAGAGAGAGTCTCAAAAGAGGAGAGAGAAAATCACAAGAAAAGTGAAGGAAACCAACTCAAAGAAAGAAGGAGAGGAAGAGAGTTGTGGTGTGAGGAATGAGGGAGGGAAAGGGCCCTTTTATAGAGGACCCCTGCCCGAACGTTAAGGTTTTTTCCTTCTTTTTTTGTGTGTAAACCAAGGGTATTACATTGCTCTTTTTCTTTAAATTTCAAATTATCCATCAAATCATTTCAAATTCGTATATAATGAATAAATCAAAGAGAGGTGATAGAATCAATAAATTTCAAGGTAAAAGAAGCTTACCTTAGCTTCCAATCGCCAAACCCTAGCCACCCTTTCCTCTTTTCTTCATTTCCCCTCTCTTCTCTAAAAGAAACCAGCTCAAAATGACCCAAAAAGAGGAAGAAACCTTTTATAATAGTGGACAAACTGCCACATCGATCATACTAAAAAACTAACAAAACTCCCTAAAGCCCGCTTCTCCTCTCCAGTAGCGCGTTATTCCTTGCCCCAAAACAGTCACTATCTATGTCACTAGCAAAGAGTGCACTACTCCATTCTAGAAGCGCACTTATGTTCAAATTCAAAAAATGCATCGTTCTATTATCCACCACAGGAGCGCATTGTTCCCCAGGGAAGTGCACTACCACTCCAATCCAGAAAATAATATTTTGTTTGCCACCATTGGAGCTCGCTCCTCCTCATGGGAGTGCGCTCCTAGTGTCCAGACTGCAATTTTTTTCTAAGTTTCACACCCTAAATTTCATGTCTACGGTCTCAGGGTTCTTACATGTAACACCTCGTACTTTTTGTCAAAGTATTCAGTTGACTTTTACATATGTCGAGGCATATAATACACGTATTCGTACGTAGAATTCTTGGTTATGAATGTGTGTGTTGAATAATGATGTATGCATGTCATGTGTATTGGTTGAGTGTAGGAAAAACATGAATGAAAAGAAAAGAAAAAGCAACAGAAGCAAACCAGTCGACTAGATCTGAACCCAGTCGACTGGACATCAGGTTAGTGCGGCGGTGGTAGCTGCGTTTAATCGATTCAAAGTCAATTTTTTGATTTATTTTTCATTCTATTTCATCGAAGAAGGGAAGAGGAAGTTCATAGAAGGGAAAACACCATTTTTGGGCCAAATCGACACTTCGGTAAGTGTTTTTTATGGTATTTCTTCATGAAATTGATGATTGGGCTATGTGTAACATTTCCCTCAGAATAATTTTTGCTATGGGAGTCGTTTCCACCATTCTTAGAAATGGGGTTTTGACCCACTTTGACTGGGAATTAGCTGGGAATGGTGAATATCAATCCTTAAGCTATGGAAAGACTGAAAATATGATTAGTTTGACTTACTTTTTTTAATTGGAATCGGTACAGTTATCGATAGTGTGATTTAACATCGAGAGCCTTCGAAAATATGTAAATCTTCGGTGAAATACATGTTTATGACTGTAAAATGGTAGTATGACTATTTTTACGCATTTTGAGGTGGAAGGTATGATTTTAGGAAATGAATTCATCTTTTTGGTAACCGGACATAAGTTCCTGGTAAAGAAAATGGACTTGAGAACTAGTAGGAATTTGACTGGGAGGTTAATTCTCATTGTTTTTCCCTTTAGAAATGCCTAGATTGATTGTAGAATTGGAATTAGGAAGTCCTCACTTGCGTATGAGACCAATATCAAGCTAGGAAATTAGGAAAAATGGGAAATTGAGAATGAGTTGTGAAATGAATATATATGCATGAATTTGATTTATGGCAGGTTGGAAATAGTAGAATTGGATCTAGACTAGTGGTGGTGGTGTTAGGACTTAGAGTTGGAATCTTATATTGTAAGTATTTCTTTACTTTGGTTATTTTACATGGCATTTTAATTATGGAAATTGTTTTGAATGATAAGCATGCTAGTACTTATGCATTGATTTAAATTCATGAAATGTTTTTATTGATATAATTGAAATGAGTAACAAGAGGGCTGGTGTTACCCTTATTGATGCGCAAATGAGGGGTCAGTCTCATTCTATTACTTAAAAGGTGAGAGATGGTTATGGATTTTTATTGGATATTGCATGGTTTTTAGAAATGAATGCATGGATGGTTATATGTTTGAGCATGTATTATATTTGTTCACTGTAGCATATGATTATGGACTTGTTTTAATTGAGCATGTTTTATATGAATGCATATATGATTCCATAATTAGAAATATTCACTGAGCTTGTTGTAGCTCACTTTTTCTTCTCAAACATTCGAGGAAAAGACACCAAAGGCAAAGGGAAGGCCCAAGAGGAGTAGCAGACTCCTCTATTTCTATAATGCATGTATGTTTGAGAATGTGAGACTTATTTGTACTTTGGATTACATATATGTATTACCACTTATTGTATATATTATCACTTAGATGGATATATTGTGAATATGGAAAATAGATATGAACTTGGAAGATTATGTAAGGGGAATATACAAGATTAAGATGGATGTATGCTTTATTCTGGATGAGTATGAAAATGATGTTTGATGTTGATATGGCTATGGTTTGGATTGAAATCATATGTGAATGGATATGTGGTGAATATATTGTGGTTTATAACTAGATAAATGTACAGGTTAGGCTGACAGGATGTCATATATGTCTATGTACGACGTATATAGTATTCTGTGTCAGGGGGGTCGCGACACTACAACACTAAGATACACACAACATCGTATTCTCAAGCCATTTATGTATGTATATACATATAAATACATATGACAATATGTATAAGTCAACATATAAGTTTGACCACAAGTATGGGGTGTTACACATATGCCTTCATCATTCAGAGGATTGTTTGTTACAATCTTAGTCTTTTGTGAACCTCTTAGAGTCCGTGAATTATGTTGTAACGCCCGTACCTCAGGATGACGTCATTTTGATCAATAGAGTACCTGTATACGTGCACGTATATGTATATGATGCTCGACGCGCGTTGGTTCGAGTGTCTTTGCATGATTTTACATCGTTTAAAGTGCGAGTGAAGTTTCAAAATGATCGGAGACCCGTTCGACGTCGAAAATGGTGTTTTGGATCAGTGCAGCTCGCTCCATGGAGGAAGAAATCTTTGTCACCGATTACATCAATGTCTTGATCTCCTAGATCCGTGGTCTGATTGAACTGAAATTTTTCAGCTTATTATTCTCTAATAGATCTTCATTATAACTAGTGAAGATATTGATCGGAGTTGTCAACTGTGAGGTATAAGACTCCAAACACTGTTTCTCAGATTTGCGAATTTTCTTGCGTAGCTTTGATCAAATGGTTGTATCTCTCAATCTCACCGTTGGATTGAGCTAAAATTTTACCTGAAGGTTGGTACGTGAATCCTAACACGTTGTACCGGTTAAGATGTTAAATTGGTGAGTCTTTTGCAAGAAATTGATTATTTAAGTACAAGTAATTGCAGCAAGAAAAATGTTTCTTTTATTAAAGTGTGTTTTTTTTAAGTGTGGGCCCAAAATGCCACTTAACCTCTATATAAGCCATTGAGACATGATTTCTCTCATTTATCACTTCCAAAAGAGGCTAAGGAGCTTGGAGAAGAGGAAAGTAAGGGGAGAGGAGAAAAGGAAGGGAAAAATTAGGGTTTTAGGTGCATTCTTGCTCAAGAATCCCCAATGTAATCATCTTTTCTCATTTTTCTTCCTTCTATCACTTTCATTCATGCATGCAAGCTTGCTTTTGACCTAATGGGTGTTTTCCACTCATGAATCCCAGAATTTAAGAAGGGTAGTGGAAAATACATTTTGGAATTAGGTCTTGCATTTGAGATATGTTAATCTAGTGGATGTCGGGAGTCCATAAATGGTGAAACCCTCAATTTCTAATAAGAAATTGATAGGGTTATAGGTATTCGACCTAAACTAGGATTTTGGACTTAGGGATTTCTATTCAATTTGCATGTGATTTATGTTGAATACATGGGTAAATGTGGATGTATAGTAGTCCAATTTACTTATTTTGATTAGTGGATAACCCTAGTGTAATGTAATTTTGGCCTAGGCCACGTAATTTGGGAAATTTCAATGAATTTGGGAATTTGCACAAATTTGGGAATTTTGACTTAGGCTTAGTCAATTGATGAAATTGACTTGATAAATAGTCTAATTGACCCTAATTATGATTGAATGTCTTGTATTATAGTGGTTGAATCATGGGAATCAACCTATTGCATTCAATTGGGTTATGTATGGTTTAATTCGATTTTAAATGGTTGAATTGAGCAATATGGGATTGGCTCATGTGTATAATCATTTTAAAATCTTAATTGGCTATGGAATTGGATTTGATCATGGTTGTTTGGCACACCATCGGACTGATTTTCAGTAATGTATAAACCATGTTTAATGCAGGGGTTTTGGTTGATTTAAGTAACCCAAATAGGCCAATTGGGGATTGAGGTGCTTGGGGTGATTGTGGTCATTCTAGTGCTCTCTTGTGGATTTGATTGGATTGGCCAAGTCTAGCCAATCAAGTTGTGAGTGTTTCTTTACTTGTTGATTTCTATGTGGCATTGTAGTATAAAAAGTGTAGAAGATAATTTCACATCTATTTTCTTTATTGATGGTCCAGGTGGTACAAAAAAAAAAATCATATCTACCAATTCTAGCTTATTTATGAAATAAAAATTTAATATCAATTGCAACAACTACGTTTAGATTAGCTTTTATAATATTTGTTTCAATAAATTATGACTTGCAAGTATACAAATAGTCAAGTTATAATAAATCCGAGGTAAGTCGAGTTGTCGTATCCACAGGGATTGTTTACCTCAACAATTATCGTTTTCACTAATTTTTAACTTTATCTAGCGATCAATTTTTAGAGATTCAAATAATTAAAAATCAAACAAAACTAATTAAGATGAACAAATTATAAGAAATATCAATATATGATGAATGTCTAGAGAATCAACTTCACCTAACCTTCAATTATGTTATTTAGACATGCTTATTATCAAATCAATTTCCTAATCTATAAGTCAAAATCCTCACGTCTCTAATTCCCTCTCTCGAGTGCTGAATTAGAACGTATCGTTGAGAACATGATTCAATATCTCGATAAAACCCTAATTCCTAACAACCCATTGAACTCTGTGATTTTCCTACAACTTCATGAAACTTTGTAAACATGTCGAATCTACAAGAGTTTCATGTCATAATTCCCCTTTTCCAACCTAGAGAGCCCTTTCTCGAGTGTCGCCTTCCAAATCTAAAATCATTTGATTTGTGACAAGAAACCAAAAGCATTAAGCATATGAAATCATAAATAGACTATAGCAATTTCATTGATAATAAACAAAACCTAAGATTAAAACATAATCTCTAGTTTAGGATCCATCTTCTCTCTAGAACAATAGACTTAGTTCATAGGTTGAATGATCAAAACATAAAACATGGAGAAAACTTCAAAAGTAAACATCAATCACAACTAGACAATCTGGAACTTGAATCTTCTTCTGAATCCTCGCGTTCCTTCCTCCTAGTCATCTTGTTATCTTCTCCCCTCTGTTTCACTCGAAAGAACCTAATGTTCGATATATTGTCTGCCCCCTAACTCATCCTCCTGAAATTCGAGAAGTCCCCGAATAAAATCGCCCCAAAGTTGCTAAAAATGCAACTCTGGAAACCACTCAACGTCGCGGCGCTCGACGCTAACAGCTCTAGGGCCGCGGCGCTCAGTGCAATTCATTTTCGTGCCTTCTAGGCCCCACGGTGCCCAGAAGCGTGTAATTTTGCCTCATCTGTGGACTTAGCCAATTTTTGCCTATTCTTACTTGGGTTCTTCATGCTTTTCTTTTACACTTTCTTGTACATGTTCTTCTTATCCAAATCTATGACTAATGCATCCAAACACCTTCAAAACAAAGCAAATTAAGTTAATAACTCACTAAAGCATAGATTAAATCAAATTATAAACTAATGAACTAAAATAATGAATAAAAATCACTTTATTCCTAAACTAACAATTGGATTAAAACTAACATGAATCTATCTAACTAATGCATGAAATGTCCAAAAACACATCTAAAATATACTCTAAAACTTATCTAAATATGCAACTATCAGTATTACCTGGGGGTTGCACTGCACATTCTTGCTTTAAAATTCTAATTGTTTTGAATTCACATTCTAGATGTTATATTAGTAAACAATCAAAACTAGCAAGACTTTTAATTCAAGCAAGTGTAATAATATGGGATGAGGCCACTATGGCACATCGTTATACATTTGAACTACTAGACAAAACTTTAGGAGATATAACAGGTGTAGATGAAACTGTTGATGCATGTGTAATTAAATCTCCCTTTTGAAAAAAAAAGTTAAAGCATTTCATTTACAAGAAAACATGCAAATAATAAATGATCCACTTTATGGTGACTTCATTCTACGCAATGGTAATGGTGATGAAACTTTTGTACTTAATGATACGATAGAAATCCCAAACGATTTGGTAATTCTGAGGCAAAATGATAATTCAATATTGAATTTGATAACATCAATATTTTTAAATTTTACAAACATAACATATTCTAACAATGACATAATGACTAGGACGATATTAACACTAGCAAATGAATCAATAGATAATCTTAATAATAAATTTATACATATATTTCCTAGTAAAGAGGTTATTTACTACTCTTTTGATAGTGTACTATAATTATACCAACAAGAATTCTTAAATTTTATTTCTCGTGGCGGATTACCTCCACATAAGTTAATACTCAAAATAGGTTTACCAATTATTCTTCTTAGGAATCTTGATCCTAAAATAGGGTTGTGCAATAGTTCTAGACTAATATGTTGAGCTTTTCATAGAAATATCATAGATCCAAAAATAGCAATTGGATAATGTAAAGGTACAAGGGTTTTCTTACTAAGAATACCATTAAAACCTTCAAAAAATGTTAACTTGTCATTTAGTTTAATTCGCAAACAAATCCCAGTTAAACTAGCTTTTGCAACAATTAAGAAATCACCATAAGGACAAACTATTCTAAATGTTGGTATATTTCTACCAGATAAGGCGTTTACCCATGGATAGTTATATGTTGCTTTATTAAGAGGGGTGTCAAGAAATACTACAAAGAACTAATTAAAAAGAAACAGTAGCCCAACTAACTAATGAATCATACACTAGAAATATCTCATTATGAGGTTTTGTCAACATTTTATGAGAACATTCATAGATAGTACCTTGATTTATATTGTCCCACCCTGGGTTGCACAGCGTGCCCCCTACCCAGGTGCGGGCGCACCCCCTCGGGGCGAACGCCTAGCCATTATGGATCCATAATATTGTCCCATCTCGGCCAGCCACACCACGCAAGGACGCCGGTCACCGAGATCATTTATCCATATTATTCACACTCCCATGAATAATATAGGGCCTCCCCCAAGTTCGAACTCGCAACCTCTTCCTCATAAGGTTAGATTTCGCAACTTGAGTACCCATTGAGTCATTGGTTCAATGGATTCTGCGGTTGCGATGGAGGACTCCTCGAGGGGGAGGTCCGGTGTTCGAACCGTGGGAAGGCCCCGCACTGTGCTATGCACTGTTGTGGACAAAGGGTGGTTGCGATCCGTGCGCCGGGTGGCCAGGAGCTCAGTGGCTACTCAAGTTGCGAAATCTAACCTTATGAGGAAGAGGTTGCGAGTTCGAACTTGGGGGAGGCCCTATATTATTCATGGGAGTGTGAATAATATGGATAAATGATCTCGGTGACCGGCGTCCTTGCGTGGCGTGGCTGGCCGAGATGGGACAATATTATGGATCCATAATGGCTAGGCGTTCGCCCCGAGGGGGTGCGCCCGCACCTGGGTAGGGGGCACGCTGTGCAACCCAGGGTGTGACAAGTTTGAGAGGTTAGATCTCTTAGAAGAAACCTCTGATCAAGATCTCCACCGATCAGAATGAATAACCATAAGTTACGAACTTTTTGACAAAGTTTGAGCTCAATCTGACCATAGATTCCAAAGATCCACCTCTTTGATGAAAATGTCGCAGGGATCTTCCTCCTGCAACTCTCTCCTTCTTTCTCTTCTTCTTTCCTTTCTCTTCTTTTCTTTCTCTTCTTCTTTCCTTTCTCTCCACTCACCTCTTTCTAGCACTTCCTTGATTCCCTCCTTGATTCTCTCCTTGATTTCCTCCTTGATTCTCTTCTTGATTCCCTCCACTCATTCTAGCACTTCCTTGAGGGCATGGGACACTTGTCCACTTTCATGCACCAACCTTCACATGTGTTGGTCTCATACTACCCATACCAACCACATGTACTTTAACCAATTTCATGCTTCCATGTATTTTAAATGTCCAATCCATTTAATACACCAAATTTTCATTCTCATTTATCCTTTTATTCAATCAATCCTAACTCATATCAATTCATGGTTTAATGGGTCCATGCATAAATAATAAGATATGCATTATAATTTAATTTAACATGACCCATATACAATTTATGATACACATATTTGTATACATTATCAAGTATCAACTATACAAACATTAAACAACCATCAAACAAACACCAAACATATCAAGGCAACGCATAGAGTTTGGGCAAAGTGCAATTGGGTTATGGGCTAGATGAAATAATTTTCGGGGCGTCACATCACACCCACCTTAGAATGAACTTCGTCCTCGAAGTTTTAAGGTTAAGAAATACCTAAGCCCATGAACTCGGCAAAGTGCTCCATCATGTAGTCCTCACGCTCCCAAGTAACCTGCTCCTCACCATGGAACTGCCATCTCACCTTAACCATCGGAATCTCGCGGTTACGTAACCTCTGGACCTTCCGGTCAAGTATCTGAATAGGTTCCTCATCATAAGTCTCATCCTGCCTCAACTCAATGTTCCTCCAGTCCAAGACGTGATCAAAATCACTCTTGTACACTCTCAACATTGACACATGAAAGACATTGTGGACTGCTGCTAACTGAGGTGGCAAGGCTAATCGGTAAGCGACGGGGCCAATTCGTTCTAAAACCTCAAACGGCCCAATAAATCTCGGAGCGAGCTTGCCTTTTATCCCAAATCTAGTTTGGCCCTTCTGAGGTGAGACCTTCAATAAAACTTGGTCACCCACCTCGAACTCTACGGTCTTCCGCTTGGCATCAGTGTAACTCTTCTGCCTGTCTTGGGCTACTTTCATATTATGCTTGATCCTCTTAATCTTCTCTGTGTGTTCTTGTACAAACTCTGGTCCCATCACCGCAACATCCCCTACCTCTGTCCAACAGATCGGAGATCTACAAGGTCGACCATACAATGCCTCAAAAGGAGCCATGTCAATACTGGACTGATAGCTGTTGTTGTACGCGAACTCACACAGATGTATGTACTCCTCCCAGTTACCACTAGACTCAAGGACACAAGCTCGAAGCATATCCTCTAAAATCGATATCAACCTCTCAGACTGGCCATCCGTCTGGGGGTAAAAAGCGGTACTGAGATCTAGTCTAGTGCCGAACTGCCTCTACAACCCCTGCCAGAATACCAATGTAAACCTCGGATCCCTATCTGACACAATCGAAACTGGCACTCCATGTAATCTGACTATCTCCCGCATATAGAGTCTGCTCAGCTTGTCCATAGAATCCCTAGTGTTCACCGGTAGAAAGTGAGCGGACTTGGTCAAGCGATCAATAATATCCCAAACAGCATTGTGTCTCCTCGGGGTGTTGGGTAATCCCACAACAAAGTCCACAGTGACGTGTTCCCATTTCCACTTAGGAATGGCAAGCGATTGCATCTGCCCTCCAGGCCTCTGATGCTCAGCTTTGACTCTTTGACAGATCTCACACCTCTGAATGAACTGCGCTATCTCTCTCTTTATGTCGGGCCACCAATACATTCTTTTCATATCATGATACATCTTGGTTCCGCCAGGATGAATAGCATAATGAGATCTGTGAGCCTCTTGGAGAACACTCTGTCTGAGTCGTGGATCTGCGGGAACCCATAAAATAATTTTCGGGGCGTCACATATATGGTTTTTTTTTTGTTCTTTCATTGTATATTTCAATTACACTTTATTACATTTCACTTTATGATTACTCACCCATGTATATGTACCAAATATTTTTGGATTATTATTTTATTCATCACTTATGATTTTTTTTTTGGAAAAGATTTTTTTTTAATTCAACCAATAAAAAGAATCACTTACGATTTTTTTTTTTTTACTTTTTGAACTCAATTCTTATGATTTTCTTTTATTCACTTTAAAGCTTTTTTTTTAACTCATTCATTTAAAATTAAGTAATGAAAATCATTACTTAATTTTTAATGTCAATCCCAGTCTGGAAAAATGAGGAAGGAAAAGGACTAATAAAATATTACTTTTAAAAATACAAAAGTAAAACTTCTAATCATGTGCAACACACGTCCATGTCAACTTGTAGAAGTAATTTTTAAATAATAGTACTAAATTTGAGATTTTATTAAAAATATTTATTATTATTAATAATAAAAAAATTATTCAAATAATAAAATTAGTCTTTTATTTAAAATAATAAAATTGCATTTAGTTAAAAATAATGAAATTAATTTTTATTAGAAATAATAAAACTAATGTTTTATTGAAATTTTTACACCCAAAACCCGACGAGAAGAAACTGAAGGAAAATATCAAGGGGGAAGAAAAACTAGAGAAAGGTCCAGTCAAAAACTCCCTAGACAATACCCCAAAAGAGGCACACTGAGCCAAGATCAAGGACACCCCTCAGCCATGACCGAGGCACCCCCCTCGGCCACGGCAGAGCACCTCCCTCGGCCATGGCCGAGGAAACCCTTATCCAACGACAAAGCTCTCCCAAACCGACAATTCCTACGCATTGATCATAACTCAAAAACCGCATAGAACGGATCTCGAGACATAGAATCACGAGCCGACTCCTGATAAGGAAATGCGTAAATCACTCCACTGATGGAGCAATACACTAAATGCCAAAAGCCATCCCCCACAACTATAAATATGGGGCTTATTCTCCAAAGCAGGGATGCTCTGAAACCCGAAATTCTCTACATACTTCAATTCTCCTATTTCATTATCTAACTTAGGCATCAGAGTGTTTTCGGTGACCAAACATCACTACCCTTGCAGGTCCGAAGAGTAGCAGTCTCTTGTAGAATTTTGGAGGATCAGGCAATTTTCATATTCAGTCAACCAACATTGATTCGCGGTCTGAGACAAGAGATTTTCGGTTGAAACATTTGATGTCGTCTTTGGGGAGAACAAGTGTACAAGTTGTTTTGTCGAAAAGAAAGATCAACGACCTTGACCCGAGAGATGAAGAACAAAGGCGGGGAGAGGCCGCTTGCGAGACAGAAGAGATCGTCGTGCCAACCCAAGTCAGCGACCTGTGAAGCAAAAACAAAGACCATTGAGTCAAAACAGAACCAAAGCACTGTAGGAAGAAGTGAACCAACTATTAGACGCCGATTTTATCAAAGAGACTCATTATCCTAAGTGGTTGGTAAACGTCATTCTGGTAAAAAAGTTGAATGGGAAGTGGCGAACGTGTGTAAATTTCACCAACCTTAACAAAGCTTGCCCTAAGGATAGCTTTCCCGTACCCCAAATTGATCAGTTAATAGATTCAACTGTCAGGCACAAGATGTTAAAATAGTTGAACACGTATCAAAACAACGAAGGCCATAGGCCAAATGTGAGTTTTACACTTATCAAACAACAAAGGCCATAAACCAAACATGAGTTATACACGTATCAAAACAACGAAGTCCACAAGCCCAACATGAGCTATACACATATCAAATAGCAAAACCCACCGGCCCAATGTGAGCTATACATGTATCAAATAACGTAAGTCGTATGCTTAACATGAACCACACACTCGTCAAACAATAAAACGCAACACGAGACAACTGCTCAAATAAAAAGAAGCAAAAAAACCATTATGTGTAAGCAAGTAAATGAGGGATTTACATTAGGACCATAATAACATTCAAGGTTGAATTAAATTGATTCATCAGGACGCTCACTTGAAAGTAGCGACGTCACTTAGAATCAACCTTTGAAGTTGTCAGGACGCTGATTGTGAATCAGCTTGCTGAAAGATCTCCGAGAGTTCAAGTTCTTTAAGATGTTATCTTTGAGGACGCTGATAGTTGTAAGCCATGGAAATCGAGCCATACCAATAATTTTATACATCTTAGGCACTTGCCCAATCATCGACCATCCAACAAGTTCCCAATTTCCTTCGACAAAAAATCATTTGTCTTTCCAATACTTACACGAACTAGGGCAACCAAGGACTAAATTGAGGAGACGGGAAATACCAACCTATGGATTTAGAATGTCTAACCAAATAATAACTATACAAAAACTCCCTCAAACTAAATTCAGGAAGACCTAGATTCCGCCGCAATGCGACGTACCCGATCAACTTCTTCCTCTCGAGGGGATTGAGTTGTGTGGGCGCCAAACCCAACCTCATCAAAAACCTAGAGAAACTAGAATCCAAGGCAAAATGCAAACCAACCTCAAGCAAATACGAATTAAATGTTACTTCATTAGGCGGCGGACGATATGCCCACTCATGCTCTTGAGGAGCCCTCGTAGTCAACCCTACGGGAACCCCAAATCATCGACGATAGACGTGAGCATTCCCTTCGAAACATCATGAAAATACGAAAAAGTCACGCGGCAAAAACAAGGGAAGGAAAACGACCCTTCCAGATCCTTAAACTCAAACTCAACCTATACGACCAAGCTCAACCTTCCAAGAGAAACAAGAGACCAAGCCAAAACCATCCATGCAAAATGAATGTGAGAAACATGGCAACCCAAAATGCCTATATATACAAAAAGTTAGGGAATCGTTTAACCAAACAACATCCCAGTCATGCCAAATCACGATTCCACAGATGATGAATAGCGTGGGCGATCAAAACAATGATGAGTGTCGTGAAAGAGACGAGATTCGATGCACTCACCAGGGGCCTACTGTTACACCCAAAACCCGGCGAGATGAAACCGAAGGAAAAGATCAAGGGGGAAGAAAAATTGGAGAAAGGTTCAGTCAAAAACCCCCCGGACAATACCCCAAAGGAGGCATACCAAGTCGAGATCGAGGAGGACATCCTGGCCAAGGCCAAGGTGCACCCCTCAGCCATGGCCAAGGGAACCCTTACCCAATGAGGAAGCTCTCCCGAGCCGACAATTCCTACGCATTGATCATAGCTCAGATACGGCACAGAACGGATCTCGAGACATAGAGTCATGAGTCGACTACTGATAAGGAAAGGCATAAATCACTCCACTGATGGAGCAATACACTAAATGCCAAAAGCCATCCCACACAATTATAAATAGGGGGCTCATTCTTTAAAGCAAGGATGCTCTGAAACCCGAAATTCTCTACATACTTCAATTCTCCAATTTTATTGTCTAACTTAGGCATCAGGGTGTTTTTGGTGACCAAGCGTTACCACCCTTGTAGGTCTGAAGCATAGCAGTCTCTTGCAAAATTTCAGAGGTTCAACTGACATCGATTTGCGGTCTGGTGTGAGAGATTTTCTGTTGAAACATAAATAATATTACTAAATGGGTAAATATATATAAATTATATGTTAATGATTTTATTTTGTTGAGTAGATGGGATTTTTTTATTTTTTTTTTTAGAGCGAGTAAATGGAAATTAAAAGAACACCTGTTGGCCCAGTATTATAGTCCAAGAGGGGTGGTGAATTGGACTTGGCAAGTTTTCCTGTTACCTTTCAGATATTTAAATTAAATAAGTAATATGTGCAGTAGGTAACAATCCAAATAACAAATACAAGAAAATAAATGAACACAAAGAATTTAGAGTGGTTCGGTTTCCCTTGAACCTACGTCTACTACTCAATCACCACGATCAGGATTTCCCAGTACACTATTGGCTAATCACTTAAGGTTGTGATTATAAGCCGTTTACACTCTAACCGACACAAGGGCTTAGTTAAAAAAGCCACAACCATTAACCTACACTAGGGCTTGGCTAGAAAGCCACAACTTGTAACCCACTTACGAGCATGGTTACGCGCCGTACAAAATAAGGTAATATCCCAGTTGACTTAACCAAGTCAACAATAAATCAAGATTACAAAAGATATAGAGAAGTGCTTAATAACACTCTCAACAATATAAGCTTACAATTTTAAATGAGTCAACAATTACTATTCCAACCACTATGATTCTAAATGATGCAAAGTGTTGAAATAGGTTTTTCTCAAATGCACTCGATTCCAATATATGTGATGTAAAACAGTGAATTGAATATGCACAACTATCAAGATATTGATTCTAAATAACGATAAGTTTAAAGCTCGAGAATCAATATATCATGATGATCAAAACTTGATGATTCTAAATGAATATGTGATTAAGATCAAGAATAAAACAAATCAAGTATGATCAAAAACTTCAATTCAATATATTATGATATTAACACGTGAATCGATATCTCAAACCATTTATGAAACCACTAAACAAGGTATTTTGTTATGAAGATCAAGATAGGGTTTCTCAAACACAATCAATACAAAATCAGTTTTAAAGATGATAATTTAAACACAAAACTGATTTGCATAAACTAAAATCACAAGAATCTAGTTGTAGAAATATATACTCCACTAGGTAAGGTTGAAGCTCCAAGATTCTTCTTGTGTGAAGTTGGATGATAAAAATCACGATCAAGACTCAATAGAAGATGTAAATAGCACTTGAATCTTCTTGAACACTTGCACAAAAGAAACTCTCCAAGTTTCTCAAGGTTTTGAAAGATGTGAAGAAATATTCAGAAGATTGGATCAATAGATCAAATGTTGTTGAACTTTTGCTTTCAAAGAAGGTTTAAATCACTCAAGAACTTGTTGTTGGCTTGTATAATAATACAAAAAATGCACAAGTTCTCTAGATTTTGCAAAAGTTGTTCTTCAAATGAGCAAGTGTGGTATTTATAGATAAATATCACACCGAGGCACAGGAACACGTTCCTTAACATTGGAGTGTGTTTCTGGTTTGAAATTTGAAAAATTTTAGATTTTCCTCCAATTAAGGAGCGCGTTCCTCAATATGTCCGTTAGGCATAGGAATGGATTCCTTCAACAAGAACCACGAACTTTTAATGTTTTTTCCTATTTTGCCTTTGGCAACAAGAGCGCATTCCTTTTCCCTGATCAGAAAAATTTTGAGTATCGGGAAAAGCCACAGGAGCACATTCCTCTTACAAGGAGCGCGTTCCTTAAACCCTGATAAAAAATTACTGAGTCTCGGGAAAAAGCTCAGGAGTGCGTTTCTCACTATAGGAGCGTGTTCCTTCACTGACAAGTGAAAGAAACTCAATTTTTATCATTATAAGTTTAGGACATTGTCAAAAATATAGACTAGCATTTTAAAAATATTTTAAAACATTTTTGACTCGATTAAGGTATAATTAACACAGTTAAACATGAGTGATTCGATCGATTAAACCAATGATTAAAGCAATAAGTGTAATACACGTGAAACGATAAAACCATATAAAATTGACAAGATGAATGTATGTTAAACACTAATCAATATATGTATGATAAAGGATTATGACTAAGTGATAACATAATTATCAAACTTAAATATGTGCATGCATGAGAATAATAAACTATATGAATGATTTTAAAACAATGCAAATCATGTGGAGTTGGAACAAATAACTGTTACTCTACAATACTAAGATTCTAATAAAGAAATACAACCATGAAGTTCTTAAATATTTGTGAAGTATTATTCCTTCCACAGGCTTTGACGATTCAGTTGAATCTATTAGATATATCTAGTTAATACTGAAACAACTACGCTAAAGAGATTAAATAACACATGTATGTTATTTGTAATCATCAAAATAAAACTGAGTGAGAGTAGTTACATCAACAACACCATCTATATCTTTTGCTTGATTACAAGGGTCTACCTAGCATATATAGTTCAATTTTCTTAGTTATCCTGTTAGCTTTTAAACTATAAATTATTGTTGAATTTGATTTGTAAATGTACAAAAAGATTGTTGTCAAGACATGTAAATATGTCATTGGAATAACTCTTCACGTGCCACAGACGCCAAACTATGAAAACACTTCAAAAGTTGAAATCAAATAAAACAAAGAAAGAAAGAAATAAAAAAATAGAATAATATGCACGGGACATTCCTAATATAACAACAGTATTCTTATCAGGGTCCATCTGATCTATTACTAAAATCGTATCTTTGTACGTGAAACATTTCTTTTCTTTCTTTCTTTTTTTTTGAAAAGTAAGCATTTTTTTTCTTTTTCTTTTCTTTTTTTTTTTGTTGAAAAGTAAGCAGGATGTTTTTGTCCGTGAGACATTTTGTGAATTGAAATCTAGGTTTAGTCAAATAATTGCATTTTATATTTGCAAATTAATTTTTTTACATGCAAGAAATCTCAAGATTATCATTTTTTTTTTAAGGAAAGAGTAGAAATCTAGAAATTAAATACCAAAAGCGCCAACTACCCAAAAAAAAAAGGGGGTAAATCAAAGCGACATGAGTGCGTAGGATCCTAAGGAGAAGCACATATCAAAGTCAAAATTAGATGGAATCGAGTGTAATAGTGAAGTGCTGCCCTTTTAGTCTATTCCAACCCCACCATTATCCACTTCACACACAATAAAGCCATTCTTGTCTTAATTTCTTTGTCCATTATTATCCTTAAATATCTTTATAAACAAAATTGTATTGAAAGCAATAAAAAGGTACAGAATCTTAAGCTTAATATTTAACATCTTAACAAGCAACTTTATTTATCCCTTTCAATGTGAACAATATTACAATAACATTCCAACATTCTTTTGTCTCATCCTTGCCCAAACAGTTAAGGAGCATTTTTTTCTTTACCAACAAATAGTTGGACGGTGTCGGGCCATCTTTAAGTATACTAGCTTAATAATAAGACGCTTGTAGGACCTAGAATGATTATATATAGAGTAACTTAATTTATGAGATATCAAGTACGACTAGAGACCAAAGACATCTTTGGCAATTAAGGACTACCTAGCTTCAAAGTAAAGATGTATATTAAGGCATTTAAGATTCTTCTTCTTTCTTTCTTTTTCTTGTTTTTTTTTTTAGGTGAGCTTGTAATGAGGACTTGCATCCCCTAATCCCTCTGGTGCACGGCCATAAATACTCAAGGATGTCGTTGGAAAAGTGATGAAAGGTGTTTCAAACTCAAAATATTTAAGGTAGGTTGCATCTAACCACTGAACCAACCCACCGTTGGTTAAGACATTTAAGATTCAATAAAGGAGCTCCGACCTTTTTGCACTAATTATAGATGAATTAACTAAACATATTCAAGAAGATATTTTATAGTATATGTTATTTGCTAATGATATAATATTTATTGATAAAACTGTATCTAGAGTAAATGCTAATTAGTTAGAAGTTTGGAGAGAAGCTTGAAAATCAAAAGGATTCAAGATTAATAGGACTAAGATTGAATACCTTAAATGTAATTTTAGTGGAAGTAGAAATACAAATAAAAAGATAATGAAGATTGAAAATTAAGATATACCAAAGAGCAAAAATTTTAAGAATTTGAGATCTATTATATATAAAGAAGGAGAAATATGTGAGAATGTGAATCATAAATTTAAGCAGGATGGATCAAGTGGAGAACTGCTTTTGATGTATTATATGATAGGCACATCCCATTAAAGTTAAAGGAAAATTTTGTAGAGTTTTTATTATGTTGGCCATGCTATATGGTATAGAATGTTAGACAATTAAAAAATAACATGTTAACAAACTAAGTGTAACAGAAATGCGAATGTTAAGATGTATATATGTAAAACTTTACAAGATATAATTAGTAATGCGCTCATATTGGAAATTGTAGGAGTAGCGCCAATTAAAGATAAAATGAGAAAGAACAGACTAAGATAGTTTAAATACATATAACGTAGGTCTTTAGATGTATCAATTAGGAAAAGTGACCTATTAACATTAAATGGTAACAATAAGGGTAGAAGTAACCTAAGATAACATGGACAGAGATAATTAAGAAATATTTAACTTCCTGTAATTTGAATGCAGATTTAGCCCTCGATAGAGCATAGTGGAGAAAATACATTCATGTAGCCGACCATGTAATCGGAAAAGATTTAGTTGAGTTGTAGTTGTAGTTTAGATTCAATAAGGATATTCTATAATTCCTCTTTTGTCACGCTTGGTGATTTTAGTTTCTTTATCTTTAATTATCCCAAATCATAATTAATGATGATTTTCTTTTGGCCAGACTTGACTTCCGCCCAGGTTTTTATTTGATTAGTGCCTCTGGGCCATATAAAGATTGCCTTGAATAGATGAATAATATTATTGTCATTCATTTGTTCAACTTATTCTATTCAGCCATCATTATTCATTATTAATGTTATAACTATAGATTTTATTTGAAGGCCACTAATTTCATTGGAAAATAGTTTTTAAACCCCACAAATAAATTTTGTGTTATTAGAAAAAAACATGAACATTGGTTATGCATTAGGCTAAGGTTTCAAATTTGCTCATTTTTACCCTATTTATAAATGCCTACAAAACTAGAAAAGGTTATTCTAATGAGACATACCAACTAGAACACTACTTGGCACAACTTCGCACATGAACTAAAACAAACAAACAAATAAACAAAAAAATGTGTGTGAATTCCATGGCTAACTTTTGTTTGGCAAGGTTCGAACATTATTATTAAAAATTAAGAGTCAAGCTTAAACTAAAAAAAAAAACTATGTTCGAATTTTTACAAACATTGTATCAAAATAGGGGCCTTAATAAAATAATTTTAGTATCAAAAGTGATTATAAAGTTTTTTTGCACAATGTTACTCTAAAAAATATAACTATAATGCAACTGTGCAACTGTGTTCATGTTCATTGAATTATTTATTATACACCTCGAGATGTATAAACCATATGCATCCAATGAACATGAATGTTTAATTATATTTTTTTGCAATTAGATTAATATTTTCCAAATTTTTTAGCTAAGTACCTAAAAAGTGTATTATTTCAATTTTGCAATATGAACATTTCAGTTGCATAATGTTGTCATTTGAAAGGTATGTAAGGGCATCAAAGAGGCAAAATATAAAATTCATGGCAACGACTCTTAGCTATGGCTAGTATTAAATAATAAAATAAAAAATAGAAATAAAGAATTTACGTGGTTTGATAAATACAATAGATTAGCATAATTAGTAACTCTTACTTAGGAAAAATCCTAAAGTAGAGACCTGCTAATTGTGACATCTCCAAAAAAAAGAATAATATTATAGTCGAGATTAATCAAATCAACTCACGATAGGAAATAATCTCCACAAATCCCTTCTTTCCTTCAATAGCTAAAAAATACAAGTTTTTAATTTTTGTCTTTTTTTTTTTGGGCTGGTGCGTTCAAACCAACTTATGATGACCAACAAGGGGTTGGTTCGCTGGTTCGGGGAGCGAACTACGAGGTACGATTGAAGGGCTTATTAAGAGTTCGAGCCCGCCCTCGTCCATCTCTATTAGAAGAGGTACATTTGCCCCTGCAAATCTTTAAATCTGGAAGGATTAGTTTCTCCTTAAAGAAAAAGATGACACCTATCGAGTGCTGGTACCAAAGAAGAAAAAAAAACCAGCTTATGATGCACTAGCAATTATAGGTTAAAATTATTTCTTTTGCTTAAAATACATGCTTAAAACACTTCTAAAAAATAAGAATAATAAAAGCATCAAACATATGTGCTCTTTAATATTATATATATATATATATATATATATATATATATATATATTTTTTTTTTTATTTTTGAAACCTTTAATGTTTTATATCTAAGCATATCTAAGATTTTGCTTTCATCCTCAACTAAAATGGTTATAGTTAAAAACAACTTATGGTGAAAATAAATTTTTTTGAAATCTGATCATTGTAAATATTTAGAAATATGTAATACAAAATAAAATAAAATAAAAAAATCCCGGGAGATCAATAAACTAAAAGTGCATGTTAGTAAAGGGACCATGAGAAATTGATGATACCAAGCCAAATGTATTAATTATAAAATAACTTGTTATAGCCTTAATAGTTGACACTAAACATATATTAATATTCTTAAAAGCTATTGAAGAAAAATAAAATAAAATAAGATTTGCAACAATTAAACTTGTGCAATTCTTAGTAAGGAATGACTTGTGCTATTAAAAATTTAAATAATAATAGTGAATATTCAAATATATGTTTAGTTAAAAATAAATAAATGAGTTGTGTTTCTCTTTCGTCTTAATTTGTTGTATTTTTTTGGGTAGTTTTCATTTTTTCTCATTTAAAAAAAAATGTGTTTAAAGAGAGATATGATAAAGAATATATGAAATGAAGAAAAATAAACTAATTAAATATATTTTAAAATAGCAACAACTTTGTTTATAACTCACGTTTTTCAAATATTATAAATTAGTATTTCACAGAAAAGCTAGTTCAACGGATGCTACAGATTTCTTTATAAAAAAAAAAGGAAGAAATGAAATTCTCAAAAAGAAAAAAAAAAGTATAAAGAGAATATAATAAATCTAATGCAAAGAAGGAAAGTAAAATTAAATCACATATTATAAATTAACATTTGATATAAAGGTAAAGAATGGAAGTTTCCAAATTATGTCCTTTTTTTGTTTTTTTTACTCGCCCAAATAGTATGTCCTTATCTAAGTAAACATCAAGGCAATTCAGTTTTTTCTTCTTTTATATATCTATATTATTTATAAAGTTAATATTTTTTTATTGACAATGTGGTGTTTTTATCATAATCTTAATAATATTTTTTTTATTTAATAGAAATTTTGATTTTTAACTCATATTATAAATAATTAAGGGTATATTTTAAACAATTAATCTATCAAACACACATTTTCAATTTTCACCTTTTTCTGTCTGTTTATTTCAACCGATACTTGCAACCAATAAGACTTAAACCTTTATACACCTATAAAATTAAAAGAACATAAATATAAATTATAAAATATAACAGTTGGGCAATCATTCTGACTCATCTGTAAATGTGGTGGAACAGATCAGTCAAAGTGGTTGATAAAGAAGAAATGTAGGGCTTCAGAGTATTAAATCTGTTTCGTATTGATTTTTTGGATGTTTTTTTTTTTCTTCAAATGGTGAGATTGACCTCATCAACATAAACCTAAACCTTAGCAACTAAGATGGGTTGGATGATTAAAAAATTATGATATAACTAATTTACGTTTAATCAAGGTAATATACAAAAAAACTAAAAAATTAAAAAAAAATTAAATCAATACAATATGAAGATCAAATGCCCACTCCAAACTTAATAACGCTGTGTCCTTAATAGAAACATAACAACTCTTCATTTCATACGAAAATAATGAGATTTGAATCATAACCTGGTGTGGATGTCTAACTAGATGAGCTAATGGTGGTTGCCAAATGCTTATCATTATTATATTCAAAATAACATAAATAAATCATATTATTAACTATTTATATAAGCATATTTAATTTTAAAATAATTTTATAAAATATCATTAACATCCATTATTTGAATAGATCATGTAATTATATAATTTATACATTGAGTAGGTAAACTCGACCCAAATCAATGAATTAAATTGGGTTAAAGAATTTTTAACCCGACTTAATTAAGGAACTAATGTTACATATAAGCATGCGCCACGAGCAATATTTTTCTTCAAACAAGATTCACTCACCCTTTTTCTTCAACAAGGTTCACTCTCCCTTACAAAAATTGTTTTAAAAAAAAATCTAAAAAAAAAAAAAAACACCGAAGCAGACATTTAGGGACCCAGTAACCCCCTAAACCACGTTTGTTTCGCGCTCTCTTTCTGCTTTAATTATGCCGCACGTGCTACGTTATTATCCATGGCGATCGGCGATAGCAACCACTTTGAAGTTTTCCCCGTTCGTCTTCGTAATGTTCGATCACATATTTCAAACCAAAAAAAAAAAAAAAAAACACCCAGAAAACCAATACGAAGCAGATCTAATACTCCGAAGCCCTACATTTTTTCGTTATCAACCACTTTGACTGATCTGTTCTACCACACTTGCAGAAGAGTCAAAATGATTGCCCAACTGTAATTGTTTTGGATCATCCGCTCTAATTCCAAGAACTCCAGAAAAAAAAAAGGAATTAAAAATTTTAACGTGGATCAATGGGCGGCGTAACGTCGTCGGTGGCGGCGAAATTCGCGTTTTTCCCGCCGAATCCACCATCGTATGAACTCGTTATCGAAGAATCGTCTGGAAAAATGAGGATTTCTGATGTTCCGGTGAAAGAAAATGTAGATGTTTTGAAGTTGTGCACGAAGAGAGGCAATGAGATTGTGGCTGTGTACGTGAAGAATCCAGCAGCGTCGATGACGGTGTTGTACTCTCATGGCAATGCGGCTGATTTGGGGCAGTTATATGAGCTCTTTTCAGAGCTTAGTCTTCACCTAAGTGTTAATTTGATGGGGTACGTGTAGATGGATAGATTTCTCAGATTTGAAAAAAATTGAAATTTTGCACCTTCAGATTTTAGCTTATAAATAAAATGATCAAATTTATGTGAATCTTTTTTAGTCGTTATTTGTTTGAGAATCTTGATTGATGCGTTTTTGGATCTGTACTTGCTCTGAGATCTGATCCTTTTTGTCCTGTTTATTTTGTCATCTCATGAACTTACTCTGAAATTGATCCTTTTCTTTTTTTTTCTTTCTGCTTGTTCTTATTAAAGTTCAATTCTACAGGTATGATTATTCTGGATATGGACGTTCTACAGGGAAGGTATGGATTCCTTAGACAGATTTTGTTGAATTAACTGTCTTTTTTTTTTTTTTTTTAAATGATCTTGTTTTAATTAAAAGTTGATGATGATTTATTAGTGGGTTTAATCTCTATTTACAGCGAACTGAACAAAATACTTATGCTGATATTGAGGCTGCATATAGATGCCTTGAAGAGATTTACGGGGCGAAAGACGAAGATATAATCTTGTATGGGCAATCGGTTGGAAGTGGGCCTACTTTGGATTTAGCCAGCCATTTGAATCAGTTGAGAGCTGTGATTCTCCACAGTCCTATACTTTCCGGTCTCCGGGTCTTGTACCCTGTGAAGCGAACTTACTGGTTTGACATATACAAGGTTTCCTTTCCTTTCATCTAGAAAATAAAATAGCAAAAGCTTTTGCATTTGTTTTTTTCCCTTTTTTTTTTTTTTTTTTTTTGTGAAATCAATTCTTAATTAACTTAATGCACATTTGTTCTTTGCAGAATATTGATAAGATTCCATTGGTTAATTGTCCTGTCCTGATAATTCATGTGAGTTTTATTTTATTTTTATTTTTCTCTCTCTCTGGTGATTTATTTTTATTTTTATATTATTGATGTTGAAACTAAATATTCTTAGGGTGAGAGTGTTTATACAGTAACAGCACTATTTGATTAATTGGGCTTGTGTGGAATTTCAGCTACCCTTTTGCCTTCAACTGTGATATATGTTCAGCTACTTTTTATTATTAAATCTAAAATCCCAAGCCATTGTTAAGAAAATTTCCTCTTGTGGATAGTTGTTCTATGGTCTAAAATGCGCAATTGAAAACAATATGTCAATTATCAAGCTTTTGCACTTTTGAGCTCCATGTTTCTGCCCATGATCAATTGCAAAGCTATTTGACTCTTGTTTGGTGCTTGTAGGGGACATCAGATGATTGTTAAGAAAATTTCCTCTTATGGATAGTTGTTCTATGGTCTAAAATGCGCAATTGAAAACAATGTCAATTATCAAGCTTTTGCATTTTTGAGCTCCATGTTTCTGCCCGTGATCAATTGCAAAGCTATTTGACTCTTGTTTGGTGCTTGTAGGGGACATCAGATGAAGTTGTGGACTGCTCCCATGGTAAGCAGCTCTGGGAGTTGTGCAAAGAAAAGTATGAACCTCTGTGGCTTAAAGGAGGGAATCATTGTAACTTGGAACTTTACCCAGAGTACATAAGGCATCTCAAGAAGTTCATATCAGCAATTGAAAAAGCACCACGCCTTAGAAATGGATCTGGGCAAGGTACAGACCACGAGTCAGAGCCTCCTAGCAACAACACAAACCGTGGAGAAAAGCCCAGATCAAGCATGGACTATAGAGAGAAGTCTGGACAGAATACAGAAAGAAAAGATAAGTCGAGGCCTAGTGCAGAAAATAAAGAAAATTCCAGGTCAAGTACAGATAGAAGAAGAGATATGTTCAAGCTAGCAAGTATGGACAGAAGAGAGAAGTCCAGGCCAAGTACTGATAGAAGGGAAAAGTCTAGGCCAAGTACAGATCAGAAAGAGAAGTCCAGATCAAGTGCGGACGAGAGAGACAAATCAAGAAAGAGCATGGAACTTCTTGAGAATAATAGAAATGGCATGGAGCAGGCAGAGCGAGCAAGGAAAAGCATTGATCGGTCTGATAAATTAAACTTGGAATATGACTTCTAGTACCTTCTTATTTTATATTCATTCTTTAATCCAATCTTAGAAAATTTAATATAGATTTATACGTCTGGTTTCCTTTGACCTTTGCTATTGATCAATGACGACAGATTTGGAGAGATGATGAGATCAGTCGCATTGTGCAATATTGATTGTTTCAAACATGCGGCCTCTGGAGTCTGATGAGAAGGAATTAAAAAGGTCAGTTCTTGAAACTTGGCTAAATTTTCCTTTCTTTTCCATCCTTTTTTCCAAAGTTATTAGATGTGTTAATAGTAGTAGGAAATATCTCCTTACAATCCAGTCCCCAGTATTTTAAGTGGCGAATTTAATAACTGGGTGATTTTGTCATAATTTTCTGTCTATACTAACAGCTTTGTGTCTCGCTCTAGAAAATCTAGGTTTAGAATTGAATTACTTTTATATACTTTTTTCAAGTGATATCTCAATGAATATTTTATATGCCTGGGAACTGAGAAAGTTGAGAGATGTAATTGATATTAAGAGTTTCTACTATAAATGAAGTGAAGTGGAGAAGAAATAGAGTAGCTAATGAACTTGCGAAAACTATCTTTTGTTTGTCAAGGTTTGAGAAATTTGCAAAGAAATTATCTCGTCATTGACTACCTAAAATGGTTATTGACCTAAGAAATGGTAATAAACAACTGTTGTTCTCCTGCCTATATGTTTCTTTAAAATGCTAAATTGACACTTTTTATGGGTTGGTAGATTTCATTTCCCTGTAAAAATTATTAGTTTTTAACCCTTCTAATGAGCTCAAATAACTAGTTTTAATTATAAAATTAATTTGTAATGTTCATAAAACATCTGTGGTAATTGGTCTTTTTTTTCCTAGAAAAAACAATGTTTCTTGAACATCACATTCATTACATTTCATATGTAGATGCTAGTGTTTCTTCCACAATTATGGTATATATGTTGACAATTTCAACATAGATGGGAGTGAGATTTCCTTGAATGGAGTCTGTGTTTATATTAAGATTCCATCAACAAGAATTATAGGTAGATTTCTATACATGCCCTGTTTGGGAGAGCTTTTCTAAAAGCGCTTCTCTTTCACGAAAAGCGTTTTCAGGAAAAACTGGTCTCTCTCAGCTTCTTCTAAGAGCAGAAATTTTTTTTTTCCACCGTAATTTAGCTAATAGCAGATGTTGTCAAACAACTCCAAAAGTATTTTTGCTCTAAAAACGCTTTGAAAAAGCTCTCCCAAACAAGGCCGGCCATACCTAAACTTTTTGCGATTGCCATGCAAAACAAATTAGTTTTTAATGATGTGTTAATACATATATAGCATAGACCATTAAAGGCATCTAATAGAAAGAATGACCTATTAACATTTGATGGTAATTATATAGACAAAGAGAGACCTAAAATAACATGGATTATGAGATGATTAAGAAAAATATAATTACTTGTAATATAAGTAACGACTTAATCCTTGATAGAGAGAAATTGATTTGATGTAATGAACTAAAGTGTATATTATGATTCAATTAAATCTGATTGTTTTATGCTCGAAGTTTTTTGTACAGGACAGATAAGTGCCATTAAAGTTGCAAGGTGGTCTTCATTTGGGACAATTTTCAGCCAGTATTCAATTGGATAGTCTGAACTTCATCGTGAAGAGCTTCCACTCTAATGATCAGTAGAAAAGAATAAGCCATTTACAAGATCCATCAATGATCACCCAGAAAAAAAAAAAAAGTTTGGAAGTTGGAACTATTTTATGGACCTGGTAGGGAGTGAGAGCTATGCTCTTGGAAGTTTAAACATCGGTGAAGTCATTAGGAGAAGACTTGAAGATCGATTGAACGTTCATGGATGATTCCAGTTTTGAAAGCAATAAAATGTGGGATTATTAATGAAAATGGCAAGAAGCCTTGGGATGTAAAGTGTGCTTGAATTAGCAAGTTTTAATTGGTAATTAATGATATCAAAAGAGAATAAACAGCACGTATGGAATGCATGTTCTGGTATCTGGAGTTGATGAGATGAACCTTGAGAAGTTACGAAAAATGGGTATTTTGGAATCTGCCAAAGAGCAGGTAATTATTTATCGCCAAATGCATTAGAGGAAGTATTTATGTTAATTTTAGAATATCTATATATCTATTGCCATGGAATAGTATCTGATACTCATGTATAGTAAAAATTTACATATCTCTTGTATAACTAAAGTCTTTAACTATAATCTACATTACCACACAACCCATCTAGGTGATATTATATATATAATATGTGATAATTATACATATCAAAATAAAAAAATATGACCCATTTCCTCTAAGCATGCATACATATACCAGATGAATGCAATCACGTGATTATCACTCACGGATTTTTCCTTTTCCCTTCGACTCGGTACCTGAAATATTGGAGGAAATGGAGTGAGCAATCAACAAGCTCAGTGAATATATCTCTTGATATGACAATTATATACATTTAGGAAAACATGACATTTAAAATTATTTAAAACAATTATTAAAGACATGCATCATTCAACGAATATACCATATATGTCAACAACATAGATTTCATGATTTTTCAAGAAAACAATACATCTTTTTCAATTAAAACCACAATCTCCCTCCTTCTCGTAATGGAGCGGGTACGAACTCCTTATTATGCACCGATAAGGAGCTTACGCTCGGACCTCACATTACTCAATTCACAGTCATTTCAAGGATCTCCAATCCTTGTTAGGATAAACCTACTAACAATGAGGTTACGCATAACACTCATCTGGGTCTAATTCCTAACGAAATGACACCAACTTGCCTTCGCAAGTTTCTCATGCTCTAATGCTAAAAAAAATCATTTATGAATGCAAATTAAAACACAATGCATCAATATATGCATAACATATTTACATTCAAACATTTCATATATATATATATATATATAATGTCATACAAGAACCAAATCAAAAAAACATACTCACAGTACAAGACTTTTCAACTTAAATACCATCACCGTCGCTTTCGAATCCAGTTCCAATTTAAATCCAACTAACTCAACCTGTCACAACCACTCCATAATTTAATTTCGTTTATTCATATGTATTTACATATTTAATTTCTCAACTCACTTCAAATCACTAATAAAGATCAACCTGAAAAATATTATACACATTCGGTGAATTTAGATTCCAACTCAATTTAGGACTCATAAGCAGTTGAAGAAACTACTATCTCGTTTCTGTGGTCAATCTAGATATTTCCACAATAAAGAACAGTGAAAATAGATTTCCAATTCATATTTTCACTAGTTCTTAGTTTTATTTTTCTACTGGAACATATATCAATTTTATTAAAATATAGTACATTCTTAAAATTATTCTGTCCACATCGACACGTGTAAAATCAGTCATACTACCATTTTACTACCTTCAATAGGTATTTTACTAAGGTTTTACACGTTCGCGAAGGTCACAAAAGTAAATTTTACTCACCAAAACCATATATTTAGTTACTAAAAATATCAAATCATATCCAAAAATCACAATCTCAGTATCGAAACTTCCGAAATTCAGTTCTCTAGGATTCTATGA
Organism: Paratinospora sagittata; assembly: GCA_035771175.1. NCBI lineage: Eukaryota > Viridiplantae > Streptophyta > Magnoliopsida > Ranunculales > Menispermaceae > Paratinospora > Paratinospora sagittata. The sequence continues at coordinate 12,057,168 of CM069589.1, forward strand.
TCTCAAACCGAAGTTTCATTAGATTTTAATTCCATTTTATTCACTGGAAATAATCACAGAACTATTCACGATACTGTTTACGTCACTATTCATTGGAAACATGTAAATTTTTACTAAAATTGTCAAACGGTATCCAAAAATCATGAAATTAGCATCGATGGACTCACAACAGCTCATTTTACCATTCTATAGCCTTAAATTGGAGTTTCATCGGGTTTTAATTTGATTAAAAAAGTTTCCAATATAAACTCACTTCCAACAGCCATAAAAATTTCAAATGAACAAATAAATGAAATCTAACCACATATTCGGGGCTCCTACAGTCTAGGGAGTGTTTTTTTACCTTTCGAACAAATTTTCATTCAAGTTGGATAAAAACCCCGATTTCAGAAATACCGTAAAACTGTTCCCATAGCTAAAATTACTCCCCTAGAATCATCATACACTAGTTAAAGATTAATTTCACGACGAAAAATAGCAAAAATAGCTTACCGGCACGTCAAATTTGGCCGCGAATTCGTCGTTTCCCCTTCGTTCTTTCCTTTCTCTTTCTCTTTCTTTCTCTTCTTTCTTTCTTTTCGTCCAACAACTTCTTTTAATTTTTTTAAATTTTTTTAAATTTTTTTTTTCATATGAGTATTGTTTACGGTACTATTCCATGAACAATATTCACAAATGAGCTGTCATTTAATTTTTTTTTTCTTCTTCACTTGATTCACATGAGGAATACACGTATTATAAATCGATTTCTATTTAAATCACATTCCAGACTAACTTTTGACATTTTTAAGTTCATTTGTCACATGTACACATGACTTTAAAGGTATTTATACGTGTATTATACTCTTTAGTGTACGAATAAGTCAACCAAATATATTGATTAAAAGCACGGGGTGTTACATCATCTCCTTGAGCTATAAGCTCACTCTACTCCTTTATTTTTCAGGATCCTGCAGTGCCCGAGACAAGGGCAAGAGCATTGTGTATTGATCTCTCCCGGTGTTGACTCCATCACTTCTAGTTGGTGAGTACTAGATTGAGCGGGAGGCATCTCGAGTTTGCTTACGCGATGTTTAATTTTCATTAAACTTTGAAACTATACTTGGATATGGATGACTGTAATAAATTCACTTTACTTAATTTTTCATGATAATTCTGCACTTTGGTTGATTGTCTGTCTTGTGCTTGATTTAGGCCTTATGTGACTTGTTCATGGTTGAATGTTTGTGGAAATGATGATATGTGTAGAAGCTAAGGGTTACTAGTACCTCTATTGGAGAGGGTACTAGCTCAGGTGGCTTGATGTTTTCTTGAGTGAAAACTAATTATCACAAAATGTTTTTATCTGGAAGTAGGTTGTACTTCGGTCACATAGATAACTTTGAGAATGAAATGGTTTCTTTGACAAAAAAAACTTCAGATTACCTCGCATCACTGTCTTATCCCAAAATATATTTATTCTCTTAACAATCAAAGGAAATACACACAAACAGTTATATACGACAATAATTTTCCAAAAAGAAATCTACGTAATTTATAAAAATAAAAATAAAAATATAATAACAATAATTATTATTATTATTATTTGTATCTGTACCAATCATACAGTTGTGTTATCTTATACAATAGCAAAGAAATAATACCTTTATAAAATAATACATTGTAGTTACAATCCTATCAATTTCTTTGTCTCTTTCCTAAATTTATTCATTCATTTAGTTGGAATCATAATAAAAGGGCAACACAGTGCACGAAACTCTCACCTATGCTGACCACATTTGAGTTTATTGTATGTAACTTATTGAAAAAAAAAAGCTTTTTACAAGTCTATTGTTAAACCCATGGCAAATAGAGAAGCTAATAGTTTGTACACGTGTTGCACCTAAGTTAAAGGTGCTTTTTCTGAGAGTTCATCATGATATACTACATGTAATGCTAATATATTCATGAAGAACATAGTTTGATATCCAATATTTAGGCTTTGCTATGAAAAGCTGAAAACAAGAGGCCATGCTTTAGGAAGTTGCACTCATGCACATGATAAGTGGGAATAAATTTCTTTGTCTAGCATAAATGGCAATATTATAGTTGGGAAGAAGCCAAGTAGAGAATCTAATTGCAGTGTGTTGGAGTATCTGGAATTTCGGAAACCAACAATTATATAGAGGCACTGAACCTAATGTAACTATATCACGCCCGGGTTGCACCGCAGTGCCCCCTACCCATGGTGATGAGTACCCCCGCAGGGCATACTCCAGCCATTATGATCCCATAATTTTGTCTCCACTGTACAATCTACAGCACAGTGTCCTTTACCCCCTGCACAATCCATAGCACAGGGAGGGCCTCCCCCAGATTTGAACTCGTAGCCTCCCTTAAGGAGTTAGATTTCGCAATCTGAGTAGCCACTGAGCCAATGGTTCAGTGGCTACTCAGATTGCGAAATCTAACTCCTTAAGGGAGGTTACGAGTTCGAATCTGGGGGAGGCCCTCCCTGTGCTGTGGATGGTGGACACTGTGCTGTAGATTGTACAGTGGAGACAATGTTATGGGATCATAATGGTTGGAGTATGCCCTGCGGGGGTACTCATCACCCTGGGTAGGGGGAACTGCGGTGCAACCCGGGCACGACAAAAAGGCCTTATGTATACATAAGGCCTTTTTGTCACACCTGGGTTGCGCAAGCGCCCCATACCCAGTGTGATGAGCATCCCACCCTGGGGTCTGCTCCAGCCATTATGGAACCATAATATTGTCTCCACTGTACAATCTACAGCACAGTGTCCTTTACCCCTGCACAATCCACAGCACAGGGAGGGCCTCCCCTCGATTCGAACTCGTAACCTCCCTTAAGGAGTTAGATTTCGCAATCTGAGTAGCCACTGAGCCAATAGACAATATTATGGGTCCATAATGGTTGGAGTACGCCCTGTAGATTGGGGTACTCATCACCCTGGGTAGGGGCACTGCGGTGCAACCCGGGCGTGACAAACTACCTCTTCAAATAGTGTACTCTACTTAGTTCATAAATTCCAAGCTTGGCATAATGTCTATCATAATAGGTATGTTTATAGACCCAGTAGATGGTATTATTTCAATAACCCTCATGTCCCGTATGAGAAACAATATTTTGATGATTACAAACCACATTCCTATGTATATTGTATACTTGATGAAGCATGGATAGTATACTCAAAAGCATGATGGAAAGGAAGTCAAGTTCGTGATCAAGATGAAGACCACGTCTATTCAAGAATTTAATTTTATGTTACTAGAATGATTTAAGATTATAGAATGTCGACCATCATCTGATTCAACAAATCATTCACCTTATGAATTTCTCATGATTTTTCATAAGTTTTCAAAAGCCTTTCGATCTCGAAGAAAATGATTTTAATCGATTTAATTCGAAGGTTTTTCGACTTATTTTTGGATCATTTGCATAATTTCTAAATGGTTTGATTTGATTTAATCGAGTGTTGAAAAATTAAATTTTTAGAAAAACTGTTTTCAGTGTCTTTCAAGACGTTAATGGGTCATCAGGGCGGTGATGCAGTGGCTAGTCACTTAATATCGAGCCAACACTATAGGATGCTGATGGTTTCTAGGTTTAAATGTTCTTCGTTCAAAGTTGGAAGTTGATTGAGTATTAGTGCCTTCATCGAACCAACTTGGAAAAACCAACATCTGTCATCATGACGCTAACACAGTATTAGCGCCCTCCCTGAGTTTATGGGTTTCAGAAAAATAATCCCATCAGGATGCTAACGCAGTATTAGTGTCCTCCCTAAATAAGTTGAAAAAAAAGTCAATTTTTCATAACAGTGTGTTTCAGGACGCTAATGCTCCTTCAGGACACTAATGCGACATTGTTAGAGTTTCTGAAAAAGGCTGTCAATCTATGTACTTTCTGAATCTTTATATTTTCATAATTGCATCGATATTTCAGGTTTCTTGAACAGTCTGAACACATACTCTTTGGTGAAATATTTTGACTGTTGACTCTGAATTCAAATCAAACGCCAAATCTTTTTGAAAAACAAAATCAAAAGCATTCTTTGTAAATGTATTACTTTAAGCTGTTGGAAAATATACATAGAAAGAACGAGATTGAAAAATCATCTTTTGTGCAAACTCTTTGAAAGTTAGTATGTTATTTTGCTAAGAAATAAAAACACTCTGATACATACTTATGTTCTGGATTTATCGATTCAACTTCATACATTTCACAAATCCATCGATGGAAAGAGGAGCAATATACCTCTCACTTTCAGCCAAGCTTCATCATATATTTATTGCTGAATCAATGACGGTCTGAGGTTCATTCATTTCTCTGTAAGTATTTCCTTGATTCTTGGTAAGAGAATTAAGCTCTCAAACTTGTGTTTGATTAGTATCAGTGATTGTGTAGGTCACTAAGGTTGAGTATGGTTTGCTCAAGTGTTTAACGATCATTCTCACACCCGTGAAGTTGAGAAAGGTGGTAACGGTTTGATCCTCACTCGTAGGAGAATTTGATAGTGGAGTTTGGACAAAATCTTAATTGGGGAGATTAGGTAGTGGAGGTAGGCAGGAGTTGAACCACTCTAAATCTGTGTGCACTGTGTTATTTTACCGTTTTTGTTTATTAACTGTCATTAGTTTATTTCATCTGTAAATCAATTTTATTGAAAGGTAAAACCTGCTTCATTGTCCAATTCACCCCTCTTGGACATTCCTAGGCCAACAGATGGGGAGCCTCCAAAATGCTTTAAGTTGAAGAAGAATATAGATGTTAGAGTTAAAAACATTCTAAATTTGATAGAAATATTCATGATGACAAACCCCACCAATTGCAATAATGGCAAAGAGATTGGAGAGTTGTTTTTAGTTCAAAAAGCAAAAGCATTAGTAGGTAAAATGAGGCTAATCTTTGCTGCAGAAATTGGTATCAATTCGAAATGCATCGAAGGGGACACAAATACAATAATCAATGGTCTCAAAATAAAAACTTGTGGAGATGATGAATTTAACATGGTTTTTGAAAATAACATAAGATTTATGCGACACTTTCCTTATGCACATCTCAAATTCATATATAAGGAATGCATTTTTGTAGCTCATTGATTAATGTCAATATGCAACGGGTGTGAGTTCCTTTGTAGTTTGGTTGGAGGAGATTCCACAATTCTGAGTCAAGTCCTCTGTTAGTTATGAAGTTTATTTCCCTTAAAAAAAAATAATACTAAGTTTTTTAATGACAAATACTAAGTCAAGATAACTATCAAGTAGTTATATATTAGCTTAAGATAACTGTTACGTAGTTATATAACTTAGTTAACTCAAGATAACCATAAAATAGTTATTTAACTTACTTGGTTGCTTACGTGACAATCAACATGATCAAGCCCAACGTAATCAACATGGTCAAATTCTAACATATCCCACTCGTACATGATGTGTACGTAGGAATACATGGGTTGAACACATCATGGGTGACCCGAATTTGATCCATGCGATGTTATTTCCCACTCACACATGGTGTGGACAACAAATGATCTTCAATGAGGAAATGATAAGGAAATGGACCGTGCGATGATGAGAGCAACTACATTCGGGAGCTCTATACTAGAAATTCATGACGAGCCAGCATAGAGACATCAACCCTTTTATAAAAAAAATATAAGTGCCTCAAAATGCCCTAGATTCATTTAGTCACAACTGTTCAAATATTCCCCATCCCTCTAGGGAAATACTTAAACCTCAAAATCTAATAGCATATTCGTACTTATATTGCCTTCCTAAATGATTCAATATGAGTATCGCACGATTAAGAATATACTATAAAGATGTGATTTTAAAAAATATTCATTTCGCCCTCACATCACTAGGTTTAGACTTAACCATTCCATACTTAGGATTGCATCAAATTCTAATTCGAGGGATTCTAATATCCTGAGGTTAAAAATCATTTCATGTCCCTCATATTTAACTATGCAGTTATGATAAATCATGTTAGGATAGATTCTCTCCTTTGCTGTTTTACTCAAAATCAATGGTGTACTAGCTCTAACAGGAGTCAAATGCCGTCTATCTACCATACTATAAGATATAAAAGATAAGGTAGATCCAACATCAATCATAATATACATTAAAGTATCACAAATACTGATCATACCTTCTATTAATATCTTACTCGCCTCTAGATCTGGCTCTGCCATTACTTTTGCCTGCTCTCGTGTACCAGAAGATGTCACACTAGAAGGCGTCGCCAGAATCTTGGGAACCGACTGAAAAGGACATTGTTTGATTCTGTGGCCCTGGATGCCACACCTGAAACATGTAATCAGAGGTTGAGGAGTGGAAGAAGCTGTCTGGGATTCTGTACCAGGCACTGGAATCCAACTGCCACCGGATCCCTTCAGCTAAGGCCACGACGGCTTAACTGAAGAACTTTGACTCTGAGGTCTCCCTGTCGTCTGTGTCCCTTTGCTCGCTGGTGAAGCCATATATGGCACTCCTGGAACTGGTCATCTGCGGCTCACCACTAACTGGTTCGGCCATCCTGGACTTTTTCATCTCGGCCCCAAACTTTTTCCCCTATTTACCTTTTTTCTTCTATGAGAACGAGAAATACTGCTCTGTATATGCCGGGTGCTGAGGTGGTGCTGATGGCGCTGTCTGAACAACAAGTCTGACTACTTCTGCTTCTACAGTCTTAAAGTCCATCACCTGTCGTAAAGCAAGCTCATAGGTCTGCACTCATTACAATGCCAAACCCTGCTTAATGGGATCTCTAAACCCATCACGGAGCTGCCTCAATCTACTCTCATCAGTTTGTACCAGCTCTGGCGCATAAATAGATAGTCTGTTAAACTCATGCTCGGACTGACGCACAATCATACTCCCTTGCTTCAGATTCATGAAAGCTTTTCTCTTCTTATCACACTCAGCCTTGGGATAGAAGGAATCATATAACACTTTCTTGAATTTGGCCCAAGTATTGATCTCATCATGTGCTCTTTCCATGGACTTTCCACCATTTCATAACATCATTAATAAATTTAAAGTTAGCCAATCTCAATTTATCTTTCTCAAGCACTTGCATATCATCAAAAATTGTTTCTATTCTCAGAAACCAATTCTCAACAGTCTCTAATTTTAATCTGCTTATAAACATAGGTGGATCTCACCTCTTGAAGGCCCTCATCACCTCTTCATATCTCTTTTTTTCTTCGATGTCCCTTTTGACATCAATCACCGAGGCATCAATCTCAGCCACATGCTCTGCTGCTAGTATACCCACACTGCTAGTACCAATCTCTGGAACTACTGGTGCTTTAGGTCTCTTCCTGTCAGCCTACAACTTTGTCACTAATTCTATCAATTGGGCATTTTGTTGTTGTTGGGTAGCAAACATTTCTTCTAACCTTCTGATTTTTTCTTGATCAGCTGGATTCATGATCTTCCTGACTATCTCTTTTCAATCTGAAATTCACAGATAAAAGAGATCATTAGTCAATTGATCATGATATTTCACAATCTAACTACCCATACAAATATTCCCATACATAGAAACATATCGTAGTAAGGCTTTTATCTTTTTAAGGCTTTTAACCTAGCAACCTCAACACTTGACCAACTCCTCTCTAATACCAATACTTGTCATGACCCCCTCCGTAGGGTGACATCATGATCGATACAAAATACCATATACGCCATACCTAGACGTATATGATACCCTATCAGTCTCGTCATTTAAGTCAATACAACAAAAATCACTAAGAATTTTGGCAGAACCTCCCCATAAATCTGAGGTTCTACACACCTAATAATCTCATCCAATCACACAAAAAACATATTATTCAAGTAAGTTGCTTGTTCTTCAATGGTTCCTCCACCCAAATATCCCATGCTAGCTGTCTCTACTTTCTCTATGGAAGTTTTGCATCTTGTAACGAAGCTATTTGATAGGACAATGTGGATAGTTGTGCCGAAATTACAGTCATCAAATCAAGCTCAAGCACTCAAGCAACTTTTCTCACCAAGGATCTCTCACTAGGAGTGTCATATGTGTTGGAAGCCATCTCTACCAATAAATTAAGAGTTCCCTCAACCGTCTTACTCATAATAGTGCCACCAGCTGTGGCATCTACCAAAGTACGTGTGAAAATTATCATCCAACTATAAAATATTTGAAGTTGCATCCACACATCGTGTTGTGGAGACTTCCTCAACAACTCCTTAAACCGTTCCCACACCTCATAAAGTGACTCATTTTCCAATTGCTTGAATTGACCAATCTCTACTCGTAGTTGAGCCGTCTTTGCCGGTGGGAAATACTTTTGTAGAAATTTTTGTATCAATTCTTCCCATGTGGCAACACTCCCAGGTTGCAAGCCTTGCAACCATGGCTTGGCCTTGTCCCTCAAAGAAAATGGGAACAATCTTAGGTGAATCACATCTTCAGCCATGCCATTGATCTTGACTGTATCGCACTTCTCCAAGAATGATTGTATATGAATCATTGGATCTTCTATTGGAGAGCCCCCGTATTGATGTTGTTGGACCATTGTGATTAACGCCGGCTTAAACTCGAAATTGTTTGTAGCAATGGGTGCTCTTACTATCTAGGAGTAATTATCATGGGTGACGGGCTTAAAGTAGTCCCGAAGCAGACGTTGATTGTTTTCAGGCTCCATTGTCTCTTGCTCCACTCTTCATTCTCTTCGCCTCTGTCCCAAAGTGCGCTCAATCTCAGGATTCAATGGTACTAATTCAGCACTTCTGGAATGTCGCATATACTTTAATCAATCCTTCAAAACAAAAACAAAGAAACAAATTCAGAAAAAAATACTAGATTAAAATCAAAATCAATTACTAACGATATTGATGAAACTAAAGTGAAACAATCCCCGACAACGACGCCAAAAACTTGTTCACTGAAAATCCCAAGTGTACAGTGACAGATAGAAGTAATAACTGATGAAGATCAGGTTGTCGTCCTCTGGGATTGCACACCTCACCAAATACCATTTTCACTAATTTCTAACTTTATCTAGTGATCAATTTTTAGAGTTTCAAATAATTAAAAATCAAATAAAACTAATTAAGATGAACGAATTATGAGAAAAATCAATATATGAGAAATGTCTAGAGAATCAATTTCACCTAACCTTCAGTTATGTAATTTAAACATGCTTATTATCAAATCAATTTCCTAATTTATAAGTCAAAGCCCTTGCGTCTCTAATTCCCTCTCTCGAGTGTCGAATTATAACATATTGTCAAAAATAAGGTTCGATCTCTTGACAAAACCTAAATTCTAAACAACCCATTAAACTTCGTGATTTTCCTACAACTTCATGAAACTTTGTAAACCTCTCGATTCTACAACAATTTCATGTCATAATCCCCCTTTTCCAACCTAGAAAACCCTCTCTCGAGTTCCGCCTTTCAAGTCTAACTTCATTTGATTTGTGATCAAGAAACCAAAGCATTAAGTATATGAAATCATGAATAAACTATAAAAAATTCATTGATAATAAACTAAATCTAAAATTAAACCATAATATTCAAGGTAGAATCCATCTCCTCTCTAGAATTAGAGTTTAGTTCACAGTGTTGGAGAAGAAAATACAAAATAAGATAGAAAACATTGAATTCCTCTACAAAATGTGCTAGAAATACTGTAAATCTTCGATCCGTCTCACTTCCGAAGCCAATCTCCATTTCACCAGCAACCTAGCCGTCTTTTCTCCTTCTCCAATGGATTCCTCGTCAAAAACCCTTTCTTTTGATACATAATAGGCCCTATTTCACTTTCCACTTGAATTGCCAAAATTGCCCAAACACAAAGCCGAAAAAACTAGAATTTTGTAGTAGCGCTGCAGCACTCGAGGGGGTAGCGTAGAAGCGCTACTGCGGAAATTTGTCTATAGATTTTCAGTGTTCTAGACGCTGCAACGCCCTCCCAAGCACTACAACGCTCAGAATGACACTTAGCCATTTTTTTCTTCTTGTCTTTTCTGCATTCTCTCGCACTTCTTTGTACACTTCTCACACATGTTCTTGGTTACTTTTCACCATCATTTGGGCCTCGATTCGCCACACTCTCAAGCTTTTATTACCTACAAAACAAAACAACCATAAGCAAGTAATTCAACCAACTAACAAAATATTAACAATTAAGATGAAACTATGATATAAAATGAACATGCTATTATGCAAATGCTACTAATAACTTTAGGAAAAATTCCTAAAAATCATATTTATTTTCCTAAACAAACCTAAAGTATTCTATTCATGAAAACAACTAAAATTAACCTCTAAAACACACAAATATGCTAAGATGCACCTAAAACACTAAATATGCAAATTAAGCCAAAACACCTAGAAATTAGTAAAACATATCTAAAAGCCTAATAAAATTCCTACAAAATAGTATGTATAAAACTCAACTCATCAAATACCCCCAAACTTGGGACTTTGATCGTTATAAGCAAAGGGAAAAAACTAAACTAAACTCATGATTAGCACTTCCCTTCTAAAGTCACATTCTCGCACGAATATAGACTTAACTCAACATTGTAAACACATATATGGCCACTAAGATTTCACCAAAAAGAACATTCAATTCTAGGAAGAACTGCAAGAGTATAAATTTGTCTAGAATTTCAACCCAACTCTCACCAAGTTTTGTCTTTGATTCTTTCACACACGAGTACATAGCTAATCTCAACAAACTAATCATGCAAGTCATGAACAAGTGCAAGCAAGTGTAAAATATGAGATCTCAGAATATATGGTTTAAGTTGGAATTCCATAGGCAAGTCTTTCACACCACTCTCCACTAATGTAGAACACGCACCATTCAAAATCAATAGGTCTTTCTTAGGTAGTAATATAAGGCCAATGTTCAAAGGTAGGGAAAAATAGAAAACATTGTAGTTCAAAACACCCTAAACACTTTGATCAATTACTAGCATCCACTACATTATGTTTGAAACCAAAAAAACCCTTTTTTTAACACATATATCCTTTCAAATATTCCCATTCTTTTATTTGCTTTTATCATCATTCACTTTTCTTTTATAGAATGCTACACCCCCAAACTTGCTTCTTTTCAACGCATAGATGTAACACCCTTTTCTTCTCTTTTTCATCCTCTTTTCTTTCTTTTTTTCTTCTTTTTCTTTCAATACTTTTTTTTTCTTCTATGTCACCCTTTTTCATCATTTGGTTTCCCATTTTTCTTCCTTCCAAATAATAACACTCCAACATGATCAAAGTGTATAAGGTACATAGGTTGAAAATTAGGGAATTTAAACATGACAAGCTCAAAATTCATTATGGATAGGTAGCAAAGAAAAAGATATTCAGCTCAAAATGGGAACTATGGATACAATAAAAAGTAGGGTAGGCTACTTGGCTCTCGCTTTTCCAAACATGGCCTAAATTATTTTCCTCATAGTGTGTTTCCTAGGATTTCGCCTCGAGTGGTGATCAAACTTGTTCTAGAATCCCTAGAGATCTAAGATATGACTTACCAAGCAAAGGTCCATTTCAAATAATCTTAATCTAATGATCAAAACCATGTACAAATGGTTAAGTCACTAACAAAACTCAGCAAAAATGGATCAGGCACACATACATATAGTAACTCTCTACATTCTCCTATCATTTCATATCTTTAAAGTGTTCTCTTTTCATTGGCCCTCCATAAGTAAGTCTAAAGTTGTAAAAGAATGTGACTACCTAACCTAAACTAATGCATAATCAACTAACATACCATGACCAAACATTCAAAACTCTTCCCCCAAACTTAAAGCAAGCATTGTCCAATGCAAAAATTATCAAAGAAATAGTAGGAGAAACAGAGGCATATAAGAGAGAAAGAAGTTTAGAAAATCCCCTGAACCCAAATGTGTGAAGATGCCACATAATGCATGCCATTTGTCTCTCTGAAAAGTTCCACGAAGACCTCCAAAATTGCTTTAGAACCTAGAAAGGACAAGTAAACAAATCTGTCAATCCAAAAAATTCAAATCCTATACTACAATGACTAAAAACATAAAGCAAAAGAAATAATAAAACTCTGAAACTGATGGGTTGCCTCCCATCCAGCGCTTCGTTTAGAGTCGTCAGCCTGACTGTCTCTTTTCTTATCAAGGTGGTTCATCATGAAGCACCGCCTTGACATTTGTTGGATCCTTGCCGAAGTGTTCCTTGAATCGCGTCCTCTTGGCTCGAAGGAGATAGCCATTTTTATGCTTGACCTCCCCTAATTGATGATGCAATTTATCATCTTCTTCATGTGGTAGCCAATAGGGGTCCGTCCACACTAAGGAAGGTGGGTCATCTAAACTCTCCAAATTCTCCTTATAGCACTCCAAGGCATCTTTCTTTGTAGGCTTGTCATAAGCCTTGAGAGAACACTCTTCACTTCGTCCCTTCACATCTATTCGGTGGCAACTATTCTTCTCCTCGCCCTCAAGTATGTAAGTGAATTTGTATCCCTATTATGCATTTATAGGGAGAATTCAACCTAACAAACCATCCTCTCAATCATTCCGAGGTCTAGTCCACAAACTTCCCTCTTTGGAATTGATCATATACTTTCCTTACATCAAGTAAGTCCAAGTATATTAGATTTTCAAATCAAAGGTTTAATGCAATAATTAAACAATGCAACATGGCAATTAAACATGCTCATAATTCATCAATACAGAGTTTATATATAACATTGCCATACATAAAGACCAAATTAGAAATACTCACAAATACAAGATTTTTGCCTACCTCCACAATTCAATCACTTAGCCAAATCACCAACTTTTACAGAACAACACAAGCACCTCACTTGTGTTCATACTCATCTCACAATTCATCATCAATCATGCACAAACTCTGCAATTCAACATTCCAATTTACTGTAAATGAATTCCAACAATAGAAGTTCAATCTATTGATCACCAAATGTATCACAATTCATTAATAAACAACTTACCAATGCATTCCCCAATACTCTAACTTTCCAACACAAGTTCCACACTTGTCATCATCACCAAATCCAAAATTTACCAATGCTATATTCCAATTTCTGCAATTCACCATTACCAATCATCCAAGATTAGTTTCCAATTATAAAACATAGTTAAACACAACAATTTACCATTGAAAATGGGTTCCCAAACCTCATACCCATAATTTCTAGAACACCCATTTCAACCATGGAAAATCTATAAATTTGACATCAAAATACTCACCAATCATCAAGGAATTGATCTACAATGGTTTTGGCCAACAATTCATTCAATCCCGGCTCAAAACCCTCATTTTCTAGCTCTTGATCTAACCTTGGAAAACACTTGCATGTCACATATGATGAACAAAATTGAAGAGAGGAACAAGAATCTGTAAGTTTTAGCTTCAAAAACCAAGATTCTCACATTTGATTTTGATCTTCAAGCTCCTCCTCTTCTTCCCCTTCCTTTGCTTTGGGTTTCCTTTAATCCAGCAAGCTCAGAATGAGCTACAAAGATCGAAATTGCTGTTTAAAATAAACACAAACCGCCTCACCGACTTTTTTAAAACAATTGCAGGCCCACCAAGGAGCGCGTTTCTCACTGCCCAGAAATTGGGTTTTTTGGGAAAATCCTGTGAGGAGTGCGCTTTTCCCTTGCTAGGAGCGTGCTTTTCCCTTGCCAGGAGCGCGCTTCTCTGAACATTCCAGAAACTGTACTCTCAGGTTTGTCGTAGGATCGCGCTTCTTGCACTCAAATCCGAAATTTTACTAAGTATTGGGCAGTTTATGAAACAACTACCCTCATAGGATACCAATAGCCCTACAATGCTTGTATTTTGTCTATTTTAAGGTTATATAAATACGTATACACGTACAAATATGCTTGACAATATGTATTAGTCAATGTACAAGTTTGACTCGTACATACAGGGCGTTACAAAAAGTGTAGGAGAATCTTCAACAATCTTCAAGCTTGATCTTCTTCTCTGCTTCAAACCTTAGCCATCTTGCCTTCGTTCTCCACTCTATGATCCTTTGAAAACCCCAAACAATGGTCTTTATAGAGCCACAAGTCCATAGAAAGTCGCAATAAGAAACTCCAAGTCGAACTAGGAAAGTCGCACCTCTGTTTTCTTCCTCTCCGATTTTCATCTTTTTCTCCATTCCACATCCCCCTTAACCCTCTCATCTTTTAGTAATTCAAGTAAGAAAGAAGTAGAAACAAACTGCATCCAATTCGGAGTTAAATTGAAAAAGTTATGGCAAAACCCCAAAGTTGCGCAGTTTCTATTTTCTGTCTGCTGCCCGGCTCTGTGGCGCCCACCCATTGTTTTTTTTCTGCTCTTTTTTGTGGACTTAGCCATTTTTTCATGCCTTCTTGACTTGTTTTGACCTTTTACCATCCTTCCAACATCTTGTACATTTTCTATCATCCAAATTGACTTTCCACTCATCAAAATACCTACAAAACAAAATCAAATTAAGTGAGTATCATGCTTTTATAATCTCATGAACTAACCTATAAAAATCCAAACCGAAATAATGCAAAAACACCAAAACTTGACTAAACTATCAAATAACCAATTTTATGATAAACTAACCTAATATATGAACTAAACACCACAAAATTCACCTAAAACATGCTCCAAAACACATACTAAATACCTACTTATCATATATCATTCCCTGGAAGGAGAATATCATCCACATATAAGGACAAGAAGACAAAGTGTGTTCCTTAACTCTTAATATATATACAATGGTCTTCATCAGTCCTTGTAAATCCATAAGATGACACAGCCTGATGAAATCTCAAATACCATTGTATGGATGATTACTTAAGACCATATATTGATCGTATGAGCTTGCAAACCTTACGATCTTAGTCTTTAACTACAACCCTCGTAGGTTGTTGCATATAAATTTCTTCATCCAGGTCACTGTTCAGAAAAGTTGTTTTTACATCCATTTGATGTAATTATAAGTTTAAATATGCAACAATAGCTAAAAGAAGTCAAATAGATACAAATCTCACAACTTGTGAGAATTTTTCTACATATTCAATTCCTTTTTGCTGGGTATAACCCTTAGCGACTAATCGTGCCTTACACCTTTCAATGGATCCATCTGCTTTGCATTTGATCTTGAGAACCCATTTGTTCCCTATTGCTTTGCGCCCAGATAAAATTATTGAACCAATTATCTTCATGTCCCTTACAAGAGTTTGTCCCTTATATGAACGATATTTTGATGATTCCAAACCACATTCTATTTATGAAAATATTGTATACATGGCATATCTAATCCTACATGAAAGTTTTGAAGAATCAATGATGCATGGTGAACATGTCGTCAAGATCCATCTGAAGACCATGATCACTTGAAGAATATATATTGTTATATGATTAGAGTGTGTTTAGGTTGTAGAACATCTCTTATCACATGATTCAGCAATATGCATGATTGCATGCTTTAGTCGAGTTGATTTTCGATCATTTACATTGAACTTTCTATGTTTGATTTGATCCAAAAATACCAAGACTTTAATTGCATTTATTGAGTTTTAAATGAAAAATCAAAACTGTTTTTAAGTGTCCATCATGACGCTAATACATCTTTTAGGTTGCTAATGTCTTAATAGCGCTCTCCTGGACTTGGTAAGTCAGGACGCTGATAGAGTTCATGATTGAAATGTACTTATTCACCAGGAACACTTACTTCATCAGTAGCGGCCTCATTTAAGTCAACCTGTGAACTTGTCAGGACGTTGATTCAGTATCAACTCGCTGATTGTTTTCCTAGTTTTAAATGTTTTAATCTTTCAGGACGCTGATCATCCTTAAGCGCACTTATTATTTTTACAAGTTAAAACATCAGGATGCTCATCGTTTAGTAGCGCCCTTATATTTTTCAGTTCTTTTAAAATGTTTTAAAATATCAGGACGCTTACTCGTTTATAGCGCCCTCGTGACTTTAAGTATTTTGAAACAAGGCAGGACGCTAATTTTGGATTGGCACCCTCATGATGTTTAGTCGTTTTAATCGCCAAGTAAGTTACGATGCTTACGATCAAGTAGCGCCCTCACTTCACAGTTCAGCAGGACGCTTATGGTCTATGAGCGCCCTTAATAAACAAAATGACAAAGTTAACATTATGCGTTAGGACAATGATTAACCAATCAGGATGCTAATTCAACATTGTCACTGTTCTGACACTTACACTTTTTCAGAACTGTGCAAAACTTTTCAAGAACCTTTTAAATATTTTCAGAACGTTCTAATACTTTATCAGAACATTCCTTTTTCATGAAAGATTAGAAGATTCTGGTGTTGTCGTCGTAATTGCACAGAGCTAAATTGATCTGTTTCAAGAAAGAATATGTTCGTTGTTTTTTAAATAACTTTGTACGCCAAAATTACCAAGTCCATTGCGCCACTGTTATTTCTTTATATATGTTGCCTTAGAGCAGAAAAAACATCGATCCATCAAATACAAAAACTGAAAACCATTCAAAACATTTTCAACAGTTTTCACTTGTGCAAAAACGTTTGGAAGTTTGTCTTCTACTCACTGCTTTAAACTCATGATCTTTTGAAATACATTAAGTCTTTTGGATTAGTTGATCTTCATTTATATCTTTTCAAAAATCCATTGAAGAAGACGAAAGCTTTTTGAACCAGTTTTTCAGCTTAACTTCATCATACATATTTTGTTGAATTAGTGGTAATAGAAGGTTTAATCCAAAGTTTTGTAAGTATCACTTTGATTCTAAGTAAAGGGAATCATATCTCATCTTGTATTTTGATATTAGTGATTGGTTTGTCACTGGGTAGGAACAAATGTTGCTCAAAGTTGTAACGATCATTCTCACACCCAAAAGTTGAGAAAATGTTCTTCTCACACCCGAAAGTTGATAAAAGGTTCTTCTCACACCTGTAAGTTGAGAAACTGTACCAGTTTGGTCTTCACCCGTAAGAAGATCCTTAGTGGAGTTTGGACAAATCCTAACTGAGGAGGTTACGTAGTAGATGTAGACGAGGTCGAACCACTCTCCTATTTGTACTGTCTCTTTTACTGTTATTGCATTTATATGCTATACTCTATTTAATCTACTTTCAATATTTCATACATTCAGAAGAAAGGTTAAAATATGCTAAGTGTCCAATTCACCCCTCCTCTCGGACAAATATAGGCCAATAGAAAGATCAACCAAATCCCAGACATGATTTTTACACCCAAAATCGAATTAACGCGAAATCCTAGACAAAGTCGTGCTAGAGATGAGAACAGCACCACGGTGAAGGCTAAGTCACACTTTGCCTTGGCGAAGGCCGAAGCATAACATGCCTTGGCATTTGTCAAAAACTCCCATGCCTTGGCCACGGCTGAGGCACCACTCGCCTCGGCCACGGCTAAAGCACCCTTTGTCTTGACCATGTCTGAGACACCACTTGCCTCATCCATGGCCGAGGCACTCCTCGCCTCTGTTATGGCCAAGGCCCACCCTCGGTTGGGGCCGAGGATGCCTTTTCAACTCCATCCGAAGGCTTTAGGGACGAAGTCCAATCAAACAAGGTTTTCTCCCAAACTCGATCTATAGAAACCAGGAACCCAATCAAATCATGTGTGAATCCCAATACACACAATCAATAACTAAGTCCTGATAAGGAAGAACATAAATCACTTCCAGTAATGGAAAAATGCACTAAATGTAGAAACCACTCCCCTCAACTATAGAAAGTGGTTCATTTTACAGAAATAGGTATGCTTTGAAGCTCCAACTCTTTACACGTATCATTTGCAAGTTGTTTGCATGCCTTCAGCGAAATGATGTGTCCATGCGATAAAGATAAAATCAAAACTGAAGCGGATGACTCAACCCGCTTATCCAAGGAAGTTCCTATTATAAGTTGGGATTAGACAAAAAGCAGTCGTCTGGTCTTTCCTGACGAGGATGTCTGTATTGCCGCAAGCAAAAACCATATTAAAATTGTTCATATCGACCCCTCATTACTGAACGCCTTGCTTGCGAAGAGTCTCTTTGATATTAGTTAGGAGACTTTGTTACCTGCCTATTCGGGGCGATATTTTTGGTTGAAACATTTGGCGTCGTCTGTGGGAAATGACTGATCAAGTCCATTGCCCTATCAATCTGAGAAAAAAATAGAGCATCACATCATCCAGGGAAGGATTTGAGAAACATGTAAAAGTAGATCCTAATGGCGGTAGACATACTGAATTGGCTGCTAAATGCTCGAATTGCCAAACTCATGCATGAATAGAACTCAAGAAATGCATCAAATTCATGTGTGAATGGAACATGAATGCCAAAATAGAAAAGTATAAGCATTGGCATCCTATTTTCCATTAAGTTAGGCATGACTGAGAGTGTAGAAGTAAATATAGCCTAAGATGTAGATTCAAAGTAATGCATTGAAGGATATAAATGATGTAGAATGCTTATTTGAATCATTTAATTTCAAATGCAAGCACGATCACGAATAACATAGGCAAACCAAAAGAATAGGCAATATTAATTATGTCATAACTATTTTTTATTCTAACTAGATGCTTAGGATATTTTGAATTTTAATTTAAAGCATCTAGCATAAAAGTCCTAAAGAGAGATGCCATGAGTAAGGGTATCCATAAAGGATGTAAACATTCAAGCACACTCTTTTCAAGATATTAGGCCTAGATAAGGATCTAAATGTAAATCGAAGCCTAAATCATGGTTTCAAGTTGAGGCATGTGAAAGATATGGAACATTGGCATGCATACTTGAAATATGTGAATCATGCTTAAATGAGAGTAGCTAAGCACGAACATGATCACAAAACAAAAGACATAGCATAAACAAATCAAGTAATGAGGTGAGGGTCGTGGCCTAGCTAGTCAATGTCTCTACATAAATACCAAGATAATTTGAGTTTTGATAGGCATCTATGGAATGGGATTTTCAATTGGTGTATATATAAATTTGAAGGTTAAACCCAATGAAAATATCTAAGAGAAGAAAGATTGTCATTTGTGTGATTCATATTATGCAGCACCAATCAATCTTAAACAATTCATATTTTCCTTGTTATGATGAAAGACGGTTGCTCAAAGGAAAATATTTCATTTTCGAAGATATGCCTTTTAATCATGATTTTAAACTCTAAGCATGGTATATGGCATGATTCTAAACATGGATACTAGGAAAAATGAAGATATTACAGCACAAGAGCCTAGCATAGTCTATGTTTTGATCCAAAAATAATATACATGACATATAAGTAATCAAAACCAGTCTTATACATTGAACATGGTGAATATGAGCATATCAAGTTATTTCAAGCACATGGGCAAAATATTCACATGTAGGCATTTTAAAAACAAAGTGTGAGGCTCAAGCATTTATAAAAAGAAATATACTATTCTATAATTATATTCATGTGAGGCATTTATCTTGCATACCTCAAACGAGTATAAGCATGAAAATTATATAGCATAAAGTGCAACATGCTTATAGATCATAGGAATGTCAAAAATATTGATTTCATTGTGTTGGCCTAGGAATGTCCAAGAGAGAGGGTGAATTGGATACTTTAGTCAGTTAAAAACTTTAAGAAAAGCTTGCAGTGAAATGGGAAATGGACAATGCGAAAATGAACAGATTTTACACATATGATTTAGAGTGGTTCAGCGATATGCCTACATCCATTACCTAACCTCCTCCTTCAAAATTTCAAACCTCACTAGCGGATCTTCTTTCGGGTGAAGACCAAACCGTTACAACTTTTCTCAATTTCATGGGCTTGAGAACAACAGTTACACTCTCAACTTACAGGCTTGAGATGTACCTACACTCTTGACTTCACAGGTGCAAGACTACCTATACACTTGGCTTCACAAGTGCAAGACTACCTATATTCTTGGCTTCACAAGTGCAAGACTACCTATACTCTAAACTTACAAGGGTGTGAGAAAACCACTAACTTTCCTAACCTACAAGGATAACTTTTTGCAACTTTCATAATTGCAGTTACAACTCGATTCAGATGAAAGATATACAATTTAGTACATTGAATTCTATGAACCTTTTACTTGATAAACACTTATTTCAACAATAAAAATATAAGTTTAAATCAGCTGAAGAGTCGAGTAAAATTGTCTTTTGTCTTTCACTAAGTAAATATATAAGATAAGCACTCAATGAAAAACTTCTTTGTAAAAAAAATTAGATTTTACGAACTTACAGAATTTGAACGTGAAAGATCGACTAACATTCAAAACGTTTTTGCTCAGATAAAAAAAAAAATTTCTTCGAATATGAATTTCTCTTCTTTATAGAACAAATTGCGTGTCAAGACCGTTGTGTTCAAATTCAAAATGAATTTGAAATGTTGAGTCAAAACGGTCTAAATCTTTCATAAAAATGGTAAGTTCAGTTTTTGTGAAAGTGTTGTGGTTGAATTCAATTTGCATGAGAATATAAATAATTAGAAATCCTTTGATCATGCGACTGAAATGTTAGTGGCCAGGTGACAGTTTCTTTTTCAGTTTTTTGACAATGTTCCATCTGCGTCCTGATAGAGTATCAGCGTTCTGAAATAAACTGTTCTGAAAATTCAATTTTTACTGACTTGCTCTGGGAGGGCGCTAATGTTTCGTTAGCGTCCTAATGAGCGTAATGCCAGAAACTTGAGTTTTTCAAATGAGGGCGCTAATGCTCTATTAGCATCCTGATGTGCATTTGTTGGTTTCAAGTTCATTCAATGAAGGCGCTTATACTCAATCAACGTCCTGACGTGAATGATAAACATTCGAACCTAGAAACCATCGGCGCCCTGATGGTGAATCAATGTCTTGTAGTATTGATTCGATATTAAATGACTAGATACTGCATTAGTGTCTTGAAAGACACTGAAAATAATTTTTCTTGAATTTTGATTTTCCAAAAACACGATTAATCTAATCAATACTTAAGCTTTTTGGATCAAATCAAACATTCAGAAAATTGTTCAAATGGTTCTGAAAACAATTGAAAAACTTTTGAGTGAAATCGATAGAAAACAATTTTCTTCGAAATCCAAAAACTTTGAGAATAAATATTGTTTTGCTGAAAAAGAGGTTTTGAGTAAAGGTTCTACAATCTAATATTGAACTCTTTTTAACCTTGATCTTGATAACTTGATTTGGCATGAACTTGACTTATTGAAACTTGACTTTCTTCAAACTGATTTGCTGAAACACTTCGACAACATCATTAAATCATAAGATTGAGTGATTTGGAATCATCAAAACATTCTTTCATGGGGTTCCTCTTGTGATAATAATCTCCCCCTTTTTTATGATTTCAAATACTCATTAAACCTTTCAATAAATAGATTAGAAAAAGTCATAGAAAGAAGCTCATGTACACAATCATAATCTTGTCAAGAAACATATTCATTGATTGATCAAAAAGTCATGATTCATGATTTATATTATTAGAATTTACACAACAGAACATCATATTATGTCATTCAAAACATAGCATTCAAACATAGTCATGAGTACAAATTTCTTGTTCGCCCCCTAAGTACAAAACAAATACAAGACAAACATTAACTGTTTCTTCTCGCGATTTTCTCTTTTTTCCTATTCTTCTGTCCCTTAATCTAAAAGATCTCTTCTCCCCCTTTTGAAAACATCAAAAAGGTGGTGTTAGAACATATCACTTTTTCTTCTTCTTCCTTTTGGCTGGCTTAGTTCTCCTTTAGCTTTGCCCTTGCCTTTGTGACTTCTGAAATTTCTTACGAAATTAGCAAAGGAAGTCTCGAAAGGTTATGAATCAGAATCAAAGTGATTAGTTGGATCAGCTATCTGAAAAGATTGGCGATATCTTGTAGCAAGACCGATAGCAAAGGTTGGAGAAAGTTTTACTCCTTCAAATTGTGGCCTTATCACAAATGTGGGTCTAGGAATTTCACAGACATCATCTTCATCAGATAGAAGGGTCATGCATCTTGAGATTTGTGCAGCTGGCACAAAGTTTTTAAGCTCTTCACCAACGTCTGTTTCTTCTTGTTCTTCAAACAAGTGCTCAGGCATGTCAGATTTGTCTTTAGGCAAATGTGGCCTTGTGAATCTTAGTGTTAAAGGAGCTCTTGGAACATGAATTCCCTTCTTTCTCAACAACTCATACAGCAAGCTAAACCTCTTCATATGAGTGATGACAAACCAAACTAAAGAGTGAAGTGTTTTCAAGATGAGCTTGAATGTTTCTTCTATGAAGGCTACAACTCCTTCAATTCGATCAACTGCCCTTGTAACAGTGTACGAGAGATCCAAAATGGTAGAAGATATAAATGGGACATTGGTCTCTATGTTGGACATCTTTTTTGATACTTGAGCAATGAAAGTGAGCAAATTGTCCAACTTTCTACCATCGACAATGATAGAACCAGAGGTATTGGATAAGACTGTGGTTTTCAGACTTGATATGGCTTCCAATACTGGTTCAATGTTGACTTGTGGAGATGAAGCATATTTTTGACTTGAAATAACATCAAACAGAGGTTGAAAGTTGCTTGAATCAATTGTGATTGGTGTTGGAGCAGAGGCTGAAGTTGAGGCTGAGGATGTGATCATATTCTTCAAGCTTGAAATGTCTTCAGAGATTGAATGTAGAACACTTGTGTCCAAGGCAATGGCAGGAGCAGTAGACTGATGTGACAATGAGCTAATGGACTCCTTGATTTGTTTCAAATTCTGTTGCAAATCACTTAGACAACTTAGATCTGGAGCAGTTGAGCTTGTAGATGGCAAACTTGTTTTCAAGTTTTCAAACTATTTTTCCTTACTTGTCACCATGCTACTAAGCTTATCAGACACTTGCACTAGACCTTTAGTGCACTTCCTGATTTCTTCTTCATTTGCCTTTCCTTGATCAGTGATCAATTTCTTCACATCTTCTATCATCATAGGAATGTTGAAGTGGCTTCTTCACCAACAGTCTCGTGGGGTTCCTCTTCCACAGGATCATCCCCTCTGAAAGGTAAATCCAATGCCATCCTTTTAGAATCAGCTCTTTCATCTTGAGCTTGATCAGTATCCATTCTTTCTTCAATTTCCTTCTTGAAGTTTTCAGTCTCAACTCCTTGAGGGATAGCCTTGAAGTGATACCATCTTTTGTGTGCAGGAGCATAGACATATTTAATCAATTTCAATGTGGTATGTATGCATCCATATTTATCCAATTCCTTTTTCTCTTCATCAACTAGATAATCACTTGTTTTCTCTAGCAGAGGTGTGAGATGCATTGCAAATGGTAATCCTCCTCCTATCTTTGAAGTAGTATCAATCATACACATGAGGATGTAAGGAAGATTGATTTTCCTTTTCTGAAGGATGCACCATGTGAGAAACAAATCCAATTCATTCACACTTCCCCTATTGCTAGATCTTGGCTGAAATACATGGGCTACAATGTTGTGAATGATCCTAGCGATAAGCTCAAAGGATTGATTGGAAAGTTTGCTATCCACATATGTATGATCTTTTTTCCTAGATAAGAAGTTCAAGGCTGCAACACTATTGTAACCTAAAAATAGGATTCCTTGCTTTGAGAAGGTGGGGACATGTTCAACATCGAACAATGAAAATGTATTGATAAAATACTGTGGAGAAATCTCTAGGGACTTCCCTTTGACATGGGTTTTCCTATCTACCCCATATCTTGGTTTCTTTTGAAGATTTAAATAAAGTTCTCTAATTAGATTAGGAAAGCACTTATTTTGATAAGAACAAAATTGTACCCAGCCTTGGAGTTCAGAAAGAGGTTGCACATTCAAATGTGCCTTAGCAAAGAAGTGAAAATTGACAAAACATCCATCTAGAATGGATCTAATAGCTAATTTCTCTGACCTTTCTTTCTTTTTGGATTTCTTAGAGGTTTGAGCAGATGTGGATGGCTCAGATTGGGGATTATTAGTTTGAACTGCTGCTGGTTCCACTGGAGGTATTTCAGTGGCAGTGGTTGTGGGAACATCAAGTACTGGAATTTCTGGTTCTTGTGGGTTTCCAGATGTTCTGGGTCGTACTCGTTTGGATGGAGATGGAGAAGGAGATGAATCTCATTTTCAAGCAGAGTGAATGGGTAACTTCTTGGTTTTGGGTGCCATTGATCTAAACTCAATTTCTAATAGATTTCCTAGGGTTTTCTAGCTCGAGATTTGATAGAAAAATTAAATTTTACCTTCTAAATGAAGAAAAACACTCGATTAGATTGATTGAAGATAGAGATTGCAGAGCTTCTACCACTGGTTTCCGTTTCCTCTCTCTCGCAGCGGCGTCCTAGGGCAAACTGAAGTGAGAAAGTCACGAAGCTTCTTCAATTTATAGATTTTTGTTCCGTCTCGGATAAGCATCCTAAAGTTTCATGAGCATCCTGATACGCACAAACAAAGTTTTACACAACAACTTGATTAGCGCCCTGAAGAGCTATTAGCGTTCTATTGGCAACTATTATATTAATGAGGACAGTCGCACACTAGCGTCCTCATGGACGATGAAAGTCCTAATGATTCTAAGTGAACTTCTTGTTTACTACTACATTAGCGTCCTAAAACGTCTCCAACGTCCTCCTTTGTACTGAATACTAAACTTTAGCAACCATTTCCCAGTTTTCTCATTTGAATTCATTTAGACATTTTGAATTGATAACCATTAATAGTGATTTCATTTTTACAAATAAATCATCAAATTGTCGGAATTCGCACAAATCATCATAGCATTCCTTATCAACTATGCATTCAAGTATTTCAATATTTCAGAATCATTTTGATAAAGAACTGTTACGTTGATCAATTTCAATGATTACTGAAGAATATGATATTGCAAATCGACACGGTAATAATCTGTAAAATGTAATGTAAAATATACCTTAAGGATTCAAGGTACTGCAAAGTCCTCAACTTGAGCAGTTTGGCTTCTTCTGTTAAAAGTTGAATAACAGCTGAAAATTCTTCATATTCTGATTCTCCATGTTGTTCTTCTTATTTGTGCTTCAATAAGAGATCGTTCATCTTCAATCGAAATTAGTGTTCTGACAACAATTGAAGATGTTGAGGATTCTTCTCTATTGTATAGATTCATTAGAGTTGGCTCATCCTCGTTACCAAGCTCACTTGCATTTTCACTTGGTAGATTTGCCATATCATCTTCTCTCTCAGAAGATGTTTCTAATCCACTCAATATATAATCTATTTCTCTGAAACTTATTTCATATGGATTTGAAAATTCTTCTAAGAACTGTATTTTGTATTTCCATTTTTTTGGAAAGCTATGAAGAAAATATTAATAGAATGAGAGATAGTTTTTCCAAAACTTTCAAGTTCTTTCGAAATTCTCAGAAATCTTTCCATAGCTATATTGATGGACTCTCTATTTAGAAACTTTAAGTGGTTGAGTACATCTTCTAATGCTTTAATTCGACTTCTAGTCTCATCTCTTCTTTCTATGGACTTTAACAAATCACAAAACTCTTTTAACATAATTTCCCATGGATTGAGGGTTTCTGCTATAAAAACTAATTTATCATTCCATGATCTTGGAAGCTTATCACTGAAGCAAACTATGGCTATTCCTGTAGGTATATCCTGACCCAATTGTTTCATTCCATCAAGGATGGATTGATACCTATCTGAGGCTACATCTATCACGACCCACAATGCGTGATGTCATGACCGGCACAGAACCCCTGGGTATACCCTCCGACGATACACTCGGTGTCCCGTCAACCTAACATAAACACAAATCCCTAATACAATTTATCCTATAACATCATCTAATCATGATCAACAACAATTAAAGATTACATCCCCAAAAATACCAAGTATAAAATTCCAAAAATTCAAATAATATAAAACATACAAAACCCATCTATGTGTTATTAATACAAATACTAGGTGTTATCATTTACATAATATAAAAATAATAAACTGTACAACACCTACATCAACAAAATACTATAAGGAATGCTCTGTAGTTAAGCCTTCCCTTTTCCCTTCCTATCAGAACCTAAAAGGATAAGGATGAGGTGTGAGCTACAACAAGCTTAGTGAATGTCTTCTACAAGTGGCAATATATATGTATTTATGTAAAACATGTCAAGAGCATTAAAACATTTGAAATAACATGAGATAACATGGAAATGAAAACAAGATTACATAAATGCTAATATAATGCATCATGTAATAATTAAGACAATGCAATCCTAACACCTCCTAGGTAAGAATCAAATTCAAGAACACGAGTGCGCGAAACCCGTGTCCGAACGACCTCTTACTCGTATTCTAATAGGAATTCCAAGAGCACGTCACCGATTTACAATTCTTTCGAAACCCTATACCAGGCCTAATCGAAAAATGGCTGCGCCTACCCATGAAAGCCTCTGCCAAGTCCACATTAGGGATCTCTCTAGACTTACAAGACTTCCAAAAGAAAATCAAGCTAGGAGACTCTACCCAAATGTAACCCAATGGAATATGCTCAAATTTCATTTCATGAATAAATTAAAACATGCATATGCCATATCCATATATATATATATATATATATATATCAATTTGAAACAAGTTATATAATACAATGCCACGTATATGAAAACCAACAAATAAAAGAACCCTCACACTCGATTGGCTAAGTTTAGCCAATCCAATTTTCAATCCAAAATCAAGTACTAGTACAATCATCAATCACCTCACGTACATAGACTTCTAACTAGCCCACGTGGGTTACTCGTATCAATTAGAATCCCTACAATATATACATGGTTCATACAATATTAAAATCAGCCAAAGTATGCTAATAACCATGTTAAATCCCAATTTCAAAGTTAACTAATGATTCTAGAATGGCTAACCCATGAGCCTAATCCCCATTATTCAATTTGACCAATTAACATCAAATCAAACTACACATAACCCAAATTGAATGCCAAAGGTGGATCCCCTTGATCACAACAACTATAATGCAAAACATTCAATCATATTAAGGGTTAAGTTGACTATTTATCAAGTCAATGTCATCAATTGATTATATCTTGGTCAAAATCCCCAATTTGGCAATACATGACATAAGGCCAAATTGACCTAAAACATGCTAAATTATCATAGGTTCAAACATTCTAAACCCATGGTTCTACTCCATTTAGGTCCATTTAAACAATCCCCAAGTCAATTTTATCATTTGACTTGATTTGGGGCAAAAGCCTTAATTTGGGCAAAAAGCCCTAAATTGAACCCTAAGCCAATTTTACACTACACCACCATGCTCGGCAACACCAAACACTGATCTTGCAACATGGTTTCCTCAACAATGGTCCCTAGGTCAACATAGCTGAAGGGCAAGACTCGATTCTAACTCTAAGTCGATGAATCGAGCAAAGATCAAAATCTCTAGATCTACCAATTTCTTGCTAGAAATTGGGAAAAATGATGCCATTGGGTTCCAAATCACTCATGGAACCCAAATCAGTGGGCTACTAGTCTCCCCTATGAGTTTCACACGAAACCCTAACTCCAAACCCCTTCAAAAATGAGTTGAAATTGTTGGGAAATGCTTCTCAAGGGTATATCTATGTCTTAGAGGGTTGATTTCACCAAGAACAAGCTAAAAGAGATGAAAATCAGTCCATTCTAGGCTAGGGACACTCCAAATCCAAGTTTCATACCCTTTCCTAGGTCAAAACCAAGCTTGTTCATACATTCACAGAGATTCAAGGAAGAAAAATGAGAAATTTCATTACCTTAGGTGAGATTTGAGTAGAAATCACAAGAACACCAAGAACCCTAGGTTTTTCTGCTCTTTTCCTCCTCTCCACCCTTCTCCCCTTTTCTCTAAGTCCAGAAACAAGAAAATGAGCAAAAATCTCATTTTGGTTGTATTTATAGAAATATTTTTGGCCCACAACTTAAAAATACACTTAATAAATAGAAGGAACAGTTTCCTGCTGCAATTACTTTCACTTAGATAATTAATTTCTTGCAAACGACTCACCAATTTAACATCTTAATTGTTAAAAAGTTGTATGAGTCAGTTACCAACATTCGAGTAAAATTTCAGCTTAATCTAACAGTGGGATTGGGAGATCAAATAGTTTGATCAAAACTGCGCAAGAAAATCCGCAAATCCAATAAACAGCGTTTGGAACTTTATAACTCACAGTAGACAACTTCGATCAAGATCTTCACCGTGCATAATGAAGACCTATCAGAGAAGAATAAGTTGACAAAATTTCAGCTCAATCGGACCACGAATCTAAGAGATGAAACTATGAATGTAATCGGTGACAAAATTTTTTTCCTCCATGGAGCGAGCTCCATTAATCCAAAACATCATTTTCGACACGTTTCGACGTCGAACGGGTCTATGATCATTCCAAAACTTCAAGCAAAGGCACTCGAACCAATGTGCATCGAGCATCATATACGTAGACATACACGTATATGGGTACTCTACGGGTGCTCTACGGGTCAAAATGACGGCATCCTGAGGTACTAGCGTTACAACATCTAGGGACTCTTCTTCAAGGATTTCAAAGTCATCAAATAACTTTTCAAGTTTCTTGAGTTTCTCATCTAAGTTTCCTCTCTTTTCCCCATGGATTTCTTTAAGAGTTTCCCAGATTTCCTTAGTTTTTTTAAGATCGTTGACTCTCTCCAACTCCTCGTTGGGTAGACTGCAAAATATTGCATATACAGCCTAGGAATTTATAGTATAACTGTGTTTTTCAGAATTTGTCCATGACTCTATTGGTTTGTTGGGAGTGATGTAACCACTTACAATCATTTCCCATAACTTAGGCTTTGAGATGTGAGAAAGATTTTCATCACACTCATCCAATCCTCAAAACATTATTTTCTAAACAATGGTGGTCTATTCAAAACATGTCCTACTTCTATAGCTTGACCTTGGGTAGTCTTTGCCATTATGATCAAAGAAAGTGTGAAGTTCCTTTGATGATAACATCACTCTGATACCACTTGTTGGCCCAAGAATGTCCAAGAGGGAGGGTTAATTGGACACCATAGTCAGTTAAAAACTTTAAGAAAAGCTTGCAGTGAAATGGCAAATGGACAATGCAGAAATTGAACAAATTTTACACAAATGATTTAAAGTGGTTCAGCGATATGCCTATATCCACTACCTAACATGCTAAATTGGAACTTCAAACCTCACTAGTTGATCTTCTTACGGGTGAAGACCAAACCGTTATAGCTTTTCTCAATTTCACGGGCATGAGAACAACCGTTACACTCTAAATTACAAGCTTGAGATGTACCTACACTTTTGACTTCGCAGGTGCAAGACTACCTATACTCTTGGCTTCACAAGTGAAAGACTACTTATACTCTCAACTTACAAAGGTGTGAGAAAACCACTAACTTTCCTAACTTACAAGGATATCTTTCTACAACTTTCACAATTGCAGTTACAACTCGATTCAGATGAAAGATATACAATTTAGTACACTGAATCCTATGAACCTTTTACTTGATAAACACTTCTTTCAGCAGTAAAAAATGTAAGTTTGAATCAGCTGAAGAGTCGAGTAAAATTGTCTTTTTCTTTCACTAAGTTTTTCAAAGATAAGATATATAAGATAAACACTCAATGAAAAACTTCTTTGTAAAAAAAATAGATTTTACAAACTTACAGAATTTGAAATTGAAAGATCGACTAACATTCAAAACGTTTTTGCTCAGATCAAAAAAATTATTTTCTTCGAATTTGAATTTCTCTTCTTTATAGAATGTGTCAAGATAGTTGTTTCATAGAGTCAAAACGGTCTAAATCTTTCATAAAAATGGTAAGTTCAATTTTTGTGAAAGTGTTCTGGTTGAATTCAGTTTGCATGAGAATAGAAATAATCAGAAATCCTTGGATCATGCGTCTGAAATGTCAGTGGTCAGGTGACAGTTTTTTTTTCAGTTTTCTGACAATGTTCCATCAGTGTCCTGATAAAGTATCAGCATCCTGATAAAGTATCTGCGTCCTGAAATAAACTGTTCTAAAAATTCAATTTTTACTGCCTTGCTCTAGGAAGTCGCTAAGGCTTCGTTAGCGTCCTGATGAGTGTAATGCCAGAAACTTAAGTTTTTCAGATGAGGGCGTTGATAAGTTGAGTTTTAGTTAGTTTTTTTGCATATTAAATTGTTAGATTTTTAGGTTAATTTGTTTAGTTTTTACGCGTTTTTGCATGAATTGCATACTTAGTTGTTTTAGGGTCATTTAGGTGTTAACTTAGGTTTTTATAAGCTTTCTATCATGAATAAGCCATGTTTGATACATGTTGATACATTAGGAATTAATTGCCTTTCATTCATTTCTTCATATTTTGATGTTTTGGTTAATTGCATAAGTGTTTACATTTTTTTTGCTTTGTTTTGTATGTGTTTAGATGATGTGAATGTGAGTTTGGATGATGAAAACAAAGTTTAAGAAGTTTGAATGAAGATACTTGTGCAAAAAGGTCTGAAAGATAGAAGAAAAGGAAGAAAAAACTTAATTTGCAACATTCTAGGCGTCGTGGTGCTTTGCAAAAACCCAACTGCGCATGTTCGGGTATTTTGATCACAACTTTGCCAATTCAGCTTAGAAATGGACGTAGTTTGTTTCTATTGACTCCTTACTTCAAATAGAACACTATGAGGGGGTTTTGAGGGGAAAATAGAGTGGAGAAAAAGGACGGCTAGGGTTTGAAAGGGAGGAAAGAGAAAGGTTTGAAGAAGAAGGAGTTGCAGGTTCTGGAAAAGAATAAGAAGAGGATTTCACTTGTAAAAGGGGGTTTTTTTCCATTTCTCTTTTATTCTAGCTTGTTTCCATGATTTCTTCGTTAAATCTCTATCTTGTATCTTTGAATATGAATATGAACTAATTGTTTAATCTAGAGATTGGTTGATCTATGTTTCGTTTTGTGGGATAAATGTTGTTTATGTGTTTTTTATCAAAGTTCCGGATTTATTTGCAATTATCTATGCTTAATGCCTTCGAATTGTTGATCACTCTTTGATTGATCTTAGATTCAATATCTTACACTCGGAGAGGTAGTATTGAATCATATCTAAGAAATTGCAACCTAGAGTAGTAATATCGAGTTGGGAGACCTATGAACCACTTTGAAATCTATTAAAATAAATTATAGAATTTAAAACATTCTTGATCTATTTACTTACGCTTGGGAGAGGGAGTTGATAGATTAAGGGTAGATATTCAAAGCACCACTCAGAAGAGGGATTTGGATGATTAAAGATTCATGATTTATAAACCTAGAATTTAATTCATTAATACAATCTTTTGAAACCCATAAAATAAACATATTGAAATCAATCTCTAGGAATTTTATTCATTAATTTTCTCCCATTTTTATTCAATTTGCTTTAATTAGTTTTAATTTGTTTATTTTACACTCGAACAATTATTCATCCTATTTTAGATCTCCCAGATAACATCAAAATCATTGTAGTTTTGGACATTTTTAATTGTAAAATTCACTTTCCCTAAGGATGATAATCCAACTCACCTTGGGAATATATTATTACTTGACTATCGTGCACTTGAGATACAAATATTCATGATCAGGCGCTAATGCTCTACTAGTGTCCTGACGGGCAACTGTTGGTTTCAAGTTCATTGAATGAGGGCGCTTATACTCAATAAACGTCTTGACGTGAATGATAAACTTTTGAACCCAAAAAGCATCAGCGCCCTGATGGTCTATCAACGTCCTGCAGGCTTGGCTCGATATTAAGTGACTAGCCACTGCACTAGCATCCTGATCGACCATTAGCGTCCTGAAAGACACTGAAAATAACTTTTCTTGAATTTTGATTTTTGAAAAACACGATTAATCAAATCAATACTTAAGATTTTTGGATCAAATCAAACGTTTAGAAAATTGTTCAAATGGTTCAGAAAACAATTTTCTTCGAAATCCAAAAACTTTGAAAGTAAATATTGTTTTGCTGAAAAGAGGTTTTGAGTTAGGTTCTACAATCTAATATTTAACTCTTTTTAACCTTGATCTTGATAACTTGATTTGGCATGAGTTTGATTGATTGAAACTTGACTTTCTTCAAACTGATTTGCTGAAACACTTCAACAACATCACTAGATCATAAGATTGAGTGATTTGGAATCCTTAAAACATTCTTGCATGGGACACATTGGACACTCTTGAAATTCATTCAATGGTCATTCACCGTAGAAATACGCGGCATGATATGCAAAATTGTGAAACATGAGCCTATTTCATTTTAAGGGATGCAATATGATAAATGATATAAGCATTGCATCCAAATTGCAAGAATAAGCATAAATGATATAATGTTAAGCACAACACACTTAGCAACCATATTTACCATGTTTTAACATAAAAAAAAAATCATGTGAAGTGTAACACATGGCAAATGAGATCGAATGACTTAGATATAGATAGATACAATCGCTCAAGTTCTTTTCATTCACTCCAGTTAACTAGACCTATTAGTTTGATATAAATTTGGGCTCATGGTCACCTAGGTCTCTTAGTGTGAATTTGTCAAGGAAGATTCAAGATGAAGGTATAAGACAAATTCAATTATAGTCAATGGAAATGACTAAGATTTCACAAGATAGAAATTTTAAGTTAGGATAGTCATTCCATAAAGTTTTCCTTCAAGTAGAAGTGAATAACTATAAATTAAATATTGAGTTTGCTTATTCACCCTAGAAGGAAGAGACTCATGACCACATAAGTTTCTAAGATTGTTTAGAATTATAAGATAAGCACGTCAATCAATTATCAAAACTTATGATGAAACATAAAAATATATATGCAAGCTCAGAGAATAATAAGATTCTTAATACACAAGCATGCATGAAAATAACATATGAAAACAAGTCATGATAAAGCAAAAGGCATTATGAACATGTTTTCTTTTAAAGTAATAGGAATTCATTGAAACATAGAAGGAAACAAAGTATTCATGATCATATACGCATGATGATGGCACAAGAGAGGATATAAGTAAATCATACATCAATGCTTACTCATGAAGGATAGCATGTTCATTTTTCCAAATATATGACTAAAATCTATTTTGAATAAAAAATTATGATCATTTTAGTCATTCAATTCACTTCTAAAGGAATGAATACAAATATATGTAAATCAAAGCATATGGTATTCATTCATGTGAGATCAAATCCTTTTAAAGTTTATGAATTATAGAAAAGCTTATGTGAATTGATTGTCCTTGTAGGTGCACTAAGACTTTTAAATAAATAAAATTGGAGAAACATAGGTCTTAGTCTTAAATAACGATTTCCAGATACTAAAGTATTTGTTTCTAATTCAAGGTCTCTAAGAAGATCATTTTTGTTTCATTTTGTTTGATCCTTAAAATGTTCAATTAAGCTAAGAATGAAGGATCAACTTAATTTTCCTTACTAACCCATTTTCCAGGATATGATCAAGGATCATTAGTAAGCATGGGGAGTAAGGTTTCCTTGGTTGGGTTGGAGAAGTGACTTTTAAAGTCTTTTCATGATTGCTAAGAATTTAAATTCTTAGACTAAACTTGGTCGATCTCCAGGGAAGTGAGTGAGGTGGCTATTTGATTATCATTTGAAGTGAAGGTTGTTATTACTTAATAAGAATTTGTACTTTTCAAAAGATATGAATCGTTTTGATCCTAAAGTGCAAGAAATATGAATTCTAAGGAATAATTCTTAATTCTAGTCCATTTGCTAAGATCATGAGCATACAAAAATATATATGAGCCATTCAACCAATTTAATTCTAAGCGAGCTCACATCAACAAAAATATTGTATCTTGCTCAAAATTTTCTCAAGATATTAAATGGATGAATATATTCATAAAGCACATACCATTTAATAGGAGCATACATTCTTATGATATAAAAAATGCATAAAGTACGCTTTGAACAAGTGAACAAAGATATACAACATAAGCATGTTCGCAAAGATCAATGGAAGAAATAAATATAAAATTCAAATCATACTTCCTGGTAGCATACCTAGTTTGCTTTGTGACGCCCCGCTAAAATATTAAGACAAATTCTCGAACATAACTCTTATACTTTGAAGAAAGTGGAGACTTTGAACTCATTAGAACCCTAAATTAGTGGGATTGAGACCTTAGATTGACAAATAAAAAGTCGTTAAACACTAAATTTTAACCTTGAAGTTTGTGTTGGGAAGTTGAAGGTGAAGACCAGACTTAAATGGATAAAAAATGTTGAAAAAATGGCCAAAACATAAAAAATTCGGACCAAAAACCCTAATTCCTTAGAGAAAACGTAGAAGATGGGACTAAAAAAAATCTTAAATCAAGGTGTTTGGAACCTTAGGAAGCCTCATTTTGATCATATAAGAAGAACCAAAACTCAAAAACGAAGAAAACAAAAAACAAATGGCAAAGGAATCGGGGGAGATATGAGTGAGCTACGCTTTCCCGAAGTGAGAAATGTGTTTTCCCCAAAAAGAAACCCGTTTCCACTTATGGAAATACGTTTCCATTGTAGAAACAAGTTTTTGAGTTGGAGAAACGCGTTTCTGATTCAGAAATATTTGTTTCCTAAGTAGAAACGCATTTTCCCTCCACCACTCGAGAGCTAGTTGCGGGATTTACCTCCGAAAACGCGTTTCCACTTAAAGAAACGTGTTTCCATGCCCAAAAACTCTAAAAAAACCCCAAATTTCTACCGTTTTGAACTTTTCACATTTTGGCAAAAGAGAGTTTTTTATGTGAGTTGGGGATGCTCTTGGGAGGTTCAAGGGTGATTCTAAGTGACTTTTAAAGGTGTTTTGGAGCCTCCAAACATAAAATCCAAAGGATTGAAGGTATAATCACTAACTTCGTGAAGATTTCTCTTTGGATCTTGGATTTCTTGTTGAACAAGCTACTTTGCTCATCTTGATCTTTTGAATCTATATGGATTTCTTGGGTCTCTAATGGAGTTTTTGAAGTTGTTTTGATGATTTAAGCATGGTTTTGAGCAAAAGTGGATTGATTAATGGTGATTTTGGAAATTTTGGAAGTTACTTGTTCTTCAAGCAACCAAAGTGAGTTTTGAAGAAATTTTTGAAGTTTTAGTTCTCTTTTGAACTTCTCTTTGGAGATTTCACCTTGATAGGTGAAATCATGCAAATAGAACTTGAATATATGACTAATGTTTGTTGAAGTTGAGTTTTTCAAAATTGGAACCTTGGTCATATACAAGGGTTTTCTCTTCCAAAACCCTTGAGATATGTTGAATAAATGGAGGCCAAGAGTTCTTTGGTGATCTTGGGTGTGTGAAAAACACATAAACCCTAAGTGAAATATTGGAGAATCCATGGATGAACCCCAAACACCCATTGCCTCTACAAATGGTATGGGAATCATCTTTCAAGCATGTTAAATAATTGATTCTAGTTAAATGATCTTTGAATGAGAATGAGGATTCATAAATGCTTAAGGACAGGTGAAATAGATTTGTAAGTGTAATTGTGTTTAGTTGTATTACGTGGTAAAGATGAACTAATAATAGTTCTATGAATGCTAAGAAGTGAGGAAACGACCAAGTGAGGTGAAGTTCCTAAGGCGGAAGAACTAGTTAGGAATTTCACTAGAAGGTTGATAATTGACTCAAAAAAAATTTGAACAGTTGATATGTTAAATTGATTAGTCGTTTGCAATAAATTGATTATCTAAGTGCAAGTAATTGCAGTAGGAAAACTATTTTTTTATTTCAGTGTGTTTTTTTAGTATGGGCCCAACTTGCAACTTGGCTTCTATAAAACCAATTGGACGACTTTCTTGATCATTTTAGGCTTGAAAAAGGGGGAAAAGAGGTGGAGAAAAGGAGAGGAGAAGAAACCAAGGGTTTTGGGTGTTCTTGCTTAAGAATCTCCTAAGGTAAGCATGTTTTACCATTCTTCTTCTTAAAAATCTCTTTAGCTTATGCATTTGAGCCTCATTTTTTATCTAATTAATGGTATGAGCCATGGTTTGGAAGTGTTTCAGGCCTAGGGTTTGGTTGCATGTGCTCTTTTGAGCTTGTTAATGGTAGAAATGACTTCCCTTGACCTAGAACAACATCCATGAAGTGTTTTCCACATTCAAATCTCATATTTGAAGGGGTGGTGGAAGAACACTTGTTGGAGGTAGACCTTGCATGTTTAATATGTGTGTTTGGATGTTGTTGGGAACCCATTAATGGTGAAACCCTCAATTTCTAGCAACAAATTGGTGAGGTTGTTTGTATTTGACTTAAATCTAGTTTATGGACTTAGGGTTTTCCAATTGATTTGCATGCAACTATGTTGATTAAATGGGTCATTGTGGATAAATGATGGTTTAAAATACTTATTTTGCATATTGAAAAACCTAGGTGTAGTGCAAATTTGGGTAAGGCCATGATTTGGGACTTTGCCTAAATTTTGGGTTTTGGTCTAGACTAAGTCAATTAATTAAATTGACACGAGATTAGTCTAAATTGACCCAATTTATGTTTGAATGCATTGTATTATTGATGGTTGGATCATGGGAATCAACCATAGGCATTCCTTTGGGTTCTATGAGATCTAATTAGGTGTATAATAGTTTGATTGAGCTATATGGGTTAACTCATTGGTGCAACCATTTTAGAGTCTATGTTGGCTAGTGAATTGGGGCTTAATCATGGTTAATAGGCATGTAATTGGACTGATTTTAATGATAAATGAACCTATGTTGTGCGCAGGGTTTGTGATTGATCCAATTGTCCCCAGTTGTGTCAATTGAGGGTTGAAGTGCCTAGTATTGGTTGGATTTGGATTGGCTAAGTCTAGCCAATGAATAGTGAGTGTGTTTTTACATTTGGTTTCTATATGTGGCATTGTATTATATAAAATGTTTTGAATTGATATATATATGTGTTATGCATGATTTAATGATTCATGAAATGAATTTGAGCATAGTTTAGTTGGGTTAGCAATTGGGTGGATCTCCTAGTATGGAGTTTTGGGTAATTCCATTGGGCTGGATGGTGATCCCTAGTTGTGAACCTTGTGGAGGATTTTTATGGATTATGTATGTTAGGATCACCTAGGCATGATACTTATCTTGGTGGGCTGATCTTATGGTTCATAAAATCTCAGAAATCCTAATAGAATACGGGTAAGGAAGTTCAATCGGGCAATGAGTGTCGCGCACTCAGACTCTTGTATTACTTCTTACTTAGAAGGTGTCTAGGATTGCATATAACATGTTTGGAAAATGAAATGCATTGTCTTGAATATTGAAATGATGCATTATGTTTAGCTTGTCTATGATCTTCTATATCACCATGTTATTGAAATCGCTTTGATGAGCTTTTACCATGCTTTATATAAATGCATGTATATTGCCACTTGTAGAAAACATTCACTGAGCTTGTTGTAGCTCACCCTTCATTTTTAAGTTTTGATAGGAAGGAGAAAGGGAAGGCCTAGTTGCGTAGAGGTTCCTGAGTTTTTGTGATGTAGGTGTTTTATACATTTTTGCATGTTGGTATTATGTACATAATAACACCTAGTGTATTATACTTAACACATAGATGGGATGTAATTTGCATATTAGGTATGGTTTGCATATTTTGGACTTTAGAATTTTATATTTGCCCCTTTTTGGAGAATGTAATTATATTGGTGTTTAATTATGTCTATTTTTATGTTTAGATGGATGCTAGTTTAGGATTATGTGTTTATTAGGTTGTTTAGATGAGGCTGACGAGACATCGAGTGTATCGAGGGAAGATATATCCAGGGGTTCCGTGCCGGGCATGACGTCACTCGTCGTGGGTCGTGACAATGTTTTTCCAGAATTTGGCAATTGTTAGATTTTAGACATGAGCGCCTTATTCAAGCAACAACATTCTCAAGGTCAATGAACAGATTCAGGAGTCTGTCATACTGACATTTTAAGAGCGTCCTTAAGCGCATCAACGTCCTCCTGGACACTTAAGTGCGTGAAACCAGAATACATAAGCGTCCTATGATGGTTTCAACGTCCTTAAATCTAACTTATATTTCAATCAATTTCTTAATTTATACAAACAATTTTCAGTATGATCACAACAGCTACCATTCATAAAAAATCATCATGTTACATAAATGGATCAGTTATTAACGTCAGTATCAACACATCTCATTGCAACAATCATGCATTCAAGGATTTTATTAAAGATCAACATGATATGCTATGAGAAAATAATCATGTCATGACAATTGTCAGTACGATGCTTAAACAAATATACAAGTGTAATTAACAACATCAAAAACTGAAATTATTTGAAGACAGGTGAGATATACCTTTATTAATGTATAGTTTACAACTCAAGGTACCTCAAAACTTTCTCTTTGAGCAGTTCCCCTTTTCTTGTAGCAATTTGTGCCACAGTAGATTAGTTTTTTGATCTTGTCTCTCCATTTTGCATTTGGTGATCTTGTTGGTACATCTATAGAGACTCATTCTTCCTCAATTGGAACAGCAGTTCTTGGAGCACTAAAAGAAGATGTTGAAGCCTGCTCCTCTTCATCTCTCTGGTTCTTCGAGGATGATATTTCATCATCATCAAGTTCACTCTTATTTCCACTTTCTAGATTTGCTCTCATGTTCTCTCTCTCAAGAAGATGTTTCCAATCCACTTAGTACATAATTTATCTTTTGAAAACTGCTTTCAAATGGGTTTGCAAACTCTTTTAAAATTTGTTGTTTATATTTCCATTTTTCAGGAAAACTATCAAGAGAGTATTTAACGAAAGTAGTATGAGGGATAGTTATCTCAAAGTTTTCTGATTCCTTTGAGATGCTCAGAAATCTTTGCATAGCTTGATCTATGGACTTTCTATCTAGAAATCTAAAGTGTGTGAGGGATTCTTCTAGTTCTTTGACTCAATTTCTAGTTTCGTCTCTCCCTTCCTTGGATTTCAATAAGCTACAAAACTAATTTAAAGTGTAATCCCATGGGTTGAGATTTTCACCAATGGTAAGCATTTTTTTCATTCCAAGATGTTGGAAGTTTATCAGCAAAACATATTATTGTTATACTAGTGGGTATTTCTTGATCAAAGCTCTACATTCCATCGAGTATAAACTTGTATCTTTCAAGAGCTACATCAAGGGATTCACACTCGACTATTTCAAAATCATCAAATAGTTTTTCATATTCCTTGAGCTTTACGTCCCTTTAACTTAACAATTTTCCATGAATCTCTTTGAGTTTTTCCCAACTCTCCTTTGTTGTTTCGAGATGGCTTACTCTTTCTAGTTCTTCATTTGGTAAGCTACAAAAAAAAGTATAGACTGCTTGTGAATTTAGACTATAGCAGTATTTTTCATGGGATGTCCACAAATCTAAGGACTTGTTAGGAGGTGTGTAACTGTTTACAACCATTCCCCATAAATCAGTTATTTGAGCCTTAAGAATAACTTTCATAAGACTCATCCACTTATCAAAATAATATTTCCTAAACAATCGGTTTATACATAGATTGCCCAACTACCATGAAACTTTTCCCATTGAACATTTTTGCCATTGCTTCAAAGAAATGGTTAGATTTCCTTGATGATTAATTCGCTATGATACCACTTGTTGGCCCAGTTGGCCTAGTATTATAGTCCAAGAGGGGGGTGAATTGGACTTGGCAGATTTTCGTGTTACCTTTCGGTTAAAATAATTAAATAGATAAAGTGTGCAATAAGGAACAATCAAAATAAACAAGTGCAGGAAAAATAAATGGACACAATGATTTATAGTGGTTCAGTTCTCCTTGAACCTACGTCCACTACCCAATCACTACGATCAGGATTTTTCAATACATTATTGGCTAGTCAACTTACGGGCGTGACTAGAATCCATACACATTAACCAACATAAGGGCTTGGTTATAAGCTACGCACACTAACCAACACAAGGGCTTGGTTAGAAAGCCACACACACTAACCGACATAAGGGCTTCTTTAGAAATCCTACGCAAGGGCCTGGCTAAAAGACCTCACAGTAACCAACTTAAGGGTGTGGTTATGAGCGGTACAAGATATGATATAATCCCTAATTGACTAGCACGTCAACAGTATGTCAAGATTACAAATGATAGAGAGAAGTGTTCTAAAATACTCTCAACAATATTAAGTGCACTATCTTGAATGAGTAATCACCACTATTCCAACCACAATTTTTTAAATGATGCGAAGTGTTGAAATAAACAAAATCAAATACATGCAATCGATTCAAATATAAATGACATGAAATCAAGAATCAAATATGCGCATGTATTCAAATATTGATTCTTACAATGATATGTATAAAGCTCAAGAATCGATATGCAATAATGATCAAGACTTAATGATTCTAAATATATAAATGGTTAAGATAAAGAATCAAAATGTTTAAGTAATGATCTATGAACTCGATTCAATATAGTATAAGTTTAGCACATGAATCGATACCACAATATATGTATGAAACCACTAAACAAGATAATGGAATCTGAAGATCAAATATGGTTTCACAAGGAATACTTAAATCAAAATAGTTTTTCAAGATATAAACTCAAGCAAAAAATTGATTTGCTTAAACAAAATCTCAAGAATCTAAATAGAGAAATTTTACCCAACTTAGGTAAGGATGAAGGTCAGAGATTCTTCAAGTGTGATGATGGTTGAGAGATATCTTCTTCAATGATGATCAAGAATCAACAATATGTGAATGAATCACTCAAAAACGTCTTGATCGAATGCTCAAGAGAAACACACAAGTTTCTCAAAGAGTTTGAAAGATTTGAAGAACTATATGGAAGTATGAATCAAATAGACAAATGTACTCAAGAACTTGTTTTGGACTTGTAAAAAGCAAAGTATAAACAACGGCACAAGTTCGTGTATTTTGCAAAAGTTGCTCTTCAAATGAGCAAGTGTGGTATTTATAGAAAAATACCAGATCGAGGCACAAGAATGCATTCCTCGTTGAAAAAGCGCGCTTCTGCTTTGAAATCTGAAACTTTTTAGATTTTCTTCCAATCAAGGAGCGCATTCGTTATATGAGGAGCGTGTTCCTTAATGTGTCCATTGGGCATAGGAGCGAGGTCCTTCATCAAGAACCACTGACTCTATAAAATTTCCTATTTTGCCCTTAATTATAGGAGTGCGTTCCTTTTTTCCTAATAAAAAAAATCTGAGTCTCGGGAAAAACCACAGGAGCGCATTCCTTCCTTACGGAGCACATTCCTTAAACTCTGATCAGAAAAATCCGAGTCTCACAGGATCGCGTTCCTTGAAAGAGGAGCGCGTACTTTCACGTTGAGGTGATAGAAACTAGATTTTTTGATCAAAAAGATCTTAAGACGTTGTCAAACATATAAACTAACTTTCAAAACATTTTTGACAAGATTGAAACACAATTGACAAAGATTAACAAGTGTAAAACAATCGATTAAAGTAGATGATCAATACATTCGATACGATACAGGTAAACACAATAAAACCATGCAAAGTTGGTACTAGTGCATGATAATCAATGACATAATTATTCATGATAAACAATTTTAACTATATGATTTCACAATAATCATGATAATGTGTGTGCATGCATGATCAATATACTAATAGTGTATATGCATGAATATGATAACCTCTATGCATGACTTTCAAAAAGATGCAAGACATATTGTGGTTGGAACATGTAATGGTTACTCTACAACACTAAGATTCTAAACAAGAATTACAAACATGAAGCTCTTGAGTCTTCGTGCAATGTTGTTCTATCCACATGCTTTGACAGTATAGTTGAATCCATCTGATATAGCTAGTTAGCACTGAAAAACCTATGTCAAAGAGATTAGTGATCACAAGTATGTTGTTTGTAATCATCAAAACAAAACAAGGTGGGAGTCGTTATATCAACAGGCCCAGAAATGTGTCCAAGAGGGGGGTGAATTAAACGAATGCAAATTTAGCAGGTTTGATAAGATGCAATGAAAAGAAGTAAAAATATAATTGATAAATTGAATGAACACAGAAGATTTATAGTGGTTCAGCTATATGCCTACCTCCATTACCTAACCTC
This sequence comes from Paratinospora sagittata, assembly GCA_035771175.1. Lineage (NCBI taxonomy): Eukaryota > Viridiplantae > Streptophyta > Magnoliopsida > Ranunculales > Menispermaceae > Paratinospora > Paratinospora sagittata. Next base: position 12,099,278 of record CM069589.1, read on the forward strand.
CCCAGTTAGGATTTTCAAACTTCACTAAGGATCACTCTTCACAGGTGCAGATGAAACCTACTACACTTTCTCAAGTTTATAGGTGTGGGACAACCTTCACAATACTCAACTTAACAGGTGTGAGTCTACCTATCACCTATCCTTTCTCTAAGGATAACAATACAACTTATATAATTGCAGCAAAGTACAAGATACAGAATAATCTTCAAAGGTTTACAATAGAAAACCTATGAACTTTTACTCAATCACGATTTCAGCAAAAGATAGATGTTAAGAAAAACTGAAAAATGAGTAAAGACAAAACCTTTTTGTTTCTTTGTTTTCAAAAAGATATAAAATATGCTCAGGTAATCCAAAGTTGAAAATTTTTTCGTTAAAAGTCTCAGAATATTTACAGCTCAAACATGTTGAAAATATTTGAGTAACTTTTCAAAAGTGCAAAATAGATTTTTCAAAAAGTCTCTTAACTTCATTTTCAAGTTTGATATTTATAAGCAAGTGTATGCCAAATTCAAATTTTGAATTTTTCAAACTACTGTGAGAGTAATTTGAATTTTGAATCAAACGACTCGATTCTTTCATGAAAATGGCATGAACATGAATGTTGAAGTTTTTTGATTGAAAAAAGTTTACATAAAATAAGAAATAACCAGAATTAAAACTTTTTCATAAATTCAAAAAAAGACTGTGAGTTTCTGACACAGTAAATGATAGCATTGTTAGACACCTAAGAGGGGGGTGAATTAGGTGTAATGGTCGGTTCTGTAATTTTCTAAGTTCTTTAGTGGAATCTTTAAAATGATAAAAGTAAATTCTCTAAAAATCAATGTCCATGAATGTAAAGTGCAAAAATAAAGAGGACACAATGATTTTTACGTGATTCAAAAATTCTTTTTCCTACCTCAAAGCCTAGAGAAACCTTCTCTAGGATTTCACTATACCGAGTTCAGTTCAAGGGTGTGAACCAAACCGTTACAATGTCTTTTTCAAGGTTAAAGACAAACCTATCATTTTTATGGGCTAAGGACAAACCACTTGTTCCTTTTTCGGGGCAAAGAAAAGTTGAAATCCTTTTCACGGGCTAAGGATGAACCACTTGACCCTTTTCAAGATAAAGGGTGAAACTAGGCCTTTATTCCAACCTTGGAATCACAAGTGATATCACAATGACTTGACTTGGTTTGTTTCAACTAGAAACAAACCAAATACTTAAGAAATTATAAAAATAATGTTTATTCTATGTAGATAGAACAATTACAATGAAGCTCAAATCAAATATTCAACCAATACAAAATATGGAAATTTTAGCTCATAAGAAGAGAAATCTTACAATCATAGATTTTACCTTCCTTGCATCTAGATTGCTCAAGGGAATGATTTGATGATGTTTTGAATGATGCACGAATTAGAAGCTTTGAAAATCCCTTTTGAAATCACTTCATTTTGGCTCAAAGGTTTTTGAAAATGTGAGAAAGGGTTTGATTTCAAAAATCAATCAATGAACTCACATATGTGTTTCTTTTGTGTTCTCTTGTGTTTGAAATGGCTAGAGAAGGTGTATTTATAGATTAGGAAAGAGTACTAGCCATTGAAGACAAGTTACTAGCTGTTAAGGGGACAAAAACTGATTTTTTGGCCATTGGGAACGCACCCAGAAAACCCAGAATTGCTATAGCGCACTATAGCTCTTCAATAGCTCGATATTGCAAAAAAACAGGGTCAATAGCGCACTATTACTGTTGATAGCGCGCTATCGCACTGTTCAGTGTGCTGCGCTTTTCTGAATTTGTTTTGCACGATTACTCCTATCCTAAACCAAATATAATCGTATAATAGCTTAAAATTCCTGAAAAGATCATTTCGAATCCATTAGAACCGTTTACAAACTCATAGGAGAAAGCTATCAAATAGTTTAAAAGTATTTAAGTTTATTTGGGCATACTTTGAGTGTAAAAACTTGGGTTTCCATAATATTTCAAAATTCTAAATTTATGGGCTTATTGGGTCATCAAAATATGATTGAAAGACATTTAGTTTGGTGATTGAAACACTTTGAAATAATTTCAATCAAAGAGAACAAGTCCAAGTTCAAAACAAATTGAACTTGAAAACTTAAACCAATAAGTTTTGAAAAACATTGTAGAAATATGATTTTGATTAAAACAATTTCAAATATGACTCGAACAAGTTTGAAATAGTTTGAAAACATAAATCAAACATGTTTGAACATTTGAAAATCATTTATGAGAAAATCTAATGTATGCATGATATTTAAAGGAAAATGATTGAGCAAACTAGAGCAAGTAGGCTACATCCTAATTCTAGACATAACCGGGACTCTCAACCTCATAATTCTTCTTTCTTTCAAGTTGTCCAAGCTTTGAATGTGGTTGATCCTTTGCTTTGATCCTTTGCTTGAGGAACTTGAAGTATTTTGATCTTGTGTTCACTTTTTTCTACTTAGGTGCTGAAACATATACTAGATAGAAACATTAGCACCATTTGTTATATTGTTTCTTAGCATCAAATCACTTAGGAGAATGCTAAGTGGAAAACCACTTGGGCCAATAATCTCCCCCTTTTTATGATAATAAAACAATATAAACTTGATAAACATCAACATCAAAAAGATATAGGATAGCATGATTATGATAAATGTGAAATATTACAAGCATACTATTGATGCGGTAAATTTAGATTCGCAAGTGTACGAATATCAAGTTATAATACCCATGGTGAGTGGGTTATCGTATCCAAAGGGAAGCTGATTTTACTAATCTTAATGCCCAATTCTACAATGCTTTTGATTTTATCTAGGTGATCAAAGTGGAGTGAATTCATGGATAAAATGAAAATTAAACAAACAAGAGGAAATAAAAATTGGAGACAAATCAATAGATAAAAAGTTCTAGGGTTTGATATCACTATGTTTTTCTTAAGATCTATAAATATTGTGTTATTGAATTAAATCCTAGATTTATAAACCATGAATCATTAATCATTCAAGTCCCTCTCTCGAGTGTCAACTTGAATATCTATCTTAAACTATCAACCCCCTCTATCGAGTGATAGGTTAATCGAACAAGAACGCACTAAGATCTTTGATTCATTCAAAAAGGTTTCAAAAGGTTTTGTAGGTTTCCCACCATGATACAAATTCTCTAGGTTGTAATTATCTTGCTTCGATTGAATATCCCATTTTCCAAGTGTTAAATATCAAAACTAAGTTCATTCAAAGAGTGATCAGCAATCTAAAAACATTAAGTACTGACAAATGCAAATAAACATGGAAATTCCTCAACAACACATAAAAGATAATCAAATCTTAAGATTCAAAATAGTTTAATCAAAACCCTAGAGTATTCAATTAACCCAACATTGAATCCATGAATACATGATAGAAAAGATGAAGAACAAGGGAAGGAAACATTGCAAGAAGTTAAGAAATAGAAATTAAAAGATGCAACCCCCTTTAATTTAAGATCTTCTTCTTCTTCCTCCTCTTGCAAAACCTGCAACTCCTTCTCCAACTTTCTCCTCTTCTTTCTTGCTTCCCTTTCTCTCCTCTCTCAATTACAAACATGTGAGAGATATCTCTCTAAACAAACCCTAAATGAGCTTATATACAAGAGTGTGCAAAAGTACCAAAAAAACCCAAGAAAAACCCTTAAAAATGCCCAAAATCGCGAAAACTCAAGACCTGGAATCATCGTAGCACTCTAGCGTTATAGGGGGTAGCACTGCAGAGCTACACCACTGATTTTTACACATTCTGGGCGCTACAGCGCCCAGGGGGTTGCAAGTGCAAAAATTGCACTCATATGCCTTAGCCGATTTTTCCATTCTTTCTCCACTTTTTTAGCACTTCTAGCTCATGATCTTGGCCACTTTTCTTCATCGTTTGAGCCTCGTTTCACAACACTTTGAAGCTCTTATTCACCTACAAAACATCACACAAAAGCAAGTAAATCCATCATACTAATCAAATGCTAAAACTCGAAGTGCAACTATGCACTAAAAATGCAACATGAAACGTGATAACATGAAAATGAAACTAATAATTTTTGGAAAAATTCCAAAAAATCATATTTATTTTCCTAAACTAACCTAATGCATTTTATTCATGAAAACCACTAAAACTAACCTATAAAACTCATAAAAAAATCTAAATGAACCTAAGACACAAAATATGTAAAATATGCCAAAAACACCTAGAAATTGGGAAAATGCTTCTAGAAATCTATCCAAAATCATGCAAATGAACTAATCTAAAACTCAACTTATCAAACTATCAACTCATACTGTTTTTCAAGGTTCAACTATCTCTCCCCCTTTTTTATATGAACAAAAAGGATAAAATAAATCATCAAGATTATCATGGAGAAAGTCCTATGACCTAACCATCAAAACACTATAGCTCCCCCTTTCAAAAAGAAATTGAGACTCCCTCTAAATCTATGCACACAACACTCAAGAAGATTCATGATATACAATCAAGATTAAACACACATGAATGCATAGTAGATACCATACCATAAGACACACACATGTGATTCCACATAGAAAATTCAAGCACGTGGAGAAATACAAGGAGATATAAATTTGAAAATTTTTAACTCAAAAGGTTCATGGCCAGCTAGATAATATATTGAATATGTTCATAGCATAGCCAAAAAGACATGTAGATGCATAAGAGAAGTAAAAAATCATATGAAGCATCTAAACATGTGAAAATGTGAAGGATATGCCAGAAGATGAATTCATAAAGAATTTTAGGCACAAGCAATCATTCTCATGGTATTAGGCACAAGCATAAATTTGATACATATAAATAGCATGGCCTAAAATGATATATGTTTTGTCATGTATATCAATCATAACAAGCATACATCAAGATCCATAGCATAGGCAAAATGATCTATGATTAAGCATGGCCTAGCTAGGATGATTTCAATAAGATGCAAAATATAGTTTAAAAACTCAAGGCATCCGTTGTAAATCAATTTTCAAAAAAATTGATGCATGTAAGATTTAAAATTCAAGAAATGCATCAAAATTGTGTATGAATGGAACATGAATGCCAAAATGGATAAGTATGAGTATGGGCATCCTATTTCCATTGACATAGGCATGTGAAAGAATGTAAATAAGCACATGACCTGAGATGTGGATTCCAAGTAATGCATTGAAGGATGTAAATAATATGGAATGCATACTTGAATCATGAAGTAGATGTGAACCATGCATAGGAGACAAATAAAATCAATTCCAAACATGATTACACTTTAAGGGAAATAGCATAGGCAAATCAGATTTTGTAGAGTAATGCATTGCCTAGCTATTTGGCTTATAACTAGATGCTAAAGATATTTTGAATTTTAATTTGAAGCATCTAGCATAAAAGTCCTAAAGAGAGATGCCATGAGTAAGGGTATACATAAAGGATGTAAACATTTAAGCACTCTTTTTGCGTGATATTAGGCATAGATAAGAATTTAAATGTAAAGCCTAAATCATGGATTCAACTTGATGCATGTGAAAGATATGAATTATGTGGCATGCATACTTGTATACGAATATGTATGAGTCATGCATATATGAAAATGATTAGGTGCAAGCATTACCATACTTCAAGTGAGGTAGCATGGGAAAAATAAGGGATATAATGAAGCACAATGCCTAGCTATTCATTTTCTAAATAGATGTTAAAAATAAGTTTCAAATTTGAAGAGCTTCCATGGAATGAAATATCCAATATGGTTTTAAGAATAAAAGTAGATGTTAAACTTCAAAACCAATTGAAAATTCATATGAGCAATGATTAGTATTTAGGTGAGATACATATTAAATTTGACCAATCAATCTCTACCTACATATTTTCCTTTTTATGACAAGCAAAAAGTAAGGAAACTATTTCATTGTTATTTAGGAATATGCCTTATGATATGATTTTGAACTATAAGCATGACATGATTCTAAACATGGATCCTAAGAAAAATGAAGATATTGAAGCACAAGATTCTAACATAGTCATTGTTTTGATCAAGAAAGGTAGATATGATATGTAGGTGATCAAAACACACAATTCATGAATATAATGAACATAAGTTTTAATAGGATTCAACGTATGTCAAGCATATGGGCATTATATTCACACTTACATAGGCATTGTAACATCAAGGTGTGAGCTCAAGCCTATATAGATAGCAATATGATATTCTATATATATATTCATGAGTGTGGGGCATTCATATTGCAATTATCAAACAAGTACAAGCATGACAATTATATAGCATCAAGCGCAACATGTTTATCAATCATATTTACCATGTTTTCTAAGAATCATATGAAGTGCATTACATGGCAAATGATTTGAATAACTTAGATATAGATAATGAACTATATAGTCACTCAAATCCATTTCATTCATTCTAGTTGACTAGACCTATTAGTTTGACATAAATTTGGAGTCTTGGTCAACTAGGTCTCCTAGTTTAATTTGTCATGGAAGATTCAAGATAGTTTCATGAGACAAATTCAACTTTAGTCTATGGAAATGACTAAAATTTCATATGATAAAAATTTTAAGCCAAGATGGTCATGCCATATAATTTTCCTTCAAGTAGGAGTAAATAGTTATAGATCAAAATATTGAGTTCGCTTATTCACCCTAGAAGGAAGAGATTCATGATCACAAAAGTTTCTATGATTGTTTAGTATCATAAGATAGACACATTGATCATATATCAAAGCTTATGATGAAACATGACACTCTATATGCAAGCTCAAAGATGTTCTTAGAATAAAATTTTGGTACTAGAGCACGCAGACAAGTATAATCATGACAATGAAATAGAAATGACAAGAGCAAGTCATGATTTGGCAAACTTTAGCTTGAAGATGTTTCCTTCTAATTAAATATGTATTTATTCAAGCATTGAAGGCAATCTATTATATATGAAAATGTAAATATTATTTTAGTCATTTATATTCAATTTACTTCAAAAGGAATGAATACAAGTAAATGAGATTTCTAGCATATGGTATTCATTCGAGTAGAGCATATGACATCTAAGCCTTAAGAATTTATGAATTATATGAAGGCTTACGTAAGTGCGTTATTCTTCAGAAAGTAAACCTTTTATACAAATGAGATTTAAAAGCATAAGTCTCATTCTAAAGGGTAACTATTGATTTCTTAAGGACAGAAAGGTTTGTTTAAAGTTCAAAGTCTCTATGAAAATCATCCATATTTTTCATTGATTGATACCATAAATTTCTAATTAAGCTCAAATGAAGGATCAACTTAATATGTCCTTACTAACCATTTTTTGTGATATGATCAAAGATCATTAGTAAGAATAGCGAGGTAAGGTTTCCTTGGTTGAGTTGTAGAAGTGACTTTTAAAGTCTTCTCATGAATGCTACGAATTTAAATTCTTAGACTAAGCTTGATCAAATTCTAAGAAGGTGAACGGTATAGTGAATGACAAGGATTAAATAATATTTGAAACTATGCCACTTTAACTATTATATCTTGTATTTTCAAATGATATATATTATTTAATCCTAGAATACAAGATAGATGGACTTGGGATGATATTAACTAATTCTAGTCCAATATCAAGAATATGAGCATACGAACATATATGAGCATTTAAAATTTGATGTTAAGCAAGCTCATGTCATAATCAAATATTTTCACTATGTTTAGAAAATATCGTAAATTACTAAATGGATAAGTGATGCAATAAATTTAGATTTGCAAGTGTACGAGTATCAAGTTATAATACATCCGAGGTGAGTCGGGTTATCGTATCCACAGGGAAGGTGATTTTACTAATCCTAATGCCCAATTCTACAGTGCTTTTAATTTTATCTAGGTGATCAAAGTGGAGTGAAGTCATGAATAAAATGCAAATTAAACAAAAGCTAATAGAAACAAACAAGATGGAATAAAAATTGGAGAAAAATCAATGCATAAAAAGTTCTAGGGTTTGATATCACTATGTTGTTTCTTAAGATCTATAAATATTGTGTTATTGAATTAAATCCTAGATTTATAAACCATGAATCCTCAATCATTCAAGTCTCTCTCCCGAGTGTCAACTTGAATATCTATCCTTAAACTATCAACCCCCTCTCCCGAGTGATAGGTCAATCGAACAAGAACGCACTAAGATCTTTGATTCATTTGAAACAGTTTCAAAGGGTTTTGTAGGTCTCCCAACATGATACAAATTCTCTTGGTTATAATTATCTTGCTCCGATTCAATATCCCCATTTCCAAGTGTTAGATATCAAATCTAAGTTCATTAAAAAATTGGACAAAGATTTAAAAGCATTAAGCATTGACAATTGCAAATAAACATGGTAATTCCTCAACAACACATAAAAGATAATCAAATCTTAAGTTTCAAAATAGTTCAATCAAAACCCTAGAGTATTCAATTAACCCAACATTGAATCTATGGATACAAGATAGAAAAGATGAAGAACAAGGAAAGGAAACATTTCAAGAACTTAAGAAATAGAAATTAAAAGATGAAAACCCCCTTGAAGATCTTCTTCTTGTAAAACCTACAACTATTCCAAACTTTCTCCTCTTCTTTTTTGCTTCCCTTTCTCTCCTCCCTTTTGCAAACCCTAGCCATCCTTTCTCTCCCCTATTTTTTTTTACTCAGAATTCTCTTATATGATAGCCCTTTAATTCTAGAAGAAGTAAAATAAAACCACGTCCAATTTCGATTCGTATAACCCAAGATATTGCAAAAAATACAAACGTTGCGCAAAAGTAGATTTCGTAACAAGGCGCGGCGCTCAGAGTGTGAAATGCACTATTTTGTGCATTTTTTTTCTCCATGGGACTTGTTGTGCAATGCCTTGGGACTCTTTCTCCATATTTTGTGTCTCATTTCATCCCTTTAAAGCTCTTTATTCTCCTACAAAACAAAACACAAAAATACAAGTAAGTGATCTAAACTAATCAAGTATTAAAAGTCTAAATGCAAATATTTATTGACATGCAAAATGTGAGGTTGTCAATATGAAAATGCAACTAATGATTAAGGAAAAATTCCTAAAAATTATAGTTATTTACCTAAACTAATCTAGTGCATGCAATTCATGAAAACACCTAAAACTAACAGGTAAAACACGGCAAAACACCTAAATGAACTAATTGTGCAAAAACACCTAAAAACTAACTAAATGCACCTAAAAATATCACAAATTGATATGCAAAACACTGACCAAAACTCAACTTATCAAATTCCCCCAAACTTAGACTTTGATCGTCCCGAGCAAAGAGAAAAATGAAAGTTGGACAAATAGGACTCCACACATATTCTAAGGTGAACAAGGATTTGATTAACTAGAATGAATTCTAATGATCTCAAAGACAACACAAATTTCATTCGACATAAAACAAGGAAAACTTTGACAATTTAAACATGTTGTCTAGAATTTCAACCTACAAGGCATGCCTTCTTCTCTATCCTCATTGACAAATAAGCATACAAATCAAACACATGATCACTTATAAATCATATAGATTATGCATGCAAGGTAGAAAGAGACGATCTCAATAAAACAAAACATAACTTCATATGCTTTTTTTGCACTCTTCTTTCTACTAATGTAGGTCTCACACCAATCAAGATCAATAGGACTTCATTAAGCTTGTAATGTAAGGCTAAGGTTAAGGATATGATAAAATGGGCAAAATGAAGCTCAAACACCCAAAACATCTTTGATACATAATACTTTTAAACATTCCATGCCTTACAAAGTAAACCAAACCCAACACATTATCCAAAACAATATTTTTTCAACATTTTCATTCACATTGCCTCCAAAATACCCCCAATTCATTTCACTAATTGATGAAGAAACATATTTTTCTTTCCTCATTCTTTCCATTCCTCATCTTTCTTTTTCTTCTTTTTCACACATTTTGAACCCTTTTCCTCATTTTAATACCTTTTTCCCGTTTTCATACCATAGCACATTTACAAATAATTTCCCATGAAAACTAACCCAACCCATTACAATTTATATCTTTCAAAGATTTAAGGGTGTAAGGGTGAAAATAGGGGAAACTTCATCAAAGGCCTTGGCTAATTATTTTAGGTGACAATCAACAGAATATAAGGCTCAAGTGGAGTGACTAGAGGCAATTCAACAAGTAGGTGGGCTTAATGGCTCAGTCGATCCAAAAATGGCCTAAATCATGTCTCTCATAGTGTGATTCCTAGGATTTCGCCTCAAGAAAAGATCAAACAAGTTCTAGAGTCAAGTTTTGAAAAAAATTGAGATTGAAAGATGCTTACTTACAAAATCTCGAATTATCGTGCAAGTGGCACTCATGATCATGATTGCATACTCAAAAGCCAACAAAGATATCCAATAAGCACAGCAAGCGAGTCAAGCACACAGACTTAAGAGTACTCTCTAATTTTCCAAGGTTTATGCTCAGAAACAAGTACTAATCCAATCCTAGACTATCCATTCAAAGTTGAATCAAAGTAAAGTTCATAGAAGAATATAGAATTGTTCATTGATCCAACACATGCAAAAACAAAAGTCTTAATAAAAATTTTCACTAAAGACACCAAAAAGCTCAAACACCCCCCCCCCCAAACTTAAAGTATGCATTGTCCTTAATGCAAAAACATCCACATATAAAAGCAAGATAAAAGGAAAAGTAACGAGACTCCCCTAGCCCATATGTGTAGCGCACCACAATGGCTCTTGTTGTTGGCATCTATGAGGACCCTGAAACTTGAGTTGAAACCTGAGAAGGGAAAAAAATGAATATCATTAGTGAATAACAAAAATTCAAAATCTATACTATAACAATTAAAAATAAAACAAAACATAAAAACTAAAAACTGGTTGGGTTGCCTCCCAACAAGCGCTTCTTTATAGTCTTTAGCTAGACTTTCTCTTCTTATTTGAATCACGTATGTTTCTTTATGATTTCGAGCATCCTCTTGTCATCTTCGTTATGTCGCATTAATGACTTCACAGGACACATAAACTCCTCCCACAAAAAGATACGTGAGTGATACGCCGATAAGGATGTAAAGTCTGATGAAGCATCGCTCCTATGTAACGGAGGAGTGTCGTCAAAATTCTTCATTTGTGTTTTCCCAAGATTAACGCGTTGACCTCCAAGCACCTCGAAATGGCTGTGAACATTGTCATTAACCTCTACAACTTCGATTTGTAGCCCTTGAGCAAACGGATCCTCAAAGTGAAAATTAACTTCCTTGACAACCAAGCACTGGTCCACCATTTTAGGTACCTCTTCAACATATGGCATCATAGGTTCACTTGATTGTGCATCCATAGACACCTCTTGATCATCACACTCAAGCACATCCACCTCTTGACTGTTCATTTCTTTTTTCTTCAAGGCTTCATAGCGTTGCATTTCTTCTAGAATACTCAATTGTCGTGGTGGTGGTGTCATGTATGTTTGAGTATTCATTTCTTCTTTTTTCAAAGCCTCATATCTTTGCATTTCTTCAAGGATAGTCAATTGTCTTGGTGGAGGTGGTGGTGTCATCTCCTGGCATAGAAAATTATCCCTCTTAACATCATCTACATCATTGTTTGAAGCAAATGGCCCTTTTTTAACTATCCCATTCATGATTGAATGCAACATCTCCTCCATACGCTTCGATGTTGATAAAACTCATCAACAATCTAGTCTAAGGAGGGATTCTTTTCAACTTGAACGTGGGAGTAGTTCTCATCTTCACAAATTTGACCATACATGCTCGGTTGAGGTTGCACGCCATTCCATGAATAGGTGTAGAAGTAGTCCTCTTGGTTATAGTTACCCGGATGGTATTGGTAAGGTGAAGGATCAACCATCTAATCATACGCCCAATGGTAACCATATTGAACTTGCTCCATACTTGGACCCATTCTAGCATATCCCATGTTTGCAACTCTCAATCTTTTCATCGCTTGTTGATGTTTTGCTTCAATAAGATTTGATACATTTTGGTCAAGACGGGACGATTGACATTGAATGTCCGTACATTCTTGCTGATAATGTTGTCATAGGATCACTTTGCCCCAAATCATCTTGGAAAGTGGAGTGGCCATAATTGTATGCCATTTCTACAAAAAGAAAATTCAAATAACACTAAAATCAAATAAAAGAAAAATCAGAAAAAGAGAAAAACAATTTTTTTTAACATATAACAAACAAACAAAAATACCTAAATTAAGACCAAAATCACTTCGAATTGGTATTAATAAAAGAAAAATTGACTCATTCCCCGACAACGGCGCCAAAAGCTTGATGCAATTGGGTTATCGTATCCATAGGGAAGGTGATTTTACTAATCCTAATGCCTAATTCTACAATGCCTTTAATTTTGTCTAGGTGATCAAAGTGGAGTGAATTCATGGATAAAATGCAAATTAAACAAAAAGCTAATAGAAACAAACAAGATGAAATAAAAATTGGAGAGAAATCAAAGAATAAAAAGTTCTAGGGTTTGACATCACTACTTTGTTTCTTAAGATCTATAAATATTGTGTTATTGAATTAAATCCTAGATTTATAAACCATGAATCCTTAATCATTCAAGTCCCTCTCCCGAGTGTCAACTTGAATATCTATCCTTAAACTATCAACCCCCTCTCCCGAGTGATAGGTCAATAGAACAAGAATGCACTAAGATCTTTGATTCATTCAAAACAGTTTCAAAGGGTTTTGTAGGTCTCCCAACACGATACAAATTCCCTTGGTTGTAATTATCTTGCTTCAATTCAATATCCCCTTTTTCAAGAGTCAGATATCAAATCTAAGTTCATTCAAAAATTGGCCAGAGATTTGAAAGCATTAAGCATCGACAATTCCAAATAAACATGAAAATTGCTCAACAACACATAAAAGATAATCAAATCTTAAGATTCAAAATAGCTCAATCAAAACCCTAGAGTATTCAATTAACCCAACATTGAATCCATGGATACAAGATAGAAAAGATGAAGACAAGGAAAGGAAACATTGTAAGAACTTAAGAAATAGAAATTAGGAGATGAAAACCCCCTTGAAAATCTTTTTCTTGCGAAACCTGCAACTCGTCCAAACTTTCTCTTCTTCTTTCTTGCTTCCCTTTCTCCCCTCCCTTTTGCCACCCTGGCCGTCCTTTATCTCCCCTTTTTTGTGACTCAAAATCCTCTTATATGATATCCCTTTAAGCCTAGAAGAAGTAGAAACAAACCGCATCCAATTCTGAGTCGTATTACCTAAGATATCGCAAAAATACAAACGTTGCGGAAAAGCAGATTTCGTAATGGCGCCGCGGCGCTCAGAGCGTGAAATGCACTATTTTGTGCATTTTCTTCATGTTTTTGCACTTTTTCTCCATGGGACTTGTTGTGCAATGCCTTGAGACTCTTTCTTCATATTTTATGCTTCATTTCATCCCTGTAATGCTCTTTATTCTCCTACAAAATAAAACACAAAAATACAAGTAAGTGATCTAAACTAATCAAGTATTAAAAGTCCAAATGCAAATATGTATTGACATGCAAAATGATTTTCAACATGAAAATGCAACTAATGATTTAAGGAAAAATTCCTAAAAATTATGATTATTTACCTAAATTAATCTAATGCATACAATTCATGAAAACACCTAAAACTAACATGTAAAACACAACAAAACACCTAAATCAACCTAAAACAACTAAATGAACTAATAATGCAAAAACACATAAAACCAACTAAATGCACCTAAAAATCTTACAAATTGACATGAAAAACACTAACCAAAACTCAACTTATCAATAAGATTTCATATTTAAGATCCTGAAGCACATTTCATTTAGTATGAGCATTCTCATGAACTAGTGAACTAAATATATATCAAATATATATGAGCATTCTCATGAACTAGTGAACCAGTATGAGCATTCTCATTTAGTATGCTTTAATAACAATGAACTAAATATATGTGAAATATAAACATGTTCACAAGGATGAGTAGAAGTTATAGATATGAAGTTCAGATCATACTTCCAGGTTGCAAACCTAGTATGCTTTGACTTTTCAAACATTGAACAATATGATTTATTATTTAAGCATTTACAAGGTGATCAACAACTTTAGATAAGTGTAGGCATTAAAATAAATTTAACCAAGCCTACCATACTTCCAAATGTCATGAATTATTTGGATAAGCATGAGTGATATACAATTCCATAGGAGTTGCCTAAAGTGGTCAAGGTCTATAAATCATAGACGAAAGACTTAGCATATGGTTCAATACTATGAATTTAACTAATCCAGTGAACCATATCTTCAGGAATCCATACTCCTTTGGATTTTGTAATTCTAACATCTATGAGTAGTTCCTCTGGTACCCATGCCATTTTGTGATATTTATCCTTGAAAAGATTTGTAAGGTTCCTATGGCATGTCTTGGGCTTAAAATATCTATTATTTGGTTTGCCCAATTGTTTCTCTAGTTTTGAGGTCTTTTCCTTTTTAAATTGAAGTTTAAATTCTAAATCTTCCTTTTCATTAGTAACCTTGGTTACTAATTGGGTCAATTCCTCTAACCTTTCTTGAAGAATAACATTTTCATTTTTCATATCTTTTTCTTCAAGAATCTCTTCATTTTCTTCAAGAACATCATTGTAGTCATTTTGGAGAGTTTCCAACTCATCCATAACATTAGTTATCATGTTCTTGAGTTTCTCATTCTTTTCAATGAGCTTGTCTAAATCAATTTTAAGCTTTTCATGAGCTATGGACAAGTAGAACATTCATCAATATTAGACATAAAGCATACATGTTCTACATTCTCCTTATCTTCACATGAAGATGAGGAAGCATATGAAGCACCATAGAGTTCTTCTAATCTAATCCAAATATTTTTAGATGAAATGCATGAAGAAACTCTATCTATGTCCTTTTGGGAAAGGCTACTTAAAAATACATTTCTAGCTTGATCATCAAGTTTAACTAAATGTTTTTCCTTCCTATTCCATTTCTTCTTAAGTTTGGGGATTTCAACCCCATTTACGATTCTTGTAGGCACGTATGGTCCATTTCTAACTATATCTCGCATTTCACATTATTGAGCCTTAATGAAAGCTCTCATTCTAATTCTCCAATATTTCAAATTTTGGTCATTAAGCATTGGTAGAGTAAATGGGTTATCGCCTAAGTCAAATCCTATGGTATTGGCCATTTTGATCTTTTGCTCAAGGATGTTAAGCCTTACATCTAGAGCACCCGCTCTAATACCACTTGTTAGACACCCAAGAGGGGGGTTAATTGGGTGTAATGGTCGGTTTTGTAATTTTCTAAGTTCTTTAGTGCAATCTTTAAAATGGTACAACTAAATGCTCTAAAAATCAATGTCCATGAATGTAAAGTGCAAAAATAAAGAGGACACGATGATTTTTACGTAGTTCAAAAAAATCCTTTTCCTACTTCCACGCCTAGAAAAACCTTCTCTAGGATTCCACTATACCGAGTTCACTTCAAGGGTGTGAACCAAACTGTTACAATGTTTTTTTCAAGGTTCAAGACAAACTTATCTTTTTTACGGGCTAAGGACAAACCGCTTGTTCCTTTTTTGGGGGCAAAGGAAAATCAAAATCCTTTTTACGGGCCAAGAAAGAACCACTTAACCCTTTTCAAGATAAAGGGTGAAACTAGGCCTTGATTCCAACCTTGGAATCACTAGCGATATCACAATCACTTGACTTGGTTTGTTTCAACTAGAAACAAACCAAATACTTAAGAAATTATAAAAATAATGTATGTTCTATGTAGATAGAACAATTACAATGAAGCTTAAATCAAATATTCAATCAATACAAAATATGAAAATTTTAGCTTATGAGAAGAGAAATCTTACAATCATAGATTTTACCTTCCTTGCATCTAGATTGCTCAAGGGAATGATTTGATGATGTTTTGAATGATGCACGAATTAGAAGCTTTGAAAATCCCTTTTGAAATCACTTCATTTTGGCTCAAAGGTTTTTGAAAATGTGAGAAAGGGTTTGATTTCAAAAATCAATCAATGAACTCACATTTGTGTTTCTCTTGTGTTCTCTTGTGTTTGAAATGCCTAGAGAAGGTGTATTTATAGATTAGGAATGAGTACTTGCCATTGGAGACAAGTTACTAGCCATTTGGGGGAAAAAACATATTTTTTGGCCATTGGGAACACACCCAGAAAACCTAGAACTGCTATAATGCGTTATAGCTCGCTATTGCAGAAAAATAGGGTCAATAGCGCACTATTACTATTGATAGCACGGTACCACACCGTTTAGTGCGCTGCTCTTTTGTGAATTTGTTTTGCATGGTTACTCGACCTATCCTAAACCAATTATAGTCGTATAATAGCTTAAAATTCATGAAAAGATCATTATGAATCCATCAGAACCATTTCTAAACTCTTCGGAGAAAGCTATCAAATATTTTTAAGGGATTTAAGTTTATTTGGGCATACTTTGAGTGTAAAAACTTGGGTTGCCATAATATTTCAAAATTCTAAATTTATGGGCTTATTAAGTCATCAAAATATGATTGAAATACATTTAGTTTGATGATTGAAACACTTAGAAATCATTTCAATCAAAGAGGACAAGTCCAAGTTCAAAACAAATTGACTTGAAAACTTTAACCAATAAGTTTTGAAAAACTTTGTAGAAATATGATTTTGATTAAAACAAATTCAAATATGACTCAAACAAGTTTCAAATAGTTTGAGAACATAAATCAAACATGTTTGAACATTTGAAAATCATTTATGAGAAAATCTAATGTATGCATGATATTTGAAAGAACATGATTGAGCAAACTAGAGCAAGTAGGCTACATCCTAATTCTAGACACAATTGAGACTCTCAACCTCATAATTCTTTTTTCCTTCAAGTTGTCCAAGCTTTGAATGTGGTTGATCATTTGCTTGAGGGACTTGCAGTACTTTGATCTTGTATTCGCTCTTTTCTACTTAGGTGCTGAAACATATACTAGATAGAAACATTAGCACCATTTGTTATATTGTTGTTAGCATCAAAACACTTAGGAGAAATTTAGGTGGGAAACCACTTGGGCCAACACGCGTCCTGAAAATATTGAGATCCAGAAGGCTCAATTTGATGTGAGCCTCCTATTGCAAGAATAAAGTCTTGAAAAATGGTCAACCCGAGAGATGAGTGGTGCTTAGGAAATTTAGGGAGGGAGCTACTGAGCCTGAGCGTCCTACTGGCCTGTGCTCCAAGATTTCTCAAAAATCGTGAGAGTCCTACAGTATAGGCCTGATTTTAAGCACTGACTACTACATGAGCGTCTTGCTAAACACTGATAGAAATTTCAACTGATTTTTCTGAAAATCTTTTACTTTGGAATCTCATTGGATTGTAGTGTTTTGGATCAAAAACATCGTTCTCAAAAGGAATCTTTCAAGAACATTTTCAAATTGAAATAAGTGATTTTAAAACATGATTGAACCATTTTGAATTTCAATGAATCAAATGTTATTTCAATAACCCTCATGTCCCGTATATAAGAGAAGATATTTTGATGATTAACAAACCAGATTCCTACGTTTGAATACACGATGATGCATAGTTACTTCACTCAAAGCATGATGGAAAGGAGGAAGTCAAGCTTGTGATCAAAATGAAGACTGTATATATATTCAGGAATTAAATGCTATGTTATTAGAATGATTTAAGATTGTAAAATGTCAACCATTATCTAATTCAACAAAATCATTCACTTCATGAATTTTTCATGATTTCTCATAAGCTTTCAAAATATTTTCTATCTCATGCAAAATGAGTTTAATCGATTTAATTCGAAGATTTTTGACTCGTCTTTAGACTAATTTCATGATTTCCAAATGTTTGGTTTGATCCAAAAAGCTTAAGTGTTAATTTGGTTTGATCGAGTTTTGGAAAAATCAATTCTCAAGAAAATTGTTTTTCGGTGTCTATCAGGATGCTAATGGGATATCAGGACGCGTATGTAGTGGCTAGTCACTTAATATCAAGCCAACACTGCAAAACGGTGATGGTTTCTAGGTTTGAGTGTTCATTGTTTAAATTTGGACGTTGATCGAGTATTAGCGCCCTCCCTGAACTTATGGGTTTTCGAAACATAAACCCAACAAGATGCTAATGTAGCATTAGCGCCCTCCCAGAAGAAGTTGATAGAAAGTCAATTTTTTAGAACAGTGTAATTTAGGACGCTGACGCTCCTTCAGGATGCTAATGCGACACTAAAAAAAGTTCTGAAAAGTTTGTCAACCTATGTTGTTTCTGAAACCTTATATTCTTTTGATTGTACAGATGCTTCAGGTTTTCTCAAATAGTCTGAACATATACATTTTGATGAAACAATTTGACCGTTTGATTTGAAATTTAAATAAAGTGCCAAAACTTTTTACAAGTTAGAATTGCAAATGTTCTCTATATAAGTATATCACTTTGAGTCGTTGAATATACAACAAGAAAAGAAACAATATTTTCATAAAAAACTCTTTGAAAGTTAGTTTGATATTTTTTTTGATGAGTTATCATTAGATAATGAACAACTCAAAAGAACAACTGAGAAAATGAAAAATGAAAATGAGTTGCTTAGGAAGAAAAATGTAGACCTAAATAATATTGTGATTAAATTTACAAATGGTCAAAAATTATTTGATATGATGCTAAGATCTCAGAGATGTGCATTTGACAGAGCAGGAATATGTCATACTCAAGGGTCAAAACAAAAAGACTATAACACTTTATTGATCAAGAGACCTAAATGCCATAACTGTAATAGAGAAGGTCATACTATATTAAGATGCAACATTAGAAAGATGAAAAGAAAACTTGCATGGATTGAAAAAAATATTCTTATTGATGCTAACATGCATGGACCCAAAGTAATATGGGAACAAAATCAAAACTATTCTATGTTGTGTAAATAAGCAAAAATGGAGAAATACGATATCTGGATAGTGAATGCTCAAGAAATATGACTGGTGACAAGTCAAAGTTCTTGTGCATGGAAAAGAAGAATGGCGGGAACGTGACATTCGGAGACAATAGCAAAGGGGAAATAGCAATCATTGGAACCATTGGTAATGATTCCCTATATATCTCTGATGTACTGTATGTTAAAGGGCTAAAACATAATCTCTTGAATATAAGTCAATTATGCGACAAGGGTTATGAAATTTGTTTTGAAGCAAATAGATGCATAGTTAGGCATTCTGATAGTTCAATTGCATTCATAGCATCTAGACATAAAAATGTTTATTGTACTGATCTTGTTGATATGGAAAAACAAAATATTACATGTTTAAGTGCTATATTTTATGATGATGCATGGCTTTGGCATAGAAAACTAGCACATGCTAGTATGGATAACATATCTAGATTAGTCAAAAATGATCTTGCTAAAGGAATTTCAAAAGGAATATACCTAAAAGACAAGTTTTGTGAACCATGTCAATTGGGTAAGCATACCAAATCACCTTTTAAGAGCAAGAATTATTTATCTACTACAAGAGCTATAACATCCCATACTTTTTGTCAAAAATTCTATGTTGACTTATATATATGCTAAGATGTATAATATGCATATAATACGTAGGAATACAAGTATGCAAGTGTATGTAGTTGTGTTTCTATAAATTTCAATTAGATTATCAAAATCTAAACAATATGTGCAAGTTGGGTATATATATATATATATATATTCAATTTAAGCATGAGGAGTTGGTCTACTATACATGGGGAGCATGGAATTGATTTTTTTATATACTTATCCTCTCACTTTTAATCTCTTTCTCTCCAATGTTTTATAAAAAATAAAAATAAATAAAAAAATAAAAAAAGAGAAAGAGAAAAAAGAAAGAAAGAACGAAGAGAGGGAGAAGGGAAAAGGGGGAAAAATGCTAGATTTCGTCGAATCGGGACCCACGGTAAGTGATTTTCACTCTATTTCTTCGTGAAATTGATATTTAAGTTAGATGTAACGATTTCCTCGGAGTAAATTTTTGCTATGGGAGCCATTTTACAGTGTTTCTAAAATTGGAGTTTTGACCCAATTGGAATGAAAATTTGCTAGGAAGGTTGAAAAACACTTCTTAGACTGTAGAAACCCTGAATATGTGGTTAGATTTCATTTATTTGTTCATTTGGAAATCTTATAGTTGTTGGAAGTTAGATTTGATACTTGTGACCTTTGGAACCCTTAAATTTGATATTGGAGACCTTCGGAACCCTATTAAAACCTAATGAAACTCCAGTTTGAGATTGTAGAAAGATAGATCTACCAATTCCGAACATTTGGATGTTAAGATCATGATTTTTGGATATGATTTAATATTTTTAGTAACTAAATATACGATTTTGGTGAGTAAAATTATCTTTAGAGACCTTCGCGAACATTTAAAACCTCAGTGAAATACCTGTTGAAGGTGGTAGAATGATAGTATGACTGATTTTACACGTGTCGATGTGGACAAAATAATTTTAGGAATGTCCTATATTTTTAATAAAATTGATATATGTTTCCAGTAGAAAAATAAAATTAGAACTAGTGGAAATATAATTTGGAAATCTATTTTCACTGTTTCTTCTTGTGGAAATATCTAGATTGACCGTAGAAACGGTATAGTAGCGTCTTCAACTGGTTATGAGTCCTTAATTGAGTTGGAATTTAAATTCATGGAATGTGTATAATATTTTTCAGGTTGCTAAAGTAAGAATTAGTGGTGAATGAACAAGATTTGGATCAAGTGGAGTGCATTGAATAAATAATACTAGTGAGTATGATTAAGTATGATGTAGATTAGATCTTTAAATGAATTGAAAAATATTTATTGGTGATTGGAAGTGTGCTGGAAAATTTAATATGTAAATGCAAACTGAGTATTTTTGCGTGAAATGGACATGAATAAATAAAATTAATTTATAGAATGGTCATGATAGGTTGAGTTAGTTGGATTTAAATTGGAACTGGACTTGGAAGCAGTGGTAATTGTATTTTAAGTTAGAAAGTTTTGTACTGTGAGTAATCCTTACTTTTGGTTTTTTTGTATAACATTGGTATATAATATGAAAGTGTTTGTGAACTAAGCATATTAATATATATATTCGAATGGTTATTTGAAACTTATAAAATGATTTGATGCATTGGAGCATGTCAATGGACGTACTGAAGTAGGTCATTGACATGGAAAACATTTCTATGGGTCTAAATCTCAGGGAATAGACTCACAGGATTGACGGTTTTTGTAATCCTTGTCAGTGCATTCCTGGTATGAGATAAAAGACGTAGAAATGGCGTAACTTGATAAATGGGTAATTTGAGGTCAGTGCACTCCTTATTGATGCATATTGAGAAGCAAACTCACTCAATTATCTAGAAGGAGGGAGATGGATGATGAAATTTCATAGAAATTTGCATTGTTTCATAACTGAATGCATGTTCATGAATTATATTGTGCATATATGTTATTTATGTTTTCCCTTGCATATGATTTAAATGCTATGAAATAAGTTCCATGTTTTTATACATGATACCATAGGTAGGATTATTCACTGAACTTGTTGTTTGCTCACCACATTTTCGATTTCTTCCAAGTTTTGATCAGAATGGAAAAGAGAAAGGTCAGGAGTAATAGTTGTTGGACTCCTGATTTTCTTTTTGATGTATGTTTTCATATTTTGGGTTGTGTTATGACTTTGTATTTTGATGTATACACTTGTAAGCCTATGATATCTGATAATTATCACATAGATGGGATATTAGATGTTTATGGAATTTACATGAGATCTGAGGATCAGTAGACATTATGTGGATGTTTAAAATGCTATGGAATTAATGTTTTGTGGAAATTGAATATTATTTTATCAGGTGGTGTTTTGGACTTGTGATTTTATTAATTTTATGGGGAGACTCCGTCAAAATTTTTGATAAATTGGGGTTAGTGTGAGAGGCTGACAGGATTTCAGGTATGTCAGGGTACAACATACTTAGAATTCTGTATCGGTCGTGACGTCACCTGAAAAGGGTGTAATTGTTAATGATTTTACTAGGTTCACATGGATATTCTTTCTAGCACATAAATCTGAAGCATGTGAATTGTTTATTAAATTCTGTAGAAAACTTGAAAACGAGAAATGACATAAAATAAATATCATTAGAAGTGATAGAGGAGCAGAATTTGTTAATAAAAGTGTCACACCTCGCCCGGATGCGCCTAAACCGGTGGTACACTCATGGCCAGGGCGCGCATTTGGAATTATCATAATGGCAATAGAGTACGCAACGGAAATACAATACAGTACAAGTCAGATTTCATTAAATTTAGAATGTATTCGTACTTGTAATATTCAAGGGAACATTCTCCCAAAATCCCCAATGAATTAATACAAAGGGTACAAAATGTGGGCCCCATAAACCTGCACCCAGTCCACCCTAATTTCCTGTGAAAAATTGGATAATAATGGAGTGAGCTTAACGCGCTCAGTGGGTAAAATAGTTCGTGAGTATAACAATTAATAAAGCATACATCATAATCAAATATCTCAAATACACATGAGAGCATCATAATCAATCAATATGTATGTCTGCATGACACCGTCTCGTAATGGTTTAATGACTGTACATCGCCTGAGTTCACATAAAGATGTCCCTCCCCAGGAATAGCCGGGTTCTCATTGTACGTCCCTCCTCAGGAACCATGCTCTGGATTCAGGTACAAATGTCCCTCCCTAGCAGTAGTCAGGTTCTCATTGTACGTCCCTCTCCAGAGAAATTTGATGAATAGCGAGCATCGCTCCTAACTATTCTATGAATCATAAACCACATACGTCCCTAGGTGGTGATATGCATGATGCCAATGCATGAACTGGTCTAGTCTACTGGTCTGATCTTTACTTAACATTTAGAATGACTTTGGCAACGTCTGGTGATCCTTATCAGGGTTGGTATCACGACGTGCAAGGTTAGGACATTCAGTATTAGTTGTATAAGCTGCTAGCTTTCAATAAGACTAACCAGATCAGTCTCCAGTTGAGAGGTAAGACACGAGGTCTGCTTAAATACCAATCGCCTAGAGCAGCTCGCTACCTCCCGTTCACTATTTAAAGTTACTGAGGACAAGACCGAGTCTGGTTGAGCCAGATTGACCACAAATCTGGCATTACAACAGTGTAATACATGAACTCCAAATATACAGGTATAAATATAACAGTATGAACGTTATACGAAATAACGTTGTGTAAATGAATGGCAGACATAATAATAAATGAATGTAAACTTTAATAAAAGTTATAAAACACGCAAACCTATATTTCGTTCTCTACCTTTAGATAAAAACTTATTCTTTCAGATCTGGCACCTTCCTCTGGACATAACCGCGTTGCACCGCATAGAGAGTCTCGAAAGAGAGTCTCAAAAGACTAAAAACTCAGAATGAGTGGAAAGGAAAAGAAAATCACAATTTGGAGTGAATTTGGTGTGAGAGATGAGGAGGGGGAGAGTGTTTATATAGAGGGATTGGCGCCAGAACGTTTTGGGCGGGCGCCCGAACGATACTTTTTTTTTTGTGAAATCCTAGGGTATTACACTCTACCCTCCTTCAAAGGATTTCACCCTCGAAATCAATACAAGTAGTTATGATGGTTATCTACTTGAGATTCACTGCCAGTGTCATCTTTTGCTAGTTCAGGGTAGTGCTTGTATGGTCCCTGAATAGCTTTGTGGCCAGTGGAATCCTCAACATCATGAAACGATGGAGAGCAAATGGAATCGGATTCGTCCTTAGAAGATTTCAACCTTTGCTTAACAGATGGTGGTGGAGGGCACTGGTTACATCGTTTGCGGGGAGGTAGATTGAGTGGTGGAATGCTTTTTCGTGTTGTTGCTCGAATCCGGCCGCCTGGTAATTTTGGTAGAAGGTCCTGCCAAGATGAGGGCACGGGATTGTTTTGAACAAAATTGTTACGAAAAATCCATGGACGCTCTGGCGATAAGGATCGCTATTTGTGTGGCGATGGAGTTGGTGATGCAAAGTAGTTGTGAATTGACTCAGATTCTGAAGGAGTCATCACAGGTTGCCAAGGAGGCCACTGCGTGTGTGCATTACCATATCCATTGGTATTATTTTCAGATATCTACATAGTTATTCAAGTGAAACGATGCATTAAGATATGTATAAACAAAGTTTCATCATTTTGTTGATAAGTGAAATAATACATGTATCACATCATTAATCATTACTAGAAAACAATTCAGGGTATTTCTATTTAATTGTTGCTTCTAGTTCCCATGTTGCTTCCTCTATTCCATGGTGGTCCCAGAGCACTTTCACCAGTGGTATACTACGTCGCCTTAGTTCTTGAGTTTTTCTATCCAAAATCTGTATCGCTCTCTCCTGATGCTTATTTCCTTCCTCAACCCGAACCTCGACTAGAGGGATGATATGCGAAGGATCAGGACGATACTTTCTAAGCATGGATATGTGAAAAACGTCATGAACCTTAGACATGGATGATGGACGGGACAGACGATAAGCAAGTTTGCCAATACGTTCAATGATCTGAAATGGACCGATAAACTGTGGGGAGAGCTTTTCTTTAATCCCAAAGCGTTTGACACCTCTTGTGGGCTGGACTTTTAGAAAAACCAAGTACCCCTTATCAAATTCTAGAGGTTGCCTTCGCTTGTTAGCATAGTTCTTCTGTCGACTTTGTGCAACACGAAGTCGTTCCTTTACTAGTGTAATATTCTCAGAAGTCTCTTGAACTAGTTCAGGGCCCAACTGCGGTCGATCTGCCATATCTAACCAGCATACCAGAGATCTGCAAAGGCGACCATAGAGCCTCGTACGGTGCCATGCCGATACTAGTTTGGTAGTTGTTGTTGTATGCAAACTCAGCTAGAAGTAAGTACTTTGCGCATCCGTCATTAAAGTCCAAAATGCAACAGCGTAACATGTCTTCTAAGATTTGGATAAGACGCTCTGACTGCCAATCAATCTGAGGGTGAAAGGTTGTGCTCATGGTGATCTTAGAACCCATTCTACTTTGGAAGCTTTTCCAAAAGTTTGATGTGAATCGAGGGTCGCGATCAAAGACGATCATGAGTGGTATGCCATGGAGGCGTACGATCTCTCTTTCATATAGTTCGACAAGTTTGGCGTGGTTATCCGTGAACTTTATTGGCAGAAAGTGTGCAGACTTTGTAAGTCTGTCAATGATAACCCAGATAACATCTTGCCCTTTATTGTTTTGAGGCAAGGCCGTAACAAAATCCATTGCGATGTTCTCCCACTTCCATTCTCCAATACGTAGCGGTTGGAAAAGTCCAGAGGGAAGTCTTCGTTCTGCCTTAACTTGCTGGAAAACGAGACATCGAGCAACGAAGTCTGCAATCGCCTTCTTCATTCCAAAAAACTAGAATTGTTGCTTGACATCTTTGTACATCTTGTCACCCCCAGGATGCATAGCAAACCTCGAACAGTGCATCTCAATGAGCACTTCTTTCTGAACCTCAGGATCGTTCGGTAGAGAGAGACATTTTTTGTAGAAAACGGCCCCGTCTTCAGAGACCGACCAGTGAGGAAGATCTTGTCCACTGAGTAGAAGTTCTCGTTTCTCCTTTAACATAGGGTCATTGGCTTGAGCAGCTGAAATCTTTCGAACTAGCTCAGAGTTGGCTGATAATTGAGAGAGTCGTGATCTTGGTCCCTCTTCGACCAGTTGTAGGTTAAAGTTCTCCATCTCGGTAGCTAACTTTCCCATTTGGTAGTTAAGAGTACAAGCAACATAAGATTTTCTACTCAGGGCATCAACCACAACATTGGCCTTTCTGGGATGGTACTAGAGTTGAAAGTCATAATCTCTATGAGTGTATATGTACTTAAGACTCAAACCATTCACCGTATAGGTAATGACGCCATAACTTCAGTGCAAATACGATAGCTGCAAGTTCCAAGTCATGTGTTGGGTAATTGCCCTCATGAATCTTCAGTTGCCACGAGGCATAAGCGACAACTTGGCCATCTTGCATTAATACGGCACCTAAGCATTGGAGAGAGGCGTCGGTGTATAGTGAAAATCCAAGTGAATTTTTTGGAGTGATAAGTACAGGTGTCGTCGTGAGGCGTTTCTTCAATTCCTGAAATGACACTTCACAGGCGGGATTCTAGATGAATCGCACATCTTTTCGAGTAAGCTTTGTCATAGGTTCAGCAATCTTTGAAAAGTCCTTGATGAAGCGTTTGTAATAGCCAGCCAAACCAAGAAAACTCCAAATCTGAGTAACAGTGGTAAGCTGCTTCCAGTTTAAAACTACTTCAACCTTATAAGGATCTACTTCAATGTCATTGCCTGAAACCACATGGCCTAGGAATTGAACTTGCTTCGCCCAAAATTCGCACTTACTCAACTTTGCATATAGCTGGTGGCTTTTCAAGGTCTGGAGGACTATCTTTAGATGTATCTTATGGTCTTCCTCGGTTGAGGAATATATCAAGATATCGTCAACAAAAACCACCACAAATCGGTCTAAGTATAACAGGAACATGTTGTTCATCAAATCCATGAATGCAGCAGGTGCATTTGTTAGACCGAACGGCATGACCAAGAACTCGTAATCACCGTACGGAGTTCTGGATGTCGTCTTGGTAATGTCCGACTCTCGGATCCGAGCTTAGTGATAACTGGATCATAAATCAATCTTAGAGAAGTATTTTGCATCTCTAAATTGGTCGAACAAGTCATCGATCCTAGGCAACGGGTATCTGTTCTTAGTGGTGACGTTATTGAGCTTGCGATAGTCTATGCAAAGTCATAACGAACCATCCTTTTTGCGAACGGACAGAACTGGAGGGCCGCAGGGTGATGAACTTTTTCTGATGAAGCCATTACTCTCTAATTCCTTCAGTTGTTTGTCCAATTCGACCAACTCGACATTTGACATTCTGTATGGCGGAATTGAGATAGGCCCAGTCCCAGGTATGAGGTTGATTTCAAAATCAAATTCCCTAACTGGAGGTAGACCAGGAAGGTCATTTAGAAAAACTGTTGGGAATTCAGATATTACTGGGACATCAAGTACTTCGAGAGGGTACAGTGCGGGTAATTCATTTTCATAGAGCTCGAAGTTGTACCTTGAGAAGTGCAACAGTCGAGTTGTGTATCCATTTCCTTGTTCCCTGAATCTTGACAAGGTCCCCCGTGGGCAAGGTTAACTGAACTTGCTTCTTCATACAATCGATCTTTGCATTCAATAGTGCGAGCCAGTCCATGCCGAGGATGATGTCGAAGTCTTCAATGTCCATCACAAAAAGATCTGCATATATGATCTGTTCTGACATTCGAAGTTCACATTGAGAACACTGCAATTTCAAGTCAGTACCAGATCCTAAAGGTGTTGTGGGTTCAGGATGCAACCTAAATGTCTTACCAATGCAGACGATATAAAAGAATGCGTAGCACCTGAATCGAAAGAGACATGCACCAATGTATTGAACAAGGAAAATGTACATTCGACTGCATTATTGTCTGGGAGGGGTTGTTGAGCGATGGCAAATGCTCTGCCCTGGTTCCGTTGTCCCTGGTTATGCTGGTTCTGCCTGGGTTGGGCATTAGCAGCAGGTGGTGCTTGTTGGACTGGAACAACGGGAATAGGTTGCTGAAGGTGCGGACAAACATCTTTTACATGGCCCTTCTGGCCTCAGTTGTAACACGTCGGCCGATACTGAGGATGGTTTTGTTGGCCATGTTGATTGTGGTGCTGACCACCACCTCTACCATTGCCGTTTCAACGGCCACCCCTGCCATAACGACCACCTCGCCCATGATTGCGAAAACCCTGATGGTTTGGGTTAGATGGTGCAGTTGCAGGGGTTGTGGCCTCATTCTTCTGACAGGGACTGGAAGGGCTGGGTTTTGGTTATTGTAGGGCTTCTTCTTGTTGCCCTGTTGTGAGTCCTGTT
Organism: Paratinospora sagittata; assembly: GCA_035771175.1. Lineage (NCBI taxonomy): Eukaryota > Viridiplantae > Streptophyta > Magnoliopsida > Ranunculales > Menispermaceae > Paratinospora > Paratinospora sagittata. The sequence goes on from CM069589.1 coordinate 12,127,285, forward strand.
GGAAAAATGTTGCTGGCCGTTTTTCCTTATTCATTCTTTGTTCTTGCACGATCTTCTCTTGTTCAAAGCTCATGGCCTTGTCAACAACCTCCTTGTAAATCTTGAGATCCAAGATCGATAAGGCTTGTCGAATATCAGAGCGAAGGCCATTATAGAATTTCTCAGTCTTATCTTGCTCCGTTGAGATGGTGGAGAGAGAGTTGACCGATAATTCTTTGAACTTGCCAGCATATTCCCTAATAGTCATGCTGCCCTGGTATAACTTGGCAAACTCCTTGCGCTTTTGCCTCTTTTCTGCGCCGGGAAAGTATTCATCAATAAACATTAACTCGAACTGTTGCCAAGTCATGTCCGCTGTGTTGACCCTTGGGTCTTCTTTTACAGTTATCCACCATGTATTTGCTCCACCAATAAGTTGGTAGGTCGCAAGTGGAATTTTTTGAGTCTCATCGACTCCCATTTCATCGAGAGCCTTCTTTGACTCATCTAGCCATTTCTGCACCTCATCAGCATCAATGGTGCCAGCAAAAGTAAGAGGTTGTAACCTCTTGTACTTCGTTATTTGGTCGGTTTTAGTCTCCGACGCAGATCTCACAGGTGCCTGCATAGTGGCAACCTGTTTGGCCGCGGTCTCACGAACGGCCGTCTGAACTGCTACTTTCATCGCCTCAATAAATTCGACGAAGAAGACTTCCATACCCGAAGGCATGGCAGAGTGTGTAGGTTGTGATGGCACTGCCTGCCCAGACGTAGTGGCAGTGTCAGGTATGGCCTTTGTTGTCGTCGGAAGCGGCTGTTCCTAGTTCTGTATCTCAGGAGGTGCCTCCTCTGCTGGACGGACTGTACGTGGCCTTCCTCTCTTCCTGGTTTGCATTTTCTCACTGGCAAGGAGAAAATAAAACCAAGATTTAGGAACTGTAACCAAGTATAATTTTATAGCATGCTCAGCAACAATTTCGAGAGTACTGTAATATAAAAAAAAATGACCTATTTTTCTAAGTATAGTGTAAGGTTTTTGTTGAGGAATCAAAGAATTTTATGTGCCTCGTATGTTTGGCCATGGTGTAAAAACAAGGTTAGAATGTTTGCATAATAACTATAAAACTTTGCAAGTATTTCAAATGATTTGGTTCTTGTTTTTGTGAACATACATATATATTTCATTGAAAATCCATACGAGTCATAAGAATTCTAAGATTTGCCTCGGTTAATATCCTGATCTAACGTTTTATCGTAATCTTATGCATTCAAACTCTTACTCTTAGTCTTTTCGATTATTATCCAAGTTTGTGGGTCCCATACCACATGACTTTGGTAATAAGGGTGTTAACCAAGTTAAGTTGTATGAACACGGTCTCTATAAAGCATCGGTTGAACAGTAGTTCACTAATAGTATCGTCCAAATTTACTCATCCCATACCGTGTAAACTTAGTGATAATATTAGTAATGCAACTTTCTCCAAATGTTTCTTTTTCATACAAGGTGGTGGGCATTCTTACTTCCACATTTTGTTTAGTATCCTCCAATTTTGTTGTCCCATACCACTCCAAAGTTAGTGATACAAAAGAAAGAATGGTTGTAAGTCGGCCCACCAAAGATAGTCTTAAACAAACATTCTCATTCATATATAAAAGAAAAGTTTACAATGCCAATAATCAATCTTGATTTTCCTGCCTACTACCGTTCCTCCTAGACCTCCTGCTAGGTACAGAACGACTACTACAAGAAGGTTGAGAATTTGCTTGTTGTTCTTCGAAGTTTTGCATACGTTTTAACATATCATTCTGAGTCTCTTTTATCTCAGCAATACTGGATACGATCATATTTAACTATTCGAATGGGTTAGTCGATTGTCCCATCGATGGTTGATGGGTCGATTGTCCCATAGGTGGAGGGTAGGCCGTAGGCATTGGTGGAAAGTATTGGTCGTACGGGTGACTCATAGGTGAAGGGTAGTTGTTTTGATTGTACTGGGATCCCCTAACTGGAACCCCTTGGACATTTGAATATGTTTGGGGTGAAAAGTTTTGAAACAATGGGCTCATTGGGACGTCCTGCCCTCCAAACTTTGGTGCCGCCCAATTCTGTTGTTGTTGGTTCACAGGAACTTGTGGAACTGGCCGATACGGTACCTCAGGAGTTGGAAACCTTTGGTACGAAGTGTTTCCTCGAGTTGGCACGTTCCAGGTTTGTGGATTTGCTTGACCACATTGTCTATCTTGATTTGGTTGAGGTTGATTTAAGTTGGAAAATAAATCTTCCTCAGTGAACAGTTGCTGTCACACCTGGGTTGCACAAGCGCCCCATACCCAGTGTGATGAGCACCCTACCCTGGGGTCTCCTCTAGCCATTATGGAACCATAATATTGTGCCATCTGGGTTGCGCAAGCGCCCCATACCCAGATCATTTCTCCACGCTATTCATCATAAATAGTGTAGGGCCTCCCCCAAGTCGAACTCGCAACCTCCCTTAAGGAGTTAGCTTTCGCACTTGGAGTAGCCACTGAACCATTGGCTCAGTTGTTACTCCAAGTGCGAAAGCTAACTCCTTAAGGGAGGTTGCGAGTTCGACTTGGGGGGAGGACCTGCACTATTCATGATGAATAGCGCGGACAAATGATCTGGGTTGGGGCGCTTACGCAACCCAGATGGCAAAATATTATGGTTCCATAATGGCTGGAGCAGACCCCAGGGTGGGGTGCTCATCACACTGGGTATGGGGCGCTTTCGCAACCCAGGAGTGACAAAAAGGCCTTATGTATACATAAGGCCTTTTTTGTCTCTCCCGGGTTGCACCGCAGTGCCCCTACCCAGGGTGATGAGTACCCCCGCAGGGCATACTCCAGCCATTATGATCCCATAATATTGTCTTCACCGTACAATCTACAGCACAGTGTCCTTTACCCCCTGAAATCCACAGCACAGGGAGGGCCTCCCCCAGATTCGAACTCGTAACCTCCCTTAAGGAGTTAGTTTTCGCAATCTGAGTAGCCATTGGTTCCAGTGGAGACAATATTATGGGATCATAATGGCTGGAGTACGCCCTGCGGGGGTACTCATCACCCTGGGTAGGGGGCACTGCGGTGCAACCCGGGCGTGACAGTTGCTCTATTGGATCATCATTCGAGGCTGGGTTTGTCGTATGGTTCTGGTTTGGCTCATTATTTGGTACTTCCCTAACAAGAATCTTGAGTCGACTCTTTCGGTAACAACGTCCATGTTCATCTCTCATCCTTTCGCCATTAAAAGTCACATTGAATACTCCATCGCCAGTTGCCCCTCCACTTGTGACATATGTCTCGAAAGTAGAGGATGTTGTAACCGCCTCGGTGATCTGTTTCGAAGACTTATAAAAAGAGTTGATGTTTGCCTCATGTAGCATTCTCATGATCAAGACTCCATAGCCAAGGAGATCCTTTCTCAAAGGGTTTTGAATCACTCTCAACATTTGTTGGATAATGATGTGAGGTAGGGAGACCTTAATTTTCTTCTGTATGCAATATATCACAAGAAGTTGAGCCCTTGACATAGTGCCTCTAGTCCCCCTCTCTGGCAAGATGTTGCCGAACACGATCTTTCCAAGTCCGACAAGAGATGGTTTAAGGAGGTTGTTTGGGAGATTGGTGTACGTTGATTGTGTGTACGGCTCTTTGGTGAGGGAATTGAACAACTGTTCCTTGGACTCTGCGATCTCTACAACTGTCTGGGGTTCGTGCGATTCAATGATTCTATCTTCGATTGGAATCTCCATAAGTCGTGCAATGATTTTGACGTTGATAGAAATCTTTATTCCCTTGACTGTTGTCTCCAAAACAGGGTTGATCTCATCTTCTTGGAGCCCTACGCAATTCATGGCTCCATAAAAGGATTTCATCAAGTTGTAGGAGATGTGGCCATCAACTTTTGTTATGTTCAACCACCCCAGTGTTGCAAGTTTTTCGTGAAGGATGGGCCGGAGGCGGAGATCTCAATTGTCGATACTCCTCATTGTCATAACCTCCCTTTTGGACAATTCCTTGAGTCTAGTGGGAATTGGTTCTCTACTATCGGAAGTCGCTCCTTCACTTGAGGCCATTCTTTGCTGAAAGGAAAATAAATTTGTGAAAGACACAAAATATATTCCTAACATTTTTAATATATATGCTTTGTCAGTTCGACAATATTCTCTATTTTTTTCTCAATGTTTATGCCATCATTTAATCCAAATTTTTCTATTGGCAACATGATATATATATATCTCATATATGCATAGATATATAGATATATACATTCAATCATAATCATATACATATATATATATAGTTTTCATAAATCATAACTATATATATATTTGAATATAAACTATATAAAATTTATATAGTTTTCTAGATATATGTTTAATATAAATCTCAACTATATATAATTGATATATATATAGTTCTAGAGATATATATATCTAATAATTTTTTTTTATCCAAATTTTTCCATTAGCCACATGGTATATATATATCTCATATATACATAGATATATAGATATATATATATATATATATATATATATATATATATATATATATATATATATATTTAATCATAACCATATATATAGTTTCATAAATCATAACTATATATATATATATATATATATAAATAATATATAGTTTTCTAGATATATATTTAATATAAATCTCAACTATATATAATTGATATATATATATATATATAGTTCTAGAGATATATATATCTAATAAAAATTTTCATCCAAATTTTTCCATTAGCAACATGGTATATATATATATATATCTCATATATACATAGATATATAGATATATATATTTAATCATAATCATATATATAGTTTTCATAAATCATAACTATATATATTTAAATCTAAACTATATAAAACTATATAGTTTTCTAAGTATATATTTTATAAAATTCTCAACTATATACAATTCATATATGTATATATATATATATATATATATATATATATATATATATATATATATATAGTTCTAGAGATATATATCTAATAAAATATTTCTTCCCCTAATTTGGTGGACTTGAGCGGGACATGGACCGTACGCTCTGATACCATTAAATGTCACACCCCGCCCGGACGCGCCTAAATCGGCGGTGCACTCACGGACGGGGCGCGCATTTGAAATTATCACAATGGCAACAGAGTACGCTGCGGAAATATAATACAGTACAAGTCTGATTTCATTAAATTCAGAATGTATTCGTACATGTAATATTCAAGGGAACATTCTCCCAAAATCCCCAATAAATTAATACAAAGGGTACAAAATGTGGGCCCCATAAACCTGCACCCAGTCCACCATAATTTCCTGTGAAAATTTGGATAATAATGGACTGAGCTTAACGCGCTCAGTGAGTAAAATAGTTCGTGAGTATAACAATTAATAAAGTATACATCATAATCAAATATCTTAAATACACATGAGAGCATTGTAATCAATCAATAAGTATGTATGCATGACACCATCTCGTAATGGTTTAATGACTATACATTGCCTGAGTTCACGTACAGATGTCCCTCCCCGGGAATAGCCTGGTTCTCATTGTACGCCCTTCCTCAGGAACGACGCTCTGGATTCACGTACAGATGTCCCTCCTTAGCAGTAGCCAGGTTCTCATTGTACGTCCCTCTCCAGAGAAATATGATGAATAGCGAGCATCGCTCCTACCTATTCTATGAATCATAAACCACATACGTCCCTAGGTGGTGATATGTATGATGCCAATGCGTGAACTGGTCTAGTCTACTGGTCTGATCTTTACTTAACATTTAGACTGACTTTGGCAATGTCTGGTGATCCTTATCAGGGTCGGTATCACGACGTGCAAAGTTAGGACATTCAGTATTACTTGTATAAGCTGATAGCTTTCAATAAGACTAACCAGATCAGTCTCCAGTTGAGAGATGAGACACGAGGTCTGCTTAAATACCAATCGCCTAGAGTAGCTTGTTGCCTCCCGTTCACTATTTAAAGTTACGGAGGACAAGACCGAGTCTGGTTGAGCCAGATTGACCACAAATCCGACATTACAACAGTGTAATACATGAACTCCAAATATACAGGTATAAATATAACAGTATGAATGTTATACGAAATAGCGTTGTGTAAATGAATGGTAGACATAATAATAAATGAATGTAAACTTTAATAAAAGTTATAAAACACGCAAACCTATACTTCGTTCCCCACCTTCAGATAAAAACTTCTTCTTTCAGATATGGCGCCTTCCTCCGGACAGAACCGCGTTGCGCCGCACAGAGAGTCTCGAAAGACTAAAAACTCAGAATGAGTGGAAAGGAAAAGAAAATCACAATTTGGAGTGAATTTGGTGTGAGAAATGAGGAGGGGGAGGGTGTTTATATAGAGGGATTGGCGCCTGAATGTTAGGGCAGGCGCCCGAACTTCGGGCACGTGCCCGGACGTCCGGGCCGTCTGCCAGAACGATATTTTTTTTTTTTTGTAAAATCCTAGGGTATTACAAAAAGTCTCGAAGAATTTTCTAATAATTAAGGATATACTTACCAATTCTCAATTCCTAGGACACCATAGGAAAATAGTGTAGTCGAAAAAAATAATAGAACACCACAAGAAATGTGTAGAACAATGCTTAGTGAATATAATATTGCAACTATTTTTTGTCAGAAGCTATTAACACAACATGTCATGTAATAAATAGAACAATGATTAGGAAATCTACGAACAAAACTCCATATGAATCATGGAAGGGATGAACACCTAACATAAGCTATTTTTGAGTATTTGGATGCAAATGTTTTATTCTAAATGAAAAAGATAATCTTGACAAGTTTGAACCTAAATCTAATATTGGAATATTTCTAGGATATTCTTCTCACAATAGAGCATATAGAGTGTTTAACAAATCCGCTAAAATTGTAGAGGAATAAGTTTATGTCAATTTTGATGAATGTGAAATGAAAAGAAGTCTTGGAGATGAACTTAATCAAATAAATCTAGATGATGATGATGACAATCCCAAGACAAGTTAAAGCTTAGAAATTGATAGCGAAACACCTTTAGAAGTTCCAAGAAATTCTAGAATACTTCTAAGTCACCCCAAAGATCATATTTTGGGTGATCCATCAAAAGGTGTACCACCTTCAATTCATAGAAATCAAGAGCTTGTTGCCTTTGTATCTCAAATTGAACCAACAAAAGTGGAAGATGCATTAAAGGATGAGAATTGGATTCTTGCTATGCAAGAAGTACTAGAACACTTTGTCAGAAACAAAGTGTGGGAATTAGTTCCTAGGCTAACTCATCAGTCAATTATAAGAACCAAATGGGTCTTTAGAAACAAAAAGGATGAACAAGGAATCATAGTCCGAAATAAAGCTAGATTGGTTGCACAAGGGTACAATCAAGAAGAAGGCATAGACTTCGAGGAAGCCTTTGCTCCAGTAGCAAGAATAGAGGCAATCAAAATGTAACTTGCCTAGTCTTGTTACAAAACTTTCCTTTATACCAAATGGATGTAAAAAGTGCATTTTTAAATGGTTACATAAATGAAGAGGTATATGTGGAACAACCACCGGGTTTTGAGGATGCTCATAACCTGGAACATGTGTTCAAACTCCACGAGGCTTTATATGGACTCAGACAAGCTCCTAGAGCTTGGTATGATAGACTCAGTTCATTTTTTTTAGATCACAAATTTAAAAAGGGATAACTTGATCCAACTTTGTCTATCAAGCACCAGAATGATGATAAGCTTATTATTCAAATATATGTGGATGATATCATATTTGGTGCATCAAACAAAGATTTGTTTAGATAGTTTTCTATGTTAATGCAAGATGAATTCGAAATGAGTATGATGGGAGAACTTACATACTTTTTTGGTTTACAAATCAAACAAATAACTAATGGAAATCTTATTAGCCAATCAAAGTATGCTAAGGAAATGGTTAAGAAATTCTAGATGAATAATCTGAAGTCTGTAGATACTCCCTGTAACTCGATAATCAAGTTAGAAAAAGATGATAAAGGAAAACCTATAGATCCTAAACTATACAAAAGTAAAATTGGAAGTTTACTTTATCTCACAGCAAGTAGACCTGATATCATGTTTAGTGTCTATCTGTGTGCTAGATTTTAGTCCAATCCCAAAGAATTACATTTTAAATGTGTCAAACGAATCTTTAGATACATAAATGGTACATTTGATCTTAGAATTTGGTATTCCAAAGGTACATCATTTGAACTAAAAAGCTATATAGTCTCTGACTGTGGCGACCCCGCACCCCGGACCACCAACCCCTTAGGGAATGGCGTGCGGAATGCCGGGACGGGACGCCCGACATAGGCATCTCCGACCACTCCTCAACTCCCGTGAGGTGGTGGAGACCCTACGAGCCTTATCTCAAACAACGACATAATATCAAAAGGACTAAACAAAATTACCCACCGTATTAATCATCCAAGACAAGAGATAGTCCATAAAAATGATCCATAAATAAAATCATAATCCCTACAGTCCATTAAAATTGACATACACATAAAGTCCAAAATTGTGGGTACAAATAAAAATCGTCATATGCCCACATGGTCTATCCAACAAGTCCCAACTCACCCATACTACAATGTGGTAAGTATTATAATTACATAATCCAAAATATAATACTTCATAATTTAAAACACAATTCACTCAAAATGCCTCTCAACTCACATCGAGGCTTTGGATTCTCTCGCGGGCAAGGCCCTCAAGATATAACTACTCCTTTGCCCTTATTCGAGACAGAAGGACCTGAAAGAGAAAAATGAGGGTGAGCCAACAGTGCCCAGTGAATAGAATTCAAATATGCTATCAATACTCATCAATAAATATCATGTATGCATGTCAATGTGTAACATGATTAAAAGCTCATAACATATAGATATCAAGCATTTATAATAAGTTCGATGCAAGTAAAAGCTTATCAATTTGGATCCACATTCCACATGCATTGGGTTACTAGTGCACGTCTATTTCACCGTACCGTTGACCCCATTCATTTCCTTTCCTAAAACCCTCCTATGACAAGGTTAAGTCCCCCTATTAGCCAGATAGATGGGCCCAACCAAAGTCATAAGGTTTTTTCAAATCAATGCATCATTCAAAACATTAGAACACATTCATGCTTTCAACATACAATATATAAGTGATATGATGACATAAAAGATATAATCATAAATGAAGTCTACTCACAACCCAGCCTCGCGAGAGTATTTAACCACACACGACCACCAAACCGAATCAACCCAATCAAGATCCTGAAACATTCATCAATATCCTACCATACATCAATTTCTATGCTCAATCACATAGACATTACACATCAACCCTAAATCAGTCCACATATAAACAATAGGCCTAAATCCCATCTAATCCCATCATTCAACTCAAATCACATGACTTAGGCCTCTAATGCATAGTTCTCATTCATAAACCATTCTATTAATCAAAAATACTGATTTTCAATTCCTTAGGCATAAACATGCCCAAATTGGGTCACTTGATCACAAGTAGGCCTAACCCATGATATGGTCACAACCACCGAATCAGTAGCATAATCAACCCTAATCATGCTTAATTAAATATAAGTTGCATCAATTCAATAATTCTAGGCCAAAAGCATCAAAAGCCCTAAAATATGAAAATTTTCATACTTAGGCCATATTGTCGATTTACACTAGGTCACCATGTTCAGCCATGTATATCACTGATTTTACATCATGGGTTCATCAACAATGACAACTAGGTCAACATAGTTGACATGCAAGCTATTTGGAAAGGTCTAAGTTCATATTCTAAATTTAGGTCTAATACAAGCAACCCTACCAATTCTTCATTTACTATTCTGTTCAGATGTATCAATATACCAACAGAAATATGTAATCACAAAATCAACCGTACCGATTGAATTATATGAAGAAACAAACCTTCTGTCCAAATATCAGCCCAATTATATGATGAACAAGTCTCTAATCAGACAATTTCTCCTTTCCTGCTGCAAATACTCAAACTCAGATGACTATATCACACAACATACTAAACTAATAAACATCTCCACCGTTCAGACTACATAAGTATCCGTTATAAACTACATACCCAAATTTGATATCCATCCAACGGTAGATTAAGGAGATCAATAAGTTTGAGCGAAACGGCACGAGAAATATAGACTTTCCGACCAGCTTTGTTTCAGAGGTTAGATCTCTCAGACAAAACCTCTAATCAAGATCTCCACCGTTCAGAAAGTAGACATATTAGTTGTACACTACGTACCCATATTTTATATCCATCCAACGGTAGATTAAAGAGATCTAGAAGTTTGAGCGAAACGGCGCGAGAAATCTAGACTTTCCGACCAGCTTTGTTTGAGAGGTTAGATCTCTAAGACGAAACCTCTGATCAAGATCTCCACCGACCAGAATGAATAACCATAAGCTACGAACTTGCTGACAACGTTTGAGCTCAATCTGACAATTTATCCCAAACATCCAGCTCTTTTATGAAAATGTCGCAGAGATCTTCCTCCTACAACTCCCTCCTTCTTTCTCTTCTTCTTTCCTTTTTCTCTTCTTTTTTCCTTTCTCTCCACTTACCTCTTTCTAGCACTCCCTTGATTCCCTCCTCCACTCACCTCACTTTCTAGCACATTCTTGGATTAGAGAAGTGGGCATGGGACACTTGTCCACTTTCATGCACCAACCTTCACATGTGTTGGTCTCATACTACTCATACCAACCACATGTACTTTAACCAATCTCATACTTCCATGTATTTTAAATGTTCAATCCATTTAATACACCAAATTTTCATTCTCATTTATCCTTTTATTCAATCAATCCTAACCCATATCAATTCATGGTTTAATGGGCCCAGGCATAAATAATAACATATGCATTATACTTTAATTTAACATGATCCATATACAATTTATGATACACATATTTATATACATTATCAAGCATCAACTATACAAACATTAAACAATCATCAAACAAACACCAAACATATCAAGGCAACACATAGAGTTTGGGCAAAATGCAATTGGGTTATGGGCTAGATGAAATAATTTTCGAGGCGTCACACTGACTATGTTAGAAGTCTTACAGATAGAAAAAGTACATCTAGATTCTGTCATTTCCTAGGAAATTCTTTAATATCTTGATTTGGTAAAAAACAACATTCAATGGCATTATCCACGGCTGAGGCAGAATATGTTGTAGCTGGTAGTTGTTGTTTTCAAGTTTTATACATGAAGCAACAACTTCAAGATTACCAAATTTATGTTGGTTGCACTGACATATTGTGTGATCATACAAGCACTATCAATATATCAAAAAATCCAGTTTTGCACTCCTGAACTAAACTCATTCAAATTCAACATTATTTCCTATGGGATCATGTGCAAAACAATGATGTGAAGCATGTTCATGTTGGAACTAAAGATCAATTGGCAAATATTTTTACTGAAGTCTTACCAAAAGTCCAGTTTATTTTTATCAGGAGAGAGTTAGGAATGTTTTTTTAATCAAACCTATCTACGTCTTAATGCTTACACTACCCATAGATTATTACTTCATTTCTTTTTTATGTTTTCAAAAGGGGGAGAAGTAAAGTAAGCAAGAAAAGTATTAAGCAATTAGTTAAGGGGAGAAATGTTCATGAAAATGAATAAATTCATAACAAAGGAGTGTTATCTCAATTAACCCCATGATATGAATGTTTTGATGATTCCAAATATCTTCAGTTTGTGCTTGTCAAGTGTTTCAGATTTATCAAGAATCAAGATCAAGGAACTGTGCTCACAAACCTATTGAACATCACAAAGTAAAGTTTTGAGTCTATTAGTACTTAGAATGTAAAGTCTATCGATCAACTTACTCTCAGCAAGATTTTATCGTTTGCATATTTTGATCGTAACATTTTAATCGTACCTTATGATTTCTAAAGTATTTGATTTGATTAAGAGAAATAATGATGTTTTATCGAGCTTTAATCGAGAGATCATAAACCAATTTTGTAAAAGTCTTTTAGGACGCTAATGTTTTAGCAGCGCCCTCCTGGACTTGATGTGCCAGGACTCTAATAAAATATTATGAAGCTCAAGGTTGAATTGAATTGATTAATAAGGACGCTTACTTATTTGTAGCAACCTTTCTTTTATCAACCTTTGAGAATGTCAGGACACTGACTTACTTTCAGCTCGCTGAAAGTTCTTTTTGTCTTTAAGTGATTTCTATCTTTTAGGACGCTGATAAGTTATAAGTTGAATAAATTATCAAGACGCTACTTGTGTAGGAGCGCCCTCATTTTTAGAATCAACTTAAATAACTTTCAGGACGCTTACCATCCGTTAGCGCACTTAACATTATTTTAAAACTATTTTTAATAGTTCGGGACACTTACTCTTGAGTAGCGCCCTCGTGTGTCAAAAGTTTTAAAACAAAGCAGGACACTCACTGTAAAGTAGTGCCCTCATGAATTAAGTCATTTTATTGTCAAAGCGTCCTCACTTCATTGTTCAGTAGGACGCTGATATTCTATGAGCGCCCTCAAAAGAACAAAATGACAGAAATGATATTTTTGTTGTTCTAACATGTTTGTCATTTTTGCCAACTTTTCATAACAACTTTTTGTATAAAATTAATTTTATGTATTTGTAAGAGATATTCTCTGATTCACGAACCACGTCTTCTAAAACTTTCCTTATTCGTGTATCTGGAGAAAATCATAATATTCATGAAATGTGCAGTTACTATTTTCGTGATATATTCTAGCTGTTGTGAGTAAACATTCATATTTGAAATTCAAATTCAAATGAACAACAACTTCATCTCTACAAGTCTATAAATACAAACCCTTAACAATTTGTTAAGACCACCGAAAATTCTCTGAGCTAAAACATTTTTTGAAAGTTAGTCGAATTTTCATATGATTCAAAAAGCTTAAGTTATTCTAGTTTTAACGTGTTTATTTGAATCATTACTTATTCAAATGATTTTCACACTGAGGTAAGATTCTATCTTTATCTGAAAATCGATTTAAAAGTTTGAATTGTTTTCACTCAAATTATTCAGCACTGTTTTTACTTATATCATTTTTGCTGAAAGAGAAATTTGAGAGATAGTTCATAAGATACAGTTGTACTCAATTTCATATCTTGTATACCGTATCAAGGTTGTAACAAAAGTTAGATAAACTATTGAGTTGATATTCTATATTCAACAAGATCAGGTCTTCTCACACCCGTAAGTTGAGAAACGGTAGTTCTCAAACCCGTAAGTTGAGAAAGCTTTAGGTCTGTCTCACACCCGTAAGTTGGGATAGGTTGGTCTCACACCTGTAAACTAAGCAGTATAACGGTTGTCCTCACACCCGTAAGTTGAGAAAAGGTGTAACGGTTTGATTTTCACCCGTAAGAGAATCCCTTACTGATAAGGTTCAAAATCCTAACTGAGGAGGTTAGGTAATGGACGTAGGCAAGTAGCCGAACCACTCTAAATCGACTGTGCATATTTGTTTACTTTCTACACTTTAATTTTTTCCATTGTAATTGTTTTTAAATTGTGTAAGTGTCCAATTCACCCCCCCCCTCTTGGGCATATAAGGGCCAACAATTGGTATCAAAGCAGTGTTGGTCTTAAAAGAAACTTCACAATTTCTTTGATATCATTGGTAATGACCAGAGGGATTGTCATAAAAGTAGGTCAACCTTTAGACAGACCACCTTTGTTCAATAAAGACTGGTTTGAAGATTGGATGATAATGATGAAATCCTTTCTTCGATCTAAAGATATCAGTCTATGGGAAATGGTTGTAAATGGCTACACCATGCCCAACAAGCCTATTGAGCTATGGACAAATAAGGAAAGACTAAATGACAAACTTAATGTTGAAGTTGTCTATGCCTTGTACTGTTCTCCACCCAAGGAAGAAGTAGAAAGGGTAGTTCATCTTGAAAGTGCCAAGGAGATTTGGGAAACACTCAAATCACTTCATTGTGAAAAGATTGAAATTCAAGATAAAAAGCTCAAAGAGTCTGATAGACAAGCTCAACCTCGCGATGCTCAAGACACTACACCCCAAGCTTGATAACAAAACTATGTCTGTCTATCTGTCTGTCGGGTGTAAATCTTTGTTGTTTTAAAATTTTGTTGTTAAAATGGTCTTCAGGACCTTTCAAAACTTAAATACAAAAAAGATTGAAGATTAGTATCCCAACATTAATGTCTTAACTGTGTGTGATTACTCTGTTTTAATCCCTTGTTTCACCTTCACAATGAGTTCTGCACGTCTCACGACTAAGTCAATGCTTGCCTGTTTTGCCTGATTATATGATTGCAAAATTATCTTTATCTATTTCTGATGCATAACTATTTTTCTTTCATGAACATGATTATATGTTATTATACTCATGATGTCTTGCTCATTGCTGATATTTCCTGATAAACTGCATCATGATGAAATCTTACTATGACTAATGCTTTTATCAGTTTGTGGCATCTTTCTAAAGATTATTCACATCTTTCATCGATTTCTGTTTATAATATGTGAATATCTGATGTTGAATGAATATCATGATTATCTACTCATCTTGAACTTATGTGTGATATTTGTTTATCTGATGATCAGGTATACAATAGCTAGGTTGTGCTTTAACAATTTATTTTTGCCTATGCTAGTTCATATCATGATCATGTTTGCTTTGAACTTAGTTAATCATATCTATGCATGATTCATGTTTATGCAAATTTATAGGCCATGTACACAACTCCATATCTTACGCCTATATCTTGAAAAGAATATTGCTTACACTTATGATTATTATCTTTTGGCATTATCTTTTCAATGGCTTCCTAACTTTGATGCATCTGCTTCATACCATATCGTGTTAGCATCGAATTCTTGAATACTTGATTTCTAATGATATGTATGTTTCAAAATCATTATTCATTAGAATCAAAGCATTCTAGGTCATGCTTTAATTGAAAATGTTTGCTTATTATAGGAAAATGAATGTATGTTGTTGCTTGAATGATATCTATGAAATTTAGCATATATTCAGTATGTTTAGACTTTGATATTCATCGTATATATCTTCACATGTCGAAACTATGGAAAGTTTATAATTTTTCATTTCACATGCCATTGATGTTGCTCTTATATCATAAATTTTGCATTCATCGATTGCTTGTGACTCTTGATATCTAATAGATGTCATGTACTTCAAAGTATATACTCTGCATCCTATTAGAATCATAATAGCTAGGCCTTGCTTAATTATAAATCATTTTACCTATGCTATAAGTATGCTTATGCTTGATTATTTACAAATTTTAAAGCATACTATGTGTTTGGCTTGGATTAATTATCAACTTTATATTTATGCCAAGCACCAGGAGAATAATTGCCCACGATTAAAAATTCTCTATGAATTCATATTTCGGCAATTCTTTCTCATTCCCTATGACAACGATTCTTGGCTACGTTTTTGTGGAACTATTTCTAAATCTTATAGCCTATGAATTAGTCAAACTATTTCTCACTGTGCTTAAATATAAGATATGTTTCTCACGTGACTAACAATATAGTAGACCTTACGCATTCTCACGTACCTAACTATGACAAGTCGTCATAAATCATCTTGAGGCTGAATGCACAAAGTAAGGGGGAGTCTCCATGTTAGGGGAAACTTCGCTACTCAACTACGTCACAAAGGGAGATCTTAGTCTCTTTTCTTAACCTTTTTGATGATATCAAAGGGGGAGAAGAAAATTAAGAGAAATAGATGGGCAAAAGAAATTAACATTGATTTTTTTGCTTAGAGTGCTTAATTTTTCAATTTGTTTGTCATCATCAATAAGGAGGAGATTGTTAATCTAAGTGGTTCATCACTTAGAATGTCCCTAAATATATTGTGATGAAGTATATTTTGATGATCACAAACAAAGTACTTTTAGTGCTAACGAGCCTTAATCAAGATCTCGTCCCAGCACCTCAGGAAAAACAAAAAGCCAAGGATCGATTCGATCAAGGAACTCAAAGTCATATCAGTCGTTCAAGATCGTTTCAATCAAAAGGACCTCAATGATCATATTATGATTTCAAGATGACTTCACAAACGATTCGATCAAGCTTCAAGTCTTCATTTTTCGATCAACGTTCAAGACATTCAACTCTAGCCCGAAGTTCTTATTGAAGATCTCATAATAAAGAGTTGGATTTAAAGATTATGAGAAAATGAGAAATACACAGTATTTAAGGTATATCTTTCTCTAATCGACATTGCTCAAACATGTTCCAAAACCATGCACGAATCAATTGCATATTTGCATGTTTTGATCTTACGTTTTACGATATTTCAAATGCTCTAATTTTCTATATTTAATTTGAAATTTGCCCAGTTTTTATTCGCATTTATCGTATATTTAATCGCGAGTCAAAATTATTTTTCAAGAGTCTTTCAGGACGCTAATGACTTAGCAGTGCTCTCCTAAACTTGATAAGTTATGACGTTGATAGTTCATTAGGACACTGATAACATTCAAGGTTGAATTGAACTGATTCCTCAGGACGCTTACTTGTATAGTAACGGCCTCCCTTTAGTCAACCTCTGAAGTTGTCAGGATGCTGATTTAGTATTAGCTTACTAAAAGATTTGTAAAGTTCTTCTAAGAATGTATCTTTGAGGACGTTGATAGTTATAAGTTGAATAAACTATCAGGACGCTACCTGGATAGGAGCGCCCTCACCTTTGAGAATCAACTTAATAGCTTTCAGGACGTTGATTGTCCTTCAGCATACTTGTTTTTGGTTTCAAATGCTTTTAAACATGGTAGGACGCTTACATAGTTGTAGCGCCCTCATGTCATGTTTTATGTTTTAAAAGGTATGACACTTACTCGAAAAGTAGCGCCCTCATGCACTTAATTGTTTTACAACAAAGCAGGACGTTAACTGCACATTAGCGCCCTCAGGGTTAACTCGTTTAAGTGTCAAAGAAAGTCAGGACGCTCACGTTTCAGTAGCGCCCTCACTTCATTGTTCAGCAGGATGTTTATACATAACGAGCGCCCTCAAGGAACAAAACGACAAAGTTGATATTATGCGTCAGGACACTGATTGTGGAATCAGGACACCAATTCAGCAACCGTCACAGTTCTAATAAGTACACTATGTAAGTCAACATTTTCAAAATGGATCTTTGTACAGAGTCCTTTTCAGATTTATTAGAGATCTTCTCTGATACATGAATTAAGTTTTTCTAAAACTTTCCTTTTTCGTGAAATCTGAAAAGAATCTGGATGTTAGCGAAAATTGCAGTTGCTGAGCCATTAGTGGTTCTGAAAGACTCTCAAAAAACAGTTTTGACTTGCGATTAAAAATATGATGAATGCGAATAAAAACTCGATTAATTTTAAATTAAACATAGAAAATTAAATCATTTGAAATACCGTAAAGTGTGTGATCAAGACATGCATATATGCAAGTGATTCGTGCATGGTTTTGAAAAACGTTTGAGCAATATTGATTAGATAAAGATATACTTTAAATATTGTGTATTTCTCATAATTCTCATAATCGTTAAATCCAACTCTTCATTATGAAGTCTTCAATGAACTTTGAGCTTGAGTTGAATGTCTTGAATGTTGATCAAAAGATGTGATCTTAAAGCTTGATCAAATCGTTCGTGATGTGATCTTGAAATCAGTATATGATCTTTGAAGTCCTTTGATTGAAACGATCTTGAACGTCTGATATGACCTTGAGTTTCTTGATCGAGTCATAATTTGGTTTTTTGCTTTCCTGAGGTGTTGAGAAAGGTTCTTAAATGAAGCTCCTTAGCACCGAAAGATATTTCGTTTGTGATCATCAAAATATACTTCATCAAGCATACTTAGGGGCGTGCTAACTGATGAACCTCTTAGGTTAACAAGTCTTTCAACAACAACGTAGGCGTGTCCTTCCTGCCTAGGGCCTTTTTGCTATCGGGGTGGTGGTGGAGCTATCTGGGCTGCTTGCTGAACTGGTGCAGCTGGGGCTCTGGGTTGGCCAGGGGCTAGGATAGGGCAATTTTGTCAAACGTGACCCACCTGGCCACACTTGTAGCACACACGATCTCGATCTTGTGGTTGTTGATTAGGAAGAGGTAGGAGAAATTGCCGATTATTTCCATTTTTTGGCCTGTTTGATTTTGGCGATTGCGAAGGTTCCCTCGGAAATTTCGTCGTGCTAGAGTAAGTGGAGCGAACTGGAGCCGAGGGTTTTGGGGATTGCCGATGTCACACCCCGCGGATGTGATGGGTACCTCCTACTCGAGCATACCTCAGCCACTATGATCCCATAATATTGTCCCATCCCAGTACACAGCCCACTCAACAGTGTCTAGTACCCCCGGGATCATTTGTCCACACTATTCATCATGAATAGTATAGCGCCTCCCCCGAAAATCAACCTATATGAGGTTTGAGGTTCGAATCTGGGGGAGGCCCTGCACTATTCATGATGAATAGTATAGACAAATGATCCCGGGGATACTAGACACTATTGAGTGGGCTGTGTACTGGGATGGGACATTTTGTCACACCCCGCAGATGTGATGGGTACCTCCTACTCGAGAGTACCCCAGCCATAACACCACATAATGTTGTCCCATCCCAGCACACAACCCACTCAACAGTGTCTAGTACCCCCGGGATCATTTGTCCACACTGTTCACACATGAATAGTGAAGGGCCTCCCCCGGATTCGAACCTCAAACCTCATATAGGTTGATTTCGCAATCCGAGTAACCATTGAACGAAATCAAACTATATGAGGTTTGAGGTTCGAATCCGGGGGAGGCCCTGCACTGTTCATGTGTGAACAGTGTGGACAAATGATCCCGGGGTTACTAGACACTGTTGAGTGGGCTGTGTACTGGGATGGGATAATATTATGCGGTGTTATGGCTGGGGTACGCTCGAGTAAGAGGTACCTATCACATCCGCGGGGTGTGACAACCCATGTTGGGACGAGAGTTTTGATTTGGCTGGTAAGGTCTCTTCCTACCAGACTGTTGTACTGGCCCAACTACTAGCTTTCCGCGATTGCGCTTTTGTTCTTGTTCAAGCTTCTCCTACTCATAATTTATAGCCATATTCACCAATTTTCTAAAGTTATCAAGCACCAAGAAGGCAAGGGCCTACCTAATGTCGGGCCTTATTCCTTTGAAAAACATTTCAGTCTTGTCCCTCTCGGTGGTGATGGTAGAGAGACATAGAGGAAATTGAAAGTTTCATGAACTTGGCCACGTATTCCCAGACTGTCATACTTTCGTGAAATAGTCTTGCGAATTCTTGTGTCTTCTTCCTCTTGACAGCATTTGGAAAATATTCATTGATGAATTCAGCTTCAAATTGTTGCCATGTCATGGTACCTGCATTTACTTGTGGGTTTTCCTTAACTGTTTTCCACCAGAAGTTGGAGTTTCCAACTGGCTGGTAAGCAGCAAGAGGAATCTTTCTTTCTACAAACGCTCTCATTGCCTCGAGCGCCTTTCGAGATTCTTCTAGCCACTTGTAGGCTTCATCAGAGTCAGGCTTTCCATCGAAAGTGATGGGTGGTAGTCGTTTGTACTTTGTAATTTGATTAGTCATCTGATCCATCTTCTACTTAGCCGGTTCCATGTGTGGTTGAGGAACTGCAGTTTGATCATCAGCAACACCTTGGATTGAACCCCTCATAAACGACTTATGTATTCAGTAAAGCCTTGGAAAACTTGTTCCATGCCAAATGGCACCGCAGCAGTTTATTCGGCTGCCAGGGCATTAACTTTTTCGTCCATCGCTTGTTCTGATGTGAGGGGAATAGGTTCAGATCCAGCGTCCTCTTGAGGCTGCATAAATACAGACGCTTGTCGAGAGGAGCTAGGGTTTTTCTAACTTCATGTTTGTAAATATACTGCGATAAAGTATATTTTGATGATCACAAACAAAGTACTTTTTGGTGCTAAACATGCATTTATCAAGATTTCATCAAAGCACCTGAGGAAAGTAAAAAGCCCAGGAACGACTCGATCGAAGAACTCAAAGATCGCGTCCAATGGTCAAGTTCGTCTCAAAAAAAGAACTTCAACGATCACATCATGAATTCAAGATCACTTCACTCGAACGATTCGATCAAGCTTCAAAGACTACATCTCTCGATCAACGTTCAAGTCATTCAATTCTCCAAAGCTCTTATTGAAGATCTCATAATGAAGAGTTGGATTTAACGGTTATGAGAAAAGATAAATACACAATGTATTTAAGGTATATCTCTCTTTAATCGTTATTGCTCAAAATGTCTTTCAAAACCATGCATAAATCATCTACATATGTTTTTCTAATCTGCATGTTTTGATTTCATGTCTTTATGATATTTCAAATGATCTAATACTATATATTTAATTTGAAATATACCGAGTTTTTATTCGCATTTATCGTATACTTTATCGCGAGTCAAAATTGTTTTCAAAGAGTCTTTAAGGACACTAATGAAATAGCAGTGCTCTCCTGAACTTGATAAGTCAGGACATTAATAGTTCATTAGGACACTGATAACGTTCAAGGTTGAATTGAACTGATTTATCAGGACACTTACTTGTACAGTAGCGGCCTCCTTTATTAGTCAACCGTTGAAGTTGTCTTAAGTTCTTCAAAGAATGCTTCTTTGAGGACGCTGGTAGTTATAAGTTGAACAATCTATCAGGATGCTATCTGGATAGAAGCGCCCACACCTTTAGGAATCAACGTAGTAACTTTCAGGACGCTAATTGTCCTTAAGCGTGTTTGTGTCATATTTAAAATATTTTTAATCTGTAGGACGCTTACATTATTGTAGCGCCCTCATGATATGTTTTCTGTTTTAACTGGTAGGACACTTACATAGTTGTAGCGCCCTCATGTTTTATTTTTATGTTTAAACTGGCAGGACGCATACTCGAACATTAGCGCCCTCATGCACTTAGTTGTTTTAAAACATAGCAGGACGCTAACTTTGCATTAGCACACTCAAGGTTAAGTTATTTAAGTGTCAAAGTAAGTCAGGATGCTTATGAGTAATTAGCGCCCTTACTTTAGTGTTTTGCAGGACGTTTATACGTAATAAGCACCCTCAAGGAACAAAAAGACATTGTTGATATTATGCGTTAAGACACTGATTACGGAATCAGGATGCTAATTCAACAGCCGTCACTGTTCGAATAAGTACACTACATAAGTTTATTTTCTCAAAACGGACCTTTGCACAGAGTTCTTTTCAGACTTATCAGAGACCTTCTCTGATACATGAAATAAGTTTTTCTAAAACTTCCCTTTTTCATGAAATTTGAAAAGCCCCAAAATGTTAGTGAAAATTTGCAGTTGCCATTTTCATATAACATTCTAGTCGTTGTGTGTAAACGTTCATATTATTTGAACTTCAAATGTCTAACGGCTATGTCCCACTAAGTCTATAAATACTAGTACTTAGGATCAAACAACTTGCCAATCACTTTGTGTTGTGCCAATACTTTTTGAAAGTTAGTCTATGTCAAAATGAATTTCATTTTTCTAATCTTTCAAAGTATTTTTTACTGATACCTTTATGTACTCAAATGATTTTCATATTGATCTTATTTTCATTTTATCTTTGAAAATCAATTTGATCTGGTATCAACTCAAATTCTCAGCATTGATTCATATTTTGTATCATTCTTGTTGGAGATAGAATTAGAGAAATAATTCAAGATATACTGATAGTTGCATATTTAGATAGGTTTTAGAGCATGTTTTAGGTGTGTCTTAGAACATTTCATACATTAGTTTCATGTGTTTATGTTAGTTTTAATGCATTTGATAGCTTAGGAATAAATTGGTTTTCATGCATTATTTTGGTTCAATAAGTAATAATTTGATTCATTATATGTTTGAGTGTGTTTTTTATTTGATTTGTTTTGTTTTGTAGGTATTTAGATGAGTTAGTCATGGTTTTGGATGATGAAAACATGTTCTAGAAGTTGCCAAGGAGAAGCATGAAGAACCCAAGTCAGAAAGGAGGCAAAAAATTGGCTAAGTCCACAAAATAGCACAAGTTTCTACGTTCTGGGCGCCTCGGTGCCGTCACTGTTCACGAAATTGCATTTTTAGCAATTTTTACACATTTTCTAATTCCAATTTTGGACGACTTGGGGGCTTATAATATATCAAAATTTAGGGTTTTTCGAGAGGAAGACATTGGGGAAGAGAAGGGAGATGGCTAGAACGAAGTGGAGAAGAAGATCCACATTGAAGACCATTGAAAATCTCTACAACACTCTAGTTTGCTTTCTTTTGTCCTGATTCATGTTTAAACCATTACTGATTGTTTTAATCTCTTTAGTTATGAACTAAACCTCATTTCTAGAGGTGTAGATTGATCGAAACTTGAGATTATGTCGTAGATTTTATTGTTTTTTTATTCTTAATGAAAGTTCTTAGTTTATTTATACTTTTCTAAGTGTAATGCTTTTAATCCCCTGATCAAGGATTGACCGATCATAGACTCGAGGTAGATGCTTCACAAGAGGGTACCTTGGGTTGGAATATGAAGAGTATAGCCTAAGTTATCGTGAGACTCACAAGGAGATCGAGACCCTTTAAAGTCGTTAAGAGGAAATCATAGAACTTAGTGAGTTGTTGTTTTTGGTTTTCATCGAAAGAGTTAAACCAAAGCAACAAGAATATGCTCTAATCAATGCTCCAAAAGAGGGGATTAGAAAGGTTAGGATTTTCGACTTATAGGCTAAGGAACTGATTTAATAATAATATATTTATATAGACATAGCTAAGAGTTAGGTGACATCGAACCTCTTGACCTCTAGACCAGTCCATCACTGTTTTCCTATTCGATTTACATTGCTTGTTAATTACTATTTAATTATTTTAATTGTTATTTTAATCACTCCATCATTCGATTTTAATTGTTTAGATAAAGTTAGGGTTGAAACGTGATAGCTAGTGTCGTAATTATCCCCGAGGACGATACCCGATATCTTCTAAGAATTTATTATAACTTGGCATCGTACACTTATAGTTTGCACGCAACAAGCTTTTGACACCGTTGCCAGGGACAATTACTAGTTTTTACTACTATTGTGTTATTTAACTTTGATTTAAATTTAGATTTTTATATTTTATTGTTATTCTCTGATTTTTTTTAGTTTATGTTTTGTAGGATTTCAAGAGTGTATGCAAATAGCAAGAAGTTTTGAAGTTTTACCGTTTGATCCCGAGATTGAACGAACTCTTGGAAGACTGAGGCGAGAAAGAAGAAGAGAAACTGAAGTAATGGCTGATGATCAACATCAGTTGACCTTGAGAGGCTATTTCAAACCGGTCATCAATGACAATTACTCGAGTATTGTTCGTATGCCTATCAATGCGAACAACTTTGAATTGAAACCGGCATTGATCTCGATGGTGCAACAACATTAGTATGAGGGGCTGCCTACTGAAGATCCTACTATCCACATCACCATCTTCTTAGAGATGTGTGGTACGGTGAAGATGAATGGTGTTATTGAGGACACCATAAGGTTGAGATTGTTCCCTTTTTCTCTAAGGGACAAAACACGAGAATGGTTGCAATTTTTGCAACCGGGGAACATTGCAACTTGGCAAGAGATGGTACAAAAGTTTCTTCAAAAGTTTTTTCCACCCACCAAAACTGCCCAACTACGAGCTGAAATTGGGCAATTCAAGAAACTAGAGATGGAATCTTTGTATGAGGCTTGGGAAAGATTTAAGGAGCTTTTAAGGAAGTGTCCTCGGCATGGATTCCAAGATTGGCTACAGATTAAGCTTTTCTACAATGGAATGACATTTTCTACTCAGACACTAGTTGATGCGGCGGCCGATGGATCATTATTGACAAAGACGGCTACTGAGGCACTGAACATGTTGGAGGATATGGCCACTAATACTTATGGGGTTCTGGGTGCACGATCAGTAGTAAAGAAGGTGGCCGGTCTACACGAAGTTGGTCCATTCTCATCTCTCTCTTTATAAATATCAAGCATTGCCAACCAACTTGTTGTGCTTACTACTCAGAATGCACAACCGTCTATTGAAAAGGCGGCAGTTTTACATGCGAGTTCTTCGGGGCATGAAGCAATTGAGGAAGAGGTTCAATATATCAACAATAGGGGGTATAACTATAGAAGCAATCAAGGAGTACCAAATCAGTACCACCCAAGCATCAGAAATCATGAGAATTTTTCTTATGCCAACAGGAGGAACACATTGCAACTTCCACCCGGATTTTACACCCAAGCTCACGAAAAGAAGCCATCTTTGGAGGATATGATTAGGTCATTTAGGATGGAAACGAGGGCATCGTTTAAAAATTTGGAGGTACAAGTTAGGCAACTAGCCTCAACTGTGAATGCCCAACAAAGGGGGTCACTACCTAGCAACACCGAATTGAACCCAAAAGAACAGTGTGAAGCTATCACCTTGAAAAGTGAAAAAGAAGTAAAGGGGGCTGCGTAAGCCTAAGCAAACCACCACCAACTGTTGAAGAGCAAGAGGATATAAGTATTGAGGTCAAGCTGAGTAAAGAGAAGGACAAAGAGTCGTCAAAGGGGGAAAAGCCACATGAGAGGCCATGCCGGCCTGGTTCTATCACTTTCACGGATGACCCTCCTAAACTCAAAACTTTTATTCCTTTCCCTCGGTGTTTTCAAAAGAAAAAGCTTGACGAGCAATTCGCCAAGTTCTTGGAAATTTTCAAAAGATTCACATTAACATCGCTTTTGCAAATGCATTGGAGCAAATGCCAAACTACGTCAAGTTCATGAAGGATGTGATAACAAAGAAGATGAAGCTAGAGGACTATGAGACGGTGAAACTTACGGAAGAATGTAGTGCTATACTACAAAAGAAGCTACCTCAAAAGCTAAATGATCCAGGGAGTTTCACTATACCTTGCACCATTGGTTCCTTGAATTTTAATAAAGCTTTATGTGATTTGGGTGCTAGTATTAACTTGATGCCTTTGTCAATTTTCAGGAAATTTGGGCTTGGCGAGGTGAAGCCAACTACGAAATTTTTGCAACTAGCGGATCGATCACTTACATACCCTCGGGGTATCATTGAAGAAGTGCTAGTGAAGTTGGTTAAGTTCATTTTCCTGGTGGATTTTTTTGTTTTCGATATGGAGGATGATGGTGATATTCTGCTTATACTTAGGCGGCCATTCTTAGCAACCGGGAGCACTTTGATCGATGTACAACGTGGTGAGCTTACCTTGAGAGTAAATGATGAAGAAGTGTTGTTTAACATATACAAGACCCTTAAATTCCCAGATTGATGTAGCGGACGTGGTTGATGCATGTGTGACTGAGGTACATGGTGAGGCTATACCAGGAGATCCTTTAAAGAAGTGTCTTGTAAGTTCGGTCTCTAGAGATGAGGCCTTTCATGATGAAGTCCAAAATTATGCCTTAGCTCTTGAGGCCCACAATCCTACGAGTACAATCAACAAAGCAGAAGATATTGAAGCCTCTTCGCCACCCGAGTCATTAGAGTCTTCACCGAAGTTGAAACCCTTATCGAAACACCTTCATTATGCATTGTTGGGTGAGAAGTCTACTTTGCCGGTAATCATACCTTCGGCCTTATCAAGTGTGGAGGAACAAAAGTTATTACGCATCTTGAGAGAGTACAAGTCCTCCTTGGGTTGGTCCATAGCCAATCTCAAGGGGATAAGTCCCTCTATTTGTATGCATAAGATCTTGACGGAGGAATCTTACGAGACCTCAATTGAGCATCAACAACGGCTAAATCCACCCATGAAGGAGGTTGTAAAAGCTGAAATAGTAAAATAGCTCAAGGCGGGAATCGTATACGCCATTTCAGATAGTTCGTGGGTAAGCCCGGTTCACGTAGTCCCTAAGAAAGGTGGTATGACTGTTGTGATGAATGATAAGAATAAGCTTATTTTGACTGAAACAGTGACGGGCTGGAGAGTTTGCATAGATTACCGAAAGCTCAACAAGGCCACAAGGAATGATCACTTTCCTCTTCCTTTTATTGATCAAATGTTAGATCGGTTGGCGGGCTTCCATTACTATTGTTTTTTAGACGGGTATTCGCAGTATAATCAGATAGTCATCGCCCCGGAGGATCAAGAGAAGACTATATTCACTTGCCTGCATGGTACTTTTGCTTTTCGGCGCATGCCGTTTGGATTATGTAATGCAACGACGACTTTTCAACAGTGCATGATGGCGATATTTGCGAATTTGGTAGAGGACATCATGGAGATCTTCATGGATGATTTTTTAGTTTTTGGGTCCTCTTTTGATCATTGTTTATATAACCTCTCCTTTGTGTTGAAGAGGTGCGAAGAAACGAACCTTGTGCTTAATTGGGAAAAGTGTCACTTCATGGTGCATGAGGGGATTGCTCTTGGACACCGGATTTCGTCCAAGGGTCTTGAGGTAGACAAGGCAAAGATTGGTAGTATTGAGAAGCTTCCACATCCGAAGAGTGTTAGGAACATAAGGAGTTTCTTGGGGCATGCAGGGTTTAATAGAAGATTTATGAAGGATTTTCCAAAAATTGCAAAGCCCTTTTGCAACTTACTTGAGAAAGAGAATCCATTTGTGCTTGATGAGCATGGTGAGGAAGCTTTTGAGTGGATCAAGAAAGCTTTGATATCAGCACCTATCATGGTGATACCAGATTGGAGTGAGTCATTCGAGATCATGTGTGATGCAAGCGATTATGCAGTTGGAGCGGTTCTTAGGTAGAGGCGAGAAGCCATTTATTATCCGAGTAGGACACTTGATGGGCCTCAACAAAATTACACAACAACTGAGAAGAAATTACTAGTAGTGGTCTTCGCTTGTGATAAGTTTAGATCCTACATCATTGGGTCTAAAGCGATTTTCTATACCGACCATGCCGCCATCTGCTACTTATTTGAGAAGAAGGATGCAAAACCTTAATTAATTAGATGGGTCCTCTTGCTTCAAGAGTTTGATATGGAGATTAGGGACAAGAAAGGGAGTGAGAATGTAGTGGCGGATCACTTATCTCGGTTGCAACTAGATGAGCAAGATGATGGTGTGCCTATTTTAGAAACATTTCATATGGGCTCTTTGCTAACCTTCCTTAGTATGTTGATTATGTAAACTACTTGGCTAGTGGTGTCTTACCTCCGGATCTATCTTACCAAGGAAAATGTCACGACCCAAGATACATGACGTCATGACCAGCACGGAACCCCGTGTATATCCTCTCTCGATATATATGACATCCTGATAAGCCTTCTAATACACATCATAATCCCAAACACACAACAATAAACACATATGGACATAATCAAATAATATTACATTCCCAAAATGTAAGCCATAAATTTTTTTTTCTAAGTCCACGGTGATCAAAAGTACAAAATAATACTCAACAATGATTACAACCAGTCTAAGTGTTAAGTATACGTATTAAGTGTTACATAGTACAATGTATCAAAATAAATGCGAAAAAGTACAAACACCTACATCAACCAGAGTTCGGGAAATGCTCCGCAGCTAAGCCTTTCCCTTCCCCTTCTTATCTGATCTTGAAAAGATAATAGTGAGGGGTGAACTACAGCAAACTCAGTGAATGTTTCCTTTAAGTGGCTACATACGTGTGCATTTATGTAAAACATTGCAAGATTCATTAAAATAGTTTAAACAACTAGAATGTAAACGAGGCTACATACATTTTCAATATAAGACCTCATGTCATATTCATTCCAAACCCTATTTCAGGTTTAGACGAACTACGGCTATGCCTACCCTTAAAACCCTCTGCAAGGTCAACAACTGGGGATCCCACTAGACTTACGGAATTTCTGGAAGGAAACTCCAACTAGGAGACTCAACCCAAATTGTTTTCTCAACTGACTATGATCAAATAATTTTCATGAAATATCAAATCATGCATACCATAATAATTAAGCATTTAAAACATTTCTATAATAGAATGCCACACATAGAAGACATAAGTAAAGAAACACTCACAATTGATTGGCTAAGTCTAGCCAATCCAATTTTCAATCCAAGAAAGTACTAGAAGATCCACGAATCACCTAGAGTATTTCAATCACCAATTTGCCTGTGTGGCTTAGTCAAACCATCCAAGGTCCCTACATAAAACACATGGTCCATAAAATACTAAAGATCAGCCAAAGTATGCTAATAACTATGTTCAAACCTAATTCTATAGTCAATTTGAGATTCTAGCATGGTCATAGTCATGAGTCAACCCATATTGCTCAATTCAACCATATAATCATCAAATTAGACTACACCTAACTCAAATTGAATGCCATAGGTTGATTCCCATGATCCCAAACACTATAATACAAAGCATTCAATCATATTAAGGGTTAATTAGGCTATTCCTCAAGTCAATTACATCAATTGACTAAGTTCAAGTTAAAATCCCCAATTTTGCAATACATAACCTAAGGCCGAATTGAACTAAGTCATACCAAATTAACATAGGTTCAAACATTCTAAACCCATGAATCTACTCAAATTAGTTTCCAATTAGATGATTCCCAAGTCAGTTTGGTCAATTGACTTGGTTTAGGTCAAAATCCCTAATTTGGACAAAATCCCCAATTTACATGAAAATCCCCAAATTGCATGGGAATGTCAATTTACATGGCTTAAGCCAAAATTACCCTACAATTAGGTTCCCCCTATTCAAGATCAGTAATTTAGAGTGTCATACATCCATAATTACTCATCAATTTCATACAAATCACAAGAAATTTGAATACAAAACCCTAGGTCTAAACACTAGTTTTAGGTCAAGTATATGAGACCCCTCCAATTTTTTGCTAGAAATTGGGGGTTTCACTTCTAGAGTACTCTCCATACACTCTAGGCCAACATATATTAATTTCAAGACCTAATTCCAACTTTGATTTTCCATCACTCTTTAAAAAACGAGATTCAATAGAACCCTAGGTCGAAAAAATCAGTTGCACGCTTGTAAGAGAATGATGGAAGGAAGAAAAATGGGAATTAAATGGTTACCTTGATGATTCTTATCCAATAATCCACCCAAAAACCTCCTATTTCCCTTCCTTTTCTCTTCTCCTCTTCTTTCCCCTTTCTCCAAGCTCTCTAGCACTGTTGAAGGTGGAAAAATGAGCAAATGTGAGAAAATCTCGTTTTCGTTTGTATTTATAAAAAAATTTGGGCCCACAACTCAAAATACACTTAAACAAAAGGAACAATTTGTTTCTACTGCAATTACTTCCACTTAGATACTCAATTTTATGCAAATGACTCATCAATTTAACATCTTAACCAAACAAAAGTTTTATGGGTCAGCTTCCAACATTCTGGTAAAACTCTGAGATGACGCTCATGATCCTCTCTAGTGTTAGAATAGACTATGATATCATCGATAAAGACTATAATGAATTGGTCAAGGTACGGTCTAAATACTCTCTGCATCAGACCCATGAACATAGTTGGTACGTTAGTTAACCCGAAGGGCATCACCATAAACTCATAATGTCCTTACCTGGTCTGAAAAGCAGTCTTCGGCACATCCTCATCTCTAATCCTCAACTGATGGTACCCAAACCTCAAGTCAAACTTCAAAAATAGCTTGGCCCCAATCAATTGATCAAACAAGTCATCAACGCGAGGAAGTGGATACTTGTTCTTCACAGTCACCTTATTCAGCTGACGGTAGTCTATGCACAAATGAAAACTCTCGACTTTCTTCTTGGCGAACAACACAGGTGCTCCCTAAGGTGACAAACTAGGGGAAATAAATCCCTTGCCCATCAGCTCATCAAGTTGGGCTCTGAGTTCATTCAACTCTTTTGGTGCCATACGATACGATGGAATGGAAATAGGTTTTGTCTCAGGCATCAGCTCAATGATAAAGTCTACCTCTCGCCTAGGCAGCAAGCCAGGTAACTCATCCGGAAAAACCTCTGGGTACTCGCAGTCTACAGGAATGTCTGCTAACTGAACGCCCTGTCCCACATCATCCACTGGCCTCAAACTCGCCATCGTAGCAACCTCATCATCAGTGGCTAATCTACCCTGGCTAGGTGGTCTCGATGCAATCCTGCCTCAAAAAACGAAGACTGGATGTCCGGGTATCTTGAAGACAACTCTCTCGTCGAAGCAATCAAGGTGAGCGTGATACGCTGCCAGCCAATCCATACCCAAAATGGCATCAAACTCTAAGACTCTAAGGTTAACTAACATCTCATGGTCCTCGAATCTCATGAAACATCCCACACATACCATGTTAGGGTAAATCCTCTCACCAGCCGCCATACTCAAAACCAACGGCGTACAAGTCCTAACAAGCGATAATCTCAATCTATCTACCATCCTACCAGAAACAAATGACAAAGTAGAACTAGCATCAATCAGAACATATATTATAGGATCAGCCTGCGTGACTTCTTGGGCCTGCTCCCTAGTAGCAACTGGAATAGGACTGAACTGTGTAGCAGACATCCTTAGTGGACACTCGTTCCTCTTATGCCCTGGAGCTCCACAACCAAAAGCAAACTATCGGTCTCTATGCCCTACATGACATCATGACTAGCACAAAACCCTGTGTATATCCTCCCTCGATATACACGACATCCAGATAAGCCTTCTAATACACATCATAATCCCAAATACACAACAATAAACACATCTGGACATAATCAAATAATATTACATTCCCAAAATGTAAGCCATAATTTTTTTTTCTAAGTCCACAGTGATCAAAAGTACAAAATAATACTTAACAATGATTACAACCCATCTAAGTGTTAAGTATACGTATTAGGTGTTAAATAGTACAATTTATCAAAATAAATGTGAAAAAGTACTAACACCTACATCAACCAGAGTTCGGAAAATGCTCTGCAGGTAAGCCTTTCCTTTCCCCTTCCTATGTGATCCTGAAAAGATAATAGTTAGGGGTGAGCTACAGCAAGCCCAGTAATTGTTTTCTACAAGTGGCTACATACATGTGCATTTATGAAAAACATTGCAAGATTCATTAAAACAGTTTAAACAACTGGAATGTAAACCAGGTTACATACATGTTCAATATAAGACCTCGTGTCATATCAAGACAATGCATATCACTTATGACATGTTCACGCACCTAAACACCTCCTAGGTAAGAATCGATTCAAGAACATGAGTGCGATTAGACCCATGCCCGAATGACTTCTTACCCGTATTCTAATAAGAATTCCAAGGGCACGTCACCGATTTACTATTCATTCCAAACCCTATTTCAGGTTTAGACGAACTACGGCTACGCCTACCCTTGAAACCCTCTGCAAGGTCCACAACGGGGATCCCACTAGACTAACGAAATTTCTCGAAGGAAACCCCAACTAGGAGACTCAACCCAAATTGTTTTCTCAACTGACTATGATCAAATAATTTTCATGAGAATCAAATCATGCATACAATAATAATTAAGCATTTAAAACATATCTATAATAGAATGCCACACATAGAAGACACAAGTAAAGAAACACTCACAATTGATTGGCTAGGTTTAGCCAATCCAATTTCCAATCCAAGAAAGTACTAGAAGATCCACGAATCACCTCGAGTACTTCAATCACCAATTTGCCTACGTGGCTTACTCAAACCAACCAAGGTCCCTACATACAACACGTGGTCCATACAATACTAACGATCAGCCAAAGTATGCTAATAACCATGTTCAAACCTAATTCTATAGTCAATTTGAGATTTTAGCATGGTCATAGTCATGAGTCAACCCATATTGCTCAATTCAACCATATAATCATCAAATTAGACTACACCTAACCCAAATTGAATGCCATAGGTTGATTCCCATGATCACAAACACTATAATACAAAGCATTCAATCATATTAAGCGTTAATTAGGCTATTCCTCAAGTCAATTACATCAATTGACTAAGTTCAAGTCAAAATCCTGTTTTGGTTTGTATTTATAGGAAAATTTGGGCCCAAAACTCAAAATAAACTTAAACAAAAGGAACAATGTTTTTCTGCTGCAATTACCTCACTTAGATACTCAATTTTATGCAAATGACACATCAATTTAACGTCCTAACCGATCAAACGTTTTATGAGTCAGTTACCAACATTCTGGTAAACGTTCAGTTCAAACCAACGATGGGATTGCGAGATCCAACCATTTGATCAAAACTGCTCAAGAAAATTCGTAAATCCAAACAGTAGTTGAAGCTTTATAACTCACAGTAGACAACTTCGATCAAGATCTTCACTGTTCATAATGACGATCTATCTGAGAAGAATAAGCTGACAAAATTTTAACTCAATCAGACCACGGATCTAGGAGATCAAGCTATTGATGTAATCAGTGACAGAAATTTCTTACTCCATGGAGTGAGCTTCACTAATCCAAAACACGGTTTTTGACACGTTTCGACATTGAACGGGTCTCAGATCATTCTAAAACTTCATGCAAAGGCACTCGAGCCAACGAGCGTCGAGCATCATATACGTATACTTACACGTATATGGGTACTCTACGGGTCAAAATGACGTCATCCTAAGGTGCGGGCGTTACAGAAGAAGAAGTTTCTATATGATATGCGCTTCTACCTTTGGGATGAGCCCTTGGTATTTTAGAGGTGCAATGATCAAATTATTATGCGGTGTGTACCGGAAGAGGAAGTGCAATCCATTCTCCATGATTGTCGTTCTTCTCCATACGGTGGTCACTTTGGGGCTACAAGGACAGCGACAAAGTTTCTTCAAAGTGGGTTTTATTGGCCTACATTGTTTCGAGATAGTTATGCTTATGTGAAGACATGTGATCGATGCCAACGTCTTGGTATTATTTCAAGGAAACATGAGCAACCATTGACTAATATATTGGAGGTGGTGCTCTTCGATGTTTGGGGTATAGATTTCATTGGACCGTTTCCTTCTTCATGTGGGAAGACATACATTCTCTTGGCAGTTGACTACGTTTCAAAGTAGGTGGAAGCAATTGCCATGACTACAAATGATGCAAGGGTAGTGTCAAAGTTTCTTGAAAAGAACATCTTTACACGTTTTAGCACTCCTCGGGCAATCATTAGTGATGAAGGATCCCACTTTTGTAACAAGCTCTTTAACGCACTACTTGCCAAGTATGGGGTGAAACACAAGGTTGCCATGGCCTACCGTCCTCAAAGTAATGGACAAGCCGAGATTAGTAACCGGGAGGTGAAGCAAATCTTAGAGAAAATTGTGAACACTAAGAGGAAGGATTGGGCTTTGAAGCTCAATGACGCTTTATGGGCTTACCAAACCGCTTTTAAGACACCCATTGGGATGTCTCCGTATTGTTTGGAGTTTGGGAAAGCATGCCATTTACCGGTTGAGTTGGAGCACCGTGATTGTTAGGCTGTTAAGAAGTTGAATTATGCTTTGAAGGCATCCGGTGATCATAGACTTCTACAATTGAATGAAATGGATGAATTCTGCCAAGATGCATACGAGAATGCCAAGATATACAAGGAGAGAACGAAGACATGGCATGACAAAATGATGGTGAAGCGGGAGTTCAAGACGGGTTAAGAGGTTTTTTCATTGTTTCTGGGTAAACTGAAGTCTAGGTGGTCGGGTCCTTTTCTTATTGAGAAAGTGTTTCTATATGAAACAATCGAGTTGCGTAGTAAGGACGACTCTCTTTTTCAAGTCAATGGACATCAGGTGAAACACTACTATGGGCAAGAGCATGCGCATGAGGATGATTTGTGCTTGGAGGACCCTAATTGAGAAGCTTGAAGGAAGTCGGGCTGACAACTATAAACCAAGCGCTAGATGGGAGGCAACCCATCGGTTTTGAAGTTTTATTATTTTTGGTGTTTTATTTTTTTTTAGTCATTGTAGTATAGGATTTGAATTTCGTGCATTGACAAACTTTGTTTTTTTTCCTTTCCAAGTTCTAAAGTAAGTTGGGGGATCTCTTGGAGCAACTAGGAGAGACAGATGGCCCGCATCTTCACCCATTTGGGTTTAAGGGGTTTTCTAAACTCCTCTCCCTCTCTTATATGCCTTTGTTTTTCTTTATTTGTTTATATTATGCATTGAGGACGATGTTTGCTATAAGTTTGGGGGAGAGTTTTGAATTTTTGTCATATGGTATGTTAGTTGAGTATGCATTAGTTTAGGTTAGGTGGTCACAATTTTTTACAATTTTAGACTTACTTATGGAAGGCCAATGATAAGATGACACTTTAGAGATATGAAACAATAGGAGAATGTAGAGAGTTACCTATATGTCTGTGTGCTTGATCCAATTTTTTTTGCAGAGAATTTTTGGAGAAACTTAACCATTTGTACATGGTTTTGATCATTGGATTGAGATTGTTGGAAATGGACCTTTGCTTGCTAAGTCATATCTTAGATCTCTAGGGATTCTAGAACAAGTTTGATCACCACTTGAGGCAAAATCCTAGTTAACACACCATAAGGAAGATGATTTAGGCCATGTTTGAAAACGTTTGAGCCAAATAACCTACCATAATTTTTATTGTATCCATAGTTCCCCTTTTGAGCTGAATGTCATTTTCTTTGTTACCAATGCGTGATGAACTTTGAGCTTTATATGTTGCAATTTCCTATTTTTCAACCTATGTACCTTATACACTTTGATCTCATTGGAGTGTTATTATTTGAAAGGTTGAGAATGGGGAATGAAAAAGAGAGAAAAAAAGAGTGAATAAAAGGATAATAAAGAAAAGAAAAGAAATGTGAAGTTGGCTTGTGAGTTGTATTAAAAAAAGAAAAGAAGAAACAAGTGTTGGTCCAACCCAAGAGGGGGGTGAATTGGATGGAATGGTCAATTTAAAAAGGTCTTCCAATAACTTAGTGATTTACATAAGAGTATTGGAATATGATGCAAATTAGAACACAGACTAAAATGCAAACATTTGACACACAAATTTATAGTGGTTCGGCCAAGCCTACGTCCACTACCTAATCTCCCGATTAAGATTTACTCAATCCACTAACTGATTATCTTACGGGTGAGAACCAAACCGTTACAACTACCCTTTTACAGGTTAAAGGTAAACCTATCCTTTCATAGGCTAAGGATGAACCATTTTCTTTTTTTCGGGATTAGGAAAAGCCCATGTTCCTTTTACTGGCTAAGGAAGAACCAAATTTTCTTTTTCCAGGATAAGGAGAAACCCATGTTCCTTTTACTGGCTGAGGAAGAACCATATTTCCTTTTTTCGGAATGAGGAGAAACCCATGTTCCTTTTGCTGGCTAAAGAAGAACCGTGATCCTTTTGCGGGATAAGGAACAACAGTTTCTCTTTTATAGGTTAAGAGATAACCTATCCTCTTATAGGTTGAGGGCACACCTATCCTTTTACGGGATGAGGACGAACTGGTTTCTCTTTTAAAGGCTGAGAGATAACCTACCTGATTTAAATCTTGAAATCATCAAGTGAACTACCTTCAATTGTCCTGGTTGTTTCAATCCAGAAACACACCAGCATTACAACACTAAGATGTTGGGTGGTTCTAACGCAGTAGAACACTTTACATTAAGCACAATACATAGCATTACAAAGATATGAAATATGAAGTAGGTAATGCTAAGTTGAAATACACCTTCAGTCTTTTACCTTTCAATATTCGGTATTGCTCAAGTGCAATTTCAAAAAGCATGAATGATATGATATGAAAATCAGAGCTTCTTTGAAAACAATATAATTCCAGTAAAACATTAACGTATAAAACTAAGGTGTAGCACCCGTGCCTTTAGGTGACGTCATTTTGACCCATAGTGTACCCGCAGAGTACCCGTATATGTATTCGTATACGTATGTGTATATGTATTTTGATGCTCGAAACACGTGAGTTCGAGTGTCTTTGCATGATTTTAGGTCATAAAGAGTGCGAATGAAGTTTCGAAACCATCGGAGGCCCGTTCGACGTCAAAACATGTCAAGAACAGTGTTTTGGACCCAGTGGAGCTCGCTCCATGGAGGAAGAAATTTTTGTCACATATTACATCATGGTTTGATATCCCAGATCCGTGGTCCGATTGAGCTGAAATTTTTGCAGATCATTCTTATATGATAGATCTTCATTATGATGGTGAAGATCTTGATCGGAGTTACCAACTATGAGTTATAGGACTCCAAACACTGTTTCACGGATTTTTGGATTTTCTTACGCAGTTTTGATCAAACATTTAGATCTCGCAATCCCACCTTTGGATTGAGTTAAAAGTTTTCCAGAATGTTGGTAACTGACTCACGCAACTTTTTCACGGTTTAGATGTTAAATTGTTGGGTAGTTTGCAAGAAATTGACTATCTAAGTTCAAGTATTGCAACTGGAAAATTGATTTTTTGATAGTTTTTGACAACTTTTAGTTGTGGGCCCAAACTTGTCTAATTAAGCAACCAAAATGTAATTTTAGGCTCATTTCTCAGCCAGAAAATAGAGAAAGGACCTGGAGAGGAGAAAAGGAGAGGAAACCTAGGGTTGGTGGATTTTGCTCAAAATCCCTAAGGTTTGCATGTTTTTCCTCATTGTTCTTCCTTCAATCTCTTTGGTTCATGCATACTAATGTTGTTTTGATGCATGCATTGTATGAAACCAAGATTTGAAGGGGTAGTGGAAATCAAATGTTGTCCAAATGCTTTGCATGTTTGATATGTGTGCTTAAAGTGTGTTGGGAGGTAAAGGCAAAAACCACAATTTCTAACAAGAAATTGGTAGGGTTTAGTACAAATGACCTAGTATTGGTTCATTGACCTAGACTTTGACTTAAGCTTTGCATGCCATCTATGATGGATTGATCAGTATTAGGGACTGATTCATGTATTTAGCTTGAGATTTTAATGGTGAAATCATATGGTTTAGTGTAAATGGTCATTGTTTGGTTCATGGCCTTAGGCTTTTCCAAAAGTCATGCATGTCAACTATGTTGTTCTAGGTGGCATTGTGAATGAAACCATGTTGTTAGATCAGTAAATTTTGTGGCTATGTATGGTGGCCTAGTGTAAAATTGACATTATGGCTTATGTACGAAAATTTTCAGATTTGGGGCTTTTGATGCTCTTGATATAAAATCTGAAAAATTATGCAATGTAGGTCTAATTGGACATGATTAGGGTTGTTTGATGATTGAATTCAGTGAGTTCTCATAATGGACATCCTAAGGTTGACTAATTTTGATCTAGGCTAAGTATTTGGCATTTTTCATGTACTTTGGCAATTTTGCATGTAATTTGGGGATTTTGCCCAAATTGGGACTTTTCACCCAAAGCAAGTCAATTTATGAAATTGACTTGGGGATTGTTTAATTGGACCCAAATTGAGTAGAATCATGGGTTTAAAATGTTAGAACCTATGTTAAATTGATATGACTTAGTTCATTTTGACCTTATGTTTTATATTGGCCTAATTGAGGATTTTGATCAAGACTTAGTCAATTGATGAAATTGACTTGATGTATAGTCTAATTGACCCTAATTATAATTGAATTTCATGTATATTAGTGGTTGGATCATGGGATCACCCTATTGCATTCAATTTAGGTCAATCTTAGTTTAATTGAGTCTAAATGATCAAGTTGGGCAATATGGAGATTGGCAGGGAGTAATCAATTTAGAATCTAATTGACTTTAGATTGGGTTTGAACATGGGGTTTTGACACACTTTATGACTGATTTTTAGTTGTGTGAACCATGATATTTCCAGGTCTTGTGATTGATCTTGAACCCGTTTAGTCAATTGGAGAGTTTTGGCAATTGGATTGGCTAGGCTTAGCCAATCAAGAGTGAGTGTTCTTTTACTTTTGGATTATTTATATGTGGCATTGTAGTATAGAAATGTTTTAAATGCTTATGTATGATGGTATGCATGTTTTAATATTCCATGAAATATATTTGAGCATAATTCATTGGGATGACAATTTGGGTTGAGGCTCCTAGTTGGAATTTCCTCTTTTTGGGAATTCTCGTAAGTCTACCGGCGATCCCAGTTGTGTACCTAGCAGAGGGTTTTATGGCTTGTGTATGGGTAGGTTAGTTTAGGCTAATCTTACGTGCTGCACAACCCCAGAAATCCTATTAGGATACGAGTATTGTGTGTGTGTTCAGGTACTGTGTGTAGCGCACCAGCCTTGAACCCCCGTACTCGGGAGGTGTTAGGATTGCATGAGCATCACTACAAATGTTATGCATCGTCTTATGTATGACTTGATCCATTATGTTAGCATGTATGTAATCTATTTCATCATCATGATATTTCAACTGTTTTATGATCTTACCATGTTTTATAGATGCACGTATATGCCACTTGTAAATAACATTCACTGAGCATCCCTTGTTTTTGACTGTTTTATGATCTTACCATCTTCTTTCAGGATCTGATAGAAAAGGAAAAGGGAAGGCTTGACTGCGGAGCGTCCCTTGTTTTTGTTTCATGTAGGTGTTGTACATTTAGTTTTGTATTTTGATAATTATGTACATGATAACACCTAGTAATTGTATATTTAACAGATAGTTGGGATGTGTTGGGTTTTGCATCATTTTGAAGACTCTGGAATTTTATATTTGTAAAAATTTGGAGAAGTAATATTTTATTTCATTATGATCATGTTAGTTGGTTGTTAAGGATGTACTTTTATTTCTTTTTGGGGATTCTTATATGTATTCGAGAGCTGACGGGACGTCGGGTGTACCGACGGAGGGTATACTCGAAGGTTCCCGTGCCGGTCACGACGTCACGTAGAGTGGGTCATGACATAAGGACTTATGTGAATCAAAGACGCAGACAATTTTCAAAATAAATATAAAGTATAAGTATGAAAATGTCTGGTTCAATGATCAGTAGTTAACCAACTACTGATGTAGTTAATACAATACTTAAGATATGAAATCAAGTACAATTGTATATCTTGAACTATTTCTCAAATTCTATCTCCAGCAAGAATGATATCAAATATGAATCAGTGCTGAGAATTTGAGTTGATACCAGATCAAATAGATTTTCAAAGATAGAATGAAAATAAGCTCAGTATGAAAATCATTTGAGTACGGAAAGGTATCAGTGAAAAATACTTTGAAAGATTAGAAAAATGAAATTCATTTTGACACAGACTAACTTTCAAAAAGTATTGGCCCAATAAAAACTGATTAGTTGTTTGATCATAAGTGTTAGTATTTATAGACTTAGTGGGACATAGTCGTTGGGCATTTGAAGTTCAAATAATGTAAACGATTTCACACAACGGCTAAAATGTTATATGAAAATAACAACTGCGATTTTTACTAATTGGTTCTTTTCAGATCTCATGAAAGAAGAAAACTTTAGAAGAACTTCTTTCATGTATCAGAAAAGGTCTCTAATAGGTCAAAAAAGACTTTGCCCAAGTGTCTATTCTGAAAAAGTAAACTGACGTAGTGTACTTAATCGAACAGTGATGGTAGTTAAATTAGCGTCCTGATTCCGTAATTAGTGTCCTAACGCATAATATCAACTTTGTCGTTTTGTTCCTTGAGGGCGCTTATTGTGTATAAGCTTCCTGCTAAACACTTAAGTGAGGGCGCTACTAACTCGTAAGCGTCCTGACTTACTTATGACGTTTAGACGACTTAAACCTTGAGGGCCCTAATGTACAGTTAGCGTCCTGCTATGTTTTAAAGCTATTAAATGCATGAGGACGCTACTATCCGAGTAAGTGTCCTGCCTTTAAAACATAAGAAAAAACATGAGGGCGCTACATTACGTGAGCGTCCTACTGGATAAAAAACATAACATGAGAGCGCTACTACTATGTAAGCGTCCTACAAGTTAAGAAATTTAAAAACACGTTGAAGGACAATCAGCGTCCTGAAAGTTATTAAGTTGATTTCCAACGGTGTGGGCGCTCCTATCCAGTAAGCGTCCTGATAGTTTAATCAACTTATAACCATCAGTGTCCTCAAATAAACATTCTTTGAAGAACTTTTAAAAGATCTTCCAGTGAGCTGATGCTGAGTCAGCTTCCTGACAATTTCAAAGGATGACTAATATATAAGACCGTTGTTATACAAGTAAGCGTCCTGATTAATCAGTTCATTTCAACATTGAGCGTTATCAACGTCCTGACTTAACAAGCTCAAGAGAGCGTTGCTATTTCATTAGTGTCCTGAAAGACTCTCTGAAAATAGTTTTGACTCGCGATAAAATATTCGATAAATGCGAATAAAAACTTGGTATATTTCAAATTAAATATATAGTATTAAATTTCTTGAAATATAGTTAAGACATCAAAACATGCAGATTTAAAAAACATATGAAAATGATATATGCATGGTTTTGAAAAACATTTTGAGCAATAACGATTGGAGAAAGATATACCTTAAATACTTTGTGTATTTCTCTTTTCTCATAACCGTTAAATCCAACTCTTCATTATGAGATCTTCAATAATAGTAATTCAGAGTTGAATGACTTGAACGTTGATCGAGTGATGTAGTCTTGAAGCTTGATCGAAACGTCCTAGTGAAGTGATCTTGAAATCATGATGTGGTCATTGAAGTCTGTTAGTTGAAACAAGCTTGACCGTTGGATGTAAGCTTTGAGTTCCTTGATCGAGTTGTTCCTTGGCTTTTTGCTTTTCCTTTGGTGCATAGACAAGTTCTTGAGAAACGTTAGTTAGCACCAAAAAATACTTAGTTTGTGATCATCAAAATATACTTCATCAAGTATACTTTAGGGATGTGCTAAGGATGAACCATATAGGTTAACAACAAGGTGTTACACTTGTGTTGAAAAAGAAATAAGTTTGAGGGTGTAGCACTCATATATATATATATATATAAATGAATGATGATAAGAAGCAAACAAAAGAATGGGAAGTGAATAAAAGTGTGAATTGTAAAGTGGATATATTCACTGAAAAAAAAGTGGTTTTGGTTTCGAAAGTAATGGAGTGGATGATAAAAATTGATCAAAGTGTTTAGGGTGCTTTTTGAGTTAAATTTTTCTATTTTTCCCAACCTTTGAACCTAGGCCTTACATTACAACCTATGAAAGACCTATTAATTCTGAATTGTGTGTGATCTACATTAATAGAGAGTGGTATGAAAAACTTGCCTATGAAGTTCCAACTTAAATTTTATATTTTGAGATATTACACTTAACACTTGCTTGCACTTGTTCATGACTTGCATGATTAGTTTGATGAGATTAGTTATGTACTTATGTGTGAAAGAATCAAAAGTGAAACTTGGTGAGAGTTGGGTTAAAATTCTAGACAATTCTATACTCTTGAAATTCTTTCTTAGAAGTAAATATACCTTTTGGCGTAATCTTGGAGGTTGTGTATGTGTTTATGATGCTCAGTTAAGTCTTTAATTGTGCGACATTGTGTGTCATGACCCACGTCGAGTGACGTCATGATTGGCACGGAAACCGGTGCGTATCCTCCATCGATACACTCGGCGTCCTATCTGCCTTCTACCATACACCATAATCCCAAA
This sequence comes from Paratinospora sagittata, assembly GCA_035771175.1. Lineage (NCBI taxonomy): Eukaryota > Viridiplantae > Streptophyta > Magnoliopsida > Ranunculales > Menispermaceae > Paratinospora > Paratinospora sagittata. The sequence continues at coordinate 12,168,857 of CM069589.1, forward strand.
ATACATACGTAAACACATGGACATAATTATATCAACAATATAAATACAACCAATTTTTTTTTCCCAAGTGTCCATAAAGTTCATCAAATACAAATATAATATAAAAGCATACATACTTAACCATTTAATACAACCCATCTAAATGTTAAGTATTTACCATAGGTGTTATTCAGTACATATTTAACAAAATACAAGAAATGTACTAACATTTACATCACAAAAATCCCAAGGAATGCTCCCCAGCTAAGCTTTCCCTTTCCCCTTCCTATCCGGACCTGAAATGATAAGGAGGAGTTATGAGCTACAACAAGCTCACTGAATTTTTTCTACAAGTGGCAATATACGTGCATTTATATAAAACATGGCAAGTTCATTAAAACCATTTAAACAACATGATAATGCATCAAGTCATAACAAGACGATGCATATCATTTATAACATGCTCAAGCAATCCTAATCACCTCTTGGATAAGAATCAATACAAGAGCATAGGTGCGCGAACCCATGCCCCGATCGACTTCTTATTTGTATCCTATTAGGAATTCCAAGGAATCGGGCATGTCGTCGGGTCAAAGTCCTTCCCACACCATGTTTTAGGTTTAGGCGGACTTGTCTGCACCTATCCTTGAAACCCTCTACAAGGTTCACAACTAGGGATCGCCAAGTGGGTCTTTGTAAAGCCCATGCACCAGGAAATCTGTCTAATTGCTACCAAACTGACTATGCTCAAATATATTTCATGAATCAATTAAAACATGCATATGACATCCATACTTATATATCAATTCAAATCCATTAATATAATACAATGCCACATATATAGAAATCCACAAGTAAAAGGACACTTACTCCTGATTGGCTAGGCCTAGCCAATCCAGATCCAACCACAAGCACTAGAATGCCTACTAATCACCCCAATGCACTTCGGCTACAACTTGGCTTGTTTGGGTCACTTAGATCAATCAAGACCCCTGCATTAAACATAGTTTACGCAAAAATTGAAAATCAGTCCAACGTATGCAAAACAACCATGTTCAACCCAATTCCATAGTCAATTACAAATTCTAGAACGGTTAATCCATGAGTCAATCCATATTGCCCAATTTAACCATTTAACGTCTAATTAAGTCATACTTAACCCAATTTGAATGTAATAGGTTGATCTCATGATCCTACCATCATAATCCATGTCATTCAATCACAAATAGGGTTAATTTAACTAATCCTAAGTCAATTTCACCAATTGACCACATTTGGGTCAAAATCCCCAAATTTGGGCAAATTCCCAAATCATGGCAAATTTCCCCAAATCCAAGACATAGGCCAAAATTTACACTAGGTCACCATAATCATCCCACTGATTTACTGATCGAACAACATGGTTTTATTCACAATGTTATCTAGAACAACATAGTTGACATGCATGACTTTTGGAAAAGCCTAAGGCCATGAACAAAGCAATAACCATTTACACTAAACCATATGAGTTCACCATTGAAATCTCAAAGTAAATACATGAATCAGTCCCTAATACTCATCAATCCGTCATAGATGGCATGCAAAGCTTAGTCAAAGTCTAGGTGAATGAACCAAGATTAGCTCATTTGTACTAAACCCTACCAACACACTCTAAACACACATATCAAACATGCAAAACATTTGGACAACATTTGATTTCCACCACCCCTTCAAATCCGGGTTTCATACAATGCATGCATGAAAACATCACTAGTATGCATGAACCAAAGAGATTAAAGGAAGAACAATGAGGAAAAACATGCAAACCTTAGGGATTTTGAGCAAAATCCACCAACCCTAGGCTTCCTCTTTTTTTTCTCTTCTCCAGCTCCTTTCTTTCTTTTTTTTGGCTGAAAAATGAGCAAATGAGCCTAAAATTACGTTTTGGTTGCTTAAATAGACAAGCTTGGGCCCACAACTAAGAGTTGTCAAAAACTGTTGAAAATCTATTTTTCTGTTGCAATACTTGCACTTAGATAATTAATTTCTTACACACTACTCATCAAATTAACATCTTAACCGTACAAAAGTTTTATGATTTTGTTACCAACATTCTGGTAAAAGTTCAGCCCAATCCAACAGTGGGATTGAGAGATCCAACCATTTTATCAAAACTGCGCAAGAAAATCGGCAAATCCGAGAAACAGTGTGTAGTGTCTTATATTTCACAGTAGACAACTCCGATCGAGATCTTCACTGTTCATAATGAAGATCTATTAGAGAAGAATAAGCTGAAAAAATTTCAGCTCAATCAGACCACAGATCTAGGATATCAAGACCTTGATGTAATTGGTTAAAGAAAATTTCTTCCTCCATGAAGCGAGCTCCACTGATTCAAAACACCGTTTTTGACATGTTTCGACGCCGAACGGGCTCCGATGGTTCCGAAACTTTGCGCACACTCCAAACAACATGAAGTCATGCAAAACCACTCGAACCAAAATGCGTCAAGTATCAAGCACGTATACTCAAACGTGTACGGGTACTCTACGGGTCCAAATGACGTCATCCTAAGGCACGGGCGTTGCAATTCTCCCCAACTTAGGAGTTTTTGTCCTCAAAAACAAAAATGAAGAGAACTAACCTTAGTCAATAAAGAAATCGAGGAACTGCTCCCTTATCTGGTCCTCGCGCTCCCAGGTTTGTTCTTCGTTGTTGTGGAATTGCCATTTGACTCGCACAAGCGGGATTTCCTTATTTCTAAGTTTCTGAACCCGACGAGCCACAATCTGGATCGGCAACTCTGCATTAGTCGTATCCTCCCCAACTAGCAGCTGACTAACATTAAGCACGTGAGCTGGATCAGGAGAAGGCTTTTTTGATGGATCCTCTTTGAACATCCTCAGCAGCGATACGTGGAATACATCATGAACACCCTCGAGCTGAGAAGGTAGAGCTAACCTGTACGCTACTAGTCCAATCCTCTTAACAATCCGGAATGGTCCAATAAACCTTGGGGCAAGCTTCCCTTTGACGTCGAACCTCGTCTGACCCTTCCATGGCGAGACTTTAAGCAAAATTGAGTCGCCCTCGGCAAACTCTAACGGTCTATGAAGAACATCATAATAACTCTTCTACCTGCCCTGAGCTGCCTTCAACCTCTACCGAATCAGCTTGACCTTCTCTGTCTTCCCAACAACTGTATCAGGGCCCCATAACTGCGTATCGCCCACCTCGTACCAACAAGTTGGTGATCTAAAGGATCTTCCATACAAAACCTCATACGGTGCCATACCGATGCTCGCCTGATAATTCTTGTTGTAAGCAAACTCACACAAGGGCAAATGCTCACTCCAACCACCACCAAACTCTAAAATGCAAGACCTGAGCATACCTTCCAGCATCTGATTCACTCTCTCGGTCTGACCATCCGCCTAAGGGTGAAACGTTGTACTAAGGTGGAGACAGGTACCAAATCGAGTCTGCAAAGCCTGCCAAAACCTTGATATATACCGTGGATCTTTATCAGATATGATCGACACGGGTGCCCCATGCAATCTCACGATCTTTCTCACATATAATCTGCTCAGTCTATCCACGTAGTGTCTGGCGCTAATAGGAAGGAAATGTGCGCTCTCGGTCAATCTATCGACCACAACCCAATGGCATCAAATCTGCCCTGAGACTTAGGCAATCCCATAATGAAGTCCATCGAAATGTGCTCCCATTTCCACTCAGGTATGGGTAACGGCTATATCAAACCTCCAGGCTTCCGGCGTTCAGCCTTAACCTGCTGGCATACCTCACATCACTGCACATACACAACAATACTCTTCTTTATAACATGCCACCACACAGATCTCTTCATGTCATGGTACATCTTAGTAGCCCCTGGATGAACAGTATACTGAGACCTGTGAGCCTCTCGAAGTAGCTCAACACGTAACTCAACGTCATATGGTATCCAAAACCTCCCTCTATAACACAAGACATCATCTGACCCTCTCTGCTAATCGGCTCGGTCAACACTGTCTGCGAATCTACAGTACATGTCATAATTCGGACAATGCTCCGGTATATCCTTAACCCACTGAAAATGGGCATCAGTAAACTGTACGTGCATCTGAGCACATATCTCACTACGTGGTGCGTCTGAGAGTATACACATCATCGTCACTCTCTCAAGTAAATGCCACTGCTGGGCCATCTGAAATGCAACCACTCTAGTCTCTGCTAAATCATAATCCTTCAGTAACTCGAGCCATCTCTTCTGTCTCATATTCAGCTCCTTCTGATCAAAGAAATACCTCAAACTCTTATGATCAGAAAACAAAGTGAACCTCTCACCATAAAGATAATGCCTTCATAGCTTCAGTGCAAACACAATAGCTACCAGCTCCAAATCATGCACAGGGTGATTGTGTTCATGCACCTTAAGTTGTCTAGATGCATATGCAACCACTTTACCCTCCTGCATCAACACACATCCTAGACCCATGAGTGATGCATCAGTATAAATCACCAACTCTTTCCCAGGCTCTAGAAGGATCAACACAGGAGCGGTCGTCAGCTTCTTTTTCAACTTTCTGAAAGCTCTCTCACAGGCATCCATCAACGTGAAGGCCACGTCTTTCTGAGTCAGCTTCGTCAACGGTGCGGCTATCGTGAAAAAGTCTTTCACGAACTTTCTGTAATAGCCAGCTAAACCCAAAAAGCTACGAATCTCTGTCACTATGGTAGGTCTTAGCCAACCAATGATCGCCTCAACCTTAGCAGAATCAACTAAGATACCGTTTGCACTAACCACATGACCAAGAAATTTCACCTCAGTTATCCAGAAATCACACTTGCTCAGCTTGGCATACAGCCTATGCTCCAATAATGTTTGCAAGGTAACTCTGAAATGACGTTCATGATCCTCTCTAGTCTTAGAATAGACTAGGATATCATCGATGAAGACTATAATGAACTGGTCGAGATACGGTCTGAACACCCTCTGCATCAGATCAATGAACATAGCTGGTACATTAGTCAACTCGAAGGGCATCACCAAGAACTCATAATGTCCATATCTCGTCCAAAAGACATTCTTCGGAACATCCTCGTCCCTAATCCTTAACTGATGGTACCCTGACCTCAAGTCAATCTTCGAAAAGAACTTGGCCCCAATCAGTTGGTCAAACAAGTCATCAATGCGGGGAAGCAGATACTTGTTTTTCACAGTCACCTTATTCAGTTGGCGATAGTTAATGCATAATCGAAGACTCTCGTCCTTCTTCTTGATGAACAACACAGGTGCTCCCCAAGGTGACATACTAGGAGAAATAAATCCCTTGCCCATCAACTCATCAAGCTGGGCTCTGAGTTCATTCAACTCTTTTGGTGCCATACGATATGGTGGGATGGAGATGGATTTTGTCCCTGGCATCAGCTCAATGATGAAGTCTACCTCTTGCTTAGGCGGCAGGTTGTAACTCATCGGGAAAAACATCTGGGTACTCGCAGACCACTGGGATGTCTGCTAACTGCACGCCCTGTCCCACATCATCCACTAGCCTCAAACTGGCCATCGTAGCAACCTCAACATCAGTGGCTAATCTACCCTGGGTAGATGGTCTCGATGCAGTCCTGCCTCGATAAACAAAGACTGGTTGTTTGGGTATCTGGAAGACAACCCTCTTGCCAAAGCATTCAATGTGAGCGTGATACGCTACTAGCCAATCCATGCCCAATATGGCATCAAACTCGAGGAACTCTATGGCTCTAAGGTCAACGGTCATCTCTTGGTCCTCGAATCTAACTATGCATCCCATACATACCATGTTCGGGTAAATCCTCTCACTGGCCGCCGTACTCAATATCAACGGCGTACTAGTCCTAATAGGAGATAGTCTCAATCTATCAACTACACAACCAGATATAAAAGATAGAGTAGAACCAGCATCAATCAGCACATACATCATAGAATCACAAATGATGATTGTACCTTCAATTAGTTGCTTGCTGGCCTCAGGATCTGCCTGCGTAACTGCTCTGGCCTACTCTCTGGTAAGTGTCGGCATAGGACTATACTGGCCAAACGACACCCTCTAAGGACACTGGTGCTTCTTGTGCCCCTGATCTCCACAACCAAAGCATACAATCGATGGTCTCGGCGCTCCGGGTGCCGATGATACAGCTTGTGACTCAGTCCCGGCTGTCTGCTATCTACCGAATCTGACAAAACTCTGCTGCTATTGGCCCAAAGTCTGAACACTTTGACCTGCAGCTGGTGGCGCCATTGGTGTTGGGGCGGAGGCTACAGATGCCTCAAATCCACTACCACTAAACCTTTGCTTCTTGTTCCCCTTAAGATAACTACTCATAGTTATACCCATAAAAACAAATATAATATCTTATAAGTCTTTTAATTCCTTTAAGGTTTTAAATCCTAAATCATTCTCTCTGATACCAAAGTTGTCACGACCCACATCGAGTGACATCATGACCGGCACGGAACCCCGTGCGCATCCTCCATCGATACACCCAGCGTCCCGTCAGCCTTCTACCACACACCATAATCCCAAAATACATACGTAAACACATGGACATAATTAAATCAACAATATAAATACAACCAATTTTTTTTTCTCAAGTGCCCATAAAGTCATCAAATACAAATATAATTCAAAAGCATACATACTTAACCATTTAATACAACCCATCTAAATGTTAAGTATTTACCATATGTGTTATTCAGTACATATTTAACAAAATACAAGAAATGTACTAACATCTACATCACAAAAATTCCAAGGAATGCTCCGCAGCTAAGCTTTCCCTTTCCCCTTCCTATCCGGGCCTGAAATGATAAGGAGGAGGTATGAGCTACAACAAGCTCAGTGAATGTTTTCTACAAGTGGCAATATACGTGCATTTATATAAAACATGGCAAGTTCATTAAAACCATTTAAACAATAGGATTATAAACGATGTTACATACATGCTCAATATAATGCATTATGTCATAACAGGACAATCATATCATTTATAACATGCTCAAGCAATCCTAATCACCTCTTGGATAAGAATCAATACAAGAGCATAGGTGCGCGAACCCATGCCCCGATCAGCTTCTTATTTGTATCCTATTAGAAATTCCAAGGAATCGGGCATGTCACCGGGTCACAATCCTTCCCACACCATGTTTTAGGTCTGGGCGGACCCGTCTGCACCTATCCTTGAAACCCTCTACAAGGTTCACAACTAGGGATCGCCAGGTGGGTCTTCACAAAGCCCATGCACCAGGAAATCAGTCTAATTGCTACCAAACTGACAATGCTCAAATATATTTCATGAATCAATTAAAACATGTATATCAAATCCATACATATATATCAATTCAAATCCGTTAATATAATACAATGCCAAATATATAGAAATCCACAAGTAAAAGAACAGTCACTCTTGATTGGCTAGGCCTAGCCAATCCAGATCCAACCACAAGCACTAGAATGCCAACTAATCACCCCAATGCACTTTGGTTACAACTTGGCTTGTTTGGGTCGCTTAGATCAATCAAGACCCCTGCATTAAACAAGGTTTATGCAAAAATTGAAAATCAGTCCAAAGTATGCAAAACAACCATGTTCAACCCAATTCCATAGTCAATTACTAATTCTAGAATGGTTAACCCATGTGTCAATCCATATTGCCCAATTTAACCATTTAACGTCTAATTAAGTCATACTTAACCCAAATTGAATGTAATAGGTTGATCGCATGATCCAACCATCATATTCCATGTCATTCAATCACAAATAGGGTTAATTTAACTAATCCTAAGTCAATTTCACCAATTGACAACATTTTGGTCAAAATCCCCAAATGTGGGCAAGTGCTGGCAAATTTCCCCAAATCCAAGACATAGGCCAAATTTACGCTAGGTCACCATAATAAGCCCACTGATTTACTAATCCAACAACATGGTTTCATTCACAATGCCATCTAGAACAACATAGTTGACATGCATGGCTTTTGGAAAAGCCTAAGGCCATGAACCAAGCAATGACCATTTACACTAAACCATATGATTTCACCATTGAAATCTCCAACTAAATACATGAATCAGTCCCTAATACTCATGCAAAGCTTAAGTCAAAGTCTAGGTCAATGAACCAAGACTAGCTCATTTGTACTAAACCCTACCAATTTATTGTTAGAAATTGGGGCTTTTGCCTTTAGAGGGTTCCCAACACACTCTAAACACACATATCAAACATGCAAAGTATTTGGACAACATTTGATTTCCACCACCCCTTCAAGTCCGGGTTTCATACAATGCATGCATCAAAACAACACTAGTATGCATGAACGAAGGAGATTAAAAGAAGAACAATGAGGAAAAACATGCAAACCTTAGGGATTTTGAGTAAAATCCACAAACCCTAGGTTTCTTCTCCTTTTCTCTTCTCCAGCTCTTTTCTCTTTTTTTTCTGGCTGAAAAATGAGAAAATGAGCCCAAAATTACGTTTTGGTTGCTTAAATAGACAAGCTTGGGCTTGGAACTAAAAGTTGTCAAAAACTGTCAAAAATCAATTTTTCTGTTGCAATACTTGCACTTAGATAATTAATTTCTTGAAAACTACTCACCAAATTAACATCTTAACCGTTCAAAAGTTTTATGATTCTGTTACCAACATTCTGGTAATGGTTCAGCCCAATCCAACAGTGGGATTGAGAGATTCTAACGTTTGATCAAAACTGTGCAAGAAAATCTACCAATCTGAGAAACAGTGTGTAGTGTCTTATATTTCACAGTAGACAACTCCGATCGAGATCTTCACTGTTCATAATGAAGATCTATTAGAGAAGAATAAGCTGAAATATTTCAGCTCAATCAGACCACGGATCTAGGATATCAAGCCCTTGATGTAATTGGTGAAAGAAAATTTCTTCTTCCATGAAGCGAGCTCCACTGATTCAAAACACCGTTTTTGACATGTTTCGACGCCGAACGGGCTCCAATGGTTCCGAAACTTTGCACACACTCCAAACAACATGAAGTCATGCAAAACCACTAGAAACAAAATGTGTCAAGTATCAAGTACGTATAATCATACGTATACGAATATGTGTACGGGTACTCTACAGATCCAAATGATGTCATGCTATGGCACGGGTGTAACATTGTGATTTTAGAAGGGATATGTTAATTATGAGTTTTTAGTTTTGTTTTTCCCTTTGCTCGGAACGATCAATGTCCTAAGTTTAAGTGTATTTGATAGTTGCATATTTAGATAGGTTTTAGAGCATGTTTCAGGTGTGTTTTAGGACGTTTCATGTGTTTATGTTAGTTTGAATCCATTTAATAGTTTAGGAATAAATTGGTTTTCATGCATTATTTTGGTTCAATAAGTTATAATTTGATTCATTATATGTTTGAGTGTGTTTTTTATTTGATTTGTTTTGTTTTGTAGGTATTTAGATGTGTTAGTCATGGTTTTAGATGATGAAAACGTGTTCTAGAAGTTGCCAAGGAGAAGCATGAAGAACCCAAGTCCACAAAATAGCACAAATTTCAACTTTCTGGGCATTGCGGCACTGTGGTGGTGAACAAAAAAAAGAGGATTTTTGATAGTTGCATATTTAGATAGGTTTTAGAGCATGTTTCAAGTGTGTTTTAGGACGTTTCATTTGTTTATGTTAGTTTTAATCCATTTAATAGTTTAGGAATAAATTGGTTTTCATACATTATTTTGGTTCAATAAGTTATAATTTGATTCATTATATGTTTGAGTGTGTTTTTTATTTGATTTGTTTTGTTTTGTAGGTATTTAGATGTGTTAGTCACGGTTTTAGATGATGAAAACATGTTCTAGAAGTTGCCAAGGAGAAGCATGAAGAACCCAAGTCCACAAAATAGCACAAATTTCAACGTTCTGGGCATTGCGGCACCGTGGTGGTGAACAAAAAAAGAAGAGGATTTTAGCGTTCTAGGCGCTGCAACACCGACATTGTTTGCGAAATTGCATTTTTAGCAATTTTTACACATTTTCTAATTTCGATTTTGGACGACTTGGGGGCTTATAATATATCAAAATTTAGGATTTTTCGAGAGGAAGACCTTGGGGAAGAGAAGGGAGATGGTTGGAGCGAAGTGGAGAAGAAGACCGACATTGAAGACCATTGAAAATCTCTACAACACTCTAGTTTGTTTTCTTTTGTCCTGATTCTTGTTTAAACCATTACTGATTGTTTTCATCTCTTTAGTTATGAACTAAATCTCGTTTCTAGAGGAGTAGATTGATTGAAACTTGAGATTATGTCTTAGATTTTATTGTTTATTTATTCTTAATGAAAGTTCTTAGTTTATTTATACTTTTTTGAGCATAATGCTTTTGATCCCCTGATCAAGGATTGACCAATCATAGACTCGAGGTAGATGCTTCACAAGAGGGTACCTTCAGTTGAAATATGAAGAGTATTGCCTAGGTTATCGTGAGACTCACAAGGAGATTGAGACCCTTTGAAGTCGTTAGGAGGAAATCATAGAACTTAGTGAGTTGTTGTTGTCTTTGGTGCTCATCGAAAGAGTTAAACCAAAGCAACAAGAATATGTTCTAATCAATGCTCCAAAAGAGGGGATTAGAAAGGTTAGGATTTCCAACCTATAGGCTAAGGAACTGATTTAATAATAATATGTTTATATAGACATATTGAGAGTGAGGTGACATTGAACCTCTAGACCAGTCCATCATTGTTTTCCTATCTGATTTACATTGCTTGTTAATTAGTATTTAATTATTTTAATTGCTATTTTAATCACTCCATCATTCAATTTTAATTGTCTAGATAAAGTTAGGGTTGAAACGTGATAGTTATGGTCGTAATTATCCCTGAGGGCGATACCCAGTATCTTATCATAATTTATTATAACTTGGCACCGTACACTTGCGGTTTGCACGCAACATATACAATTGTACTTAATTTCATATCTTAAGTATTGTATTGAACTATATCAGTAGTTGGTTAACTACTGATCAGAGAACCAGAAGTTTTCATACTTATATTTTATACCTATTTTAAAAATTGTTTGTGTCTATGATTTACACCAGTCCTTTGTGTTTTAAGTCAATCTTTATTTGGTATATTTTATTTTTGAAGAAGCACTGATTTTCATATCGTATCATTTATGTTTTGCGAAACTGCACTTGAGCAATATCGAACATTGAAAGGTAAAGGACTGAAGGTGTATTTCAACTTAGCATTACCTATTTCATATTCTATGTCTTTGTAATGTTATGTATTGAGCTTAATTGTAAAGTGTTCTACTTTGTTAGAACCAACATTATATGTTGTAATGCTGGTGTGTTTCGGTGTGAAACAACCAGGAAAAGTGGACGTGGTTCACTTAGCTGGATTTCAGGTTTGAAATCACAACGGTTCTTCCTAATCCCGTAAAAGGAACATGGGTTCTTCCTCAGCCCGAAAAAAGGAAACCATTTCATCCTAATCCAGGAAAAGGATGGGTTATCTCTCAGCCTTTAAAAGAGAACCAGTTCATCCTGATCCCGTAAAAGGATAGGTTATCTCTTGCCTGTAAAAGAGAAACGGTTCATCCTTAGCTCGTAAAAGGATAGGTTTGCCTTTAACCTGTAAAAAGGAAGTTGTAACAATTTGGTTCTCACCCATAAGAGAATCCCTTAGTGATAAGGTTCAAATCCTAACTTAGGAGGTTAGGTAGTGGATGTAGGCGCTGCCGAACCACTATAAATCGTGCTGCTCCTCGAACAGGAGAGAGATTAAGGGAACTTGAGAGAGTCAACAGATTTCAAAAGGACAATCAATGGGAGCTTCGCCTTTGCTATGAGCCATATTAGAAGGCTCGGTCCAGTGGTTGCCCATATTGAACTCATGAGTGCAAGAATGGCCGAACGGCCTCATCTGCCGAGATCTGACGCACCTCAATCTCGTGATGCTCAAGGCTCTCCTCATCAAGCTTGACTTCCACTACTCCCTGCTCCTGACTGTCGGTCTGTCTTCCGGTTGTAATCTTTAAAACCTCCTATATGGTCTTCTGGACCTTGAAAACTTATTACAATTTTTAATGGCTGCTTCCCTTTTCAATTACCAAAAAGTAGTTCATTAAGCGATTTTTCTATCTCTCATTCATATCTTAATGCTTTACTATATTTGAATGAGTGATCTACTTGAATTTGTGTGAATGATATATTTCATATTCATATGCTGCACACATTAGTCACCGTTCACAATCTGCTTGATTTATACTGTGATATGCTTGTTTCTATGTTTGTAAAATTCTCGAATATTTCTATTGCATATCTATGCTGCTTTCATGAACATGATTATTTGTCATCATACTAATGTTATCTTGTTCATATTTCCTGATAAACTGCATCATGATGAAATCTTACTATGTCTAATGCATGTATCAGTTTATTGTGACATCTTTCTTGACTAGTCACATATATCTTGAGTACCTGATATGCTTATGTGTGATTGTCTAATAAATATCATGATTAGACCTGTCTTGTATTTTATAATATATCATTATTATTTATGCTCATTTTGAACTTGTGATATCTGATTATCTGATTAATCAGGTAACACAATAGCTAGGCTGCGCTTTAAGTGTTTATTTTTGCCTATGCTAGTTCATATCATGATCATGCTTGCTCAGACATTAGAAAATCTTATTTGCATGATTCATGTTTCTGCAAATGAACATAGGTCATGCATACAATTTCATATCATACGCCTATATTTTGAAAAGGTTATTGCCTACTCTTATGATTACTATCTTTCGGCATTAACTTTTCTATGATTTCCTAACTTTGATGCATATGCTTCATATTATATCATGATAAGCATCAAATTCATGGATCTCTGATTTCTAATGAGTACATACCCCTCCAAATGCTTCTCATTAGAATCAGTGTATCAATCATTCTAGGCCATGCTTAAATTGAAATTTTATGCCTAGAATAAGAGAATGAATGTATGTTGTTGCTTCAATGATATCTATGAATTTTAGCGTATATTCAATATGTTTAGACGTTGATATTCATCGTATATATCTTCATATGTTCAAACTATGGAAAATTTATAATTTTTCATTTCACATGCCATTGATATTGCTCTTTAATATTATATTTCGTATACATCAATTGACTGTGATTTTTGATATCTAATAGATGCCATGTACTTCAACTATACACTTTGCATCGTATTAGAATCATAATGGCTAGGCCTACTTAATCCTAAATTTCTCCGCCTATGCTATAAGTATGCTTATGCGCGTTTATTTATGTATCTTAAAGCATACTCTGTGTTTGGTCTGGTTTAATTATCAAATTTATATTTATGCCAAACACTAAGGAGAATAATTTCCCACAATTAAAAATTCTTTATAAATTCAACTTTCAACAATTCTTTCTCATTCCCTCTAACTACGATTCCCGGTTATGCTATTATTTCAAATATTTTAGCCTATGAATTAGTCAAACTATTTTTGTATGTGCCTAAAAATAATATATGTTTCTCATGTGATTTCAGTATAGTAGACCTTACGCATTCTCACGCACCTAACTATGACACGTCATCATAAATCATTAAGGGTGAATGCACAAAGTAAGGGGGAGTCTTTACTAAGTCATAAGGGGAAATCTTAGTCTCTTTTCTTCACTTTTTGATGATATCAATGGGGGAGAAGAAAAATAAGAGGTAGAGATGAGGGAAAAAGTAATTAACATTAATCTTTTTGCTTAAGCGTTTAATTTTTCGATTTGTTTGTTATCATAAAAAAGGGGGAGGTTGTTAACCTATGCAGTTCATCACTTAGCTCATCCCTAAATATATTGTGATAAAGTATATTTTGATGATCACAAACAAAGCACTTTTCAGTGCTAAACGTGCGTTTATCAAGATTTCATCAAAGCACCTGAGGAAAGCAAAAAGCCAAGGAACGACTTGATCGAGGAACTCAAAGATCACATCCAACGGTCAAGTTCATCTCAACCAAAGATCTTCAACGATCACATCATGATTTCAAGATCACTTCACGCGAACGATTTGATCATGCTTCAAAGACTACATCTCTCGATCAACGTTCAAGTCATTCAACTCCACAAAGCTCTTATTGAAGATCTCATAATGAAGAGTTGGATTTAACGGTTATGAGAAAAGAGAAATACACAAAGTATTTAAGATATATCTCTCTCTAATCGTTATTGCTCAAAATATTTTTCAAAACGCTGCATAAATCATCTACATTTGTTTTTCTAATCTGCATGTTTTGATTTCATGTCTTTACGGTATTTCAAATGATCTAATACTATATATTTAATTTGAAATCTACCGAGTTTTTTTCACATTTATCGTATACTTTATCGCGAGTCAAAAATATTTTCAAAAAGTCTTTCAGGACTCTAATGAAATAGCAGTGCACTCCGAAACTTGATAAGTTAGGACGCTGATAGTTCATTAGGACGCTGATAACGTTCAAGGTTGAATTTAACTGATTTATCAGGACGCGTACTTGTATAGGCGCTAGGCCTCCTTTATTAGTCAACCTCTGAAGTTGTCAGGAAGCTGACTCAGCATCAGCTCACTGAAAGATGTCTTAAGTTCTTCAATGAATGCTTCTTTAAGGACGCTGATAGTTATAAGTTGAACAATCTATCAGGATGCTATATGGATAGAAGCGCTCTCACCTTTAGGAATCAACTTAGTAACTTTCAGGACGCTGATTGTCTTTCAGCGTGTTTGTGTCTTATTTAAAATATTTTTAATCTGTAGGATGCTTACATTATTGTAGCGCCCTCATGATATGCTTTATGTTTTAACTGGTAGGACGCTTACATAGTTGTAGTGCCCTCATGTTTTGTTTTTATGTTTTAAACTGGCTGGACGCTTACTCAGACAGTAGCGCCCTAATGTACTTAGTTGTTTTAAAACATAGCAGGACGCTAACTGTGCATTAGCGCCCTCAAGGTTAAGTCATTTAAGTGTCAAAGTAAGTCAGGACGCTTATGAGTAAGTAGAGCCCTCACTTAAGTGTTCAACAGGACGTTTATACATAATAAGCACCTTCAAGGAACAAAATGACATTGTTGATATTATGCGTTAGGACATTGATAACGGAATCAGGATGCTAATTCAACAACCGTCACTGTTCGAACAAGTACACTACGTAAGTTCACTTTTTCATAACAGACCTTTGCACAGAGTCCTTTTCAGACTTGTCAGAGACCTTCTCTGATACATGAAATAAGTTTTTCTAAAACTTTTCTTTTTCATGAAAGTTAAAAAGAACCAGAATGTTAGTGAAAATTGCAGTTGCCATTTTCATATAACATTCTAGCCGTTGTGTGTAAACGCTCAAATTGTTTGAACTTCAAATGTCTAACAGCTATGTCCTACTAAGTCTATAAATATCAGCACTTAGGATCAAACAACTTGCCAATCACTTTGTGTTGTGCCAATCCTTTTTGAAAGTTAGTTTGTGTCAAAATGAATTTTATTTTTCTAATCTTTCAAAGTATTTTTCACTGATACCTTTACGTACTCAAATGATTTTCATACTGAGCTTATTTTCGTTCTATCTTTGAAAATTTATTTGATCTGGTATCAACTCAAATTCTCAGCACTGATTCATATTTGATATCATTCTTGCTAGAGATAGAATTTGAGAAATAGTTCAAGATATAGAAGTGTACTTAATTTCATATCTTAAGTACTGTATTGAACTATATCAGTAGTTGGTTAACTACTAATCACAGAACCAAAAGTTTTCATACTTATATTTTATATCTATTTTGAAAATTGTCTGTGTCTTTCATTTACACTAATCCTTTGTGTTTTAAGTCAATTTTTATTCGGTATATTTTATTTTCGAAGAAGCACTAATTTTCATATCATATCATTCAGGCTTTTAGAAACTACACTTGAGCAATACCGAACATTGAAAAGTAAAGGACAGAAGGTGTATTTCACTTAGCATTACCTATTTCATATTTTATATCTTTGTAATGCTATGTACTGAGCTTAATTGTAAAGTGTTCTACTTTATTAGAACCATCATTATTTGTTGTAATGCTGGTGTGTTTCGGTGTGAAACGACCAGGACAAGTGGACGTGGTTCACTTAAGTGATTTCAAGTTCGAAGTCACAACGGTTCTTCCCGATCCCGTAAAAGGAACATGGATTCTTCCTTAGCCCGGAAAAAGGAAACCATTTCATCCTGATCCCGCAAAAGGATCGGTGTGTCCTTAACCTTAAAAAGGATAGGTTATCTCTCAGCCTTTAAAAGAGAACCGATTCATCCTGATCCCGTAAAAGGATAGGCTATCTCTTGCCTGTAAAAGAGAAACGGTTCATCCTTAGCCCATAAAAGGATAGTTTTTCCTTTAACCTGTAAAATGGCAGCTGTAAGGGTTTGGTTTTCACTCGTAAGAGAATCCCTTAGTGATAAGGTTTAAATCCTAACTGAAGAGGTTAGGTAGTGGACGTAGGTGCTGCCAAACCACTATAAATCGTGCGCTCACTTTTGCAATTTAGTTTGTGTTCTATTTTGCATCCAATTCCAATACACTCATGTAAATCACTAAGTTATTGGAAGATAATTTCAAAATTGACCATCGCACCCAATTCACCCCCTTCTCGGGTGGGACCAATAGTGGTCCAGTCAAGGGGATCTGTGCGCAGTCTTTTGCAGGTTCCTATGGAAAACTGTTTACCATTATTATCCTTAAAGTTATCACGGCCCATACCATGTGAACTTGACGATACTGATGGTAAGTCGGACTTCGGCCATGAACTGTTGCACAGTAGGTCTGTAGGTTACCTCGTCTCGCGTTTTCGTCAGTATGTGTGTGAGTTTGTTGTGTCCCATACCACATCAAACCCATTAATAGTGAAGAAATTCACTGGACGAGTAGGTCTGCCACAAATAGTCTAGCACACAACTTCACATAATGTTTAGTATATCATGAGCACAAAATTCGACATGAAGTCTTTTTTTTTTTTTTACAACTTTTTACAAACTATTTCAACTGCTACAAGGATATCTAAATTACCTCCAAACTACTTCAGCTTACTATAAAGCTACAATAAACTACTGCAAGATTTGCCTAATAACTAGTTACGAAAACTTTTAAAAAACTTCAGTTTCATTAAGAGAAAAACTATTGAGGAGGTGCGAAATCAAATTTAAAATTTTCAGAAGAGAATTGAGATACTGACTGTTCCATGCCAGAAAAGTATAGAGGAGTTCTCATAACTTGCCCAACAAATGTTGGGTTAGGAAACTGAGAGGCCCCAATCTTGAGGTTAAGATTCACAGACGAATCTTGTGCCAGTTCGGACAACAGTCCCAATTCCCTCTCGCCTGAAACCGAAAGAGCAATCCTTGGCAGTGCAGCATAACATTATTCACGCCACTTAAGCAGTGAGTCAATAGCCTCTTTTTGTTCTCTAAGGATGCAATTTTGTTCTTCGAGGTTACAATTTTGTTCTTGGAGGCTGCAATTTTGTACTTCAAACAAGTCTCTCATATATTTCATCATTCGCTCCTCAGTTGCCAGCATCATTTCATGCATTTGATCCACAAGTTGTTGCTGGGTGGCAGTATTGGTTTCTTGTGTTGTGGATGGAGAAACGTATTCTTTAGTAGGAGGGTCTGCCTCCTCTTCCGGGATATCAGAAAAATCGAGGTTAAAATCCTCAAGGTCTTTTGGAGAAGTGTTTTCCTCTATGTCAGGAAAATCTTCCCACTCAGTTAGCACACTTCCTCGCCTCTTAACCGCACGACTTCCCTTGGGTCCACTTGAGTTCAACACCCTTACGGTGATGTTACCATACAAGGGAGATGTTATCTAGGTTAGGCTAGGAAAAACTCCATATGGAAGACAAGTTCATTCCCAAGTGCAATGTGCCATGTGACGCAAAATGATATAAGGAAGATTCAAATGAATTTCCTTAATCAAACAGTATGCCAAAAAAGCATTGAGGGTGAGTAGTAATAGATCTTTTTCCAAGTTGGGGCGAAATATTTGACATGATCACTTGAATGAGAGGATTATACTGCTCTTTAAATTCTTTGGTCTTAATCCTAGTGACCATGTAAAAAGTCTGAGAAGTAAGACACTTAAACATATGTCGAGAGTTTGGGACCGCGCTTAACCTGCCTCTGGATGTGTAAATATCACAGAGTGGTCCTCTCTCAAGAATTTCTAAAATTTCTGACAATATTGCAAATGTAAGGGTGATATCAACACCATTCACCTTTGTAGTGTTGGTGAAAGTATCTTGGTTTTTTATGGTCAAATTTCGTAAAATGAGACAACAGAAGACCGAAAAACACACCTTTCAAGATTGATGATTGGTGTCCAACCTAAGGCTGCAAGTTTGTCATGGAGCATAGGGTAGTATTCATTAGGTAAAATTACCAGTATTCCCATTTGAACTGGAATTAAAGGGAAAGATCTGAATCGAGAAGGCTAGGAACTTTCTCCTTCAACATTTTTCTTAAACTTCTTTGCTCTTTGCTCCATCGAGTTGTTTTGTTTTTTTTTTAAGATAGAACTTAGAGCGAAATAGCTAAGAAGAAAGGAATACAAGAGAAGTGAGAAGGGTGAATGAAGAAAACTCCCTTCTTCCTCTCTATTTATAGAAAAAAAAATATAGGGGGTTTGCTTAAAAGAAACCCACCTGGCCGGCACACAATCTAGAAATTTTTTATTTTTTTATTTTATTTTTAAATTTGAATTATTTAAAAATATCAGTGGGCAATGTCCAAGACTATGCTCTGATACCATAAAAATTGTCACACCCCGCCCTATTGACCTAGAGCGAGGTGCAACAGTTAGAGCGTCGAGTGCTCACTCCACTCGATCAGAGTCACACAAACAAAAGTATAGTGACCCACATTAACAATAGTACAAATACAAACGTTTGAGGAAAATACTGTTATGTTGAACATATAGAGTTGGTTAATTATTACATTCCTTATATCAAAAGATAAACCAAAAAGGCAACAAGGGCGAACCCCTACAAAAAGTACCAAAATAACAAAAGAGGAGTAGTCAAAGAGAGGCATCTAGAAGCCTGGAACCATAGCCACCATCATCAGACGGATCTGACAGGACCTAGGGGGAGTACATACACAAAAGTCCTTACATAGACCGGGTTTGGCCATAACCCCCAAAATAAGTCCATCCTGACCCATCTTAATTCCCTAGAAAGATTAGCAATGGGGTGAGCTCAACAGCTCAGTGAGATCAAGCAGGGTAAACAAGTCTTACATGCATAATAATAAATCCAGAACAACAGTCGTCAAACAGTTATGCCACAACAATACAATCAAACAATGATATGAATGAACCCTGGTCACACGGCATCACAGGCCAGGCACTATTCACTCGCAACCTATGATCCGAGGCACCAGTAATAACCAGCAACTGAGAGGTCTCATGAGTTCCAGTGCTAACCAGTGACAATGTCACTCTGCCGGGGCCAGCGTAATGGCATAGCACCCAATAATATTTCATTTTTAATAGATAGCCTCATGCATGAATTAAAGCAAGGTAACAAATATGATGCATGATGTTATGTAAGAAATGCAAACCTAGCCTTCATTCCCCACCTTAACACACTTTCAGTGGCGTAACGCTTTTTTCTAACTTCTTGAAGTGTGCAGGGACGCAGGATAACGCAAAAAGATCGAAGGAGGGCGAGGAGAGGAAGGGGGGTCGACGGAGTGAACTGAGGAGGCCGGCCCCATAGGTACGGTCGTTTTCTTGGGACCGTCCCACTATGGGGTTCTATATCTTTCTTTGGGGGGCTTTTACCACTTATTGAAATTACACGTTGAGGGTTTTCAAGTTGTTGAATTAGTTTCTACAGTAGAAAAAATGGGGGGTGTTACAAAGCCCTTATGTTGGTTAGTGTAAACGGCTTCTAGCCACGCTCATAAGTTAACTAGCCAATAGTGTATTGGGAAATCCTGATCGTGGTGATTAGGTAGTGGATGTAGGTTCTAGAGGAACTGAACCACTCAAAATCTCTGTGTCTAATTATCTTTCCTGCATTTGTTTATTTTTTATTGTTACCTATTGCGTACTTTATTTGTTTAATTATATTATCCGAAAGGTAAGGCAAAAATCCGCCAAGTCCAATTCACCTCCCCCCTCCCCTCCCCCTCCCCTCCCCCTCTTGGACTATAATACTAGGCCAACAAATGGTATCGAAGCGGGTTTTTACATCAAAGAGATCTAACAATTTATTTGAGTATGGCAGAACATAGTTCTAATGTTTCTTTTAGGGACACACATGATGAAGGGAACTCTGTGAATCGCCCTCCACTGTTTAAGGGCGACAATTACTTGCACTGAAAAACAAGGATGAGATACTTTATGAGATCCCATGATTCTAATATTTGGGAAATCGTGAGAAATGGCTATACAGCTCCCATAAAGATCGAAAATGGAGTAATTGTGCTGAAGTCAAAAAATGAATGGCTACCTGGAGAAAAAAGTTAGAGCAATTAAATGACAAGGCCATAAATATTCAATTTTGCAGTTTTTCCATAAATGAATTCAACAGAGTTAGTGTCTGCGACACTTCCAAAGAGATATGAGATAAACTGGAAGTTACTCATGAAGGCACAAAGCAAGTAAAGGAGACAAAGTTGAGAACACTAGAGGAACCATATGAAACCTTCAGAATTAGTGAGAATGAAGAAATCTCAGATGCGATAACACATTTCACCAAGATTATTAATGAGATGAAGAATCTGGGAGAGGTGTTCCCAGTAGCAAAGACAGTTGGGAAATTCCTTAGGGGATTACCAAAAGAGTGGGACCCTACAATCACGACGATCGAGAAAGCTAAAAACCTTGGTGACTACACCTTTGATGAGTTGTGTGGATCTCTAATGGTTCATCAAATCAAATTGAAGAACTGAATCAAAGGATGAACACAAAGTAAAGAAGGACTTAGCTTTGAATGTGAACGATTCAAGTGATTCTTCTTCCGATGATGACAACACTGATGATGAAGTTGATATGCTGACAAAAAGGCTAAGTTACTTGAGAATAAAAGGAAAAGGAGGATCGAGTTCAAAGTACTTCAAGGGAAAGAGAAGTGGCACTAAATCAAGCGAACTCATATGTTACAAATGTAACAAGTCATGACATATGAGGAATGAGTGCCCAACATATAGAAGAAGTACTTCGATTCTAAGAAGAAGGACAAGAAAGTCTTAAAGGCCACTTGGGACGATACCTGTTCGAGTGAGGGTGACTCGGACACTGGCAATGAAAAGGTTGTACTATGCCTCATGGCAAGTATAGAGGTAAAAGACTCTACCTCTCTTGTTCTTAACGATTGTTTTGATTCTAATGATGAAAATGATCTTGAGTGTTTGAGACTTAAACTTTTTAGGCAATTTAAAAAAAACTCAAAACTCAAAAGTAGCTTAAGAGAAGCCTTAGTTAAAATAGAATCACAACAGGATGCTTTAGATACTCTCCAAATTGATTATGAAATACTTAGAAATGAGAGAGAGATACACTTCAAAAGAGTGTAGATGACCTGACCAGTATGGTACACAAGTTTATGAACAGTCAAAAATTGTTTGATATGATCTTAGGAACACAAAGGCTTTTGACAAGGCTGGGTTAGGATATATAGAAGGGTCAAAGCAAAAAATCATATAACTATTTGTTGACCAAGAAACCTACTTGCAACTATTGCAACAGGGAAGGCCATACCATAGGAAGGTGCACACACTAAGAACAAAAAGGAAAAGCCGCTTTGCATGGGTTGAGAAAGATATTTTGAATGAGGCTAACCTTGTAGGACCCAAGGCAACTTGGGTTCTAAAATCAAAAGTGTTCTATGTGGTGTAGGATACTTCAAAGAATGATGTATGGTACTTGGATAGTGGATAGTGGATGCTCTAGACACATGACTGGTAACAAATCAAATTTCTTGAGCATGGTCCGCAAAGATGGAGGTGTCGTAACATTCGATGACAACAACAAAGGAAAATTTGTCAGTGTAGGCATTGTTGGTAACGACTCTCTATATATATCTGATATTATTTATGTTAATGGCCTGAAACATAATCTCTTGAGCATAAGTCAATTATGTGAAAAGGGATTTTTCATTTCATTTG
The DNA here is from genome assembly GCA_035771175.1 of Paratinospora sagittata. NCBI lineage: Eukaryota > Viridiplantae > Streptophyta > Magnoliopsida > Ranunculales > Menispermaceae > Paratinospora > Paratinospora sagittata. Next base: position 12,190,995 of record CM069589.1, read on the forward strand.
AAGCAAATCGGCGCCTTATTAAGCATGAAAATGAAAATGTTGCATTCATTGCATATAGATCTAAAAATGTTTATACTGCAAATTTGTATGAATTGTGTGATCAAAATGTTTCATGTTTAAGTGCTATTGAACAAAATGATGCTTGGCTTTGACATAGGAGACTAGCTCATGTAGGGATGGAAAAAATTTCAAAGTTGGCAAAACTTAACCTAGCTAAAGGCCTCCCAAAAGGAATATACGTGAAAGATAGAGTATGTGAGCCATGCCAATTGGGCAAATATACAAAATCTTCTTTCAAAAGTAAGACCCAAAGCTCAATCACAAGGGCTCTTGAACTTGTCAATATGAACCTGTTTGGACCAACTCGAACACAAAGCTTAGATGAAAAATCATATTGTCTTATGATTGTTGAAGATTTTACTCGTTATACATGGGTTTACTTTCTTGCACAGAAGAGTGATGTATATGATATATTTGTAAATTTTTGCTCTTGTGTTGAAAATGAAAAGGGATACAAGATCACTATCATTAGAAGTGATCGGGGTGGGGAGTTTGTCAATAAAAGTCTTGAAGACTTTTGCAACAAGCAAGGATACACTCATCACCTTTCAGCCCCCAGAACTCCTCAACAGAATGGAGTTGTTAAAAGGAAAAACATATCCCTTCAAGAAATGTGCAGAACAATGTTATGTGAATATGATGTAGGAAAATACTTTTGGGCTGAAGCTATAAATACATCTTGCTATGTCATGAATAAAGTGATGGTTAGGAGAAAATTGAACAAAACTCATTATGAACTTTGGAAGGATAGAACTACTAAAATCGATCACTTAAAAGTCTTTGGATGCAAATGTTATATCTTAAATGATAAAGACAATCTTGATAAATTTGACCCTAAGTCTGATATTGGTATATTTTTAGGGTATGCATCTCACAGTAGAGCTTACAGGGTATTCAATAAATCTACAAAAACAGTAGAAGAATCAATACATGTTAAATTTGATGAATCTGACCCTAGAATGGCTCTAGAAAATAAAGTAGAACAGGTTAAAATAGATGATGATGATGATGATGAAATCATAACTCATAAACCTGTTGAACATGAATCTAATGAACCTCAAGCTGAACCAGTTGTTGAACCACCTAAGAACACTAGGTTGATTTTAGGTCACCCTCAAAATCATATCATAGGTGATCCAAACCTAGGTGTAGCAACTAGAGCTTCACTAGAAACAAAGTATGGGATCTTGTACCTAAACCAGAACACCAAAGTGTCATTGGAACCAAATGGGTGTTTAGGAACAAAAAAGATGAGAAAGGAATCATAGTTTGAAACAAAGCAAGATTGGTGATACAGGGTCTACAATCAAGAAGAAGGAATTGACTATGAAGAAGCTTTTGCTCCAGTAGCAAGATTAGAAGCAATCAAATTATTACTTGCTTATGCTTGCTATAACGGATTCATGTTATATCAAATGGATGTAAAAAGTGCTTTCTTGAATGGATTTATAAATGAAGAGGTCTAGGTGAAGCAACCACCCGGTTATGAAGACTATCACAAACCTGATCATGTTTATAGACTTAGAAAAACTTTATATGGTTTGAAGCAGGCTCCTAGAGCGTGGTATGATAAGCTTTGTGTTGGCCCAGATGTGTCCGAGAGGGGGGTGAATTAGACACTCAGCAGATTTTAACCTTTCTTTAAAACGTTTGAAGTAATGAAAGCAGATTAAACAAGTATGGTAATAATCATGAAATTATCGCAAGTGCACGACAATCAAGTTATAATATAATCCGATGAAATCGAGTATCGTCCTCACAGAAAATTAGAACACTAGCTATCACGTTTTTACCTTAATTTTATCTAGACAATCGAATTCAAATGATTGAGTAATTAAATAGTATTGAAAACAACTAATTATTAACTAGCAAAGCAATGAAAATGGCTAATTATCAATAGAGAAACAAGCTAGAGAATCGATTTCACCTAACTATCAACTATGTTCTTTCCAAATATTTATCATTAATGTATTTACTTAGTTTATAAGCCAGAAATCCTAATGTTTCTAACACCCTCTATCAAGTGCCGTGTTAGAGCATATTCATAGGAATTGATCTCGATCTATCGATAAAGATCTAATTCCTACAAACTCACTAAGATCTATGATTTCTTTTAACGACTTCAAAGGGTCTCAATCTCTTATCGGTCTCACGATAACCTAGGCTATATTTCCCTTGTTCCGATCCAAAGTACCCTTTGTCGAGTGCCGCACTCTAGAACTAAGATCATCCAATCCGTGATCAAGAGATTGAAAGCATTAACAATGGAGAAATATAAATCAACTATCACAAATCCATTAATAATAATTAAAGCCCTAAACTAGAACATAGAATCAAAGTAAGGATCCATCTATCCTCTAGAACAAAAGCTTAGTTCATAACGTGAATGAAAATAACACAAGACATGGAGAAAACTTCAATAATAAACATTAATAGCAAACAAGAAAATCTGGAACTTGAATCTTCTTTCGAATTTTCGCGTTCCTTCCTCCTAGCCGTCTTGTTCTTCTCTCTCTTCCAATCTCCTCCTCTCGAAAAACCTTTCAAAACCCAATAATGTGTGCCCAAAGTCGTGTTCAATTGGAATTTGCAAAATTGCCAAAAACCCATCGTAAGTTGCGAAATTAGCAACATTTAAATACAGGGCGCTGCGAGTGGCGGAGTGGCGCCCCATTAAGGGATTCCAGTGCCGCAGCGCTGCATTACATTTCCTCTGGGCGCAGCGATGGGCGTCGTGACGTCCAGAGCCTTCTTTTCCTGATAACCCTGGCGCTGTGATGAGTGCCACGTCCCTAGAGCACTGTTGGTGCGTAGTGTTGTGGACTTGGTCATTTTTCGCTCCTTTTGATTTCCTTCCTATGGACTTAACCAATTTTCTTCTACTTTTTGGCTTGGGTTCTACATGACTCATCATCTAGGCTTCTCATATGTTGTGTCCATCATTCATGCTCATTTCCATACATCTAAATACCTACAAAATAAAACAAAACAAGTAATTAAAACACTCAAAAGATAAATTGATCCAACATATAAATTAACAAACCGAATTAATGCATAAAAACCAATTTATTCTTAAACTAACAAATGAATCAAAACTAACGTAAACACACTCAACTAATGCGTAAATTATCGTAAAACAACTATAAAACACTCCTAAAACATGTCTAAATGTGCATCTATCAAATACCCTCAAACTTAAGACTTTGATCATCCTAAGCAAAGGGAAAACAAAACTAAAAACTCATAATTAATATATCCCTTCTAAAGTCATAATCTCGCACGATTAAAGACTTAACTCAGCATTATAAACACATACATGGCCTCCAAGATTACACCAAAAGGTATATTCACTTCTAGGAAAGAATTTCAAGAGTATAGAATTGTATAGAATTTTAGCCCAACTCTCACCAAGTTTCACTTTTGATTCTTTCACACATGAGTACATAACTAATCTCATCAACTAATCATGCAAGTCATGAACAAGTGCAAGCAAGTGTTACGTGTAAGATCTCAAAATATAAAATTTAAGTTGGAACTCCATTGGCAAGTTTTCCACACCACTCTCCATTAATGTAGATCACACACCATTCAGAATTAATAGGTCTTTCATAGGTTGTAATGTAAGGCCTAGGTTCAAAGGTAGGGAAAAATAGGAAAGTTTTAACTCAAAAGGCACCCTAACCACTTTGATCAATTTTTTATCGTCCACTACATTACATTTAGAACCAAAAACCTAATTTCAACATATATATCCTCTCTTTAAATATTCAATCTTTTCATCTCATTCCCCATTCTTTTGTTTGCTTGTTTTCTTATTTCCAAAGAGCATTACACCCCCAAACTTATTTCTTTTCATAATCATGGGCATAGTATCCTTTTTCTTCTCTTTTTTATTTTCTTTTCTTTCTTTTTTTTTCAATAAAACTCATGCTCAAACCTCAGATTTTTCTCTTCTTTGTTATCCATTTTCTTCACTTTTCTTTCCCATTGTTCTTTCGTCCAAATAATAACACTCCATAATCAAAGTGTATCAGGTACATAGGTTGAAAAACAGGGGAATTAAACATGATAAGCTCATATTTTATGATGTATAGGTAACAAAGAAAAGGATATTCAGCTCAAAGTGGGAACTATGGTACAATAAAAAGTAAGGTAGGCTATATGGCTCAAACATTTTCAAACATAGCCTAAATCATGTTCCTCATGGTGTGTTAACTAGGATTTCGCCTCAAGTGGTGATCAAACTTGTTCTAGAATCCCTAGAGATCTAAGATATGACTTAGCAAGCCAAGGTCCATTCCCAACAATCTCAATCCAATGATCAAAAATTATGTACAAATGGTTAAGTCTCTTCAACAATTCCCAGCAAAAGTTGGATCAAGCACACAAACATATAGGTAACTCTATCCATTCTCTTATTGTTTCATATCTCTAAAGTGTCCTCTTACCATTGGCCTTCCATAAGTAAGTCAAAAATTGTAAAAATATTTGACTTCTTAACCTAAATTAATGCATACTCAACTAATATATTGGGTCGTGAAAAAGCTTAATTTTGACTTAAAAGCATCCAGGGATCAAATGCTATATTGCAACTAATGGAGATGGAAGAGTTTAAGAATGATGCTTATGAGAATGCCAAGATCTACAAAGAGCGGACCAAGAAATGGCATGACAAGAACATTAAGAAGCGAGATTTTGAACCAGGGCAACAAGTACTCCTATTCAATTCCAGATTAAAGTTGTTTCCTGGCAAATTGAAATCCAGATGGTCAGGACCTTTTACGGTGGAGCGAGTTTTCCCTTGTGGAGCGGTTGAGCTAAAGAATGAAAATGGTGTTTGCTTCCGAGTTAATGGCCAACGGTTGAAGCATTACTATGGCCACAAGGTGCGGCGAGATGACCGCATCACTTGAGGGGATCCATAATGGCAATGTGTCTAATGGTCGGGCTGATGACTTTAAACCAAGCGCTTGTTGGGAGGCAACCCATCGATTTTGAATTTTTTTTTTATTGTATGTGCTTTCTAGTTTTTAGTCATTGTAGTATAGATTTGAGTTTCATACCATTGACAAGTTTTTGTTTTTTTTCCTTTCCAGTTTCTAAAGCAAGTTTGGGGGTCTCTTTGGAACAACAAGGAGAGACGAATGGCGCGCATCTTCACTCATTTGGGTTTAGGGGGTTTTCTAAACTCCTCTCTTTCTTATATGCCTCTATTTTTCTTTATTTGTTTATATGCTCCAACTCAACTAGCAAGTGACAAGATTTTCCAAACACAAGGCGGTAAGGAGACATCCCAATAGGAGTCTTCAATGTGGTCTGATATGCCCATAAAGCATCATCAAGCTTCAAACACCAATCCTTCCCAGTGACATTGACGGTCTTCTCCAAGATTTTCTTGACTTCCCGATTGCTCACTTAGGCTTGGCCATTGGTCTGAGGATGGTATGCAAGTGCCACTTTATGTTTCACCCCATACTTGGCAAGAAGAGCATTGAACAATTTATTACAAAAGTGGGTGCCTTCATCACTTATGATAGCTCTAGGTGTGGCAAATCTAGTGAATATTTGCTTGTGTAGAAATTTCAGCACCACCTTAGCATCATTGGTCTCTGTAGCTATAGCTTCAACCTACTTGGAAACATAATCAACTGCCAAAAGTATATATGTTTTGCCACACGAAGAGTGAAACGGGCTCATAAAGTTAATACCCCACACATCAAAAAGCTCCACCTCTAAGATGTTTGTCAAAGGTAGCTCGTGTCGCCTAGATATAGTACCAAAACGTTGGCTTCGGTCACACGTCTTCACAAATGTGTAATTGTCTCGAAACAATGTAGGCCAATAAAACCCACTTTGAAGAATCTTGGCCGCTGTCCTTGTAGCCCCAAAGTGACCACCATATGGAGATGAATGGCAATCACGTAGAATGGATTGCATTTCCTCCTCCGGTATACATCTCCTTATCAGTTGATCATTGCACCTCTTAAATAGCAAGGGTTCATCCCAAAAATAGAAGCGCACATCATGTAGAAACTTCTTATTCCTTGCATATGATAGATCCGGAGGCAAGACACCACTAGCCAAGTAGTTCACATAATCAACATACCATGGAAGTTTGGCAAATAGCCCATATAATTGTTCATCTGGAAATGTTTCCAAAATAGGTACACCATCATCTTGTTGATCTAGTTGCAGCCGAGATAAGTGATCCACAACTATATTCTCATTCCCTTTCTTGTCCCTAATCTCCATATGAAACTCTTGAAGCAAGAGGACCCATCTAATCAACCGAGGCTTTGCATCCTTCTTCTCAAACAAGTAGCGGATGGCGGCATGGTCGGTATAGACAATCCTATTAGACCCAATGATGTAGGATCTAAACTTATCACAAGCAAAGGCCACCGCTAGTAATTTTTTCTCGCTTGTTGTGTAATTTTGCTGAGCCCCATCAAGTGTCCTACTCGAATAATAAATGGCCCAGAACATCTTCTCTCTTCGTTGCCCAAGAACCGCTCCCACTGCATAGTCCCTCGCATCACACATGATCTCGAACGGTTCACTCCAATCTGGTATCACCATAATAGGTGTTGATATCAAAGCTTTCTTGATCAACTCAAAAGCTTCCTCGCAATGCTCATCAAACACAAATAGGGTTTCTTCCTCAAGGAGGTTGCAAAGAGGTTTGGCAATCTTGGAAAAATCTTTGATGAATCTTCTATAGAAACCCGCATGCCCCAAGAAACTCCTTATGTCCTTAACAGTCTTCGGATGTGAAAGCTTCTCAATAGTAACAATCTTCGCCTTATCCACCCCAAGGCCCTTAAACGAAGTTCGGTGGCCAAGAACAATGCCCTCATGCACCATGAACTGAGACTTTTTCCAATTAAGTACAAGGTTCGTTTCTTCACACCTTTTCAACACAAGGGAGAGGTTATGCAAACAATAATCAAAGGAGGACCCAAATACTGAAAAATTGTCCATAAAAACCTCCATGATGTCCTCTATCAAATCAGAAAATATAGCCATCATGCACCTTTGAAAAGTCGGTGCATTACATAATCCAAACGGCATGCACCGAAAAGCAAAAGTACCATACGGGCAAGTGAATGTAGTCTTCTCTTCATCCTCCAAGGCGATGGCTATCTGATTATACCCCAAATACCTGTCTAGGAAACAATAGTAATGGAAGCCTGCCAACCGATCTAGCATCTGATCAATAAATGGAAGAGGAAAGTGATCCTTCCTTGTGGCCTTGTTGAGCGTCTGGTAGTCTATGCAAACTCTCTAGCCCGTCACTGTCCTAGTGGAAATTGGCTCATTCTTATCATTCATCACTACAGTCATACAACCTTTCTTGGGCACCACTTGAACCAGACTTACCCACGAACTATCTGAAATGGCGTATATGATTCCCGCCTTAAGCCACTTTAAAATTTCAGCTTTGACAACCTGTTTCATGGGTGGATTTAGCCTTCTTTGATGCTCAATTGAAGGCTTGTACGAATCCTCCATCAAGATCTTGTGCATGCAAATGGAGGAATTATTCCCTTGATGTCAGCTATGGACCACCCCAACCTGAACTTGTACTCTCTCAAGATGCGTAATAGCTTATCTTCCTCCACACTAGACAAAGCCGATGATATGATGACTGGCATAATAGACTTCTCACCCAAAAATGCATAGCAAAGATGCTCAGATAATGGCTTCAACTCTGGTGAAGACCCTACTTGTTATCTTAATGAACCCCATGACATGAATGTTTTGATGATTCCAAATATCTCTAGTTGGTCTATCTAATGATCTTGTCAAGTGTTTCAGATTTATCAAGAATCAAGATCAAGGAACTGTGATCACAAGCCTATTAAACATCAAACTAAAGTTTCGAGTCTGTCAATACTTAAAATGTAAAGTCTATCGATCATGTTACTCTCAACAAGATTGTTACGGTTTGCATATTTTGATCGTAACATTTTAATTGAACCTTATGATTTCCAAATTATTTGCATTGATTAAAAGAAACAATGATGTTTTATCGAGTTTTAATTGAGAAATCAAAATTCGTTTTTATAAAGACTTTCAGGACGCTAATGTTTTAGCAGCACCCTCCTGGACTTGATTAGTCAGGACGCTGATAAAATGTTAGGACACTCAAGGTTGAGTTGAACTGATTAATAAGGACGCTTACTTGTTAGTAGTGACCTTTCTTTTATCAACCTCTGAGAATGTCAAGACGTTGACTTAGTTTTAGCTCGCTGAAAAATCTTTTTATCTGTAAGGACGTTGATAAGTTATAAGTTGAATGAATTATCAGGACTCTACTTGTGTAGGAGAGCCCTCATCTTTAGAATCAACTTAAGTAACTTTGACGATGCTCACCGTCTGTCAGCACGCTTAAACATTGTTTTATAACTGCTTTTAATAGTTCAAGACGCTCACTCTTGAGTAGCGCCCTCATATGTTTTGCGAATAGCGCCCTATTCCTTTAAGTCGTTGAATTGACAAAGCAAGCCAGGACGGTTATTACTTAGTAGCGCCCTTACTTCATTATTCAGTAGGACGCTGATGTTTTATGAACGCCCTCAAAGGAACAAAATGACATAAATGATATTTTTACTGTTCTGACATGTACGTATTTTTTGCCACCTTTTCAGAACTACTTTTCGTACAAAATCAATTTTTTGTATTTGTAAGAGATATTCTCTGAATCACGAACCACGTCTTCTAAAACTTTCCTTATTCGTGTATCTGGAGAAAAATAGAATATTCATGAATTGTGCAGTTGCCATTTTCGTGGTATATTCTAGCTGTTATGAGTAAACGTTCATATTTGAAATTCAAATTCAAATGAACAACAGCTTCATCTTTACAAGTCTATAAATACAAACACTTGACAATTTGTTAAGCACAAAAAATTCTTTGAGATAAAACACTTTTTGAAAGTTAGTCGACTTTTCATCTGGTCAAAGAAAACGTTTAAGTCGATTTGTTTTCACAGTAGTTTTCTTTGAGACATTACGTATTCAAAAGATTTTCATACTAAGCTAACTTTCTATTTTTATCTGAAAATCTATTTGAAGTTTTGAACTGTTTTCACTCAAATCGTTCAGCACTGTTTTAACTTATATCATCCTTGCTAAAAGAGTAATTTGAGAGATAGTTCATAGGATACAGTTGTATTCAATTTCATATCTTGTATATTGTATCAAGGTTGTAACAGTAGTTAGATAAACTACTGAGTTGATATTTTATATTCAACAAAGTCAGGTCATCTCACACCCGTAAGTTAAGAAACGGTAGTTCTCACACCCGTAAGTTGAGATAGGTTGGTCTCACGCCTGTAAGCTGAGCAGTGTAATGGTTGTTCTCACACCCGCAAGTTGAGAAAACATGTAACGATTTGAATCTCACCCATAAGAGAATCTCTTACTGATAAAGTTCAAAATCCTAACTGAGGAGGTTAGGTAGTGGACGTAGGCAAGTAGCCGAACCACTATAAATCTACTTTGCATATTTGTTTAATTTATGCACTTTATTTATGCTATTGTTATTGTTTTTAAATTGTCTAAGTGTCCAATTCACCCCCCTCTTCGACATATCTGGGCCAACAATTGGTATTAGAGCAGTGTTGCTCTTCAAAGAAACTTTACAATTTCTTTGATATCAATGGAAATGACCAGAGGAACAGTCATGGAAGTAGGTCAACCTTTAGATAGACCACCTCTGTTCGATAAAGACTGGTTTGAAGATTGGATGATAAGAATGAAATCCTTTCTACAATCTAAGGATATCAGTCTATGGGAAATGGTTGTAAATGGTTACACCATGCCCAACAAGCCTATTGAGCTTTGGACAGATAAAGAAAGACTAAATGATAAACTTAATGCTCAAACTGTCTATGCCTTGTATTGTTCTCTACCCGAGGAAGACGTAGAAAGGGTAGTTCATCTTGAGAGTGCCAAGGAGATTTGGGAAACTCTCAAATCACTTCGTTGTGAAAAGATGTACACTAGATATACAAAGCTCAAAGAGTCTGATAGACTATTCGATGCTTTTGAGATATTAGAAGATGAATCTCTTGATACGGCATGCAACTGATATCAATCCATTCTTGACGAAATGCAAGAACTGAATCAGGAAATACCTGCCGAAATATCTTTAGTATATTTCTCTGACAAGCTTCCAAAGAGATGGAATGATAAGCTGACAATGTTAGCTGAATCTTTTGAACCATGGGAAATGAATTTAAAAAACCTCTGTGATTTCTTGCAAACCATGGAAAGAAGGGATGAAACTAGAAACCAAGTTAGAATATTAAAAAAGTCAATAGCTCAGTTTAGGGTTCTAGAAAGTGAGTTTGTTCATGAGAACCTGCAACATTTTATACGTCTTGTAAATGAATTTGAACACTTTGAAAAAAAATTATCTCATTCTACTTTGGTACAATATTTTTTCAATAGTTTGCTTGAGAACTGGAAATATAAAATAGATTTTATAAACGAGTTCTCGAATCCATTTGAAATCAATTTTCAAAAAATTGATTATATTTTGAGTGGGATAGAAACGTCATCTGAGATAGAAAACATTCTTGCAAATTTACCAACCAGGAGTGGAAGTGAACTGGTTAATGATATGCACTCTCTGTGTCATCAATCCTCAACAAGCACATCCAGAATGCTCACTGAAAGACCTTCTGATATAATGTTGATAAAGAAGTCAGCATGGAGGACAAAGATAATGAACTATCTCAACTGCTTCAAATTAAGACAGAGTGCTCTAATCGAGGACTTTGCAGTACCATGAGGTAAAAGTCAAAAACTATGTAAAGGTATAAAAGTCTATCTCATCACAAATGCTATTATCAGAATATTCTTATGAGTGATAAATGATTGTCTTTAATCATGCAATGCTTAGAATGTTTAAACAATTTCTTCATGTTCAAATTATTATGGAACGGTTAATGGTGTATAACTTATGATATTGTTCAACCAGCGTTACTTAAGGCTATTTGGTCAAATCTAACAAATAGTAATGTTTAATGTCCTGAAGAAAGATATCGACAAGTGAGGACGCTAACCTAGTAAGAAGTAGGACGTTGTTCGGACACAAATGAAAAATAACATAAACCGCCTTTAGTGACTAGGAAGTGTCATGTGCTGGAGTGTGTGTTAGGAGCGGGCTTATCGCTTTCTCTCTATAAAATCAAACTTTTGTAACTCAGCTGTTACTTTTCACCTTTGTGCCCTAAGACGCTTCAACGAGAACTTACTTGAACTCACCTCAGATTTACCGCTAAATCTTCATCTTTAACCTTTGGTAAATCCTGTTCTCTGTCTGTTTCTGAATCTTTTATCCTCTTTTGTATCAGTTCTTCATATTCTTTCATCTGATTTTGTCAATGGCACCCAAACCCGAAAAGTTTTGCCCTTTTTCTGCTAGGAAGCGAGTTGTGTCACCATCATCACTTCCAGATAGGAGTGTGAGACCAAGAACTGAACCAACTCAAGTCAAACTTGTTGAGGAACCCACACCATCTGTACCTACACCTTCTACCGAAACCGCGTCTGAACCACCTCACCTACCTTCTTCTTCTCAGATGAGTAGAAAATTAGATAATGCCGAAAAGCTCCTGAACCGAGCTGTGATTGATGGAAGCTATGTCGATTTTGACTTTTTCATCAACTCTCATCTAGACATTTTCTTTTTGTTTGAGTTCCAAGGTTGAATTAATTTACTTACTTTAAACTTAAGATGGCACCCCAACCTCGTCAGACAATTCTATGCGAACATGGTCAATAAACCCGGCTCTGAACTCTCAAAACAATCAGTTGTAAAGGCAAAATCTATTGAAATTTCTCCCAGATTCTTGTCTGAAGCATTCTCTTTGCCAAATGATGAAACTGCTCACAAACTTTCATTTATCAAAAATAAAGTTCAGTATCTAGGCTACAACAGCCTTGTCGCTCTCAATCTTGTTTCTAAGAAAAAGGACCATTCTTATGTTGACAAGAAGCTTACCAACCAGTCCTTTGAAATCATTCCCAGAATCATCCACAACATCATTACCCACATTATTCAGCCAAAGACCGACAGCAGGGGTGATGTGAATGATTTAGAATTATTTTTAATCTGGTGTATTCTAGAGAAGAAGAAAGTGAATCTCGCCCACATTCTCATGCATGTAATGAATACAGTGGTTAGTAGGGGAGGAGATCTGCCATTTGGTATGTACCTCACTCTGTTCGAGAGATGTGGCATCGATTTCAGTGGAGAAAACTTCAAGGAGACTAGCATAATTGATTGCATTGGTCAAACCACTGTTATATTGATGAGATACACTTATGTCCCTGCTTTGGAAAGATGGTTTCCAATGTCAGAAGTTCTACTTGAAGGTGAATCCAGTCGAAAGGATGAAACAAGAGAAGAAGATGTCTCAGCAATAGTAAAGGAAGCTGCCCAAGCTTCTACCGCTCATGAAGAATGGGCTACACAAGAAGAAGTTGTTCCCACAGTTATTCCAGAGCATGTTTCAATTGATGATGTAGAAATTGAACATGTAGAACAAGTTGTTCATGCTGAAAGACATCCAGTGGAAGAGATGATCCAGATTGCTCAAGTTGTTGTTGAAGAACATCTTCCTGAGTCTGAAACCTTTGATGCAATCATGGAAAACATCACCAAAGAAATAGTCAGTAAGGACTCAAATAAGACCATCTCCAGACCGCCATCTCCATTTGATATTCCTGTATTAATGGAATCTCATGACTTGTAGAAAAATGAGTCTGATGGTGTGCAATATAAAAATTTAGAGGGTTATGATCTGGTTATTGTACCCTATCAGGGAGATGACATGAATGAAGAGGCTGATGAAGAAGATCATGTTGAAGATTTTCATGAGGCCAATGATAAATTCCAACGAGAAGATGAAATGGACCATAATCATGAGGGATTGTCTGATCATGAGTCACCGTCCTATCCTTCTTCAAGCAGGCAAAATGATACATTCTTCAGAGAGGAAGACTTTCTTAGAATAATAAGAGAAGATCAGATTTTTGTCATGTCTCAACTAATGACTTGTTTTGAACAGAGTCAAATTCAGTTAAGAAATGAGACATTGTTAGAAGTTCGAGAGTTTCTAAAATCTCAGGAGAGAGTTGAAATCAACGAGATAAAAGAATTTAACTCTCACATGATCAAGGCAACTGAACTGCTAGAGAAGTTGTCTCAACAAATGGACAGACAGTTAAGTGTCATGCAGTCCTTGCCTACATCGAGTTCTACTCCATCATCATCCCTTGATGATTTTATGAAGAATATTCGGTGGACATGCGACAGATCAAAAAATTCAACAATGCCTTTGTTGTTGCTATTCCCTCAAGATTGGTTGCTCCTCAACAACTTCCAGCCATACCTCAAGATTCGTAGAGTCGCACAATGCCAGCTACGCCTAATCGTGCTGCCAGTGCTATAACTGAAGAGGCTTTGAAAAAGATTCTTGAAGAAATTCAAAGCTTGAGAGGTAAAATTGCTGAATCCACTAAAGATAAGTCCATTTCTGAAACTCTGCAATCAGTTTTGGATGCTATCTTGGATCAAGTAACGAGCAAGACAGCGCTTGATCCGGTGCTGAAGGCCATCTCCAGTCTGAAGGAGAATTTAGATACTGCAAGGCCAGCACAAACAGAGGATGATAGACTAACCAAGATTCTAGACTTGGTTACTCGTGCTTTTGAGAAATTACAAAACTTGGAGAACATGGTGTCTTTCCTTGCCACAAGCATTATGGATTTGTCTTATACTGTCATCAAAGCTGCAAATCAAGTGAAAAGAGTCATAGACTTCTTTGAAGACCTCTTCAAGGCAATGAACAGTAGGATGCATTCTATTGCCTCTAGCATGAAACAATTTACAATGCTCTTTCATCTGTTGAAGAAGAAAGATGTCAAAGTTCCACCTGCACTACGGGATCCAGCCTTCACACGTCCTCAAGGACCCCACAAGTCTGACAATCTTCTTGAAATATTAGAATGTGAAGATGAAGATGAATTGGATGAAGAACCATTGCATAGAATCATTCGAAGAGTGTCTCCACCCCCAGATCCCTCATTAGAAAATTTTCCAGATCCTAAATGCAAGCGACCAATCAGGAAAGCATTTGAAGGTCACACACATTCTCCTGAGTTTGCTAAAGGTCTTGCAGAATGAAAAGCAAAAGGTTTCAAACCTGGTCCACCTCTTGATCCATTTAAATTTGGTGTTTCCAAGCATGCTCATGAAAAATTCATTGAAAAATCTAGGAAGGGTGTTGTAATTGATGAATCAGTCAGCAGTGTGAAATAGAGCACACGTGGTTCTTCAAGACCGCAAGCACCAAGGAAACCCAAGAATTCTGCACCTAGTTCCAATGGATCCAAGAAGGATGAGGAGGCCGAAAGAAAAAGGAAAGGGAAGAGTCCCAATACGAGTTAAGCCTACCCACTTTTTGATGTTTTCAAAACGGGGAGAAGAGATTGTAGATATTAAGGCTAAATTAGCTCAAGAGGGAAGCTACATGTAAGAGGGAGTTTACATGTAAGGGGGAGTTCTATCCATGTTAATGTATTCATTCTTGTTTATAATTTACGTTGTTTGTATTCTGCATTGTTTGCATCTAACCATGTAAATTGTATGATTAAAATCAAATAGAACTGACATGACAGCAGATATCGTTCTAAATTCGTTATATGTTTGATTACATGAATATATTTATTTGAGTGATCTCTGACTATTTGAAATCATCAAAAAAAGGGAGATTGTTATCTCAATGAACCCCATGACATAAATGTTTTGATGATTCCAAATATCTCCAGTTGGTCTATCTAATGATCTTGTCAACTGTTTCAGATTTATCAAGAATCAAGATCAAGGAACTGTGATGACAAGCCTATTGAACATCAAAGTAAAGTTTCGAGTCTGTCAGTACTTAAAATGTAAAGTCTATCGATCATCTTACTCTCAACAAGATTTTATCGTTTGCATATTTTGATGGTAACATTTTAATTGTACCTTACGATTTCCAAATTATTTGCTTTGATTAAAAGAAACAATGATGTTTTATCGAGTTTTAATTGAGAAATCAAAAACCGTTTTTATAATGACTTTCAAGACGCTAATGTTTTAGCAACGCCCTCCTAGACTTGATTATTCGGGACGCTGATAAAATGTTAGGACACTCAAGGTTGAGTTGAATTGATTAATAAGGACGCTTACTTGTTAGTAGTGACCTTTTTTTATCAACCTCTGAAAATGTCAGGACGCTAACTTAGTTTCAGTTCGCTGAAAGATCTTTTTATCTTTAAGTGATTTCTATCTTTAAGGACGCTGATAAGTTATAAGTTAAATGAATTATCAGGACGCTACTTGTGTAGGAGTGCCCTCATCTTTAAAATCAACTTAAGGAACTTTCAGGACGCTCACCATCCTTCAGCGTGCTCAAACATTGTTTTAAAATTGCTTTTAATAGTTCAGGACGCTTACTCTTGAGTAGCGCCCTCATATGTTTTGCGTTTTAAAACAAAGCAGGACACTAACTTCGAAGTAGTTCCCCCATGCTTTAAGTCGGTGAATTGTCAAAGCAAGTCAGAACGCTTACTACTTAGTAGCGCCCTCACTTCATTGTTCAGTAGGACGCTGATGTTCTATGAGCACCCTCAAAGGAACAAAACGACATAAATGATATTTTTACTATTCTGACATGTACGTATTTTTTGCCACCTTTTCAGAACAACTTTTCGTACAAATCAATTTTCTGTATTTGTAAGAGATATTCTCTGAATCACGAACCACGTTTTCTAAAACTTTCCTAATTCGTGTTTTTGGAGAAAAATAGAATATTCATGACTTTTGCAGTTGCCATTTTTGTGGTATATTCTAGCTGTTATGAGTAAACGTTCATATTTGAAATTCAAATTCAAATGAACAACAGCTTCATCTCTACAAATCTATAAATACAGACACTAAACAATTTGTTAAGCACAAAAAATTCTCTAAAATAAAACATTTTTTGAAAGTTAGTCGAATTTTCATCTTGTCAAAGAAAACGTTTAAGTCGGTATGTTTTCACAGTAGTTTTCTTTGAGAATTTACATATTCAAAAGATTTTCATACTAAGCTAACTTTCTATCTTTATCTGAAAATCTATTTGAAGTTTTGAACTATTTTCACTCAAATCGTTCAGCACTGTTTTGACTTATATCATTCTTGCTGAAAGAGTAATTTGAGAGATAGTTCATAGGATACAGTTGTATTCAATTTCATATCCTGTATATTGTATCAAGGTTGTAACAATAGTTAGATAAATTACTAAGTTGATATTTTATATTCAACAAAGTCAGGTCGTCTCACACCCTTAAGTTGAGAAACAGTAATTCTCACACCCGTAAGTTGAGATAGGTTGGTCTCACGCCTGTAAGCTGAGCAGTGTAATGGTTGTTCTCACACCCGAAAGTTGAGAAAACGTGTAACGGTTTGCTTCTCACCCATAAGAGAATCCCTTAGTGATAAAGTTCAAAATCGTAACTGAGGAGGTTAGGTAGTGGACGTAGGCAAGTAGCCGAACCACTATAAATTGACTGTGCATATTTGTTTAATTTTTGCACTTTATTTCTACCATTGCTATTGTTTTTAAATTGTCTAAGTCTCCAATTCACCTTCCTCTTGGACATATATGGGCTAACTCTACTGATTCGGGTAGGGAAGAAGCTTCAATATCTTCTGCTTTGATGATTGTACTCGCAGGATTGTTGACCTCAAGAGATAAGGCATAATGTCGGACTTCATCATGAAAGGCCTCAGCTCTATATATGGAACTCAGAAGACACTTCTTTAAAGGATCTTCCGGTGTAGCCTCATCATGTACCTCGGTCACACATGCATTAACCACTTTTGCTACATCAATTCGGTGACACGTATTCCCCTCAGATGGGAATTTAAGAGTCTTGTATATGTTAAACAATACCTCTTCATCATTCACTCACAAGGTAAGCTCGCCATGTTGCACATCTATCAAAGTTCTCCCAGTAGTAAGAATGGCCGCCCAAGTATAAGAGAAATATCACTATCTTCGTCCATGTCCAAAATTGCAAAGTCCACCAGGAAGATGAACTTATCCACCTTCACTAGCACATCCTCAATTATACCCTGAGGGTATGTAAATGATTGGCCCACTAGTTGCAATGATATTGTAGTTTGCTTCACCTTGCCAAGTCCCAATTTCCTGAAAATTGACAAAGGCATCAAGCTAATACTTGCACCTAAATCACATAAAGCTTTAGTGAAATTTAAAGAACCAATGGTGCAAGGTATAGTAAAACTCCCGAGATCTTTTAGCTTTTGAGGTAGCTTCTTTTGTAGTATGGCACTACATTCTTTAGTAAGCTTCACCTTCTCATAGTCCTCTAGCTTCCTCTTCTTTGCCATCACATCCTTCATGAACTTCACATAGTTGGGCATTTGCTCCAAAGCATCGGCAAAAGGGATGTTGATGTGGATCTTCTTGAAAATTTGAAGAAACTTGGCGAATTGCTCATCAAGCTTCTTCTTTTGGAAATGTTGGGGAAAAGGGATAGGAGTCTTAAGAATAGGGGGATTATCAGGGAAGGTGATGGAATTGGGCCTATAAGGCTTCTCTTGAGATTTTTCCCCCTTGCTTGATTCTTCATCTTCTTTGCTTGATTTAGCTTCCTTGTTGGGTTCCTCATTCTCTTGACTAGATGGAGGGGGGATGTAATGTGTTGGCTCATTAAATCAGCCCCCTTAACTTCTTTCCACTCCTCAAAGTAATGGCCTTCCATTGTTCCTTGGGATTTATCTCGGTGTTGCTAGGCAAGGATCCATGTGGTTGTGCATTCACTATTTAGGCTAGTTGTCCCACTTGTACTTCTAAGTTCTTAATTGAAGCTTTTGTCTCCATTATAAATAATCCCAACATATCCTCCAAGGATGGCTTCTTCTCTTGAGCTTGATTGTAGAAATCGGGTGGAGGTTGCAATGTTTTCCTCGTGTTGCATAGGAAAAGTTCTCAACACTTGGGTGGCATTGATTTGGAACTTCTTGATTGCCCCGATTACTAATGTATTGAACTTCTTCCTCATGTGCCTCATTCCCTGAAGAACCCATATGTAAAGCCGCCGCCTTTTCAATAGATGGTTGTGCACTTTGAGTAGTGAGCACATCGAGTTGGTTGGCAATGCTTGACATCTAAGCAGAGAGAGATGTGAATGGATCAACTTCATGTAGACCAGCCACCTTCTTAACTGTTGATCGTGCACCTGGAACCTCATAAGTGTTGCTAGCCATATCCTCCAACATGTTCAGTGCCTCAGTAGTCGTTTTTGTCAGAAGTGACCCATCGGCTGCCGCATCAACTAAAGTTCTTGTGGAGAAGGTCATCCCATTATAGAAAAGTTGGATTTGCAACCAATCTTGGAACCCATGCTGAGGACACTTCCTCAACAATTCCTTGAAACGCTCCCAAGTTTCATACAATGACTCGGACTCGTGTTGCTTGAATTGTTCGATCTTAGCTCTCAATTGGGCGGTCCTCGTAGTAGGAAAGAGTTTTTGAAGAAATTTTCGTACCATCCCTTGCCAAGTTGCAATGCTCCCCGGTTGCAAAGATTGCAACCATGCTCGTGCTTTGTCCCTTAGAGAGAAAAGGGAACAATCTCAACCTTACTGTGTCACTCAGTAACACCATTCATCTTCACCGTATCACACATCTCCAAGAAGGTGGTGATGTGGATAGTAGGATCTTCAGTAGGCGACCCCCCATACTAGTGTTGTTGAACCATAGATATCAACGCCGGTTTCAATTCAAAGTTGTTCACATTAATAGGCATACGAATAATACTCGAGTAATTATCATTGATAACCGGTTTGAAGTAGTCTCTCAGGGTCGACTGATTGGGCTCGTCCGCCATTGCTTCAGTTTCTTTTCTCCTCTTCTCTGTCTTCCAAGAGTACGTTCAATAGTACGTCAAGACTTCTTGCTCTTTGCATAAACTCCTATAAAACAGAAACTAAGAAAGAAAATCAAAAAATAAAATAAAATAAAATATAGAAATCTAAATTAAAATCAAAGTTAAATAACACGATATTAGTGCAAACTAATAAATATCCCCGGCAACAGTGCCAAAAACTTTATCGTGAAATTATCGCAAGTGCACGACAATCAAGTTATAATATAATTCGATGAAATCGGATATCATCCTCAGGGATAATTAGAACACTAGCTATCACGTTTTTACCTTAATTTTATCTAGACAATCGAATTCAAATGATTGAGTAATTAAATAGTAATGAAAACAACTAATTATTAACTAAACGAATGATTATCAATAGAGAAACAATCTAGACAATCGATTTCACCTAACTATCAACTATGCTCTTTCCAATTATTTATCACTAATGTATTTACTTAGCTTATAAGCTAGAAATCCTAATGTTTCTAACACCCTCTTTCGAGTGTCGTGTTAGAGCATATTCAAAGGAATTGATCTCGATCTATTCATAAAGATCTAATTCCTAAAAACTCACTATGATCTATGATTTCTTTTAATGACTTCAAAGGGTCTCGATCTCTTATCGGTATCACGATAACCTAGGCTATATTTCCCTTGTTCCGATCCAAAGTACCCTCTGTCGAGTGCCGCACCCTAGAACTAAGATCATCCAGTCCATGATCAAGAGATTGAAAGCATTAACAACGGAGAAATATAAATAAACTATCACAAATCCATTAATAATAATTAAAGCCCTAAACTAGAACATAGAATCAAAGTTAGGATCCATCTATCCTCTAGAACAAAAGCTTAGTTCATAACGTGAATGAAAATAACACAAGACATGGAGAAAACTTCAATAATAAACATTAATAGCAAACAAGAAAATCTGGAACTTGAATCTTCTTTCGAATCTTCGCGTTCCTTCCTCCTAGCCGTCTTGTTCTTCTCTCTCTTCCAATCTCCTCCTCTCGAAAAACCTTTCAAAACCCTATAATGTGTGCCCAAAGTCGTGTCCAATTGGAATTTCCAAAATTGTCAAAAATCCATCGTAAGTTTCTAAATTAGCAACATTTAAATACAGGACGTTGCGAGTGTCGTCGAGGCGCCCCATTAAGGGATTCCAGTGTCGCAGCGCTGCGTTAGATTTCCTCTGGGCTCTGCGATGGGCGCCGCAGAGCCCAGAGCCTTCTTTTCCTTATCACCCTAGCGCCGTGATGAGTACCGCGGCCCCAAAGCACTGTTGTTGCGCAGTGTTGTGGACTTGGTCATTTTTTGCTCCTTTTGATTTCCTTCATGTGGACTTAGCCAATTTTCTTCTACTTTTTGGCTTGGGTTCTACATGACTCATCATCTAGGCTTCTCATATGTTGTGTCCATCATTCATGCTCACTTCCATACATCTAAATACCTCCAAAACAAAACAAGTAATTAAAACACTCAAAACATAAATTGATCCAACATATAAATTAA
Organism: Paratinospora sagittata; assembly: GCA_035771175.1. NCBI lineage: Eukaryota > Viridiplantae > Streptophyta > Magnoliopsida > Ranunculales > Menispermaceae > Paratinospora > Paratinospora sagittata. Next base: position 12,211,565 of record CM069589.1, read on the forward strand.
CAAATCGAATTAAGGCATAAAAACCAATTTATTCCTAAACTAACAAATGAATCAAAACTAACGTAAACACACTCAACTAATGCATAAATTATCCTAAAACAACTATAAAACACTCTTAAAACATGTCTAAATATGCAACTATCAGGCAAATCAAACACAATAGCAGTAATACACACAAGGTTTAGAGTGGTTCGACCTAGCCTACATCTACTACCTAACCTCCTTAGTAAGGATTTGTCCAAACTCCACTAAGGATCTTCTTACTGGTGAAGACCAAACTGTTACACCTTCTCAATTTACGGGCTTGAGAATAACCTTTCTCAACTTCCGGGTGTGAGAACGACCTTCACAACTCAAGCAACACTTGCTCGAAACCAGTGACTATCCAGTCACAAATACCAAGGTACAAGATGAGATATGATTCCCTTTGCTTAGAATCAAAGTGATACTTACAAAGCTTTGGATTGAACCTTCTGTTACCACAGAATGTGTGCTCTTCATATCCTAAGAATCATGCTATGAATACCTTTTGATTGTTTGTTTATTAAGTTTATATTGTTTGTCACATCAAAAAGGAGGAGATTGTTGATCTAAGTGATTTTCCACTTAGTAGTCTCCTAAGTGTTTTGATGCTTACAAACAATATAATCACGATATTAATGTCTTTGATTGAGTTGTTTCAGTGCTAACTGGATATATTTAATAAATTAACTGCAATGTCAAAGCATGTGGAAGGAACAACACCTCTCGAAGATTCAAGAGCTTCATGGTTGTATTACTTTATTAGAATCTTAGTGCAGTGCTGTAGAGTAACTTTTACTTGTTCCAACCACACATGATTTGCATCTTTTTAAAATCATTCATATAGTTCATTATTCTCATGCATGCACATATTTTAGTTTAACAGTTATGTTGTCAATTAGTCATAATTGTTTATCATACATATATTGATCAATGTTTAACATGCATTCATCTTGTCAACTTTGCATGGTTTTTTCTATTTCACGTGTATTATACTTAGTGCTTTTATCATTGGTTTAATCGATTAAATTGCTCATGTTTTAACTGTGTTAATTATACCTTAATTGTGTCAAAAATGTTTTAAAATGTTATAAAATGTTACTCTATGTTTTTTACAATGTCTTAAACCTAAAATGATCAAAAATTGAGTTTCTTTCACTTGGTAGTAAAGGAACGTGCTCCTATAGTAAGGAAACGCACTCCTGAGCTTTTTCCCGAGACTCAGTGATCTTTTTAACAGGGTTAAGGAACGTGCTCCTGTTGTTGGTCACACCTAAGAGGGAGGGTGAATTGGGTGCGATGGTCAATTTTAAATATTCTTCCAATAACTTAAGTCATTTACAAAAGTTAATTGGAATATGATGCAAATTAGAACACAGACTAAAATGCAAAAGTTTGACACACAGATTTATAGTGGTTTGGCCAAGCCTACTTCCATTACCTAATCTCTCGATTAAGATTTTCTCAATCCACTAACTAATTCTCTTATGAGTGAGAACCAAACTGTTACAACTGCCCTTGTTCAGGTTAAAAGCAAACCTATCCTTTCACGGGCTAAGGATGAACCATTTTCCTTTTTTCGGGATTAGGAAAAGCCCATGTTCTTTTTACTAGCTAAGGAAGAACCAATTTTCTTTTTCCGGGATGAGGAGAAACCCATGTTCCTTTTGCTGGCTAAGAAAAACCATGATCCTTTTACGGGATAAGGAACAACCGGTTTCTCTTTTAAGGTTGAGAAGTAACCTATCATTTTTAAGGTTAAGGACACACCTATCATTTTACTGGATGAGGATGAACCAATTTCTCTTTTAAAGGCTAAGAGATAACCTATCCTTTTTAAGGTTAGGGACACACCTATCCTTTTACGGGATGAGGATGAGTCGGTTTCTCTTTTAAAGGCTCAGAGGAAACCTATATGATTTCAATCCTGAAATCATCAAGTGAACTACCTTCACTTGTCCTGGTTGTTTCAATCCAGAAACACACCAGCATTACAACACTAAGATGTTGGGTGGTTCTAACGTAGTAGAACACTTTACATTTAAGCACATTACATAGCATTACAAAGATATGAAATATGAAATAGGTCATTCTAAGTTGAAATACACCTTCAATCCTTTACCTTTCAATGTTTGGTATTGCTCAAGTGCAGTTTCGAAAAGCATGAATGATATGATATGAAAATTAGTGCTTTATCGAAAGATAAAATATACCAAACAAATATTGACATTAAAAATAGAGGACTGGCGTAAATCAAAGACACAGATTGTTTTCAAAATAGATATAGAATATATGTATGAAAACTTTGGTTCAACAATCAGTAGTTTAACGCAACTACTGATATAGTTCAATACAATACTTAAGATGTGAAATTAAGTACGACTGTATATCTTGAACTATTTCTCAAATTCTATCATCAGCATGAATGATACCAGATATGAATCAGTGCTGAGAATTTGAGTTGATACCAGTAAAGATAGATTTTCAAAGATAAAGTATAATTGAAGCTCAATATGAAAATCTATTGTAATCTCAAAGGTATCAATGAAAAGTACTTTGAAAGATTAGAAAAATGAAATTCATTTTGACTCAGACTAACTTTCAAAAAGTATTGGCACAACACAAAGTGATTGGCAAGTTGTTTGGTCCTAAGTGTTGGTATTTATAGACTTAAAGGATCATAGCCATTATACATTTGAATTTCAAATTTAAGATGAACGTCGAGACTCAACGGCTAGAGTGGTATATGAAAATGACATCTACAATCTTCATACACATTCTTGTTCTTTCCAAATAGCATGAATAAGGAGAATTTTAGGATACCACAATTCATGCATCTAGAGAAGATCTCTGATTTATCTGAAAAAGTTCTTGTGTAGAAATTTGTTCTGAAAAGTAAACCGATATGGTGTACGTGTCAGAATAGTGACCATAGTTGAATTAGCGTCCTGATTCAGCAATCAGTGTCTTGACGCATAATGTCAACTTTGTCTCTTTGTTCTTTGAGGGTGCTTATTCTGTATAAGTGTCATGCTAAACAATAAGTGAGGGTGCTACCGAGTTGTGAGCGTCCTGACTCATTTTATTGTTCTAAGGGTGCTACTACACAGTTAGCGTCCTGACTTTATTTAAGACTTTATTTATGAGGGTGCTACTCACTGAGTGAGCGTCCTGCCTTTTTTAAAAACAAAATAACTTATGATGAGGGCGTTACTTATGTAGTAAGCGTCCTTCTTTTCAAAATATAAAATCGTAATATGAGGGCGCTACTTACTTAGTAAGCGTCCTTTCTTTTAAAACATATGACATTTAAAAATAAATACGCTGAAGGACAATCAGCGTCCTAAAATTTATTAAGTTGATTTCCAAAAGTGAGGGCGCTCCTATCCAGTAAGCGTCCTGATAGTTTGATCAACTTATAACTATCAGCGTCCTCAAAGAAACATTCTTTGAAGAACTTAAAGAGATCTTTCAGTGAACTGATGCTAAGTCAGCTTCCTGACAACTTCAAAGGTTGACTAATATAGAAGACCGCTACTATACAAGTAAGCATCCTAATTAATCAGTTCATTTCAACCTTGAGTGTTATCAGCGTCCTAACTTAACAAGTTCAGGAGAGCACTACTATTTCATTAGCGTTCTGAAAGACTCTTTGAAAACAGTTTTTACTCGTGATAAAATATTTGACAAATGCAAATAAAAACTCGGTATATTTCAAATTAAATATATAGTATTAAATCATTTGAAATATAGTTAAAAACATGAAATCAAAACATGCAGATTTAGAAAACATATGATAATGATATATGCATGGTTTTGAAAAATATTTTGAGCGATAACGATCAGAGAAATATATACCTTAATTTCCTTGTGTATTTCTCATTTCTCTTGATCGATACTTCCAACTCTTCATTGTGACTTCTTTGCTGATCTTTGAGCTAGAGATGACTTTGAACGTTGATCAGAAGATGTTGTCACGAAGCTTGATCAAACCGTTCTTTGATTTATGATGTGGTCATTGGAGTCCTTTCAGGACTTATATGTCTTTGTTTTCCTTTGATCGAATCATTCACTTGAGATGATCTTGACATCAGGATATGATCGTTGAAGTCCATAAGTTGAAATGAGTTTCATCGCTGGAGTAAGCTTTGAGTTCCTTGATCGAGTCGTTCCTTGATTTTTTTTGCTTTTCCTTTGGTGCAGAGATAGGTTCTTGAAAAACGTTCGTTAGCACTGAAAAATACTTTGTTTGTGATCATCAAAATATACTTCATCAAGTATACTTTAGGGATGTAATAAGGATGAACCATATAGGTTAACACCTGTTGCCAAGGGAAAAATGAGAACATTTTTAAGAGTCAGTGGTTCTTGTTGAAGGAACCTGTTCATATGCCCAACGGACGTATTGAGGAACGCGCTCCTTAATTGGAGGAAAATCTGAAAGTTTTTAGATTTCAAACCAAAACGCACTCCTGTGTTAAGGAACGCATTCCTGTGCCTCGGTGTGGTGTTTTTCTATAAATACCATGCTTGCCCATTTGGAGATCAACTTTTGCAAAATTGAGAAAACTTGTGCTATTTTCTCTACATCATTTATACTCGTCCTAAACAAGTTCTTGAGCCATTTAAGCCTTCATTCAAAGCAAAAGTTCACTACATTTGAGTTCTTTGATTCAATCTTTTGAAGAATTCTCCTAACCATTCCAAAATCTTTGAGAAACTAGAAAAGAGTTTTAGATTGTTTAATCAAGGTGTTCTTAAGTGTTTTTCATCACATACTTGTTGATCTTGATCATCATTGGAAGAGAAATCTCTCAACCACATACACCTAGGAGAATCGACAAACTTCATCTTACCTAAGTTGGGTAACTTTTCTTTTTCGATTCTAGTGTTTGTGCTTTGAGTAGAAACGGTTTTTATTACTTGTTTTAATACATTATCAAAATTGTTTTCTCTATTGTGTGAAACCATACTTGCTTTCATCTTATCTTATCTCAATAGTGGTTTAATGTGGTTTGATTAACATCGATTCTTATGCTTAATACATATTTTATTTGAATCGATTGTTTTGATCAGAACTTGTGTATATTGATTCACATGCTTGAACGTTGATTATCTTGAATCAATAAGTTTTGATCAATAACTGGCATATTGATTCTTATGCTTCATTAATCATACTTAGAATCAATATTTAGAAATACATGTATGCATACGATTCTTGAACTTGCATAAATATACTTTGAATCGGTTATATGTATTTTTGAGAAACTATTTCAACATTGCACTTCATTTAGAATCATAGTGGTTAGAATAGTTATTGTTGACTCATTCAAGATCGTAAGCTTAAATTGTTGAGAGTGTTGTTATTCACTTCTCTATATCTTTGTAATCTTGATGTATCGTTGACTTAGTTAAGTCAAATGGGACTATACCTTATTTGTACGACACGTAACCACGCAATTAAGATAGTTGCAAGTTGTGGCTTACTAGCCAAGCTTTGGTGTACGCTAGATTGTGGTTTTCTAACCAAGCCCTCGTGTAGGTTAGCGTTGTAGTTGCTTTCTAACCAGGCCCTGATGTTGGTTAGTATAAACGGCTTCTAATTCGCCTGTAAGTGATTAGCCAATAGTGGATTGAAAATTCCTAATCAGTGTGATTGGGTAGTGGACATAGGTTGAAGGGGAACCGAACCACTCTAAATCATTTGTGTTCATTTATTTTTCTGCATTTGATATTTGGATTGTTACTGACTGTGCATATTACTTGTTTAATTAAAATATTAGAAAAGTAATGCGAAAATCCACAAAGTCCAATTCATCGCCCCTCTTGGACGGTTATACTAGGCCAACACATGGTCATTAAATTGATCTTGATAGCTCTTTCACCATGCGTTGTCAATTCTTCGGATGAACTTTCATGTGAGATCAGATGTGTAATGCATATAGTATTATCATAATTAGAATGTGGTTTGCAATCATCAAAATATCTTTCTTTTAGGGGCATAATCTCATAAGAGACATGAGGATAATTGGTTCAACACTTAGCACATTCCTCCTGGATAATAACTTCAAGAAAGGAACCCTTGATCCAACCTTATTCATCAAATGCAAAGATAATGACATGCTTCTGATAGTGTAAATTTAAATTCGCAAGTGTACGAATATCAAGTTATAATACCCATGGTGAGTGGGTTATCGTATCCACAGGAAAGGTAATTTTACTAATTCTAATGCCCAATTCTACAATGCTTTTGATTTTGATTTTATCTAGGTGATCAAAGTGGAGTGAATTAATGGATAAAATGCAAAATAATCAAAATCTAAGAAAAACAATGCAAATTAAAAGGAAATTGGAGAGAAGTCAATGGATTTATATTTCTAGAGTTTAGATCTCACTATGTTGTCTCTCATGATTTCTAATAATTGTGCTAATGAATTAATTTATGGAATTTATAAATCCTAAATCCTTTTTCATTCAAACCCCTCTTCCAAGTGATAGCTTGAATATCTACTTTCGATCTATCGATTCCCTCTCCCGAGTGACAAACCTTTAAATCAAGAATGCCTTAAGTTCTATGATTCATTTTAAATGGATTTAAGAGGGTTTTGTAGGTCTCCCAACACGATACAAATTCCCTAGGTTATAATTTTCTTGCTCTGATTCAATATCCCCTTCTCCAAGTGATAGATATCAAATCTAAGTTCATTCAAAGAGTAATCAGCAATTTGAAAGCATTAAGCATAGAGAATCATAAATAAACCCGAAAGATTGCTCAAAAACACATAAACAATGATTCAATCACAAGGTCCAACATAGTTAAATCAAAACTCTAGATTATATATTTAGCTCATAAGCCAATCCATGGATACAAGATAGAGATTCAAATAGGAAATCATTGAAACAAATTGAATTAGGAAAGAAATTAGAAAAACCCCCTTCAAGAGTGAGATCTCCTTCTTCTTCTTCTTCTCCAACCTGCAACTCCTTCTTCTTGTCTCTTCTCTTGTTCATCCTTCTCTCCTCTTTCTGTAAACCTAATTGCTCTCTTCTAAAAATGTAATAAAATGTGAGAGATCCTCTAAAACAAACCCTAAGTGAGCTTATATACAAGTGTGTGAAGAAAAATGACCAAAATGGCCCAAGAAAATCCGCTCAAAATGCCAAAAAATCGTGTACTGGAAACCCAACAGCGTCGCCGCGCCCAGAACGTGAAAAATGCACATTTTGTGCTTTTCTCTTTGGCTTTTTGCTGGCTTTTGGTCCACTTCTTGGGCATGTTCTTAACCTCATTTTGACTTTAATTGTACCTCATTAAGCTCCTTATTCACCTACAAAACAAAAGAAAAACAAATGTAAGTAATCTATATTAATCAAATGTTAAAAATCTATATGCAATGTATGTATTAACATGTAAAATGCAAGATTATTAACATGAAAATGATGCTAGTGACTAAAGGAAAAATACCTAAAAATCATGATTATTTTCCTAAGCTAACTTAATATATGTATTTCATGAAAACACATAAAACTACTAGAATTCATAAAAACATCTAAATGGACCTAAAACACTAAATATGAACAATTAATGCAAATGTATCTAAAAACTAACTAAATGCACCTAAAAACCTATCAAATTAACATGTAAACTAACAATTAAAACTCACTAAAACTCAACTTATCAGCTTCTAGTGCAAATCTATGTTAATGACATTATCTTTGGTGCATCAAACAAGATCTTGTGTAATGAGTTTTCCTCTGTCATGACAAGTGAATTTGAAATGAGCATGATGGGAGAATTAAACTACTTCCTTGGTTTACAAATTAAGCAGATGAAAAATGGAACATTCTTAAACCAATCGAAGTATGCAAGGGACATGATTAAAAAGTTCAAATTTGAAAACTATTGATACTCATTGCAATTCATCCATCAAAATGGATAAGGATGAAAAAGGCAAACCAGTCGACCCCCAGCTATATCGAGGAATGATAGGGAGTTTGTTGTATTTAACGGCAAGCAGACCTGATATTATGTTTGGCGTTTGTCTATGTGTTAGATTCTAGTTTTATCCTAAAAAGTCTCATCTAAAGTGTGTTAAAAGAATATGTTGATACATCAGTGGCACACTAGATATGGGTATCTGGTACGCTAAAGGAACTTCTTTCGATCTAAAGAGCTTTATTGATTCCAACTATGCCGAAAGTTTAACAGATCAAAAGAGCACCTCAGGATTTTGTCTGTTATGACCCCGCACCTAGGACCACCATCCCCCATGGGACGGTGTGCGGAATGCCCGGGCGGGACTCCCGGCGTAGGCATCTCCAACCACCCTCAACCCTGCGTGAGGCGATTGAGACCCTGCGAGCCTTATACAAAACCCACGCAATTCTACTATCCATACAAATCATCAAGACAAAAGATAATCCATAAATAAAACCATAGTCCCAATAGTCCATCAAGATGGACATACACATATAGGTCCAAACCATGTATACAAAAACACCGTCATATGCCCACATGGTTTCTCTAACAAGTCTCAACTCACCCATACTACATTGTGGTAAGTGTTATAATTACATAGTCCAAAATAAAATACATCATAATTAAAACAAAGTTCAATCAAAATGCCTCCTAACTCACATCGAGGCCTTAAACTCCCTCGCAGGCAAGGCCCTCAAGAGATGACTACTCCCTTACCCTTATTCGAGACAGAAGGACCTGAAAGAGGAAAATGAGGATGAGCCAACGGTGCCCAGTGAATAGAATTCAAATATGTCACCAATACTCATCAATAAACATCATGTATGCATGCCAATGTGTAGCATGATTAAAAGCTCATAGCATATAGATATCAAGCATTTATAATATGTTCGATGCAAGTAAAAGCCTTTCGTTTTGGATCCACATTCCACATGCATTGGGGTTACTAGTGCATGTCTATTTCACCGTACAGTTTTCATCCCCAATCATGTTCATTTGGGGTTACTAGTGCACTTCTATTTCACCGTACCATTCTCATCCCCAAATATTTCCTTTCTAAAACCCTCCTATGACGAGGTTAAGTCTCCCTATTAGCCAGATAGATGGGCCCAACCAAATTCATAAGGTTTTCTCAAATCAATGCATCATTCAAACCATTATAACACATTCATGCTTTCAACATACAATATATATAAGTGATATGATGACATAAAAGTTATAATCATAAATGAAGTCTACTCACAACCAAGCCAACGAGAACATTCTAACTACACACGATAACCAAATCGAATCAACCCAATCAAGGTCCTGAAACATTCATCAATATCCAACCATACATCAATTCCTATGTTCAATCACATAAACATTACACATCAACCCTAAATCAGCCCACATATAGACAAAAGGCCTAAATCCCATCTAATCCCATCATACAACTCAAATCACATGACTTAGGCCTCTGATGCTCGGTTCCTATTCATAAACCATTCAATTAATCAAAAATACTGATTTTCAATTCCTTAGGCATAAATATGCCCAAATTTGGGGAAATTGATCATACATTGGCCTAACCCATGACATGGTCATTTCTATCAATTAAATAGCTTAGACAACTTTAATCATGCTCAATTAGACATAAATTGCATCAATTTCAAGATTCTAGGTCAAGAGCATTAAAAGCCCCAAAATATGGAAATTCTCATACTTCGGTCATATTGTCGATTTACACTAGGTCACTATGTTCAGCCATGATAATCACTAATTTAGTAACAAGGATTCATCAACATTGCATATTTAGTCAACATAGTCGACATGCAAGCTATTTGGAAAGGTCTAAGTTCATATTCTAGATTTAGGTCTAATACAAGCAACCCTATCAATTTTTCATTTAATATTTTGTTTGGATGTATCAAGCTACCAACAGTAATATACAATCACAAAATCAACCGTACAGATTGAAGTATATTAAGAGACGAACCTTCTGTCCACAAATCAGCTCAATCGAACGGTGGACCAAAGAGATAAACCTCTTTGAAGAACATATCTCTAATCAAACGATTTCTCTTTTCCTGCTGCAAATACTTGAACGCAGATGACTATATCACACAAAATACTTGACCCATCAACATCTTAATTTTTCATAATGCAAAATGATCAGTTTTGAACCATCTTCTAAAATATCATATCCATCCAACAGTAGATTTAGGAGATCCAACAGTTTGATCTAAACTGCGCGAGAAATCCAGACTTTCCAACCAGCTTTGTTTGGGAGATTATATCTCTCAAAAGAAAACTCCAATCAAGATCTCCACCAACCATAATGACTAACCATAAGATACGAACTAGTTGACAAAGTTTGAGCTCAATCCGACCATATAGCACCAAGATCCAGCACTTTGATTGAAACATTGTTGAGACTTCCCTCCAAGCAACTTCCTCTCTCTTTCTCTTCTTCTTTCCTTTCTCTTCTTTTTTTTTCCCCTCCACTCATCTCACTCTCTAGGACTTCCTTGGAGAAGAGAAGTGGGGCATGGGACACTTGTCCACTCTCATGCACCAACTTGACATGTGTTGGAGAAGAGAAATGGGGCATGGGACACTTGTCCACTCTCCTGCACCAACTTGAATGTGTTGGTCTCATGCACCAACTTGATATGTGTTGGTCTCCTACTACCCATACCAACCACATGTACTTTAACCAATCTCATGCTTCCATGTATTTTAATGTCCAATCCATCTAATACACCAAATTTTCATTCTCATTAATCCTTTTATTCATTCAATCATAACCCATATCAATTCATGGTTTAATGGGCCCATGCATAAATAATAACAAATGCATTATAATTTTATTTAACATGACCCATATACAATTTATAACGCACACATTTATATACATTATCAAGCATCCAATACACAAACTTATACATCAAACAAGCACACAAAGTTTGGGCAAAATGCAAATGGGTTATGGGCAAGATGAAAAGACTTTTGGGGCGTTACATCGTCACTTCACGGGCAATTCACTCATTTCTTGATTTAGCAAGAAACAAAACTTAGTGGCATTATCCACAGCAGAGGTTGACTACATTGCAGCCCGAAGTTGTTGTTCTCAAGTGATATATCTAAAACAACAACTTTCAGATTATCAAATCAATATCCAATGTGCGAAAATCTATTGTGATAATACAAGTGCTATAAACATTTCTAAAAATCTTGTAATGTACTCTCGAACGAAACACATTGAAATTAGACATCATTTTCGTCGAAATCATGTGCAACGTGGAGATGTGAAATTGATTCATATTGGAACAAAAGATCAGTTAGCTGATATCTTTACTATGCCTTTGGCTAAAAATCAATTTTCACATATAAGGTGAGAATTAGGCATGTTTGACTTTTCAAACTTGCCAAGTGCTTAATTGATTATCTATCACTCAATCACTCCTATCTCATTTTCCGTTACCGCTGCCACCTCCGTCTTAGGCACACCTTCTTTTTTATGTTTGAAAAGGGGGAGAGATTAGTATGATTGGTCTTATTAACTGGATCATTTATGCGCACATACTCAGGGGGAGTTTTGGGATGTTGGATATATATTGAAAATTATCTATGTATTCTCTCAATTAGTTTTATTGGACAACAGGTATATGTTTGATTTGATTATATTGATATACATGTACTTTTTGTGACTAATGATCATATTTCTGAGTATGCTTTTATTGGTATCTGATTGTTTTTGTTCACATGTTATTGAATGTTAAATCTTTTATTAAGTGATATATTCTTAAAAGTTGCATGATATAATCATTCACTTCACTCACTCATTTACTCGAGAAATCATGTTCTTGCTTCAATTAGGTTAATAGTGAATTTGTTTGAAATCATTAAAAAGGGGGAGATTGTTGATGTAACTACTCTCACCCGGTTTTGTTTTGATGATTACAAACACTATGTTTCAGTGCTAACTAGCTATATCAAATGGATATAACTATATTGTCAAAACATGTGGAAGGAACAACATTGTACGAAGATTCAAGAGCTTCATGGTTGTATTTCTTATTTAGAATCTTAGTGTTGTAGAGTAACATTTACATGTTCCAACCACAATATGATTTGCATCGTTTCAAAAATCATGCATATAATTTATTATACTCATGCATATACACTATTATATTATTAATCATGCATGCACACACATTAGTATGATAATTATGCAATCACACTTAGATAAAAATTATTATCATGCATATTCTTATCAATGATTAACATTCATTCATTTTACCTACTTTGCATGATTTTATCATTTTACATGTATTGTATTGAATGTCTCAATCATATGTTTAGTCGATTGATTTACATGTATATAACCTTGCCAATTATATTATAATATTGTCAAAAATTATTTTTAAAGTTAGTTTATGTATTTGACAATGTCCTAAACTAATTATGATAAAAAAATCAAGTTTTTTTTACTTCACAGTGAAGGAACACGCTTCTCTCTTAAGGAATGCGCTCCTGAGTATTTTTCCCAAGACTCAGAATTTTTTGTCAAAGTTTAAGGAACGTGCTCCTTGTAAGAGGAACGCGCTCCTATGATTTTTCTTAAGAGTCATAATTTTCTGATTAGGGAAAACGAACGTGTTCTTGTTGTCAAGGGTAAAATAGGAAAGTTTATCAAGTTAGTGGTTCTTGATGAAAGACCTCGCTCCTATGCCCAATGGACACATTAAGGAACGCGCTCCTCATATAAGAAACGCGCTCCTTAATTGGAGGAAAATGTGAGATTTTTCAGATTTCAAAACAAAAACACGTTTCTTCTTTGATGAACGCGTTCTTGTGCCTCGGTGTGGTGTTTTTCTATAAATACTACACTTGCTCATTTGAAGAGCAACTTTTGCAAAAACTAAAGAACTTATGCGCTTTTCATCTTAGCATTTCTGCAAGTCCAAAACAAGTTCTTGAGCGATTTTAAACCTCTTTTACAACAAAAGTTCACCTACATTTTATCTATTGATTCATACTACCGAAAAGTTCTCCAAGTCTTTCAAAACTTTGTGAAACTTGTATGTTTCCATTGAGCAAGTGTTCAAGACGTTTTTGAGTGCTATCTACACATCCTGTTGTGTCTTGATCATTCTTGAACATGGTATCTCTCATCCAACATCACACTTGAAGAATCATTGAGCTTCAACCATACCCAAATGGGGTAAAATTTCTCTAACTCGATTCTTGTGATTTTGTTTGAGCAAATCAATTTTGTGCTTATGTTAACATCTTGAAAATTGATTTCGTTTTGAGTATTGTTTGTGAAACCCTATTTTGATCTTCATATTATTGTATCTTATTTAGTGATTTCATAAATATCTAGTAGTATCGATTCATGTGTTAAAGTTATACTATATTGAATCGATTTCATAGATCAACACTTGGTTTGTTTGATTATTGAACTTAATCATTTACACTTTTAGAATCATCAAGTTTTGATCATCATTATACATTGATTTTTGTGCCTTAAACATATCATTGTTAGAATCAATATCTTGTCACATGTGCATAATCGATTCTCAGTTTCATATCATATAAATTTGAATCGATTGCATTTGAGAAAAACTATTTCAACACATCACATCATTGAAGTCATTGTGGTTGGAATAGTGGTGTTTACTCATTCAAGATTGTAAGCTTAATATTGTTGAGAGTGTCGTAGAACACTTCTCTCTATAATTTGTAATCTTGATGTATCGTTGGCGTGTTTGTCAACTGGGATTCATACCATATCTTGTACGGCTAGTAACCACACCCGTAAGTTGGTTACAGTGTGGCTTTCTAGCCAAGCCCTTGTATAGGCTAGTGTGGCATTCTAACCAAGCCCTTGTGTTGGTTAGTGTGTGGCTTTCTAACCAAGCCCTTATGTTGGTTAGTGTAAACGACTTCTAGTCAGACCCGTAAGTTGACTAGCCCGTAAGCTGACTAGCCAATGGTGTATTGGGAAATCGTGATCGTGGTGATTGGGAAGTAAATGTAGGTTTTAGGGGAACTGAACCACTATAAATCTTTTTATCCAATTATCTTTTATGCATTTGTTTATTTTTTATTGTTACCTACTGCGCACTTTACTGTTTAATTATATTATCTGAAAGGTAACACGAAAATCTGTCAAGTCTAATTCACCCCCCCTCTTGAACTATAATATTGGCCCAACATACATTACATTCACTAAGCATAGTTCTACACATCTCTTGTAAGGTTCTATTTTTCCTTTCAACTACCCCATTTTGTTGAGGTGTCCTAAGGGGTGAAAGATGAAGGGTATAACCTTGTTTGTTGCAAAAGCCCTCAAGATTTTTGTTCTCAAACTCCCCACCTCTATCACTTCTAAACACATTGATTTTATACCCCTTTTCATTCTCTACCTTTCGGCAAAATCTAACAAATATGTCATACATTTTGTGCTTATGTGTCATAAAGAACACCCAAGTAAATCTTGTAAAATCATCAACAATCACAAGAGTATATGATTTACCACCTAAAATTTGGGTTTGTGTAGGTCCAAAGAGCTCCATGTGGATTAATTCAAGAGCTCTAGATGTAGATAAATATTTTTTGCTCTTAAATGAGGATTTGGTATGTTTGCCTAAATAACATGGTTGACTCACCTTGTCTTTTTGATACAGTCCTTTTGGAATGCCCTTTGCAAGCTCATATTTGGCAAGTCTAGATATATTTTCCATGTTAACATGAGCTAATCACCTATGCCAAAGCCAAGCATCATTACAAGTCATAACACTCAAACAAGAAACATTTTGTCACCAATATCATCAAGATTTGTGTTATACACATTCATATATCTAGATGCAATGATGCAGTAGAGTCATTTGAATGTCTAACAATGCATCTATTTGCTTCGCATGAAATTCTATAACCCTTGTCACATAATTGACTTATGCTCAAGAGATTATGTTTCAGGCCCTTAACATATAAAACATCACATATTGAAAGAGAATCATTACCTATGGTGTCAATACCAACAATTTTACCTTTGTTATTATCACCAAATGTCATGAAGTCGCCTTTCTTCTTTTCCAAGCACATAAATTTTAACTTGTCTCCCGTCATGTGCCTTGAGCATCCACTATCAAAATACCAAGTATCCCCAATTTTGTCAACCTACACAACATAGAATACTTTTGATTTTGGTACCCAAGTGGCTTTGGGTCCTTTGAAGTTAGCATCATTCAAAACACTTTTCTCAATCCATGCTAGTTTACCTTTACTAGCTGTTTTGAGTTTACACCTAAGGGTAGTATGTCTTTGCCTATTGCAATGATGGAAAGTGTCTCTTGGTCAAAATATTATTGTAGTCTTTTTGCTTTGACCCTTGAGTGAAACCTATGCCGGCTTTACTAAAAGCGCACCTTTGGGCTCCTAACATCATATCAAACATTTTTGCCCATTTTTAAATTTTAGAACTACCTTGGTCAAGTCTTCAACACTCTTCTTAAGTGTTTCATTTGAACTCCTTAACCTTTCACCCTCCTTTTTTAGTAATTCATTATCTAAAGAAAGGTCATCTAAGTTCTCTTGTTGAGATTCAATCTCTTCAAGAGCCTCCAACAAGCTCTTTTTGAGTTTTGCACTCTTTTTGGTTTCTCTATCCAAGTTAGTCTTCAAAACATTATAATCAAGAAAATCAAAAAGATCATCATAATCACTACATGGTTCGAATTTTACCTCAGCATTGGCCATGAGACAAATGATTGTTTTGTTGTCATCGAAATCCGAATCACTTTCGCTTGAGCTAGTGTCATCCCACGTAGCTTTGAGTACCTTCTTGTCCTTCTTTGAATTGTAGCTTTTCTTGAATTTGCTAGGACAATCACTCTTGACATGTTCGACTTTATTACACCCAAAATATATCAACTCACTTGGTTTGGCTCCAAATTTATTTCCTCTATGAAATTTTGAACTTGAGCCAGATTTACCTTTCTTCTTAATTAGGTTATAAGTCTTCTAAAGAGCATTGCAACCTCTTCATCAGTTCCTTCATTTTCTGATGATGAAGTGGTTTCAACTGTGACATTCAAGGCCAAGTCCTTCTTGCCCTTTTCTTCCACTTTGGGTGGAGTAGAGTCATCCTTAAGTGTCAGCTCATGAACCATGAGAGAACCACATAACTCATCAAAATTATAGATGTCCAGATTTTTAGACTCTATGATTGTTGTCACTTTGGGTTCCCAAGACTTGGGTAGACCTCTAAGTAATTTCCTAGACATTTCATAGGGTTGATAAACTTTTCCTAAGGTCGTTGGCTCATTAATAATTCTTCTGAATCTTCCTAAGGCTTCACCTAAAGGCTCACTATCATCCATCTTCAATGACTCATATTTATCTACAAGTTGGCATTTTGCCTTTTTTCACTTGTAGTGTGCCTTCATTGGTTACTTCTAATTTTCCCCAAATTTCCTTGGTTGTGTCACAAACACTAACTCTATTTAATTCTTCTCCGGATAAGTTGTAAAATAAAATATTTACAACTAGATTGTTAAGGAGATATCATTTTTTTTCATTTACACACTCATTCATTTATTTTGGAGTCACTACTTCTCCTACGGTTTTAGTGGGTTCAACATAACCATTCATGATGGCATCCCACGTTTCAGTGTCTTTAGCTCTTAAGAAGAAACTCATCCTAGTTTTCCAATAGAGAAAGTTGTCTCCCTTGAAGAGAGGTGGACGATTTGATTTGTATAGTTTCCTTGAACAAAAATATTGTTCTTGAAATTATTTCCTGCCATTTTCTTCAAAGAAATTGTTAGATATCTTTGATAGTTAACTTGCTCTGATACCACTTGTTGGCCTAGTTAAGTGTCCAAGAGGGGGGTGAATTGGACAAGTTGCAGATCATCCTTTCTCAAAAATAAATAATAGTAAATTAAGTGCAACAGAAATAAAACAGAGTACACAAAGATTTATAGTGGTTTGGCCGCACCTATACCCACTACCTAATTTCCCTGATTAGGATTTTCAAACTCCACTAAACAGTCTTCTTCACGGGTGAGGATTAAATCGTTACACTTTCTTAACTTACAGGTGTGAGAGAATCATTACACTTCTCAATTTGCGGGTGTGAGAACAAAAGTTACAGTTTGAGCTAACTCTAGCTACACTTAGTGACTCTCTGTTACTTTACACATAAATTACAGTACAGAGAATTGATTTTTTTACCACGACTCAAAAGAAATACTTATAGAGCATAGATGAATTCCATAGAAGTTATGTTCAGCAAAAAATGTGAAGTTTGCTCTTTTTCACCTCCTTTGGATTTTAATTCAAAAAGATAGAATTTTAAGCTCTCAAATCCGATGATTGAATTCAAAGATCTCAGTGCATAAAACAAACTCTTTTCACAATGATTTTCTTCGCTCAAAATAGAAGATTAAATTTCAAAGAGTGTAATACAAAAAATCTCATTTTTGTCTCAGTGTGTATGTAAGTTCTATATTTTTTAACAACGCCAAAGACTTCTTCTTATATGTGAACACTAGGGTGGTTTCAATCTCCCAAAAACCCTAAACTTTTGTTTGAATTTCAAAGTTCAACGGATAAAATCTTTCCTGGAAATGGTAAGAACAAAACCGTTGAAGATTTCTAGCAAAAAGCATTTTCACCAAAATAGATATTGAATTAGAACTAACGTCGCACGCTTCAAAATTATGATTCATCTGACATAGCAGGATGAGTGTCCTACAGCTCGAGGAGGACCCTACTAAAATAAAAACCCAGAGGTTTATTTAGCACATGAGTGTCCTGCAATAGACCGAGCGTCCTGTAGTTCGTCAACCCGAGAGTCGATCTATTTTCAGACAAACTGGTGAGCGTCCTCAAGACTTGCCCAAAAAATTTAGACAATTATGTGATCATCCTACTCATAGACGAGCGTCCTGTAGTATTGGCCTGATGGATAAGTTAAATGACCATTGTTTGAGCGGCCTACACTAGTGTGAGCGTCTTGCTCAACTGATAAGAAATTCAAACTCTTGGATTTTTGAAAAATCCGTCAAATTAGTTTAACTTAAAAGTATTTTGAATCAAATCAAACATTTCAAAAACACTTGAACATCACTTGAAAGTTATCAATTCGATCGATCAAAATCATTTTGAAAAACATTTCAAACAAATCAAAGCTTGTAAAACTTAGGAACTTTTAAAGAACCATTTTTGGAATGATTTAGGAATAGATTAGAACTTGCAGAACATTCCTAGAGTGGAATTTTACATTCCTAATAACATTATGAGCATACAAAAAGATAGAACTTGACGACCAATGCTTTGAAGATTTTCTTTTCTTTCCTTGAGTTGAGCTCCACTTGATTGGATTGAACTCCTTTATATTTAAGCTTGAGAAATCACATCAAATGATGAATTAATGTAGAATGTGGTTTGTAATTTGTAATCATCAAAATATCTAACCTTAGAGGTAATTGGTATAACAATATCACCAAAGATTGGAGACTGCCACTATCTCCCCTTCTTGATGTTCAAAGCAATAAAACGGAAACATAAACTAATCTAAACAGTAAAGAAAAGGAAAAAAGAAGAAGTATATCAAAGGTACATGACTAGGGGTCTATTTATAGGATTTTTTAAGCCATAGAAAATAAGTTTAAAGCCAACTTCTAGTAGGAATAACACTGAAAAACGAGATTTGATTTTTATGAGTTTGATTCAATCTTCTAACTCTTCATGTTTATCCATTTTTCACTCTTTTAGGCTTATTTAATCATCTGACATGTTTCCTCATCTTTGGGCTTCAAACATGCTAGAAAGTCCTCCAAATAATTTGGGGCCAAAGCTTCGTCACTCATCTGATAACTAAGCGAATGCTAGAACAATTCAAAACTGGATCAAACGAATTCAAAATGAAAAAATGAAGTGATCTTGTGCTTGTTGGAAAGTTTTCTTCAATATCTTTCTATTAGTATATGAAATTAATAGTGAAAATTTTGAGAAGAACCCTTTTGCAGCAATTATGATCTAGTGTATCTTGGTTGGAGCAAATCTTTACAGTCTCAGTTCAATTAAGCAACCCGGACAACTCCAACCTATGGAAACCTAAAAATAAGACTCAAAACACTAGAGAATAACTATTAGAACCATCAAAACAAGTTTGAGACCTTTGTTATCATGTCTCACAATTTTATTTGGGCCCAACTAGCCTAAATCCCTAACCGAAGAAAAATTGGTTGTAAAAACCCTAATTTCATTAAGTTGACCTATATGGAAGTGTATAACCTATTAAAATAAATGTGAAAATCCTAGAAACTTATATAAAACCTATTCAAACATGAAATTCGACCTAAAATATACTAGGATGCAACTTAGCTTAAACAACTCCTTACCTAAACTGATATTACAATAGACTTTTGTCTGAACTTAACTAGCCTATTCTATTTCTATTTATTTAAACTTATTTTTAAAGCCTAACTTTGGATTTTTACTAACCTATTTAGACACTTTATTTTATTTATATAATTTTTCTATAAGTTTTAATTCTAATTTGCTAAGGACTTGACTAAAAATACCTAAAATAACCTAAAAATTAGAAAAATTCTATTTTCTCTTATTTCTTATTTTTATTAACTATTTCTAACCCTTTTCTAATTTTTCTAACCTAAAATATTATTTTTAAAAGTAAAAATACACATTTTTATGAACTCACCAAAGTGGCAAAAGTGTAAGGCCACTTGTGTGCCACACACCCAAAGTGGCAAAGGCTATGGCCACCTGTGCGCTACACACCCCAAAGTAGCAAAGACTACGACTACTGTGTGCTACACACCCAAAGTAGCAAAAGATTACGGCTACCAATAAGGAAAAGCTATGGTTGATCGCCTCAAAAGGTTGCGAACACTTACAGACGAAAGGATACGGTTGATCATCAACAAAAAGCTATGACCACTTGAGAATAAAAGACTACATCCAATCGTCAACCAAAGAATACGACCACGTCTAAACAAATAGCTACAGCCAATCGTCCTCAAAAGGCCACTACCAATTATTAAAGTTACGGTGGGTCACTGAGGCTACACACCCCAAAACAACAAAAGGTTACAACCCACAAGGTGTCACGCGCACGAAACACTAGAAGTTCAAAGTTCAGTGAACCGTCCAAAATTAATCAATGTCGACGTAATGCCAAGTAAGAAAACACCTTATGACGAACATACACCTCCACATAGTAAGTGGTGTAGGACCAATGCCCCTCATGATTGGGATTTTGATGATTACAAACAACATGAATAACAATTCAAATATATTTTCTCTAAGTGTTATAACAAATTCATCAAGATCACATCAAGAGAAGTTGTTGAAGACAATCAAGATCAAGCTCAAGCTCAAGCAATGAAGACAAATTTCTATATGTAATATATTTTAGTTTGATCTTAGGATTGTAAGATTTTCTTTAGATTCTCTCAGCAAGATCATCTTAAAAGTTCTCAAGTTTTCAAAATGTTTTGATCTTTAACTTGATTTCACCAAAATGGTTTTTCAAATGTTTTCAAATGTGTTCTTAGCATTTTGAATGGTTCAAATGTTTTTAATCGTGTGTCAAAATGTTTTTAAGCCTTTGGAGATGTCCTTGATCATTAAATTTTCTAAGTGATCAACGCCTCCAGCATGCTAGCCAAGGACTCTAGCACGCTAGCAACCTGTTGAGATTTTTCCAAGTCTCTAGAAAAGTGACCCAGCACGCTAGCCACTGTGCTAGCAAGTTGGAGAGCCCACCCTTTAATTTGGGGCTCTCAGTCATTTTGGCCAGCGCGCTAGCACAGTCTGGCCAGCGTTAGCCATTGCCCAGAATTGGCTGGGTCACAAACCGGGTTTGTGACCCAGTGCGTTGGAATAGTAAGGTTTGTGACCCAATGCATTGGAATAGTAAGGCATGTGCGCTAGAGACCAAGGGGGACCAAAATTCATGTTTTTCTGGGAAGCCCTCCGACGCTCTAGGGAAGTGGCTAGAGTATTAGCCGTGTCTGTTAGGGTGTTCTAACAGCTCTGGGTTTCTTGAGAGGAACGTGTACTCCACATTTCCCTTTTTGTGCTACGCCATTTTTCTATGATTTTTGACGTTTTTCTGCATCTTCCTTTAGTGAAAAATCTCTTTTTTTTTTACCAACGAATTCAAATTTGAATCCTTGTGGTTTCTTGGAGATTGAAACCCTAATCTTAAGCATTCTCTGGTTTTTCTATAAAAATAAAGTTGTGCTTATTTGAGAGACACAACAAAAACACGATTTGCAAGTTAGACAAGTTTTCCAAGTGTTTTCAAATGTTCTACAACTTTCTTTCATCTTGATTAAGCTGATTTCAAATCTTACATCAAGATTTCAAAAGCATTTTGAAGATACCCTCAGTCAGCTTGTGTTCCAAACTTCATTATTTTGCTGAGATTGCCTAGAGGTTATCTAAAGCTTTGTGTAAGTTGTGTATATATATTAAACTTATATCATTAGAAGTTTGTATTAATTGTTGCATGTCAACCCACAATATATATAATCGTCATTAACCTCAAATTAATGAACCACATGGCCATCTATATATGTTCATTTGAGTGCCTAAGTGTTCAAATAATATATAAAATTTATTTACATGATTAGTATATATTTGTCTTTGTAGTGGTGATAAATTAATTAAACTACGTTTCATTGACATTGGGGAGTAAGGAAGGAAATAATTATAAATAATTAATATCATTACATATGATTTGATATGTTTAAGGCAAAATGTATGTTTCTTAGCTTTTTAACAATGATAATTTATACTATATCTTTTATAGATATTATATTTAGTAGAAAAGAATGGTTGAGGAAGAGGGATAATGGATTTCCAACACTTAGACTTGAAAGGGTTAAAGACCATGTAATGAAACATTTAGCGTTTAAATTTAGAAATACTTTTAACATACTGAAAAGTGAAAAAATTAAGCATAAAGGTATAGTCCCACGTTGAAAGAAGAGGGGGCAAAGGAGTACTCCCCTTTTATAAATGGCTCCTCCTCAAAAACATTTAATACACACTCATCTCCACTCCCACATTTTAAAGGTAACCCCTCACCAAAAATATGTTTTTTAATGTGCTTTCGTGGTTTGTATGATGGGCCATACATCATCTTGGGTACTTGTTATTTTATTTTATTTATTCAAGCATTTGGGTGGGCCGGGTTAATGTCTGGTTTCTAAACTTAATACCGACAAAATGACCCCACCTTTCTGGTTATACTTGTAAAAACCCGATTAACCCAACCTTCGGGTTAAAAAACCCACCTGAATTGATAGGTCGGGTCGGTTTTGTTGGGTCATCGTTATTATTTGCAGCCCTAGACAACAAAGGTATTATCCGCTGTCAGAGCTAATGATTTGAAAACAATGATCATAGAGCCAAGGCCCTACCAAGTGGCCCAAAATTGTTTATTATCTATATGGGAGTCCCGAAGATAATAGTTGAGTGACTCCTTGTTATTAGTTATATGTGTGTGTGTTCCTATTGATAAGAAAAAACAAAGTTTTCCCATTTCTTTCACTCGTCTAAGAAGAACTTTAATACTTCATGGAGCGGAAGTGTGTTCATTGTCAGAGAGAAACAAACCAACCAGCTGATTGATTGGTGGTGAGTCCCTCACTGCGGCGAAGGATTGTTCAGGCCATCTTAATAATGTCCCTAATATCTTGAAGCCCAGCTCAAGTAAGAAATTCGAATGAAGATTTATGTGCTAAAAAAATTAAATCTAAAAGAAAGAAAAGCTTAATAGCAACCGAAGCACTTTTTTTAAGCATTACCATCCTTAGTCATTATTTGTCACAAAAATGTCAATGATACCCTCTCTTAAAACATGTCTAACTCAAATCGAATGTGGCTTGGCTCATCTGTGAATATCTTGATAAAAAATAGATTGTGAATATATATATGATCTAGCTAGCTATTGCTATTAATTTAATTTTCTTTCACATTACAAAAATTCATAATTGTGCTTTAAAAGATAGTTGCCAAACTCCTCATTCTTGCTAGAAGCTAGAAATAATACCTCCCAAATACAATTGCCTAATTAAACAAATTGCTTCTAGCTAGCCATATTTTCTAATCACTCAATTATCTTGTTAATCTAAAACCAAGAGGATATATACACTATGATGGAGAAAAAAGTAGAGAAAGAGCCTTTCAGTGAGTAGGAAACCAAGATAGGAGGGAAGTGGTTGATTAAGATGGAAGCTCATAGGTGGAGAGAGAGTGGAGGAAAGTTTATAGAACATGGATAAGAAGAGGGAAGGAGTAGTGATGCCGACAGGAAGCAATTAAGAAGTGAAATAGGATTATTAGCTTGGGCTTTTCTTTTTTTTTTTTTCCTTCCCTTTTTCTCGTTGCCATTATATTCTTTATATTGTTGTTTTATACAACAAAAATCTTTTATATACTTACAACAGAGAGTACATCATTTTACCCTCTTCTGTAATATCTAGATGCGCATATGTATGTTGCATGTGACATGTGATGTTTATTATTTATTAACAAAAAAATTAATTTTAGTTGATTAGATCTTAGAAGGATGAGAATGTACGTATAAAGTAGAAAAAGTATATGCTAATGTCGATGTAAGCATTAATTGTTATTGATTCTTTATAACGTTTTTATAAATGTAAGAACTTTTATATGAAATAAACTAAAGTATATCAAATCAATACATATAAATATATACATCAATGTCAGTACCCTTTTCATGATTTTTCTTATAAAATTTTGGATGAGGCACAAAAATTATAGCACGTGAATTATATCTTCTACAGTACAAAACGTGTAAAAATTTCCTTCAATAAGCTATTGAAGCACATGGTAGAATATATATATACATATATATTGAGATGTTTGGAGCAAGATGTACTTTTTATGGGATATATTAAACATTTAAAGCCCCCAAGTTCTTGTCAACTTCACACCTCCTTCTTATAGAAGCTTACAGCGGGTTTGACAGTTCCAAGTAACTTACACTCAAGCTATATCCCATGTGTCTATACATGAAAAACGTGCAGTCATACATCAAGATATATATTGACTCAATTATATATCTTTTTTAAGAAATTGGTCACCCATCAGTGATAAAGATGATTAAATCTTTCCCAGATCTGTGCATGGTTGCAAAGATGACATCTATCTTAATAATCAACCATGGACAATCATTCTCTCCATCTCAATCCATCAACTTCACTACCATAAAATCTTGTGGGTATAAGTTAGTTCATATTTTAGGTATATTAAATTGACATCCTTTTCTTTAAAAAGATATATAGTGTTATTAGCTAGTGCTTAAACAAAGCATCAAAAGCTTCATGACTTCATCACTTTAAAAGTAGCAAATGGAGGTTAAGTAACAAGACCCATCAATGAAAATTGATACTTAGCGAATTCTTCCATAGACCTGCCAAAATTCCCAATTTTATCCAATACATCATAACTACATCCTTAAAAAAATAAAATTAAAAATAAAAAAACTCTGCCATGGCTTGGCATTCTAAGAAGCAATTCTTTTCTTACATAAAGTACCGAATTTTATATAATATTAGCACTGGATCGTAAAAGTTATTCAACATTCGTGAAGAAGTCCACACTGAGAAGACGGAAATTTGTTGTTAGATGTGTGTCGATTAAAAGAATAGTCCGACATTAGAAAGAAAATAGTTCATCGAATGAGATATAAAGGTGATCTCTCTCTCATTAATATCAAGGCCTCTTAGAGCGAAACCTATACCTGAGCTTAATAGTGGGCTTAGATATGGTTAATGTGGACAAAATCAATATTAGTTAAAATCCAAGCCCACCTGCATTTATTTGTAAAGAGTTTCTAAGTTTTCTCTCAGAGCAAGTGCAATGTTCATGGAGATAGAAGGAGATGGAGATCTAATTTGTTGAAAAGAAGGGTGGGTCCCAGTGTTTAATTAGGACACAAACAGTAGCTATCATACACGAAAAAAAAAAAAAAAAAAAGTAGGAAAGGGAAAAGTATATAATTAGAAGGGGGAGGAGTTGTGAAAATCTAAGAAAAGTTGCTATAGATCCTCCAAAATTTTATTTTTATTTTTGTAAAGAAAAAAGCATATGACAAAAGTGATTTTGAGAGAGTTAAAGGGTTTTGTGGAAAGCGATTGAAAAATGTTACAAAAGCATGGGTGCAATCATTCAATTCCCAAGTACCAGAGATAACATTGCCTTTTCTAAGGCCAAACTGACATCTCTACTCTACCATTCAAGAAAAATTTGCATTTCAAATTATGTAAAACACATACTTTTAATTAATTTCCTAATCAAAATATATTGGTACTTGGGCTCTGTTTGGTACACTTGCAGAAACACTGCAACATAACTTACATGGACAATGCAAGAAATTGGTTTGCACTGAATAGAAAAATCACTCCACTAGCTACACCATCCCTAATATGTCGTACGTTTTTCTTTAGAAAAAGAAAAAAAAACCTCAACTTCTTATATTCTTTTTCTTAAATAATTTGAGATTAGATATTATAAGCACTATTTTTCATAGGCAACTCTACCTACATCCTGGGTCTTCTCCGGGGAGGAATCTGAACTTGGGTCCCAACATAGTTGTAATGAAAATATTCTGCAAATATGACTAGTGTCTATGGACACAAAATATACATGCCCCATCTACCCGGGTACAGGGTACAGGGTACAGGGTCAATCCATCTTTATTATCATTTTTTTTTAAGAAAAAAAAAATGGGAGAAACTCACAGTTTAATAACATTTTTTTTTATTCTTTCAAAAATATTTTTAATGATTTTTTATTATTTTTAATATTTAGTATATAGTTTTAGTGATATATAATGTAATATAGTACTTTAAGTAACTATCTTTTTCTTAGTTACTTACTTACGTTTTTAACTTTTTATTCTTACAAAATTTACTTTTAACTTTTTATTGTTTTTCAAGATTTTCCTTCGTCACTTATTACTTGTTACCATTGTCCACCCTTATTCCATTTTAAATAACGAAAACATTTTTTTTCTTCTAGATTCGCTAGAAGACAATACCTTAAAGAAATAATAATAACAGCACGAATAGATCTTCTTTAAGATTTTGTTAATAGATAGTAGTAGAAATCACATGTGTGCACAGTACACGCTAGTGAATTAATTAAAATTAACAAGGTGATATATATATACAGTATTTTTAATTTGCTCTTGTATGCAACATGTTACTGTTAGACGCTGCAATTCTGTTAGTTGCCCATTATGCATGCATAAGAGTCTATGTATACTAAATTAAAAATCAAATTTAACATTGCCATTGCTAAGTGGACAAATATAATTTTTGTTTTTAAGAAAAAAGAAAAAAAAAAGAGAAGGCCCTTGATTCATGTGATTGAGTGTGTTTGTGTGTATGGTTTTTTTTTAGAAAAATGTTTTATGGACGATTGATGCCAATCTCATTTTTTTATGTTGGCATTGAGCTTAAAAAGTCAACAGAATTAAATTTCCTGATGAAACAAAATAAATCAAAGTATTATAGATCGACAGTAATTAATTTGGATCATTTGATAGTTTGACCCTTGACTTATCTATATTACCTAGTGGCTACTTGCAATTTTTATTTTTATTTTTATTTTTTTTCTTGCTGGCTTCATGAGAAGATATATAAAAGAGCTAGGGGAATTCAACAACTTGCTGGCAACTGTTCTTACACAGTTGCCATATTAAGCCTAAAGTAATCTAAGCGCTGTAAAGGATAAAAGGCCTTCCCAGTTGTCATTTAATTAACTTCAGAACAACAAAACTACATATATATTCCTTGTGGTCCAACCAAAATAGCGAATCTCGAGGTTTATCTGACAGTCGATCGAAATCTTGAGTCTGGGACTAGTATCATATTCTAAGAGTACTAAACAATCCAAGCATGCTTTCCTTAATTGATTAACGTGAGACCAAAATATGATTCTTTTTATAGTGTTAGTATAACATGAATCAGCAAGAAAAAGTCATCTCACCAATGATGCTCATTGAATTTTGACATAAGGAATTCCCAAAAATCCTCTCTCCCAACTGCTAGTCCTGCATCCCAAGTTAGGCTTTGGAGAGGAGAGGATTTGGTGGTTGCTTAATTAGCACCTAACTTTTCTTTTTTTTTCTTTTTTTTTATTGTAGTTTTATCGTTGAGCTGTATTCAGGTAGTGTCTTTTTTCATTTTACGACAAGACTAATCATTTTAAATTCGAATTAAAAAAAAAATGAAAAGATATCTGACCAAGAAATAATTTCGTATAAGCACCGAACTTTAACAAAAGCAAAGCCATGCCAACCAACCCTCACAACTAAAAAAATATTAAAAATAATAAAAATGACGCCAATGGATGAGCTTTCTTACTTACCTGCCTACCCTTCATACTTAATTAAACATGTTTTCCATGACACGTGGCAAAAACCAATTTGTCCTAAACCCTAACTACCACTTAAGAAATGATATAAAATTAGTGTCAAGGAATCTAATCACTTTTTCTTTGAACAAGTGGTAGGGTTTGTTCACTGTCTTTACTTTGACCTCTTTTCATATAGATTTATGTACATGTTTTCTTGTGTTAATTGCATATATCTTATGCAACGTTGACAAATAATGAGAGAATAAGAAATTAAAAGATCTTGTGAAGAGTGATAGGAGATTAGGGTTTGTTGATTTATTTATTTATTTTGGGCTTTTGGGTTTATATTATATAAACTATATATATATAGTAGCATAGAAAGCCCCACCTAATCAACACAAATCATTTTCCCTCTTACACTGTTAATTTAATAAAGCCAAGGCTTAGGAGGAGATTTGGGTTTTTTAATAAAGTAAAGTGCTTAGGAGGGTTCTTGGTCTTAGTGTGAATCCAAGTCCCAATGCCAACTAATAATGACATTGGAGAGACTCCTGTCTCGGTAACATCAAATTCAATAATCACCATAAATACATGCCTGGCGTGTTCATAATAATCATGTATTTGGCACACTTTTTAAGTATATCTTCCAGCTAATCTCATTTAAATCAGAAAAAAATATATGAATTAATTTTATCACTCGAAGTATATTAATATTTGGTCGTGTTAACTGATCAGAAAAATCATAGCTTTTTAAAATATTCGTAAAATAAGTACTCATTTGTTTATTATCATGAGTCAAATCTAATTTGATGAGAGACAATTTGATTGACCTAGTCAAATAAGATTATTAAATTACAATTAGATCATAAAAAAGATTCTCATATTACGAATTAAGAAGATAAAGTTTTTATTTTTATTTTTTTAATTATTTTAGTAAAGATATTAACATGGTAATTCACTTGGTTAAAAAATTTAGTATAAGTGAGATTGATGATCAAGTTTTGAGTTCGAGTCTGAGAGTGCCTCTGTTTATCCGTTCCTGTTGGAAGAGTCAGTTCAAACGTCTCTGTCATGTCAAAATCTGAGAGAATTAATTTCAATCAAAAGAAAAAATAGACACCACTTTAAGTGCCCAAAAAATAATAGTAAAAATAAAAATAAAAATAAAAGCTATTTTCGTGAAGGCAGAAATGTAGACCTTTGTTGCAATAGGTTCAAATATAAAAACATCTAAACTTGTCTTCTTCTTTTTTAAGGCACATCTAAACTTCTTTAATGTTGATTTTTTTTCTATTCTTTTTTTTTAGCATAATGTTCTTACTTGCATCCAATCAAATAACTGCAAGATGTAAGAATCACACTCACCTTATGTTGCCGATGATTAGGAGGAAAATTACTTTCGAATTAAAATTGATTCATGAATCTAAAATAAACAAGAAATTAATCAGATTAATTAATGAGATAATAACAAGAAATTGAAGCTTATAAAAGCTAAACTGGTTTGAAAGTGACTTCGGAATTTATGTGACCTACTGTTACTCCAAGACAAAAACTAAACTATTGAAAAAAAAAAAAAAAAAAAAAAGCTTACTTCTACAAAATTTCAGGCCTTAATGATTGTGTATTATCAATTTTTGTAAATTACATTTCAATATAAGTAGGGGCATCAATGGTTTAATTTGAATCGGGTTTATGCTCAAACCTAACTTGAAACTAAACCAAACCAAATTAATCTAATACACATTTTATAAATTAAAAATAAATTCTTATTTATAAGATGGTAATAAAAATATTTATAGTATTATGTACATTATAAAAGAAACCCAAACATTAAAAATTATAATATTAACATTTCTAACTTTAAAGTAGGTTGATTTCGGTTGAAAATTCTTAAAATCCGAACAAAACTCATTCAAATCCAAACATACCACATCAATTTTGTTCAATTTTGTAATTAAAATCTACCCATTAGACCAGCCTACAATCAGTATATATGATGCATGGACAAGTTAGACACACACGCGGAGACCAATCTACGCTATTTAAATGAGAGTGCTTAGAGACGGTGGAACACTATTCTACCCAAAATGCCCTTAAATTTTTTATCTTACGTTATTCTTAAACTAGTTAATTTTATTATATTAATGGTAAATAGTAGTATTAAATTTTAATTACTTTTTAATTTTTTTACTTTATCATATTTTAGACTTTTTTTAATTCTATTTTTTTCTATTTTACCCATTCAACTTCTAACTTTTACTCTTCCCTACAATAATCTCTATTTGTATATAATTTTACCTATTTTAATTATATCAAAAAAGACAAATGCACTTGTGCAAAAGCTAATTGATTTATACTATTACAATAAATCTACTTGAAACTTTTCACCTGATCATGGCCATTTTTTTTTTTTTTCATATTTGCCTTCTCTTTTGTTCTTTGTTTAAAAAAAGAAAAAAAAAGAAAAGAAATCCAATATTAAATATATGAGAGTAAAATAGGCATTTTGCCTCTGTCCATGATTCTCATTCACTTATATGAGAGTAAATATAGGCAACTATTAATTAACTCAATATTCTACCGATTTAGAAACTCTTTTATTTTCTCTTTCAAATTTCTGTCTTCTTCTTCGCATTCTTTTATGGTGGAGAACAATTAAGTATATATTAAATTTAGTTTAAAAATTATTTTATGGCAGATGATGTATTATTTGTTTAATACATTTTATTTTATTTTGCACATTTAAATTATGTCCCTAAAAAAAACCCTTTTCGTGGGTTAGCATTTTTTATTTACTTGTTTCAATTTTTAATACATATTTTTTTTGTTTATTAATATTTTATTTGATGGATTCATATTATATTTCATTATTTCATTATATTTTTTATTTCCACGTATTTTTTTTTCTCATTGATTGTTTTTGAAATATATGTAGATATTTTTTTTTAATTAACTTTATTGAGTATACGAATATTTGAGTAATTTCTTGTGTTTATGTAATGTAGTCTATTACAAATTGAATACAAAAAATTATTGCCCTAAATTTAATTTAAACACTAATTCAAACACTTACAACACGCGTGCACTTCTTTTAGTACATTATTAAAAATATTATAGCATTAGAAATATTACAACAGACAAAAGTCAACAATAATTTAATTTTGATATTAATTGTGAAAAATGATAGAAATGATATTAAAAAAATCTATTGGTTGTACAATAAATATCATAAAAAATGTTTCAAAAAACACACTGCATTTTATAGAACATTAATTGCAGAAAAAGGGTTAAAAAATATGAAAAAAATACAACTTGTTGATTTAAAAATATATATTATTAGAAAAACCTAAATAGGAAAAAAAATATTCATGAAATAGCAAAAACAGACAATGCTTTGACAAAATACAAAAATGTATACTACAACTTATATAGCCAAATTAGCAAGTAAAAAGGGTGTAAATGTTGTAAAATAATATTTTCTTCTTTTATATTAGATATAATCTGAGGAAGATCCAATGTGTGCAATTACTAATGTCATCTTAAATATTATGTTTTTTTGGTAATCTAAGGTATTCGAGCCAGCTTACACACAACGACTAATCCTCAGGAGCAAGGCTGAATGACAGGAGAGTGGTGTCCCCTTTGTTGGACATCCAATAGAAGGGGGTGAATTGTGTGTTTTGACCAATTAAGTCAATTTTAAAATATTTTATGTTAATCTTGAATTAATTAAGGCATTTGTTCAAATATGTCATGTGCAATGTTATCTCAAGAGGAACCTATGAAAGAATGTTTTGATGATTTTAAATCACTTAATCTTATGATCTAATGATGATGTTGAAGTGTTTCAGCAAATCAGTTTGAAGAAAGTCAAGTCTCAATCAATCAAGTTCATGTCAAGCTAAGTTGTCAAGATCAAGATTGAAAAGGATTAAATATTAGATTGTAGAACCTTACTCAAAACCTTTTCAACAAAACAATACTTATTTTCAAAGTCTTTGAAATTCGAAGAAAATGATTTCATCGATTTTACTCAAAGGGTTTTCAATTGATATCTAAACCATTTGAACAATGTTTTGAACATTTGATTTGATCCAAAAAGCTCAAGTATTGATTTGATTTAATTATGTTTTTGGAGAATCAAATTTCAAGAAAAACTGTTTTCAATGTCTTTCAGGACGTTGAAGGTCGATCAGGACGTTAATGCAGTAGCTAGTCACTGAATATCGAGCCAATACTGCAGGACGCTGATAGACCATTAGGGTGTTGATGGTTTATAGGTTTAAATGATAAAGACCCTGATTGAGTATTAGCACCCTCATTGAATGAACCTGAAAACTAGCAGTTGCGCGTCAGGATGCTAGTAGAGCATTAGCGTCCTCATATGAAAACTTAAGTTTTTGGTACTTAAGCTCTTCAGGACGCTAACGCCGCATTAGCGCCCTCCCAGAGCAAGTTAGTGAAAATCAAATTTTCAGAGCGGTTTGTTTCAGGACGCTGATGGAACACTGTCAGAAAACTGAAAAAGAAATTGTCACCTGACCATTGACATTTCAGTCGCATGATCAAAAGATATTTTATTATTTCTATTCTCATGCAAACTGAATTCAACCAGAACATTTTCACAAAAAACTAAACTTACCATTTTCATGGCATGAAAGAATTAGACCGTTTTGACTTAACGATCAAATTAATTTTGAATTTGAACACAACGGCTTTGGCACACAATTGTTTTATAAAAAGAAGAAATTCTGAATTGAAAAGAGAACTTTTTATCTAAGCAAAAATGTTTTGAATGTTAATCGGTTTTCAACTTTGAAAAGAAAAAGGCTATTTCGATTAACATTTTTCTTTCAATGAATGGTTTTTCATTTTGCGCAAGTTTTATATCTTATATTGTGGAAAACCTGTGAAAGAAAAGCATATTGTTTTTACTCGGATTTTAGCTATATTTGAATTCATATCTTATTGCTGAAAGAAGTTTTTCTTGAGTAAAAGGTTCATAGGATTCAGTTTACTAAATTGTATATCTTTCATCTGAATCGAGTTGTAACTGCAATTGTAAAAGTTGTAGAAAACTATCCTTGTAAGATACGATAGTTAGTGGTTGTTCATATCTGTGAATTTGAGTATAGGTAGTCTTGTATCAGAGTAGTGTTATCATCAAAGGAACTTCACACTTTCTTTGATAGTAATGGCAAGGATTGATAGACACCCAAGGGGGCGTGAATTGGGTGTCACGGATTTTTCGGACCTTTCTTCGAATAAATAACAAACAATAACAGTAAGATACACAGGAATGTAACAAAAATAGTAAATGAGACAATGCACACGGATTTAGAGTGGTTCGGCTTCCTAACAAGCCTACCTCCACTACTCGATATCCCGGATCAATATTTCCTAACACTTCACTATACCGATCTTACTTCACGAGTAAGGATCAAACTAGTTACACGCACCGATTCCTGATTAGAGAATCTTCCCAACTAGCACAACTGCTAGCTTTCAACAATACATTAATTGTCAAAGGGACATTTGCTCAACAAGGGAACAAACTCCAAAAGGAACAAATATTACAACCTTAAATGGTCACTTACAAGATTTCTCAGCCACAATGATTTAGAAAACATGCACAACAAGAAATCAAGTATTGAAATGATATTACCTAAGAATAGATCAAAACCAATATATGTGAAAGAACTTGTGATCATGAACAAATTATGTGAAAGATGAAGTACCAAAATATCACTGTATCATTATGAAAAGCTCAAGTCTTCAGTGGCAGCTGCCTTCTTGAAAGTTGTGTTGCAGAGAGAAATTGGAGAATGATAATTTAAAAGTTGTCTTTAAAAACAAGACTTAATGATGGTTTAAATAGCAAATCATGATTCAAAACCTTAAACCTATCATGAGTGGTCAAGATTAGAAGGTTCAATCATGTATTAGTGAAATCAGTGGCTTAGATTGAATACTTCAGTTTAAAACTCAAAATCTCTCAAAAATAAAAAAAATTTCGCTGGAGTATTAACCTATACTGTTCATCACTTGCTCGTCCCTAAATATATTGTGATATAGTATATTTTGATGATCACAAACAAAGTACTTTTCGGTGCTAACGAGCATTTATCAAGATCTCATCTCAACACCTAAGGAAAAGCAAAAAGCCAAGGAACGACTCGATCAAGGAACTTAAAGACATATCCAACGGTCAAGATCGTCTCAACCAAGGAACATCAACGATCACATCATGATTTCAAGATCATTTCAATCGAACTATTCGATCAAGCTTCAAGTCTACATCCTTCGATCAACATTCAAGACATTCAACTCCACGCAAAGCTCTTATTGAAGATCTCATAATGAAGAGTTGGATTTAACGGGTATGAGAAATGAGAAATACACAAAGTGTTTAAGGTATATATTTCTCTAATCTTCATTGCTCAATTGTTTTCCAAAACCATGCACAAACCATTTGCATATTTGCATGTTTTGATCATACGTTTTACAGTATTTCAAATGACTTAATTTTATATATTTAATTTGAAATTTACTGAGTTTTTATTCGCATTTATCAAATATTTAATTGCGAGTCAAAACTGTTTTTAAAGAGTTTTTCAGGACGCTAATGAGATAGCAACGCTTTCTTAAACTTTATAAGTCAAGATGTTGATAGTTCATTAGGACGCTAATAACATTCAAGGTTGAATTGAACTGATTTATTAGGACGCTTACTTGTGTAGTAGCGGCCTCCTTTATTAGTCAACCTCTGAAGTTGTCAGGAAGCTGACTCAACATCAGCTCACTAAAATATTTCTTAAAATTCTTCAAAGAATGTATCTTTGAGGACGCTGATAGTTATAAGTTCAATAATCTATCAGGATACTATCTGGATAGGAGCGCCCTCATCTTTGGGAATCAACTTCGTAACTTTTAGGACACAGATTGTCCGTCGACGTGCTTGTGTTTTTGTGTTTTATGATTTTAACTGGTAGGACGCTTACATAGTTGTAGCGCCCTCATATTTTGTTTTATGTTTTAAAAGGCAGGACGCTTACGCGGAAAGTAGCACCCTCATGCACTTAGCTGTTTTAAATAAAATAGGATGCTAACTGTGCATTAACGCCCTCAAGGTTAAGTCATTTAAGTGTCAAAGTAAGTCAGGACGCTCACAAGTTTGTAGCACCTTCACTTAAATGTTCAGCTAGACGCTTATACGTAATAAGTGCCCTCAAGGAACAAAAAGACAAAGTTGATATTATGCGTTAAGACACTGATTATGGAATTAGAATGCTAATTCAACAACCGTCACTGTTCGAACAAGTACACTACGTAAGTTTACTTTTTCAGAACTGACCTTTGACAGAGTCCTTTTCAGGCCTATCAAAGATCTTCTATGATACATGAATTAAATTTTTTTAAAACTTTCATTTTTCATGAAATCTGAAAAGAACCAGAATGTTAGTGAAAATTGCAGTTGCCATTTTCATATAACATTCTAGCCGTTGTGTGTAAATGTTCATATTATTTGAACTTCAAATGTCTAACAACTATGTCCCACTAAGTTTATAAATACCAATACTTAGGATCAAACAACTTGCCAATAATTTTGTATTGTGCCAATATTTTGTGAAAGTTAGTCTGTGTCAAAACGTTTTTCATTATCTAAACTTTCAAAGTATTTTTACTGATACCTTTACGTCTTCAAATAATTTTCATATTGAGCTTATTTTCATTCTATCTTTGAAAATCCATTTGATCTGGTATCAACTCAAATTCTCAGCACCGATTCATACTTGGTATTATTCCTGCTGAAGATAGAATTTGAGATTTAGTTCATGAGAAATACAGTTGTACTTGATTTCATATCTTAAGTACTGTATTGAACTATATCAGTAGTTCATTAACTACTGATCACTGAACCAGAAGTTTTCATACTTATATTTTATATCTACTTTGAAAATTGTCTATGTCCTTGATTTACACTAGTCCTTCAATTTTCAAATCAATGTTTATTTGGTATCATATTATTTTCGAAGAAGCACTGATTTTCATATCATATCATTCATGCTTTTCGAAACTACACTTGAGCAATACTGAACATTAAAAGGTAAAGTATTGTAGGTGTATTTCAACATAGCATTACCTATTTCATATTTCAAATCTTTGTAATACTATGTAATGAGCTTAATTGTAAAGTGTTATACTAACTTAGAACCAACGTTATTGTATTGTAATGCTAGTGTGTTTCTGGACTGAAACAACCAGGACAAGTGAATGTAGTTCACTTAATGATTTCAGGATTGAAATCATGTAAGGTTATCTCTAAACCTGTAAAAGAGAAAAAGGTTCATCCTCACCTGCAAGTAGGAAACCGGTTCATCCTAATCCCGTAAAAGAATTTGTGCGTCCATACATGTCTGAGTACCTTTGTGTTTGTGTTTCAAGTTCTATATCTGGAACTTCAGTTTTGATCCAAACTTGGTGAGTATTGTCTCTGTCTCTTATCTTAAGATTAATTATACAGTGATAAACTGAAACATACTCAACACACATGTTAGATTACATGAGATATCATTTGGAATCATCAAAATCATAAAGGGCGAGGGTCATCAAGCCAACAACTTCTCTCTTTTTGATGATTTCAAACATCTTACTTTAGGCTTAATTGACACAGCTAAAGCGTGATGAATAAGTATACATACATATCACAAGATCATATTAAGCATCAACACATGTAACACTAGAATTTCAAAAGATAAAAACATTAAGACATGCAAATTAGAGTATCATGTTACAGTTATCCAAAAGTGAAATTCAAAATGTTTATCAAAAAGCTCCCCCTAAAACCTACATACTTTTCTAACTCCCCTTAAGTCTATGCACATCATTAGACTTAGATCTACAAAATTCTCCCCTTTTTGAAATATAAGAAAGGATGACATCACTCCGCCGGTGGATTAGATGAACTAGCTTGTCTCTCTAGATCCCAAAAAATTTCTTCCTGAGAAATGGTTAGATCAAGCGATGGTCGGTATGGCCCTGGGGGTGGATGTACTGCAGGAGAGAAGAAATTCTGCATAGGTGGCTGAGAGGGGTGATGAAACTACTGCTCAAACGAGTCAAACCGGGTCCAAAACTACTGGAACTCGGTGTAGAAAGATGCTTCAGTTGGGAGATCATTTCTATAGCCTATGAAGTGCGAGACTCGGTTATGTCATTCAGCTAATCCAGTCACTACAATATGGATAGCTGTGAGATCAGATTGTAATGAAGCAACTGATGAGGTCTGAGTATCATGGATCTCACGCACTTGCTGCTAAAGACTACTAAAATCAAATCCATGAGCTAGAGGAGGTGGAGTCGGCAGACTGGGTCCAGTCGCATCACGGGGAGGGTCATCATCATAAGATGAGTCAAAAGAAGAACTAGAAAGCATGCGCTCATCGCCATCCGAGGGCTCCTCGTGAAATGGATCCTCGATCTCATCTTGGATCACTCAGATGAGGACACTCAAAATTACCGCATGTCTCTCCTCGAGGTACTTGCCTGGGGGTGAGCAATCATCTCAATCGATGCACATAGTAAAACCCCATATTGTGCAAAGTTCCCTTGTCGACTACCTTTCTCGGCTGGACATGACTCACAGGCCGAATAGTAGATAAGTCGATACCTGCCTCCTGGAAGAATGGAGTAAGTTACGTCACATTAGGCAAAGCTCGTGAGCGCTTCATCATGGTAGCAATGTGATGAACGATGATGTGAACAAATTTACTGTAGTCCCGAAAGTAATCATCCAAATAAGAAATAAATCAATAGTGGTGACATTACTTCTAGTGCTCTTCCTTGGAAGAATGACTCGAGAGATGACGTTGTGAATCAAGTGAGGCATGAAAGAGAAAGTAGTGTTAGAGACTATCTTTGGATACATTGGATGCACTATTCTCCTTGAGAAATTATTCAAGGCCTCCAACTTGTCGAACCTCACAAAGTTAATGTTTCCTTTAATGTCTAAGGTATATGGACCTCCTCGAGGTAGATCAAACTTTTCCTCAATAATCCTAGGAGAAATAATAATGCGATGACCCATCACACGGGAGTGAAACCGATATGTCTGACGTATGCGATCAAAGACATCTTGAGTGAGATTGGTGTAAAAAGATTGGACTAATTTCTCATATCAAGGGGCGTTTAAACGACAAAATGATGTCCAACCAAGCTCATCAAACAAGGGTCGGAGAGGTATGTATGCTCGGTCGAAGAACGCAAAGTTCACGTACACACCCGGTGAAAGTTTGTGTCAGAGCACTTTTGGAGAGATAGGTTCAAGCATAGGTGGTAGTGCCGATGGATCATTTCTTCAGGGCCTAGCCTTCCTATCCTCTCTTTCTATCCTCCTTTCTTCCGGTTTAGATGAAAAATCGGACGGACTATTACCGCGTGGAATGATCACATTGCGAGCATTTCACAAAGGATTCCTTCTAGGCATTTCTTCAAACACTTTGTAAGAAACTAATGGGAAGAAGAAAGTTTCGGTCAAATACCTATTATAATGTCATAAAAATGAGTGAAAATGATTAGAAAATAGTTGGAGAGGATCCCGCAAGCTTTCTAACGCCTATTTACGTGAAGAAAACGGTCGTAGTACGCCAGAGAATGATGGAGCGCAAGGTTGGAGCGAGAGGGAGTTGTGAAAGGCGTTGGAGAGAAAATGAAGCAAATAAGGGTCTTATACCCGAAACTCCCAGCTGGAACGCATTTCAGGCCTCTGAAACAGGTTCCAACAGATTTGTACTACTGTTGGAATGCTCGGCCTTGGTGGAGCACATTCCACCCAATTTTCCCAATTTGTCAACTTATTTATTTTTATTCCCATTAATTGAGGAAAATTGAATAGTGCACGCATTCCCGTAATACTCATAGCAATTACAATAATCATTAATGATCATTAAATTCTTGTAACGTCCATGATCATTCGAATCATTTGAAATTGATACATTAATTGATAACGCTTGAATTCACAAATCCAATTCACTAAACATGCCTAATTCATGCCGAATAAATACAAACTACTCTTTAGGTAGAGGCTTTTTGAATATGTCGCCGAATTGATCTTTAGGGCCGATGTGTATGAGCTTGACATCTCCTTTTTGTACATGATCACGAAGAAAATAATGTCGAAGGAAGTGCACACATCATCAAACATCACCTTTCATGTAACGCTAAAAAAGATTCTTATAAATTCCTTATCCCACCAAGAATTAAATAGTGCCTCAATAATTGCTATAGTTTATTTAGGCTTAGATCATGATTCAGCCCTTTTTTTTAATTGTCTTTCTTCCCCCTTTTTCTAATCACAGCTCATTCCTTCATTTCTTTGTTGTTTTGTGTGATAATCATTCTAATTCTAGGGACCTACATGCTATATTTCTTTTCTGCCATAGATGGGATACCTTTTTCTTGGATTCCAAGGCCGTGAACATGCTTCCATCCTTTAGATAGAAAGATAGATACCCACCGACAGAGGAAGTGCACACATCATGTGTTTGGTTCTTGAGTGTAACACAGGATTGCTTGAAATGCTTATTGCACTGGTGTTATCACAAAAGATTTCCACGCACTCGACATAAATTTGGTAATCAGATAGTTGTTGTTTTATATATAAGACTTGAGAGCAACAACTATTGGCTACCACGTATTCTGCCTCGGTGGTAGATAAAGCTACAGAGTGTTGTTTCTTGCTGAACCAAGAAATCAACGAACGAACTCCCTAAGAAGTGGCAAAAGCCAGACATACTTTTTTGATCAACTAAACTTCTGACATATTCGGAATCAACATAACTACGATGATTGAATGAAGTATTCTTGTTATACCAAATTCCCATATCAATGGTCCCACTAACATATATCTAAAGATTCTCTTAACACATTTGAGGTGGGATTCCTGATTGAAATCAAGAAAAAAAGCATACACTAAACATGATATCCGGTCCACTTGCTATTAAATATAATAGGCTACCAATCATGCCTTGATACAATCTCGCATCTACTGATTTTTGGGATATGTCCTTATCCATTTTGATGGATGAGCTACAAGGAGTATCAATTGTTTTCAAGTTTTCAAACTTAAACTTTTTGATCATGTCTCTTCCATACTTCAATTGGCTCAAGAATGTTCCATTTTTCATTTGTTTGATTTGTAGGCCACAGAAGTAATTCAACTATCCCATCATGCTCATCTCAAACTCACTCGTCATAATTTTAGAAAATTCTTCACATATTGATTTGTTTGAGTCACCGAAGATGATGTCATCAACACAGATTTGCACTAAAAACATATCTTCGTCTTTGGTCTTAATGAACAAAGTGGAGTCTAATTTTCTTTTCTTGAAGTCATGATCTGATAGGAAAGTGCTAAGCCTATCGTACCATTTTCTAGGAGCTTGCTTTAGTCCATATAAGGCTTTGTGAAGATGATAGACCTGATTTAGTTTTTGAGAATCCTCGAAACCAGGAGTTTGCTCCACATACACTTCTTCATTTATAAAGCCATTCAAAAATGTGCTTTTAACATCCATTTGGTATAGTGAAAAATTCTTGTAGTAGGCGTAGGCTAGTAACATCCTTATTGTCTTTAATCTTGCTATAGGTGCAAAAACCTCTTCATAGTCTATTCTTTCCTCGTGGTTGTACCCTTGTGCAACCAATCGTGCCTTATTCCTTATAATCTCTCCTTGTTCATTTCTCTTAGTCCTAAAGACCCATTTAGTTCCTATAACTGATTGATGAGTAGGTCTAGGAACAAGTTCCCACACTTTGTTTCTCACAAAGTGTCCTAATTCCTTTTGCATAGCCAAGATCCAAAACTCATCACCTAAGGCTTCCTCAACCTTAGTTGGCTCTATCTGAGATACAAAAGCTATATACCCTTGATCTCGATTCTGGGATGCTCTAGTAGTTACTCCTATGGATGGATCACCTAAGATCTGATCTATGAGATGATCTATGAGTAACCTAGAGTTCTTAGGAGGTTTTATGATAGATTCAATATTATTTTCCTCACAATTCTTTTGATCCTCAGGTTTATTTGATGAAATTGTTATCACAAGGACCCCATGATGAGAATGTTTTGATGATTCCAAACTACTCATGTTAGTGTATCTAATTATCTTGTTAAGTGTTTCAGAACTATCAAGAACAAAAATAAAGAGCAGAGCTTACATGTCTATTGAACATCAAATATCAAAGTTTCGAGTTTTTCAAGTACTTAGAATGTAAAACTTTCGATCAAATAACTCTCAGCAAGGTTAACGTATTTGCATGTTTTGATCGATGTGTTTTAGAGGTTTTCTTAAAAGATCTAATCTCTTAATCGTTTCAGTATTTAGTTTGATCGAATTTCCAGCTGATTTGACTAAGTTTTGAAAGACAAAATTATTTTATAGTGTCCATCAGGACAGTGACGTGTTTACCAGGATGCTAATGTCTTAGCAGCGCCCTCCTGGACTTAGTAAGTTAGGACGCTGATGATACATTAGGACACTGATAATGTTCAAGGTTGAATAGTTCAAATCTATCAAGAAGCTTACTTTGTTAGTAGCGCCCTCATTGAATCAACCAAGGAACTTATCAGGACACTGATTAAACATTAGCTCGTTGATCATTTTAAACATCAGGATGATGGTTTCAGTCATTTTTAAAGTTTTAAACATTAGGACGCTTACGTCATTAATAACACCCTTATTTTTTTTGCTTTGAATGTTAGGACGCTTACGTCATTAGTAGCGCTCTTGTGATTTTAAAAGTGTTTTAAACTAGTCAGGATGCTTATCTTCAAATAGCGCCCTCACAACTTTGTTCTATTTTAAACGTTAAGTAAGTCAGGAAGCTTACGTTCCAGTAGCGCCCTCACTTCACAGTTCAACAGGACGCTTATAGTCTATAAGCGCCCTCAAGGAACAAAAAGACAAAGTTGGTTCTATGCGTCAGGAGGCTGATTTACAAATCAAGATGCTAATCCAACACTGTCATAAAGCTGTGTCTGTACACCTTTTCAGTTTATCTTTTTAGAACTTTTTATGTACAAAACCCTTTTAAGACATGTCAGAGATTTCTTCTGCTGCATGAATCACTTCATTTGAGACTTTCCTTTTTCATGCAACCTGAAAAGAATTAGAATGTTCATAAAGATTATTTTTTGCCATCTTCGTGAAAGATTCTAGCTATTGTGAGCTAACGCTCATTTTGAAATTCAAATTCAAATGATCAAAAACTTTATCCTTACTAAGTCTATATATACCAGCACTTAGAATCCAAACACAAATATACAAAAA
Organism: Paratinospora sagittata; assembly: GCA_035771175.1. Classification (NCBI taxonomy): domain Eukaryota; kingdom Viridiplantae; phylum Streptophyta; class Magnoliopsida; order Ranunculales; family Menispermaceae; genus Paratinospora; species Paratinospora sagittata. Next base: position 12,253,316 of record CM069589.1, read on the forward strand.
ATTCACAAAGCCAATACTTTTGAAAGTTAGTCGAATTTTCAAATTGATTTCAAAGTTCAAAATTGTTTTAGTTTTCAAAGTGTTATCTTTGAAACAAGTGTATTCAAAGGATTTTCATATTGAGCTTACTTTATATCTTTCATTGAAAATCTGTTTGAAGTTTATTGAACTGTTTTTACTCAAATTTTCAGCACGATTTTAATCTCATATCATTTTTGCTGAAGGAGAAATTTGAGAGATAGTTCATAGGATACAATTGTACTTCATTTCATATCTTGTATACTGTGTCGAGTTGTAATAGTAGTTATACAAATTGTTGAATACTTATCTTTGTTTTATTCAACAAAGTGGTCATTCTCAAGCCTGTAAGTTGAGAAGGTTTTAGGTTAGTCTCACAACCGGAAGTTGAGATAAGTAGTTCTTTAGCCTGTACGTAGAGAGGTGTAGGCTGGTCTCAAGCTTGTAAGTTGAGCAGTGTAACGGTGAATCTCACACCTGTAAAAAATCCTTTAGTGAAGAGGTTTGAAAATCCTAACTGAGGAGGTTAGGTAGTGGAGGTAGGCAAGTAGCCGAACTGCTATAAATCGATTGTGTTAATTGATGTACTTTTTCACATTTTATTATTTTCCATTGGACTAAATTTAATTATCTAAGTGTCCAATTCACCCCCCTCTTGGACATACCTGGGCCAACAAGTGGTATCAGAGCAGAGTTGCTCATTAAAGAAATCTAACAATTTCTTTGATATCAATGGCAAAGTCTAGAAGTTCTATCATGAAAGTAGGTCAATCCCTAGACAGACCACCTGTATTCAATAGAGACTGTTTCAAAGATTGGATGATAAGGATGAAAAGCCTTTCTTCGATTTAAGGACATCAGTCTATAGGAAATGGTTGTAAATGGTGACACTATGCCCAACAAGTCTACTGATCTGTGGACAGACGAGGAAAGAATCAATGATAAACATAACTCTCAAGTTGTCTATGCATTATATTGTTATCTACCCGATGAAAAAGTAGAAAGGGTAGTTCATCTTGAAAGTGCTAAGGAGATTTGGAAAACTCTCACATCACTCCATGGTAAAAAGGCAATGGATCAAGATGTCTCAAAGAACATGAAAGGTTATTTGATGACTTTGAGGTATCTTAGAATGAGTCTCTAGATACAGCCTGCTGTAGATATCGGTCTATTCTTGATGGAATGAAATAAAATGATCAAGAAATACCTATAGGGATAGCCTTAGTGTGTTTCTGTGATAAGCTTCCAAAGAAATGGAATGATAAACTAATCACCAATGCTGAAACACTTGACCCATGGGAAATGACTCTCAAAGAGTTATGCGACTTACTGAAATCCATGGAAGGAAAGGAAGAAACTAGGAATCAGGTCAGTGCCTTAAAGGAATCACTCACAAACTTTAGACTTCTAGAAAATGAGCTAGTTCATAATAATCTCCAACGATTTGAACGCTTGGTTGATGAACTTGAACAATTTGGAAAATTCATCTCTCATTCTACTTTAGTGCAATATTTTCTTAATGGTGTCCCTGAAAAATGGAAATACAAAGTAAAATTTTTAAAAGATTTTTCAAATCCATTTGAAATCAGTTTTCAAGAAATTGATTATATTTTAAGTGGATTAAAATCATCATCTGAGAAAGAAGACATGCTTGCAAATCTGCTAAGCTGAAACAAAAGTGAGCTTGCTGATGAGGAAGATCCAATGATGATAAGTCAACAATCCTCAACAAGCACAACAAAAACACTGGTGCAAAATGAAAGATTACATAACGATATACCAACAAGGAAGTCAGCTCTGAGAATCAGTATCAGGAAGTATTTTAGTTGCTTCAATAAGCAAAGTGTACAAATCGAGGACTTTGTAGTACCTTGAGGTAAAATAAAAAATCTGTGCAAGGTATTAGTCACTTTATCATTACTTCGATTATTTGAAAATATATCTTAGTGATTATTGAAGTTATATGATTATCATGTATTGCTTGAAATGATTAAATAATTTTGATTACATGATTAATTTGTTGATGGATGCCTTATGAAATTTAATTATTGACATTGATTATTCATCCATGAAATTATATAAGAATGATTAATTGCATCTGATTAAAATCAGAGTATTGTTAACCTATGCTTTTCGAAATTGTACTTGAGCAATACCGAACATTGAAAGGTAAAGGACTTACGGTGTATTTCAACTTAGCATTACCTATTTCATATTTCATATCTCTGTAATGCTATGTAATGGGCTTAATTGTAAAATGTTCTAGTCAGTTAGAACCAACCAACATCTTAGTGTTGTAATGCTGGTGTTTCTCAGTGTGAAACAACCAGGACAAGTGGACGTGGTTCACTTAAGTGATTTCAGGTTTGAAATCACAACAGTTCTTCCTCAGCCTGGAAAAAGGAAACCAGTTCATCTTAATCCCGTAATAGGATAGGTGTGTCCTTAACCTTAAAAATGATAGGTTATCTCTCAGCCTTTAAAAGAGAACCTGTTCAACCTGATCCTGCATAAGGATAGGCTATCTTTTGCATGTAAAAGAGAAACGTTTAATCCTTAGCCCGTTAAAGGATAGGATTGCCTTTAACCTATAAAAGGGCAACTGTAACGGTTTGGTTCTCACCCCTAAGAGAATCCCTTAGTGATAAGGTTAAACTCCTAACTGAGGAGGTTAGGTAGTGGACGTAGGCGCGGCCGAACAACTATAAATCGTGTGTCTCACTTTTGAAATTTAGTCTGTGTTCTATTTTGCATCCAATTCCAATACACTCATGTAAATCACTAAGTTATTGGAAGATATTTTTAAAATTGACCATCGCACCCAATTCACCCCCCTCTTGGGTGGACCAACAAGTATAACTGTGCAGAAGGACACTATAGCGCTTCAGGACGCTATTGTTGGGTTAGTAGGACGCTCATTGCATACAAGGACGCTAATATGCTCAATACTAACAGTTGCTCAAGGACGCTTATTGCCAGGGAGGACGCTGATCGGTTTAAACGATAAAGGCATTAGGACGCTAATGATAAATATGGTGTAGCAAGTGAAGTGTGTCAGGAGCATGATTACTATTAGAGTAGTATATATATATATTCGAACAGGGTAACTTGGTCGTCATTCTCATCTTTTGATGCCCAAGGACCCTCACTCTGAACGAATTGAGAACTCGTTCCAGAACTCCTACGCTCAGTCAATTTCACCATAGTCGTTCTTCAATTTGTTAGGTAAAAACTTGATCACTGTTAAATTTTGAACCTTTTGATCCCCATTTCACAAGTTTTCACCGAGATATTTCAGTTAACCACCATTGTTATCAATGGCACCTAAAACCAAGAAGTTATGCACTTTCTCAGCTAGAAAGAGGACTTTGTCACCTTCACCACCTCCCTTAGGAAAGTGAGACAAAGACCAGTGGAATCCCAAGTAGAACTTGCTAAGGCACCCATCGCGTCTGAACCTATTAACCCATCTCCAGTTAAAACTTCAACTGATGTTCCTCAACCATCTTTTTCAACCCAGAAATCCAAGAAGGAAATAAAAGCTGAAAAGTTTGCCAACCGAGCCGTTATAGACGGTTGTTTTGTTGATTTTGACTTCTTCACTAATGCACACCTCGATGTGCTATCTTTGTTTGAGTTCCAGGGTTGGACCAAACTTCTCACCTACCATTCTAGATGGTATCCAAATCTGGTAAGTCAATTCTTCCAAAATCTTCAAGAAAAATCCAAATTAAGACTTCTGAGACAGTCCAAGGTTAAAGGAAAATCTGTAGAGATTTCTCCTCAATTCTTCTCTAAAACATTTTCATTACCGAGTGATGAAAGTGCCCATATACTTTCTTTCACTAAAGGTAAGTTTCAATATCCAGGCTATGACAACCTTTCAGCATTGAACCTCATATCCAGAAAGAAGGATCATGTATGTGTTGACAAAAAACTCACCAACCAATCCTTCAAGCTCATTTATGTTGGCCCAGATATGTCCAAGAGGGGGGGGGGTGAATTGAACACTTAGACGATTTTGAAAATAATAACAATGACAAAGATACAGTGCAGAAAATAAACAAATATGCGCAATCAATTTATAGTGGTTTGGCTACTTGCCTACATCCACTACCTAACCTCCTTAGTTAGGATTTTAACCTTGTCACTAAGAGATTCTCTTACGGGTGAGAATCAAACCGTTACACTTTTTCTCAACTTGCGGGTGTGAGAACAACCGTTATACTACTCAGCTTACAGGCGTGAGACCAACCTATCTCAACTTATGGGTGTGAGAACCACCATTTCTCGACTTACGGGTGTGAGAAGACCTGACTTTGTTGAATATAAAATATCAACTCAGTAGTTTATCTAACTACTGTTACAACCTTGATACAATATACAAAACATGAAATTGAATATAACTGTATCCTATGAACTATCTCTCAAATTACTCTTTCAGCAAGAATGATAAAAGTTAAAACAATGCTGAACAATTTGAGTGAAAACAGTTCAAAACTTAAAATAGATTTTCAGATAAAGATAGAATGTTAGCTTAGTGTGAAAATCTTTTGAATACATAAAGTCTCTAAGAAAACTACTGTGAAAACATATCAACTTAAACGTTTTTTTTACCAGATGAAAATTCGACTAACTTTCAAAAAATATTTTAGCTCAGAGAATTTTTGGTGCATAACAAATTGTTAAGTGTCTGTATTTATAGACTTGTAGAGATGAAGCTGTTGTTCATTTGAATTTGAATCTAAAATATGAACGTTTATTCACAACAACTAGAATATACCACGAAAATGGCAACTGCACAATTCATGAATATTTTGTTTTTCTCTCAATACACGAGTAAGGAAAGTTTTAGAAGACGTGGTTCGTGATTTAGAGAATATCTCTTACAAATACATAAAATTGGTTTTGTAAGAAAAGTTGTTCTGAAAAGGTGGCAAAAAATACGTACATGTCAGAATAGTAAAAATATCATTTCTGTCGTTTTGTTCCTTTGAGGGCGCTCATAGAATATCAACGTCTTACTGAATAATGAAGTGATGACGCTACTAAGTAGTAAGTGTCCTGACTTACTTTGACAATTAAACAACTTAAAGCATGAGGGCGCTACTTCGCAGTAAGCGTCCTGCTTTGTTTTAAAACGCAAAACATATGAGGGTGCTACTCAAGAGTAGCATCCTAAACTATTAAAAGCAGTTTTAAAACAATGTTTAAGCGCACTGACAGACGATGAGCGTCCTGAAAGTTACTTAAGTTGATTCTAAAGATGAGGGCGCTCTTACATAAGTAGCGTCCTGATAATTCATTCAACTTATAACTTATCAGCGTCCTTAAGGATATAAATCACTTAAAGATAAAAGAAAATCTTTCAGCGAGCTGAAACTAAGTTAGTGTCCTGACATTCTGAAAGGTTTATAAAAGAAAGGTCACTACTAACGAGTAAGCGTCCTTATTAAATAGTTCAACTCAACCTTGAGCGTCCTAACATTTTATCAGCGTCTTGACTCATCAAGTCCAGGAGGGCGTTGCTAAAACATTAGCATCTTGAAAGACTTTATAAAAGCGGTTTTTGATTTCTTATTTAAAACTAGATAAAACATCATTGTTTCTTTTAATCAAATCAAATACTTTAGAAATCATAAGGTACAATGAAAATGTTACGATCAAAATATGCAAACGATAAAAATTTTGCTGAGAGTAAGATGATTGATAGACTTACATTTTAAGTATTGACAGACTCGAAACTTTACTTTGATGTTCAATAGACTTGTGATCACAGTTCCTTGATCTTGATTCTTGATAAATCTGAAACACTTGACAAGATCATTAGATAGACCAACTGGAGATATTTGGAATCATCAAAACATTCATGTCATGGGGTTCATTGAGATAACAATCTCCCATTTTTTGATGATTTCAAATACTTAGAGATCATGCAGATAAATATATTCATGTAATCAAACATATAACCAATTTAGAATGATATCTGCAGTCATGTCAGTTCTATTTGATTTTAATCATACAATTTACATGGTAAGATTCAAACAATGTAGAATACAAACAACGTAAATTATAAACAAGAATGAATACAGTAACTTGGATAGAACACAATAACTTGGATAGAACTCCCCCTTACATGTAGCTTCCCTCTTGAGCTAATTTAGCCTTGATATCTACAATTTCTTCTCCCCCTTTTGAAAACATCAAAAAATGGGTAGGCTTAGCTTGTACTGGGACCCTTCCCTTTCCTCTTTCTTTTGGCCTCCTCATCCTTCGTGGATCCACTAGAACTAGGTACAAAATTCTTGGGTTTCCCTGGTGCTTGTGGTCTTGAAGAACCACGTGTGCTCAGTCTCAAACTACTGATAGATTCATCAATTACAATACCCTTCCTAGATTTTTCAATGAATTTTTCATGAGCATGCTTGGAAACACCAAATTTAAATGGATCAAGAGGTGGACCAGGTTTGAAACCTTTTTCTTTTCGTTCTGCAAGACCTTGAGAAAACTCAGGAGAAAGTGTGTGACCTTCAAATTCTGGCCTGATTGGTTCCTTGCTTTTAGGATCTGGGAAAATCTCTTATGAGGGGTCTGGGGGTGGAGACACTCTTCAACTGATTCTATGCAATGGCTCTTCATCCGATTCATCTTCATTTTCATATTCTAATATTCCAAAAAGATTGTCAGACTCGTGGGGTCCTTGAGGACGTGTGAAGGCTAGAGCCCGTGGTGCAAGTGGGACTTTGACACCTTTCTTCTCCAACAGATGAAAGAGCATTGTAAAGCGTTTCATGCTAGAGGCAATATACCAAACAATAGAATGCATCCCACTGTTCATTACCTTGAAGAGGTCTTCAAAGAAGCCTACGACTCCTTCCACTTGATCTGAAGCTTTGACAACAGTATAAGATAGATCCATAATGGTTGTGGCAAGGAAAGACATCTTGTTCTCCAAGTTTTGTAATTTCTCAAAAGCATGAGTAACCAAGTCTAGAATCTTGGTTAGTCTATCATCCTCTGTTGGTGCTGGCCGTGCAATATCTAAATTCTCCTTCAGATTGGAGATAGCCTACAACACCGAATCAAGCGCTGTATTGCTCATTACTTGATCCAAGATTGCATCCAAAACTGATTGCAGAGTTTTAAAAATGGACTTATCTTTAGAGGATTCAACCATTTTACCTCTTAAGCTTTGAATTTCTTCAAGAATTTTTTTCAAAGCCTTTTCAATTATAGCATTGGTAGCACGACTTGGCGAAGCTGACATTGTGCGACTCTGTGGATCTTGAGGTCTGGCTGGAGGTTGCTGAGGAGCAGCCAATCTTGGGGGAACAACAACAACAAAGGCATTGATAAATTTTTTGATCTGTCGCATATCCTCCTGAATATTCTTCATAAAATCATCAAGTGATGATGATGAAGTAAAGCTCAATGTAGGCAAAGACTGCATGACACTTAACTGTCTGTCCATTTGTTGAGACAGCTTCTCGAGCAGTTCAATTGCCTTGATCATGTGAGAGTTAAGTTCTTTGATCTCATTAATCTCAACTCTCTCTTGAGATTTCAGAGATTCTCGGACTTCTGACAATGTCTCATTTTTCAGCTGAACTTGGTTCTGTTCCAAACGAGTCATTAGTTGAGACATGACAAAAATCTGATATTCTCTTAGTCGTATGAAAAAGTCTTCATCTCTGAAGAATTCATCCTTTGGCCTGCTTGTGGATGGATAAGAAGACTGCTCATGATAGGACGAGCTTTCCTCATAAATATTTTTCATTTCATCTTCTGCTTGAAATTCAGAGTTGGCCTCATGAAAATCCCCAACATGATCCTCTGCATCAACCTCTTCATTCATGTCATCTTCCTGATAGGGTACGATAGCCAGATCATAGCCTTCTGAATCTTTACATTGCACACCATCAGACTAATTTTTCTGCGAGTCATGAGATTCCATTGATACAGGAATATCGAATGGAGATGGCAGTCTGGAGATGGTCTTATCTGAGGCTTCACTGACTCTTTCTTTGGTGATGTCTTCCATGATTGCATCAAAGGTTTTCGACTCATGCAGATGTTCTTCAACAACAACTTGAGCAATCTGGATCACCTCTTCCACTGGATGTTTGACCAATGCAGTTGTATCTGCTAGTCTCCTTGAAGTTCTCTCCACTGAAATCGATGCTACATCTCTAGAACAGAGTGGTGAGGTACATACCAAGTGGCAGACCTCCTCCCCTACTAACCACTGTATTCATTACATGCATGAGAATGTGGGCAAGATTCACTTTCTTCTTCTCCTGAATACACCAAATTAAGAATAATTCTAAATCATTCACATTACCCCTACTATCGGTCTTAGGCTGAATAATGTGGGTAATGATGTTGTGGATGATTCTGGGAATGAGTTCAAAGGACTGGTTGGTAAGCTTCTTGTCAACATAAGAATGATCATTTTTCCTAGAAACAAGATTGAGAGCGGCAAGGCTGTTGTAGCCTGGATACTGAACTTTATTTTTGATAAATGAAAGTTTGTGAGCACTTTCATCATTTGGCAAAGAGAATGCTTCAGACAAGAATCCGGGAGAAATTTCAACAGATTTTCCCTTTACCACTGATTGTTTCGAGAGTTCAGAGCCAGGTTTATTGACCATGTTCGCATAGAATTGTCTGACGAGGTTGGGGTATCATCTTGAGTTTAAAGTAAGTAAATCAATCCAACCTTGGAACTCAAACAGAGCGAAAATGTCTAGATGAGAGTTGATGAAAAAGTCGAAATCGACATAGCTTCTATCAATCACAGCTCGGTTCATGAGCTTTTCGACATTATCTCCTTGTCTTCTCATATGAGAAGAAGAAGGTGGGTGAGGTGGTTCATAAGCGGTTTCGGTAGGAGGTGTGGGTGCAGATGGTGTGGGTTCCTCAGCTAGTTCGGCTTGAGTTGGTTCAAATCTTGGTCTCACACTCCTATCTGAGGGTGATGATGGCGACACAACTCGCTTTCTTGCAGAAAAAGGGCGAAGCTTTTCGAGTTTGGGTGCCATTGACAAAATCAGATGAAAGAATATGAAGAACTGAGATAACAAGGACTAATACAATAAAGAATAACAGATTCAGAAACAAACAAAGAACAAGATTTATCAAAGGTTAAAGATGAAGATTCAGTGGAAAATGTAAGGCGAGTTCAGGTAAATTCTCATTGAAGCGTCCTAGGGCACAAAAGGTGAAAAGTAACAGCTAAGTTACAAAAGTTTGATTTTATAGTGAAAAAGCGATAAGCTCGCTCCTGATGCACACTTCAGCACGTGACACTTCCTAGTCACTAAATATGGTTTATGTTATTTTCCATTTGTGTCCGAGCAACGTCTTACTTCTGACTAGCGATCATCATCGACTAGAGCTAATGTACGCGTTAGCATCCTCGCTTGTCGATATCCCTCTTCAGGACATTAAACAATGCTATTTGTTAGATTTGACCAAATAGCCTTAAGTAACGCATGGTTGAACAATATTATAAGTTATACACCATTAACCATTCCATAATAATTTGAACATGAAGAAATTGTTTGAACATTCTGAGCATTGCATGATTAAAGACAATTATTTATCACTGATAAAAATATTCTGATAATTGCATTTGTGATGAGAGAGACTTTTATACCTTTGCATAGCTTTTGACTTTTACCTCAGGGTACTGCAAAGTCCTCGATTAGAGCACTTTGTCTCAATTTGAAGCAGCTGAGATAGTTCATTATCTTTGTCCTTCATGCTGACTTCTTTATCGACATTCTATCAGGTGGTCTTTCATTGAGCGTTCTGGATGTTCTTGCTGAGGATTGATGACACAGTGAGTGTATATCATCAGCCAGTTCACTTCCATTCCTGGATGGTAAATTTGCAACAATGTCTTCTCTCTCAGATGACGTTTCTAGCCCACTCAAAATGTAATCAATTTTTTGAAAACTAATTTAAAATGGATTCGAGAACTCATTTATAAAATCTATTTTATATTTCCAGTTCTCAGGAAAACTGTTGAAAAATATTGTACTAAAGTAGAGTGAGATAATGTTTTTCCAAAGTGTTCAAATTCATTTACAAGACGTATGAAACGTTGCAGGTTATCATGAACAGATTCACTTTCTAGAACCCTAAATTGAGCGACTGACTCTTCTAATGTTCTAACTTGGTTTCTAGTTTCATTCCTTCTTTCCATGGTTTGCAAGCGATCACAGAGCTCTTTTAAATTCATTTCTCATAGTTTAACAGATTCAGCTAACATAGTCAGCATATCATTCCATTTCTTTGGAAGCTTGTCACAGAAATATACTAGAGATATTTTGGCAGGTATTTCCTGATTCAGTTTTGCATTCCATCAAGAATAAATTCATATCTGTTGCATGCCGTATCGAGAGATTCAACTTCTGATATCTCAAAAGCATCGAATAATCTATCAGACTCTTTGAGCTTTTTATATCTAGTGTTCATCTTTTCACAATGAAGTGATTTGAGATTTTCCCCAATCTCCTTGGCACTCTCAAGATGAACTACCCTTTCTACTTCTTCCTCGGGTAGAGAACAATACAAGGCATAGATAGTTTGAGCATTAAGTTTATTATTTAGTCTTTCTTTATCTGTCCAAAGCTCAATAGGCTTGTTGGGCATGGTGTAACCATTTACAACCATTTCCCATAGACTGATATCCTTAGATCGTAGAAAGGATTTCATCCTTATCATCGAATCATCAAACCAGTCTTTATTAAATAGAGGTGGTCTATCTAAAGGTTGACCTACTTCCATGACAGTTCCTTTGGCCATTGCCATTGATATCAAAGAAATTATGAAGTTTCTTTTAAGAGCAGCACTGCTCTGATACCAATTGTTGGCCGAGATATGTTCAAGAGGGGGGTGTATTTGACACTTAGAAGATTTAAGAAATAATAACAATAACAAAGATACAGTGCAGAAAAAAATAAATATGCACAATCAATTTATAGTGGTTCGGCTACTTGCCTACATCCACTACCTAACCTCCTAAGTTAGGATTTTAACCTTGTCACTAAGAGATTCTCTTGCGGGTGAGAATCAAACCGTTACACTTTTTCTCAACTTGCGGGTGTGAGAACAACCGTTACACTGCTCAGCTTACAAGCGTGAGACCAACCTATCTCAACTTACGGGTGTGAGAAGACCTGACTTTGTTGAATATAAAATATCAACTCAGTAGTTTATCTAACTACTGTTACAACCTTGATACAGTATACAAAATATGAAATTGAATATAACTGTATCCTATGAACTATCTCTCAAATTACTCTTTCAGCAAGAATGATATAAGTTAAAACAGTGCTGAACGATTTTAGTGAAAACAGTTCAAAACTTAAAATAGATTTTCAGATAAAGATAGAATGTTGGCTCAGTATGAAAATCTTTTGAATACATAAAGTCTCTAAGAAAACTACTGTGAAAACAGATCGACTTAAACGTTTTCTCTACCAGATGAAAATTCGACTAACTTTCAAAAAGTATTTTAGCTCAGAGAATTTTTGGTGCTTAACAAATTGTTAAGTGTCTGTATTTATAGACTTGTAGAGATGAAGCTGTTGTTAATTTGAATTTGAATTTCAAATATGAACATTTACTTACAGCAACTAGAATATACCACGAAAATGGCAACTACACAATTCATGAATATTCTATTTTCTCCAGATACATGAATAAGGAAAGTTTTAGAAGACGTGGTTCATGATTCAGAGAATATCTCTTACAAATACAAAAAATTGATTTTGTACGAAAAGTTGTTCTGAAAAGGTGGCGAAAAATATGTACATGTGAGACAAAAAATATCATTTCTGTCATTTTATTCCTTTGAGGGCACTCATAGAATATCAACATCCTACTGAACAATAAAATGAGGGCGCTACTAAGTAGTAAGCGTCCTGACTTACTTTGACAATTAAACGACTTAAAGCATGAGGGCGATACTTCGCAGAAAACGTCCTGCTTTGTTTTAAAACGCAAAACATATCAGGGTACTACTCAAGAGTAAACATCCTGAACTATTAAAAAAAATTTAAAATAATGTTTAAGCGCGCTGACAGACGGTGAGCGTCCTGAAAGTTGCTTAAGTTGATTTTAAAGATGAGGGCGCTCTTACACAAGTAGCATCTTCATAATTCATTCAAATTATAACTTATCAGCGTCCTTAAGGATAGAAATCACTTAAAGATAAAATAAAATCTTTCAGCGAGCTGAAACTAAGTCAGTGTCCTGACATTCTGAAAGGTTGATAAAAGAAAGGTCACTACTAACGAGTACGCGTCCTTATTAAATAGTTCAACTCAACCTTGAGCGTCCAAACATTTTATCAGCGTCTTGACTCATCAAGTCCAGGAGGGCGCTGCTAAAACATTAGCATCTTGGAAGACTTTATAAAAGTGATTTTTGATTTCTTATTTAAAACTAGATAAAACATCATTGTTTCTTTTAATCAAAACAAATACTTTAGAAATCATAAGGTACGATGCAAATGTTACGATCAAAATATGCAAATGATAAAAATCTTGCTGAGAGTAAGATTATCGATAGACTTTACATTTTAAGTACTGACAGACTCGAAACTTTACTTTGATGTTCAATAGGCTTGTGATCACAATTCCTTGATCTTGATTCTTGATAAATCTGAAACACTCGACAAGATCATTAGATAGACCAACTGGAGATATTTGGAATCATCAAAAATTTCATGCCATGGGGTTCATGGAGATAACAATTCCCAGAATTATCCATAACATCATAACCCATATCATTCAGCCCAAGTCAGGAATTAGGGGCAATGTAAATGAGCTGGATTTGTTCTTGACATGGAGCATTCTCAAGAAGAAGAAGATAAATCTTGCCCACATTCCCATTCATGTGATCGACATTGTGGTTAGCAGAAGAGGAGGACTTCCCTTTGGAATGTATCTCACCACATTGTTTGAGAGAAGTGGAATTAACTTCAGTGGAGAAGATGTTAAAGAAAGTAGCAGATATCACTGCATTGGACAAACCACTGTGAAGTTAGTGAGATATGTCTATGTTCTTACATTGAAGAAATGGTTCCCAATGGTAGAAGTTATAGAAGGAGTGGAATCCATTAAAAAAGAAGAGGCTCAGATTAAACAAAGAGACCATGTGTGGCGACCCCGCACCCCGGACCACCAACCCCATAGGGAATGGCGTGCGGAATGCCGGGGCGGGACGCCCGGAGTAGGCATCTCCGACCCCTCCTCAACTCCCGTGTGGTGGTTGAGACCCTACTAGCCTTATCTCAAACAACGACATAATATCAAAAGGTACTAAACAAAACTACTAACCGTATTAATCATCCAAGACAAGAGATAATCCATAAAAATGAATCATAAATAAAATCATAATCCCTACAGTCCATTAAAATTGACATACACATAAAGTCCAAAATTGTGGGTACAAATAAAACCGTCATATGCCCACATGGTCTATCTAACAAGTCCCAACTCACCCATACTACAATGTGGTAAGTGTTATAATTACATAATCCAAAATATAATACTTCATAATTTAAAACACAGTTCAATCAAAATGCCTCTCAACTCACATCGAGGCCTTGGATTCTCTCGCAGGCAAGGCCCTCAAGATATGACTACTCTTCTGCCCTTATTCGGGACAGAAGGACCTGAAAGAGGAGAATGTGGGTGGGCCAACGGTGCCCAGTGAATAGAATTCAAATATGCTATCAATACTCATCAATAAATATCATGTATGCATGTCAATGTGTAGCATGATTAAAAGCTCATAACATATAGATATCAAGCATTTATAATAAGTTCAATGCAAGTAAAAGCTTATCAATTTGGATCCACATTCCACATGCATTGGGTTACTAGTGCACGTCTATTTCACCGTACTGTTGATCCCAATCATGTTTATTTGGGGTTACTAGTGCACGTCTATTTCACCGTACCGTTGACCCCAATCATTTGCTTTTTAAAACCCTCCTATGACAAGGTTAAGTCCCCCTATTAGCCAGATAGATGGGCCCAACCAAAGTCATAAGGTTTTCTCAAATCAATGCATCATTCAAAACATTAGAACACATTCATGCTTTCAACATACAATATATATAAGTGATATGATGACATAAAAGATATAATCATAAATGAAGTCTACTCACAACCAAGCCTCGCGAGAGTATTTAACCACACACGACCACCAAACCGAATCAACCCAATCAAGATCCTGAAACATACATCAATATCCTACCATACATCAATTTCTATGCTCAATCAAATAGACATTACACATCAACCCTAAATCAGCCCATATATAAACAATAGGCCTAAATCCCATCTAATCCCATCATTCAACTCAAATCACATGACTTAGGCCTCTAATGCATAGTTCTCATACATAAACCATTCTATTAATCAAAAATACTGATTTTCAATTCCTTTAGGCATAAACATGCGCAAATTGGGTCACTTGATCACAAGTAGGCCTAACCCATGATATGGTCACAACCACCAAATCAGTAGCATAATCAACCCTAATCATGCATAATTAAACATAAGTTGCATCAATTCAATGATTCTAGGCCAAAAGCATCAAAAGCCGTAAAATATGAAATTTTTCATACTTAGGCCATATTGTCGATTTACACTAGGTCACCATGTTCAACCATGTATATCACTGATTTTGCATCATGGGTTCATCAACAATGGCAACTAGGTCAACATAGTTGACATGCAAGCTATTTGGAAAGGTCTAAGTTCATATTCTAAATTTAGGTCTAATACAAGCAACCCTACCAATTCTTCATTTACTATTCTGTTCAGATGTATCAATATACCAACAAAAATATGTAATAACAAAATCAACCGTACAGATTGAAGTATATGAAGAAACAAACCTTCTGTCCAAATATCAGCCCAATCCAACGGTGGATCAAAAAGATAAGTATATTTGATGAACAAGTCTCTAATCAGACAATTTCTCCTTTCCTGCTACAAATACTCAAACTCAGATGACTATATCACACAAAATACTAAATTGATAAACATCTCACCGATCAGAATACAGAAGTATCAGTTATAAACTACATACCCAAATTTTATATCCATCCAACGGTAGATTGAGGAGATCTACAAGTTTGAGCGAAATGGCACCTGAGAAATCCAGACTTTCCGACCAGATTTGTTTCAGAGGTTAGATCTCTCAGACAAAACCTCTAATCAAGATCTCCACCGTTAATAATGCAGAAATATTAGTTGTACACTACGTACCCAAAGTTTATATCCATCCAACGGTAGATTAAGGAGATATATAAGTTTTAGCGAAACAGTGCGAGAAATCCAGACTTTCCGACCAGCTTTGTTTGAGAGGTTAGATCTCTTAGACGAAACCTCTGATCAAGATCTCCACCGACCAGAATGAATAACCATAAGCTACGAACTTGCTGAAAAATAGCTCAATCTGACCATATATACCAAAGATCCAGCTCTTTGATGAAAATGTCGCAGAGATCTTCCTCCTGCAACTCCCTCATTCTTTCTCTTCTTCTTTCCTTTCTCTCCACTCACCTCTTTCTAGCGCTTCCTTGATTCCCTCCTTGATTCTCTCCTTGATTCTCTCCTTGATTTCCTCCTTGATTCTCTCCTTGATTCCCTCCACTCATTCTAGCACTTCCTTGAGGGCATGGAACACTTGTCCACTTTCATGCACCAACCTTCACATGTGTTGGTCTCATACTACCCATACCAACCACATGTACTTTAACCAATTTCATGCTTCCATGTATTTTAGATGTCCAATCCATTTAATACACCAAATTTTCATTCTCATTTATCCTTTTATTCAATCAATCCCAACTCATATCAATTCATGGTTTAATGGGCCCATGCATAAATAATAACATATGCATTATAATTTAATTTAACATGACCCATATACAATTTATGATACACATATTTATATACATTATCAAGCATCAACTATACAAACATTAAACAACCATCAAACAAACACCAAACATATCAAGGCAATGCATAGAGTTTGGGCAAAGTGCAATTGGGATATGGGCTAGATGAAATAATTTTTGGGGCGTTACACCATGCTGGTAGTACTGAGGAAGAAGAAACTGGTCATGGTTTGAATGAGGAAGCTAATCATCCAGATGATCATACAATAGAAGCACAGGTTGAACATGTTAAAGCTCAAACAATTCAAGCTGAAGAAGTCCAAATTGAGGCTCATGCTAAACAAGTCATGAAAGATGTTCAGATGAAGCAAGATGTTCTAAGCAAACAAGCTGATCAAATTGTACAGACTGCTAATGATGTCATAGAGGAAGTCATCCAGATTGCTCATGCTATTGTTGAAGAACATGTAACAGCTCGAGAAGATGTTGATGTTGAAGAAATTATTTAAGAGAGAGTCAAAGTTGACTCAGAGAAAACAATTTCTGATTCACTATCTCTTATGGATGTTCCTATGGAAGAAGAGCCCCATGATCTTAGGGAAGGAGGGTCTAGTAAGATTCCAAAAGAAGAATATTAGGTAGTTGAGATGGAAATTACTGAACAAAAGGATTATGAAACTGCTATAGTACCCTACATTGGAGTTGAAGATGTTGATGCTCAAGGTTAGGATGAAGAATTTCATGAAGGTGCTGCTGAGCTTCCTGAAAAGGATTATGGAGTGGAAGAAATTCAAGAGGAAAGTTCTTTTTCACATGATCAGTATGATCACCGCTTACCATCTTATCCTTCTTTCAGCCTGTCTACTGATTATTTCTTCAAGGAGGAAGACTTTCTAAGGAACGTTAGAGCAGATCAAATCTTTTTAATGTCTCAGTTGATGAACAAATTGGAACAAGTTGCAATATAAGAATGTCAATTAGAAGAGATCAGAAATTCTCTAAAGCATCAGAAGGATGAAAAAATTGAAGAAATTAAGGATTGTACCACTCACTTGATCCAAACAACAGAACGGCTAGGGCAAGTGATGCAGCAAATGGATAACAAATTGGTAGCCATGCAATCTCTACCTTCATCTAGCTCTACTTCTTCACCTACTGATGGTCTTATGAAAGATGTTCAAGAAAGCTTGCAATGTATCAAGGCATTTATGAAGGCTTTTGTTGTTTCTGTCAATACCAAGCAAGCTCAATCAAGACCACAATCAAATCAAACTCAAGCAAGTCCACTGCCACCACAAACACAAATTCGTGTTTCACCAAGCCACCCTGAAATAAGACCATCAAGATCTGCTCTAAGTGAATCATATGCAGAAATCTTGAAGAAGATTTCTGAAGATATTTAGAGTTTGTAGAGCAAGGTTGTTGAGTCATCTAAGGACACATCTAGCACAAATGCTTCGCAATCAATCTTGGATGCTATCTTGGACCAAACATCTAACAAAGTAGATCTTGATCCAGTGTTGAAGGCCATATCCAGTTTGAAGAAAAATGTTAACACTACCACGCTAGCACCCTCTGAAGATAGCAATTTGGCCAAGATTCTTGATTTGGTCACCCAGGCATATGAGAAAATGTCTACAATTGAGAATAAAATGCCTTTTCTTGCCACGACTATCATGGACCTTTCCTACACTGTCACCACTGCTGTAGATTGAGTTGAAGGGATTGTAGGTTTCTTTGAGGATCTTTTCAAGGCAATGAACAACAAACTTCACTCAACTGTATGGTATATTACCTCAAGCATGAAATGATCTGGCATGCTCTTTCATCTATTGGAAAAGAAGGGTGTCATTGTTCCACCAACACCAAAAGCTCCAGCATTTACCAGACCTCAAGGCCCTAAGAATTTTGATAGACTTCTTGGCATACTCGAATGTGAAGATGAAGAGGAATCTGATGAAGAGCCTTTGCATAGAATATCTCGAAGAGTGTCTCCACCTCCAAGTGCAGCCACCCAGAGGTTTCCAAGTCCCCAACGCAAGCATCCAGTGACACTTGAGTTTAAAGACCATACTATCTCATTTGAGTTTGCTGCAGGTCTTGCTGATAAAAAGGGTAAAGGATTCAATCCTGCTCCACCTTCTGATCCTTTTAGATTTGGTGTTTCCAAGCCAACTTTTGACAATTTGATCTAGGATTCAAAGAAAATAGTTGTGATTGAAAATTTTCTTAGAAGCTTAAATCAAAAGGGTCCAGCCAAGGAGAAAGGTAGTTCAAGTGGTTCCAGGAAGAAGAGAAAGGATGATGACAAAAAGAAGAAGAGCAAGGGTCCCAGTTCTAGTTTACCTACCTACTTTTTGATATTTTCTAAAGGGGAGAAAAGAATAGAACTAATTAAGCTAAAGTTAACTGCGGGAAGCTACAAGATAGGGAGAAAATGTATTGTATATGTCTTGTGACTATATTTTTTATCTGCCTTATTGATCTTAAATGAATATAAACTGATATGTTTGCTCTGATATGTTTTGTATTTTGAATTGAGCATTAAATGATTGGTCAATCTTAAATGAATGCAATTCTTGATACCTATGCACCATGCTAATGTGACTTGTGTGGAATTATATATATCTGTGAATCACTTAGCCTAATAGTATTTGAGTGTTTGAAATCATCAAAAAGGGGAGATTGTTATCTTAATGAACCTCATGATGAGAATGTTTTGATGATTCCAAACTACTCATGTTTGTGTATCTAATGATCTTGTTAAGTGTTTCAGAACTATCAAGAACCAAGATCAAGGAGCAAAGCTTACATGTTTATTGAACATCAAAGATCAAAGTCCAGAGTTTTTCACTACTTCGTAAAACTTTCGATCAAATAACTCTTGGCAAGTTTAACATATTTGCATGTTTTGATCGATGTGTTTTAGAGGTTTTCTTAAACATTATTTAGTTTGATCGAATTTCCAATTGATTTGACTAAGTTTTGAAAGACAAAATTATTTTATAGTGTCCATCAGGACGTTGATGTGTTTATTAGGACGCTAATGTCTTAGCAGTGCCCTCTTGGACATAATAAGTCAGGACGCTGATGATACATTAGGACGTTGATAATGTTCAAGGTTGAATAGTTCATATCTATCAGAACGCTTACTTTGTCAGTAGCGCCTGTTGGCCCAGTATTATAGTCCAAGAGGGGGAGGGGGGTGTGTGAATTGGACTTGGTGGATCTTCGCGTTACCTTTCAAATATTTTAATTAAACAAGTAATGTGCGCAAACAGTAACAATCTAAATAATAAGTGCAGGAAAATAAATGAACACAAATGATTTAAAGTGGTTCGGTTCCCCTTGAACCTACGTCCACTACCCAATCACACCGATCAGGATTTCCCAATCCACTATTGGCGAATCACTTACGGGCGGACTAGAAGCCATTTACACTAACCAACACTAGGGCTTGGTTAGAAAGCCACTACAATGCTAACGTACACGGGGACTTGGTTAGAAAGCCACAATCTAGCCTACATCAGGGCTTGGCTAGTAAGCCACAACTTGCAACCAACTTACGGGCGTGGTTATGTGCCGTACAAATAGGGTATAGTCTCGATTGACTTAACCAAGTCAACAATACATCAAGATTACAAAGATATAGAGAAGTGAATAACAACACTTTCAACAATTTAAGCTTACAATCTCGAATGAGTCAAGAATCACTATTCTAACCACTATGGTTCTAAATGAAGTGAAATGTTGAAATAGTTTCTCAAAAATACATGCAATCGATTCAAAGTATTTTTATGCAAGTTTAAGAATCGTATGCATACATGTATTTTCGAATATTGATTCTAAGTATGATTAATGAAGCGCAATAAACAATATGCAAGTTATTGATCAAAACTTATTGATTCAAAATTATCAATGTTCAAGCATGCGAATCAATATACACAAGTTATGATAAAAAAAAATTGATTCAAACAATATATGTATTAAGCACAAGAATCGATGTTAATCAAACCACATGAAACCACCACCAAGATAATATAAGATGAAAGCACAAGTATGGTTTCACACAATAGAGAAAACGGTTTTGATAATATATTAAATTAAAAGCAATAAAAACCTTTTCTACTCAATACACAAACTCTAGAATCGAAAAAGAAAAGTTACCCATCTTAGGTAAGATGAAGTTTGTCGATTCTCTAATGTGTGTGGTTGAGAGATTTCTCTTCCAAGGATGATCAAGATCAACAAGTATGTGATGAAAGCTACTCAAGAACACCTTGATCAAACACTTTAGAACTCCTTTCTAGTTTCTCAAAGATTTTGGAATGGTTAGGAGAACTCTTCAAAAGATTGAATCAAAAAGTCAAATGTGGTGAACTTTTGCTTTGAGTGAAGGATTAAATGGCTCAAGAACTTGTTTTGGAAGAGTATAAATGATGTAGAGAAAATCGCACAAGTTCTCTTGATTTTGCGAAAGTTGCTCTTCAAATGAGCAAGTGTGGTATTTATAGATGAACACCACACCGAGTCACAGGAACACATTCCTTAACACAGGAGCGAGTTTTTGGTTTGAAATCTAAAAAATTCCAGATTTTTCTCCAATTAAGGAGCGCATTCTTTAATGTGTCCGTTGGGCATAGGAACGAGTTCCTTTAATAAGAACCACTGACTCTTAATGTTGTTTCCATTTTTCCCTTGGCAACAGGAGCTTGTCCCTTTTCCCTGATCCAAAAAAATCTGGGTCTCGGGAAATGCCACAGGAGCGCGTTCCTCTTACGAGGAGCGCTTTCTTTAACTGACAAGTGAAAGAGACTTGATTTTTTATCATTTCAGGTTTAAAACATTATCAAAAACGTAAACTGATATTTTAAAAACATTTTAAAACATTTTTGACACGATTAAGGTATAATTAACACCTTTAAAACATGAGTAATTTAATCGATTAAACCAATGATAAAAGTAATAGGTACAAAACATGTGAGAGGATAAAACCATGCTAAGTTGACAAGATAGATGCATGTTAAACATTGATCATTATATGTATGATAAACAATTATGACTAAGTGATAGCATAATTATCAAACTAAAATAAGTGCATGCATGATTAATCATATAGTAATGTATATGCATGAGTGTATTAAAGTATATGAATGATTTTTGAAAAGATGCAAATCATGTGTGGTTGGAACACGTAAAAGTTACTTTACAACACTAAGATTCTACTGAAATAATACAACCATTGAGTTCTTGAATCTTTGTGAGGTGCTGTTCCTTCCACATGCTTTGACGTTGCAGTTGAATCCATTAGATATATCTAGTTAGCACTAAAATAACTACGCACAGAGATTAGATAACACATGTATGTTGTTTGCGATCATAAAAAAAAAACTGGGTGAGAGTAGTTACATCAACAATCTACCCCTTTTTGATGATTTCAAACAAATTCACTATTGGCTTGATTGAAGCATGATTTCTCAAATGAATGAATGAGTTAAGTGAATAATTTTATCATGCAACTTTTACGAATATACAACTTAATAAAAGATTTAACATTCAATACCATGTGGAATAATCAATTAGATACCAATAACAACATACTCAGAGATGTGATCAATAAGCACAAAATGTACATGTATATTAATATAGACAAATCAAACATATACATGTGATCAATATAGATGTGTACACAAAAAATACAAAGCAAATAAAATAAGCACAAAAAAAAAATACAAAAGTGTAAATAGAAGTACAAAACAAACAAAATCATCTCTTATATATATGTCCAACTCCAAATACTCCCCCTGACTGTGTATACACTCTCCCCCTGAGTATGTGCACAAAGTAATCTAGTCAATTAAACCAATCATACTAATCTCTCCCCATTTTGAAAAATCAAAAAGAGGGTGTGCTTATAACAGAGGTGACAATTGAGGATCAAGAGATCCTAGCCCGACGAATATATCCGGTGAAGTCAGGGCATCGTCCGCGGTGGTAGCAGATGAGGTAGTAAAAGTGGAGCTGGAGTGGATAACTAAGTCACGTCCCGAAGATGATGGAGAGATGCATAATCAATTAAGCACTTGGAAAGTATGAAAAGTCAAATATGCCCAATTCTCTCCTTATATGTGAAAATTGATATTTAGCCAAAGGCTTAGTAAAGATATCAACTAACTGATGTTTAGTTCCAATGTGGATCAATTTCACATCTCCACGTTGCACATGATCTCGAAGAAAATGATGTCAAATTTTAATGTGTTCCGTTCGATAGTGCATTACAAGATTTTTGGAAATATTTATAGCGCTTATATCATCACAATAAATATCCGCACATGAAATATTAATTTGATAATCTGAAAGTTGTTGTTTAAGATATAACACTTGAGCACAACGACTTCCGGCTGTAACATATTCAACCTTTGTTGTGGATAATGCCACTAAATTATATTTCTTGCTAAACCAAGAAATGAGTGAATCGCCCATAAAGTGACAAAATCCTGAGGTACTTCTCGATCTGTTAAACTTCTGGCATAAAATCAACAAAACTCTTGAGATCGAAAGAAGTTCATTTAGCGTACCAGATACCCATATCTAGTGTACCACTAATGTATCAAAATATTTGTTTAACACACTTTAGATGAGACTCTTTAGGATCAGACTGCGATCTAGCACATAGACAAACGCCAAACATAATATCAGGTCTGCTTGCCGTTAGATACAACAAACTTCCTATCATTCTTCGATATAGCTTAGGGTCGACAGGTTTGCCTTTTTCAATGTTATCCATTTTTATGGTTGAATTACAAGGAGTATCAATAGTTTTCAAATTCGAGAATTTGAACTTTTTAATTATGTCCGTTGCACATTTCTATTGGTTTAAAAATGTTCCATTTTTCATTTGTTTAATTTGTAAACTAAGGAAATAGTTTAATTCCCTCATCATGCTCATTTCAAACTCACTTTTCAAGATAGAGGAGAACTCATCACACAAGGTCTTGTTTGATGCACCAAAGATAATGTCGTCAACATAGATTTGCACTAGAAGCATATCATTATCTTTGCATTTAATGAATAAAGTTGGATCTAGGGTTCCTTTCTTGAATTTATGATCCAAGATGAATGTGCTAAGCCTATCGTACCATGCTCTGGGAGCCTGTTTCAAACCATATAAAGCTTTTCTAAGTCTATAAACATGATTAGGTTTGAAACTGTCCTCAAAACCGGGTGATTGCTTCGCATACACCTCTTCATTTATAAATCCATTCAAGAAAACACTTTTGACATCCATTTGATATAACATGAATCCGTTATAGCAAGCATAAGCAAGTAATAATCTAATTGCTTCTAATCTTGCTACTGGAGCAAAAACTTTTTCATAATCAATTCCTTCTTCTTGATTGTAGCCCTGTGCTACCAATCTTGCTTTGTTTCTGACTATGATTCCTTTCTCATCTTTCTTGTTCCTAAGCACCCATTTGGCTCCAATAATACTTTGGTGTTCCGTTTTAGGTATAAGATCCCACACTTTATTTCTAGTGAAGTGTCACAACTCTTCTTGTATAGCAAGACTCAAGTTTTCATCAGCTAAAGCTTATTTTACCTTATTAGGCTCAATCTGGGATACAAAGGCTACATTCCATTGATCTCTAAGTGAAGCTCTAGTTGCTACATCTAGGTTTGGATCACCTATGATCTGATCTTGAGGGTGAGCTAAAAGCAACCTAGTGTTCTTGGGTGGTTCGACAACTAGTTCAACTTGGGGTTCACTTGACTCGTGATCAACGATTTGTTTGTTATGATTTCATCATCATCTTCATTTATTCTAACTTGTTATATTTTCTTTTCTAGAGCCATTCTAGGGTCAGATTCATCAAATTTAACATGTATTGATTCTTCTACAGTTTTTGAAGATTTATTGAATACTCTATAAGCTCTATTGTGAAATTCATACCCTAAAAATATACCAATGTTAGACTTAGGGTCAAATTTATCAAGATTGTCTTTATCGTTTAAAATATAAACATTTACAGCCACATACTTTTAAGTGATCGATTTTAGGAGTTCTACCCTTCCAAAGTTCATATGGAGTTTTATTTAGTTTTCTCCTAACCATCACTCTATTCAAGACATAGCTGTTTGTCCACCCAAGAGAGGGATGAATTGGGTGTGATGGTCAATTTTAAACTTTTCCAATGACTTAGTGATATACATTGGTACATTGGAACTAAATGCACATACTAACCTTAAAGTAAAATGCAAAATGTAAAGCAGACTGGTATTTATACTGGTTCGGCCAAGCCTACGTCCACTACCTAATCTCCCGATTAGGATTTTCTCAATCCACTAACTGATTCTCTTACAGGTGAGAACCAAACCGCTACAACTTCCTTTCTACAGGTTCAAGGCAAACCTATCCTTTTATGGGCTAAGGATGAAACGTATTTCCTTTTTTCGGGATGAGGAAAAACCCATGTTTCTTTTACAAGATAAGGAAGAACTGTTTTCCTTTTGCGGGATAAAGAAGAACCATTTTCCTTTTGCGGGATAAGGAAGAACTGTTTTTCTTTTGCGGGATAAGGATGAACCGTTTTCCTTTTACGGGATAAGGTAGAATCGTTTCTCTTTTACAGGTTTAGAGATAACCTATCCTTTTACAGGTTAAGGATGAACCTATCCTTTTACGGGATTAGGATGAACCGGTTTCCTACTTATAGGTGAGGATAAACCTTAACATGATTTCAAACCTGAAATCATTAAGTGAACTACATTCACTTGTCCTGGTTGTTTCAATCCAACAACACACCAGCATTACAACACAAACTAATAATGTTGGTTCTAACTGAGTGGAACACTTTATAATTAAGCTCATGTGCATAACATTACAGAGATGTATGAATTTGAATATGTAATGGTAAGAGGAAATATACTTACAGTCCTTTACCTTTCAATGTTCGGTATTGCTTAAATGCAATTTCGAAAAGTGTGTATGATATGCAAATCAATTAAGTGCTTTTTCGCAAACATTTTGATACCAATTAAACATTGACGTAGAAAATGCAGGACCAGTGTAAATCGTAGACACAGACAATTTTTAAAATAGATATAGGATATAAGCATGAAAACTTCCAGTACAATGTTCAATAGTTAACACAACTACTGATATAGTTCAATACAGTACTTAAGATATGAAATCAAGTACAACTGTATTTCTCATGAACTATTTCTCAAATTCCTTCATCAGCATGAATGAAGTTAAGTATGAATCCAGGCTGAGAATTTGAGTAGAAACCAGTTCTAAATAGATTTTCAAAGATAGATTATAATTGAAGCTCAATATGAAAATCTATTGACTAAGTAAAGTATCCGTGAAGAATAGTTTGAAAACTTAGTGCATTTGAAAAACATTTTGAAAGATTAAACATCGACTAACATTCAAAAAGTTTTTGACACAATAAAATTATCGGCAAGTTGTTTGATTCAAAGTGTTGGTATTTATAGACCTGGTAGACAATACCCGTTAGATATTTGAAATTCAAATACAGTGTGAACGTTTACACACAACGACCAGAATGTTATATGAAAATGGCAACTGCAATTTTCATTAACATTCTGGTTCTAAAAAGGAAAGTTTTAGAAAAACTTAATTTATGTATCAGAAAAGATCTCTAATAAATCTGAAAAGGACTCTGTGAAAAGATCCGTTCTGAAAAAGTAGACCGATATAGTGTACTTTTTAGAACAATGACGGTTGTTGAATTAGCGTCCTGATTCCGTAATCAACATCTTGACCCATAATATCAACTTTGTCGTTTTGTTCCTTGAGGGCGATCATTATGTATAAGCGTCCTACTGAACAATGAAATGAGGGCGCTATTGACTCATAAGTGTCCTGACTTTCTCTTGCCATAGAAGTGACTTAACCCTGAGGGCGCTAAAACACAGTTAGCATCGTGCTTTGTTTTAAAACAATTAAGTACATGAGGGCTCTACTATTCTGAGTAAGCATCCTACCTTTTAAAATATAAAGCACAACACGAAGGCTACAACTATGTAAGCGTCTTGCTATATTTAAAAACATTTGAAGATCAATACTAAGTGTGCTGAAGGATAATCAGCGTCCTGAGAGTTATTCAGTTCGTTCCCAAAGGTGAGGGCGCTCTTATCCAGGTAGCGTCCTGATAGTTTATCCAACTTATAACTATCAGCGTCCTCAAAGGTAATTCTTTGAAGAACTTAGAAATCTTTCAGTAAGCTGATGCTGAGTTAGCATCCTGACAACTTCAGAGGTTGACTAATAGGGAGGCAACTACTAACAAGTAAGTGTCTTGATAAATCAATTCAATTCAACCTTGAATGTTATCAGCGTTCTGACTTATCAAGTTCAGGAGAGCGCTACTAACTCATTAGCGTCCTGAAAGGCTCTAAAAACACAGTTTTGACTCGCAATTAAAAATACGATGAATGCGAATAAAAACTTGGTAAATTTCAAATTAAACATAAAAAATTAAATCATTTGAAATACCGTAAAGTGTATGATAAAAACATGCAAATATGCAAGTAAATTGTGCATGGTTTTGAAAAACGTTTGAGCAATATCGATTAAAGAAAGATATACCTTAAATACTGTGTATTTCTCATTTTCTCATAATCTTTAAATCCCTTCATTATGAGGTCTTTAATGAACTTCGAGCTTAAGTTGAATGTCTTGAACGTTGATCGAAAGATGTAGTCTTGAAGCTTGATCGAATCGTTCGTGATGTGATCTTAAAATCAAGATATGATCTTTGAAGTCCTTTGATCGAATCATTCTTTTGCTTTTTGCTTTCCTGAGGTGCTGAGATAGGTTATTGAATAAAGCTCGTTAGCACCGAAAGAGATTTCGTTTGTGATCATCAAAGTATACTTCATCAAGTATACTTAGGGACGTGCTAAGTGATGAACCGCTTAGATTAACAATAGCAAGCAGTATTCATAGTTTTGGCTTAAAAGTATTTTGCAACATCATATTCACATAACATTGTTCTACACAATTCTTGAAGGGATATATTTTTCTTTTCAACACTCCATTTTGTTGGAGTTTTGGGGCTTGGAAGGTGATGAGTGTATCCTTGCTTGTTGCAAAAATCTTCCAGACTTTTGTTTACAAACTCAACATCCCGATCACTTCTAGTTACAGTGATCTTATATCGCTTTTCATTTTCAACACAAGAGAAAAAATTTACAAATATATCAAATACGTCACTCTTATGTGCAAGAAAGTAAACCCATGTATACCAAGTAAAATCTTTAACAATCACAAGACAATAAGATTTTCCACCTAAACTTTGTGTTTGAGTTGGTCCAAACAAGTCCATATGGACAAGTCCAAGAGCCCTTGTGATTGAGCTTTGGGTCTTACTCTTGAAAGAAGATTTTGTATGTTTGCCCAATTGGCATGGCTCACATACTCTATCTTTCAAGTATGTTCCATTAAGGAAACCTCTAGCTAGGTTAAGTTTTCCCAACTTTGAAATATTTTCCATCCCTACATGAGCTAATCTCCTGTGCCAAAGCCAAGCATCATTTTGTTCAATAGCACTTAAACATGAAACATTTTGATCACACAATTCATGCGAATTTGTAGTATAAACATTCTTAGATCTATATGCAATGAATGCAACATTTTCAGTATCATGCTTGATAAGGCAACGATTTGCTTCAAACGAAATGACAAATTCCTTGTCACGCAATTGACTTATGCTCAAGAGATTATGTTTCACGCCATTGACATAAAGAACATCAGATATAGAAAGAAAGTCGTTACCAACAATGCGGACACCGACGAGTTTTCCTTTGTTGTTGTTGCTGAATGTTACAACACATCCATTTTTGTGGACCATGCTAAAAAAAAATTATTTGTTACCGGTCATATGCCTAGAGCATCCAATATCCAAGTACCATACATCATTCTTTGAAGTATCCTATACCACATAGAACACTTTTGATTTTGGTACTCAAGTGGCCTTGGGTCCTACAAGGTTAACCTCATTTAAAATATCTTTTTCTACCAATGCGAAGTGGCTTTTCATTTTTGTTCTAAGTGTGCACCTTTTTATGGTATGGCCTTGCCTATTGCAATAGCTGCAAGTAGGTTTCTTGGTCAATAAATAATCATATGATTTTTGCTTTGACCCTTCTGTATATCCTAACCCAGCCTTGTCAAAAGCACATCTTTGTGCTCCTAACATCATATCAAACAATTTTTGACCGTTTGTAAACTTGCGTACCACACTGGTTAGGTCATCTACACTCTTTTGGAGCGTATCTCTCTCCTTTCTAAGTATTTCATAATCGATTTGGAGAGTATTTAAGGCATCCTGTTGTGATTCTATTTCAACTAAGGCTTCCCTTAAGCTACTTTTGAGTTTTGAGTTCTTTTTGATTTCCCTAGTAAATTTAAGTCTCAAACACTCAATATCATTTCAATAATTAGAATCAAAACAGTCATCAAGAACAAGAAAGGTAGAGTTTTTTACCTCAGTACTTGCCATGAGGCACAGTACAACATTTTTACTACCAGAATCTGAGTCGCTCTCGCTCGAACTTGTATCATCCCAAGTGACCCTCAAGACTTTTTTGTCCTTTCTTCTAGAATCAGAGTTCTTATTTTTTTTATTTGGACAATCATTTCTCATGTGTCCCGACTTGTTACATTCGTAGCATGTAATTTCATTTGATTTGGTGTCACTTTTCTTTCTCTTGAAGTACTTTGAACTAGATCCTCCTTTTCCCTTTTCTTATCAAGAAACTTAGTTGTTTGGTAAGCATTGCAACCTCATCATCCATGTTCTCATCATCGGAAGAGGAGTCACTTGAATCGTTCACTTTCAGAGCTAAGTCCTTCTTTGCCTTGTAGTCATCCTTTGATTCACTCTTGAGTCGGTTGTTCAATTTCATTCAGAGATCCACACAACTCATCAAATGTGTAGTCACTTAGGTTTTTGGCTTCCTCGATTCCATGACTTTAGGGTCCCACTCTTTTGGTAATTCCCTAAGGAATTTTCCAACTGTCTTTGCTTGTTGGAACACCTCACCCTGATTCTTCATCTCATTTATGATTTTGGTAAAGCGCATTATCGCATCAGAGATGTCTTCATTCTCACTGATTCTGAAGGTCTCATATGATTCCTCCAGCATTCTCAACTTTGTCTCCTTTACTTGCTTTGTGCCTTCATGAGTTACTTCCAATTTATCCCAAATCTCTTTGGCTGTGTCGCAGGCACTAACTCTATTAAACTCATTGATGGAGAGACTGCAGAAAAACATGTTTATGGCTTTATCATTCAATTGCTTTGACTTCTTTTCTCCAGGTAGCCTTTCACTTTTCGGCTTCAACACAATAACTCCATTTTGGTTCTTTATGGGAGCAATATATCCATTTCTTACGGTGTCCCAAATATCGAAGTCATGCGACCTCATGAAGTATCTCATCCTTGTCTTCCAGTGCAAGTAATTATCACCTTTAAACAGTGGAGGGCGATTCACAGAGTTCCCTTCATCATGTGTAACTCTAGAAGAACTGCTAGAACTAATTCCTGCCATTTACTCAAAGAAATTGTTAGATAACTTTGAGTGCAAAAACCCACTATAATATTTTATTTAAACAAGTAATGTGCGCAGACAATAACAATCCAAATATTAAGTGTAGGAAAATAAATCAAGAAAAATGATTTAGAGTGGTTCGGTTCCCCTTGAACCTACATCTACTACCCAATCACACCGATCAGGATTTCCCAATCCACTATTGGTAAATCACTTAAGGGCAGATTAGAAGTTGTTTACATTAACCAATACCAGGGCCTGGTTAGAAAGCCATTACAACGCTAACCTACATGAGGGCTTGGTTAGAAATCCACAATCTAGCCTACACTAGGGCTTGGCTAGTAAGCCACAACTTGCAACCAACTTACGACTGTCGTACAAATAGGGTTGTGATGCCCCGAAAATTATTTCATCTAGCCCATAACCCAATTGCATTTTGCCCAAACTCTATGTGTTGCCTTGATATGTTTGGTGTTTGTTTGATGGTTGTTTAATGTTTGTATATTTGATGCTTGATAATGTATATAAATATGTGCATCATAAATTGTATATGGGTCATGTTAAATTAAAGTATAATGCATATGTTATTATTTATGCATGGGCCCATTAAACCATGAATTGATATGTGTTAGGATTGATTGAATAAAAGGATAAATAAAAATGAGAATTTGGTGTATTAAATGGATTGGACATTTAAAATACATGGGAGCATGAGATTGGTTAAAGTACATGTGGTTGGTATGGGTAGTATGAGACCAACACATGTCGAGTTGGTGCATGAGAATGGACAAGTGTCCCATTCCCCATTTCTTTTCTCCAACACATGTCAAGTTGGTGCATGAGACCAACACATGTCAAGTTGGTGCATGTGAATGGACAAGTATCCCATGCCCCATTTCTCTTCTCCAATACATGTCAAGTTGGTGCATGAAAATGGACAAGTGTCCCATGCCGCATTTCTCTTCTCCAACACATGTCAAGTGGGTGCATGAGACCAACACATGTCAAGTTGGTGCATGAGAATGGACAAGTATCCCATGCCCCATTTCTCTTCTCCAATACATGTCAAGTTGGTGCATGAAAATGGACAAGTGTCCCATGCCGCATTTCTCTTCTCCAACACATGTCAAGTTGGTGCATAAGACCAACACATGTCAAGTTGGTGCATGAGAATGGACAAGTGTTCCATGCCCCATTTCTCTTCTCCAATACATGTCAAGTTGGTGCATTAAAATGGACAAGTGTCCCATGCCCCATTTCTCCTCTCCAACACATGTCAAGGTTGGTGCATGAGAGTGGACAAGTGTCCCATGCCCTACTTCTCTTCCCCAAGGAAGTCTTAGAGGGTGAGATGAGTATAGAGAAAGGAAAAAAAGAAGAGAAAGAAACAGGGAGTTGCTTTGAGTAAAATCTCTGCAACGTTTTCATAAAAGAGCTGGATTTGAGGATATGTGGTCCGATTGAACTCAAAATTTGTTAGAACGTTCGTAGCGTATGGTTATTAATTCTAGTCGGTGGAGATCTTGATTGGAGTTTTCTTCTAAGAGATATAACCTCTCAAACAAAGCTGGTCCGAAAGTCTGGATTTCTCGCGCAGTTTCGTTCAAACTAATAGGTCTCCTAACTCTACCGTTGGATGGATATGATATTTGGGTATATGGTTTACAACTGATATTTCTACAGTAGGAACAGTGGAGATGTTTATGGCTTAAGTATGTTGGGTGATATAGTCATCTGAGTTTGAGTATTTGTAGCAGGAAAGGAGAAATTATCTGATTAGAGACTTGTTCATCAAAGTGACCTATCGTTTCGGTCCACCGTTCGATTGAGCTGATGTTTGGACAGACGGTTTGGTGCTTAACATACTTCAATCTGTACGGTTCGTTTTGTGATTAAAAATTTCTGTTGCTAGATTGATACATCTGAACACAATATTAAATGAAGAATTGGTAGGGTTGCTTGTATTAGACCTAAATTTAGAATATGAACTTAGACCTTTCCAAATAGCTTGTATGTCAACTATGTTGACCTAGTTGCCATTGTTGATGAACCCATGATTGAAAATCAGTGATATACATGGCTGAACATGGTGACCTAGTGTAAATCGACAATATGACCTAAGTATGGAAAATTTCATATTTTAGGGCTTTTGATGCTTTTGGCCTAGAATCATTGAATTGATGCAACTTATGTTTAATTAAGCATGATTAGGGTTGATTATGCTACTGATTTGGTGGTTGTGGCCATATTATGGGTTATGCCTACTTGTGATCAAATGGCCCAATTTGAGCATGTTTATGCTTAAGGAATTGAAAATCAGTATTTTTTATTAATAGAATGGTTATAAATGAGAACTATGCATATGAGGCCTAAGTCATGTGATTTGAGTTGAATGGTGAGATTAGATGGGATTTAGGCCTATTGTCTATATGTGGGCTGATTTAGGGTTGATGTGTAATGTCTATGTGATTGAACATAGAAATTGATGTATGGTTTGATATTGATGAATGTTTCAGGACCTTGATTGGATTGATTCGATTTGGTGTCCGTGTGTGGTTAGATACTCTCGTGAGGCTTGGTTGTGAGTAGACTTCATTTATGATTATATCTTTTATTTCATCATATCACTTATATAGATTGTATGTTGAAAACATGAATGTGTTCTAATGTTTTGATTTGAGAAAACCTTATGACTTTGGTTGGGCCCATCTATCTGGCTAATAAGGGGGCTTAACCTTGTCATAGGAGGGTTTTAAAAAGGAAATATTTGGGGATGAGAACTGTACGGTGAAATAGACGTGCACTAGTAACCCCAAATAAACATAATTGGGGTCAACGGTACGGTGAAATAGACGTGCACTAGCAACCCCAATGCATGTGGAATGTGGATCCAAATTGATAATGTCACACCCTGGGTTGCATAGCGTGCCCCTACCCAGGTGTGGGCGCACCCCCTCGGGGCGAACGCCAGCCATTATGGATCCATAATATTGTCCCATCCCAGTACAGCCACCACCACACAAGGACGTCTCTTGCACACGGGATCATTGTCTGCCACTATTCATGAATAGTGTGGGGCCTCCCCCAGAATCGAACTCGCAACCTCCTTAAGAAGTTAGATTTCGCATTCTGAGTAGCCACTGAACCATTGTTCAGTGGCTACTCAGAATGCGAAATATTGTTCAGTGGCTACTCAGAATGCGAAATATTGTTCAGTGGCTACTCAGAATGCGAAATATTGTTCAGTGGCTACTCAGAATGCGAAATCTAACTTCTTAAGGAGGTTGCGAGTTCGATTCTGGGGGAGGCCCTGCACTATTCATGAATAGTGGCAGACAATGATCCCGTGTACAAGAGACGTCCTTGTGTGGCGGTGGCTGTACCGGGATGGGACAATATTATGGATCCATAATGGCTGGCGTTCGCCCTGAGGGGTGCGCCCACACCTGGGTAGGGGGCACGCTATGCAACCCAGGGTGTGACAAAAAGGCCTTATGTATACATAAGGGAGGTCTTTTGTCACACCCTGGGTTGCACAGTGTGCCCCCTACCCAAGTGTGGGCGCACCCCCTCGGGGCGAACGTCAGCCATTATGGATCCATAATATTGTCGCATCCCGGTACAGCCACCGCCACACAAGGACGTCTCTTGTACATGGGATCATTTGTCCCCACTATTCATGAATAGTGTAGGGCCTCCATAGGAATCAAACTCGAGACCACCCTTAAGGAGTCTGATTTCGCATTCCTAGTAACCACTGAGCCAATGGTTCTGTGGCTACTCAATGTGCGAATTATAATCTCTTAAGGAGGTCGTGAGTTCGATCATGGGGGTGGCCCTGCACTATTCACGAGTGAATAGTGTCAGACAAATGATCCCGTGTGCAGGAGACGTCCTTGTGTGGCGGTGCCTGTACCGGGATGGGAGAATATTATGGATCCATAATGGCTGGCGTTCGCCCTGAGGTGGTGCGCCCACACCTGGGTAGGGGGCACGCTATCCAACCCAGGGTGTGACAAAAAGGCCTTATGTATACATAAGGGAGGTCTTTTGTCACACCCTGGGTTGCACAGCGTGCCCCCTACCCAGGCGTGGGCGCACCCCCTCAAGGCGAACGCCAGCCATTATGGATCCATAATATTGTCCCATCCCGGTACAACCACCGCCACACAAGAACGTCTCTTGTACACGGGATCATTTGTCCCCACTATTCACTAATGAATAGTGCAGGGCCTCCCTAGGAATTGAACTCGAGACCTCCCTTAAGGAGTCTGATTTTGCATTCCTAGTAACCACTGAGCCATTACATGATGAATAGTGTTGGACAAATGATCCTGTGTACAAGAGACGTCCTTGTGTGGCGGTGGCTGTACCGGGATGGGACAATATTATAGATCCATAATGGTTGGCGTTCACCCTGAGGCGGTGCGCCCACACCTGGGTAGGGGGCACGCTGTGCAACCCAGGGTGTGACAAAAGACCTCCCTTATGTATACATAAGGCCTTTTTGTCACACCCTGGGTTGCATAGCGTGCCCCCTACCCAGGTGTAGGCGCACTCCGTCAGGGCGAACGCCAGCCATTATGGATCCATAATATTGTCCCATCCCGGTACAGCCACCGCCACACAAGGACGTCTCTTGCACATGGGATCATTTGTCTGACACTATTCACTCATGAATAGTGCAGGGCCACCCCCATGATCAAACTCGCGACCTCCTTAAGAGATTATAATTCGCACCTTGAGTAGCCACAGAACCACTGGCTCAGTGGTTACTAGGAATGCGAAATCAGACTCTTTAAGGGAGGTCTCGAGTTCGATTCCTATGGAGGCCCAACAGTATTCATGAATAATGGGGACAAATGATCCCATGTACAAGAGACGTCCTTGTGTGGCGGTGGCTGTACCGGGATGGGACAATATTATGGATCCATAATGGCTGGCGTTCGCCCTGAGGGGGTGCGTCCACACCTGGGTAGGGGGCACGCTGTGCAACCCAGAGTGTGACAGATAAGCTTTTACTTGTATCAAACTTATTATAAATGCTTGATATCTATATGTTATGAGCTTTTTATCATGCTACACATTGACATGCATACATGATATTTATTGATGAGTATTGATAGCATATTTGAATTCTATTCACTGGGCACCGTTGGCTCACCCTCATTTTCTTCTTTCAGGTCCTTCTGTCCTGAATAAGGGCAAAGGAGTAGCAATATCTTGAGGGCCTTGCCTGCGAGAGAATCCAAGGCCTCGATGTGAGTTGAGAGGCATTTTGATTGAATTGTGTTTGAAATTATGATGTATTATATTTTTGACTATGTAATTATAACACTTACCACATTGTAGTATGGGTGAGTTGAGACTTGTTAGATAGACCATATGGGCATATGAGGTTTTTTTTGTACCCATAGTGTTGGACTTTATGTGTATGTCAACGCTTGGTGGACTGTAGGGATTATGAGGATTATATTTATTTTTATGGAGTATCTCTTGTCTTTGATGATTAATACGGTTGGTAGTTTTGTTTAGACCCGTTTATATTATGTCGTTGTTTGGGATAAGGCTCGTAGGGTCTCAACCACCTCACGAGGGTTGAGGACTGGTTGGAGATGCCTACGCCGGGCGTCCCGCCCCGGCATTCCGCACGCCATTCCCTGCGGGGTTGGTGGTCCGGGGTGCGGGGTCGCCACAGTTGGTATCAGAGCCCGATTTTACTAGGTTTGGTCTATGTATTGGACTTAGATGACTTTGACCTAGGAATTGGGTGAGAGATTTAGGTGATTAAAAAGCTTAAAGGAACTAACTTAAAAGCCTTACTATCATATTATCTGTGTGTATTATATGATATGGGTAGTTATGAGGCTTTGTTAATGTTTTAAATTCTTTAATGTGTGATGGTTGCTCGTATTTCTACTTCTCAGTGTCATGAGGAGGAGCGAGAGATTGGGACAGCCACACAAAGGGCTATCCGATGATGACCGGATGGGGAGGATGGAGGAGATCATTCAGGCACAGGGCCGCTTCATGGCAGCCCAGACTACAAAGATACAGGCGTTGGTGCTGCAGGTTGAGGCTATTGCTCGACAGTCACCTCAAACAACACCTCAGGAGGCGGGCACTAGTGGGGCCGAGGCTAGTGGAGCTGCAGCTGCAGCAGGACCTCAGACGGCTGTACCTCAACCTATGCCTACACCTACTCCTACTGTTGTGGAGAACCCCACTGATCGGTGGATCAGACTGCTAGAGAAGTTCATGAAGCTGAAGCCTAAGGAATTCACTGGTGGGGTTGACTTGAAGAAGGCCGAAGATTGGCTGAAGAATGTTGAGAAGATCGGTCGCTCCTTAGAGCTTGATGAGGAGTCTCAGGTCCTTTGTGCTGCTCACACACTGGAGAGTGATGCAGAAGACTGGTGGCTTTCAGTTTTGGATACACAGGGGGCAGTGAAGAGTTGGGACACCTTCAAACGGTTGTTCTTATAAGCTTACGTTCCAAAAACTGAGAGGCAGGCTAAGCAACTCGAGTTTTTGAATCTCGCACAGGGCACCATGTCAGTCAGGGAGTGCGAGCTCAGATTTAGGCAGTTCGCAGTTTATGCCTCTGGGTTAGTTCAGACACCGAGTGATAAGATTATGAGGTTCTCTTTGAACCTAAGGCCTGCGATCCGACAGGCCTTGTCTGTGATGAAGATGACTGATTTTGCCACAGTGGTCTAGAGGGCTAAACAGTATGAGTTGGCTGAGCGGGTTGATGGTATGTCTACACGGGCAGCTCCGGGTGTACAGACTTCACAGGCAGAGTCCGGGGGACAGTTCCAGACTCCATGAAAGAAGGGAAAATGGGGAAAAAAGAGAAAGTTTTATGGAGGAACACAGTCCGAGGGTGCTCAGAGTGGGGCATCCCAGATTCAGACTGGTGTGATGGCCTCACTAGTGGTTTCCTCTCCTGTCCCGATTCCCATTCAGGCACCCAGTGCACCAAGACCCCCATTCCGACAGACTGCTGGCCGAGGCAGAGGTAGAGGCCGAGGAGGCTACGTGGCGACATCTCAGACTGGATCATCTGCGCCTAGGGCTCCGTTCTTATGTTATCAATGTGGGCAGGCTGGGCATAAGAATTTAGAGTGTCCGAGTTTTCAGAGAGCTCAGGGATTTGTGCAGCAGTCCAGTGCCAGAGAGACAGCGAAGGCAGCTACCGAGCAAGACCCGACAGCATCCAGGACTTTGGTGGAAGGTACTCTTATTATTTGTGGTGCTTCTATGCATGTATTATTTGATGCTGGGTCTGCATTATCATTCATATCTGGACGTATGGTAGATAGTTTGCATTTGACTCCCATTAGGTCTAGTACATGGTTAGTGGTGAGTACTGTAGCTGGGGAGTGGATCTACCCGAACATGATCTGTAGCCAGTGTGTGGTTCAGATTGGTGATGTTGAGATGCCTATTGACTTTCGAGTCCTAGAGTTTTTAGAGTTTGATGAGAATCATTTTCCAGATCCCCGGACACCCAGTGTTTACACTACAGGGTAGAGCTTCAGACCAGACAGTAAAAAGGGGTAGATTTGTGACTGATGGAGATAGGGAGATTTTGGCTGGGTTAATACCTGATGAGGAAGAGACTAGTGAGGTGATAATTGAGGATATTGCCATTGTTAGGGACTTTCCAGATGTGTTCCCTGCGGATCTTCCAGGATTACCACCGAAGCGAGAGATCAATTTCATTATTGAACTAGTCCCTGGAACGAAACCTATCTCCATGGCAACATATAAAATGGCGCCAGCCAAGTTGAGAGAGTTGCAGAAACAGCTCGAGGAGTTATTGGCTAAGGGCTTTATTTGCCCGAGCGTGTCACCCTGGGGAGCTCCAGTTCTTTTTGTGAAAAATAAAGATGGGAGCTTGCGGTTGTGCATCGACTATCGCCAGTTGAACAGGGTGACCATCAAGAACAAATATCCTCTCCCAAGGATTGATGACTTGTTTGATCAGTTGAGGGGAGCGAGGTATTTTTTGAAGATTGATTTGCGCTGGGGATCAGGGAGGAGGATGTGCCTAAGACAACATTCAGAACCCGCTATGGACATTATGAGTTCCTTGTGATGCCATTTGGTGTGACTAATGCACGGGCGATGTTCATGGACCTGATGCAGAGGGTCTTTAGACAGTATCTGGATAAGTTTGTCATCATTTTCATTGATGACATATTGGTGTATTTCAAGACTCGGGCTGAGCATGAGGAACACCTCAGAGTGACCTTGCAGACTCTGAGAGAGCATAGGCTATATGCAAAGCTGAGCAAGTGCGAGTTTTGGATCACCGAAGTGAAGTTCTTAGGTCATGTGGTGAGTTCTGAGGGGATTTCAGTTGATCTGTCTAAGGTTGAAGCCATTATCAGTTGGCCTAGGCCTATCACAGTGACCGAGATCAGAAGCTTTCTTGGGTTACCTGGTTACTATAGGAGATTCGTTCATGGATTCTCCAAGATAGCTACGCCTATGACTAGGCTCACCCAGAAAGATGTGTCCTTTGTAAGGACCGAGGAGTGTGAGAATGCCTTTTTAGAGCTGAAGAAAAGATTGACATCTACGCCAGTGTTGATTTTGCCAAAGCTTGATCAGGAGTTGGTTATCTATACTGATGCCTCTCGTATCGGCTTGGGTTGCGTGTTGATGCAGAAGGATAGGGTCGTTGCTTATGCATCGAGGCAGTTGAAGGTGCATGAAAAAAACTATCCTGTTCCCGCCCCGACATTCCGCACGCCATTCCCTGCGGGGTTGGTGGTCCGGGGTGCGGGGTCGCCACAAGGGTATAGTCCCGGTTGACTTAAACCAAGTCAACAATAGATCAAGATTACAAAGATATAGAGAAGTAATTAAAAACACTCTCAACAATTTAAGCTGACAATCTCGAATGAGTCAACAATCACTATTCCAACCACTATGATTCTAAATGAAGTGCAATGTTGAAATAGTTTCTCAAAAATACATGCAATTGATTCAAAGTATTTTTATGCAAGTTCAAGAATCGTATGCATACATGTATTTTTGAATATTAATTCTAAGTATGATTAACGAAGCAGAAAAATCAATAAGCAAATTATTGATTCAAAACTATCAATGTTCAAGCATGCATATCTATATACACAAGTTATGATCAAAACAATCGATTCAAACAATATATGTATTAAGCACAAGAATCGAAGTTAATCAAACCACATGAAACCACTACCAAGATAATATAAGATGAAAGCACAAGTATGGTTTCACACAATAGAGAAAACGATTTTGATAATATATTAAAACAAGCAATAAAAATCGTTTCTACTCAATACACAAACACTAGAATCGAAAAAGAAAAGTTACCCAACTTAGGTAAGATGAAGTTCGTCGATTCTCTAAGGTGTGTGGTTGAGAGATTTCTCTTCCAAGGATGATCAAGATCAACAAGTATGTGATGAAAGACACTCAAGAACACCTTAATCAAACACCTTAGAACTCCTTTCTAGTTTCTCAAAGATTTTGGAATGGTTAGGAAAACTCTTCAAAAGATTGAATAAAAAACTCAAATGTAGTGAACTTTTGCTTTGAGTAAAGGATTAAATGGCTCAAGAACTTGTTTTGGAAGAGTATAAATGATGTAGAGAAATCGCACAAGTTCTCTTGATTTTGTGAAAGTTGCTCTTCAAATGAGCAAGTGTGGTATTTATAGACGAACACCACACCGAGGCACAGGAAGACATTCCTTAACACAGGAGCGCGTTTCTGGTTTGAAATCTAAAAAAATTTAGATTTTCCTCCAATTGAGGAGTGCGATCCTTACTTAAAGAGTGCGTTCCTAAATGTGTCCGTTGGGCATAGGAACGAGTTCCTTCAATAAGAAACACTGACTCTTAAAGTTGTTCCCATTTTGCCATTGGCAGCAGGAGCACTTTTCTCCTTTAAGGAGCGCGTTCCTTTTCCCTAATCAGAAAAAATCTGAGTATCGGGAAATGCCACAGGAGCACGTTCCTCTTACAAAAAGTGCGCTCCTTAAACCTTAATAAAAAATCACTAAGTCTAGGGAAAAAGTTCAGGAGCGCATTCCTCACTATAGGAGTGCGTTCCTTAACTGACAAGTGAAAAAGACTTGAATTTTTGTCATTTCAGGTTTAGGGCATTGCCAAAAACATAAACTGGTATTTTAAAAACATTTCAAAACATTTTTGACATGATTAAGGTATAATTAACACAGTTAAAACATGAGTAATTTAATCGATTAAACCAATGATAAAAGCAATAAGTACAAAACATGTAAGACGACAAAACCATGCAAAGTTGACAAGATAGATGCATGTTAAACACTGATCATTATATGTATGATAAACAATTATGACTAATTGATAACATAATTATCAAACTAAAGTAAGTGCATGCATGATTAATCATATAGTAATGTATATGCATGAGTGTATTAAAGTATATGAGTGATTTTTGAAAAGATGCAAATCATGTGTGGTTGGAACAAGTAAAAGTTACTCTACAACACTAAGATTCTACTGAAATAATACAACCATTAAGCTCTTGAATCTTCGTGAGGTGTTGTTCCTTCCACATGTTTTGACATTGCAGTTAAATCCATTATATATATCTAGTTAGCACTGAAACAACTACTGTTAGCCCAGATGTATCCGAGAAGGGGGGGTGAATTGGACACTTAGCAGATTTTAACCTTTCTTTTAAATGTAAGAAATCTTGAAAGCAGATTAAATAGAGTATAGCCAATTAACACAATGGCAGTAGAAGAGACAGTGCCAACAGGATTTATAGTGGTTCGACCTCACCTACATCAACTACCTAACTTCCTCAGTTAGGATTTGCCCTAACTCCACTAAGGATCTTCTTACAGGTGAAGATAAAATTGGTACACTTTCTCAACTTAAACAAAAACTTCCCTTAGAATTTCAGTTTGGAGACTACGTTTTCCTTAAATTGCAACCCACAAAGGGTGTCAAACGTTGCAAATATTAAAGGAAAGCTATCGCCAAGATTCATTGAACCATTCGAGATCATCAAACAAATCGATGAAATGACATATCGACTTTCCCTTCCTCCATCCATGTCCAAGGTTTATGATGTTTTCCACATTTCTATACTTAGTATACTTAGGAAGTACCACCCAAATCTTGCACACGTTATTTCTCTTGTAGAAATGCAAATTGAAAAAGGGAACAAATACCGGGAGCAATCAGTGCAGATATTATATAGGAAAAAATAGGAACTTCGACAACGAAACATTCTTCTAATGACGATTTTGTGGGATCACTGCGATGTAGAAGAAGCCATCCACTTGGAAACTTGAACAAACAATCAAACAAAAATATCCAAATATGTTTGAACAAATTGATGGATGATTTATGACCATGTTGTATAATGTTTCTAAATTAATATCATCTAAATGTTCCCACTACATGTCATTACATCATAATATGATTATTGTTTTTATTGTTTGGACACTTACTTCTTTTATAGATGCCAGGCATTTACACAGACATGAACGATGCACTCGAGGAGGCACCTTTGGAACACAAGATTGATACACTCGATTCACATCAATGGCAAGAGACTCGGCCTCCAAGGATTTGAGCTTAGAACCATCTGTTGGACAACCAAGAGGGGGTGAATTAGGTGTTATGGTCGGTTTTGGAAAATTCTAAGTTCTTAGTAGAAATCCTTGATTAAATTAAGTTATAAACTCAAATTAATTCAAAGTGCAAAAATTTAAAACATTGCACATAAGGATTTTTACGTGGTTTGAAAAATCTTTCCTACTCCACGCCTAAAGAAACCTTCTCAAAGATTTCACTATACTATGATTCACTTCAAGGGTGTGAATCAAACCATTACAACGTCTTTTCGAAGCTTCAAGACAAACCTACCATATTTCGAGCTAAGGATGAACCTAAAACTTTCTTTTGCGGGATAAAGGAAAAATCGAGAATCCTTTTCCCGGTTAAAGATGAACCACTTTTTTCTTTTTCGAGGGAAAAGGAAAAGTTGAATTCCTTTTTACAGGATAAGGAAGAACCACTTGACCCTTTTCAAGATAAAGGGTGAAACTAGACTTTAATTCTAACCTTGGAATCACAAGTAAATCAAATTCACTTTGCTTGATTCATTTCAACTAGAAATAAACCAAAACGACTAAGTACAATGATTAAATGTTTGTTCTAAATAAATAGAACAAGTACAATACGCTCAATCATACAAATGCCTAAATACAAGATATGAAAATTTAAGTTCAATGTGAAGAGAGACCTTACAATGATATTATACCTTTCGTGCAGCGAAATTTGCTCAAATGAATGATTTTGAAGAAGCTTTAAGTAATGCACAATAAAAAAGCTTAAAATCCAATCTTCAAAACAACATCTCTAAGTTCTGGGGAAATGAGGAAATGATTTGATTTTGAAAAC
Organism: Paratinospora sagittata; assembly: GCA_035771175.1. Taxonomy (NCBI): domain Eukaryota; kingdom Viridiplantae; phylum Streptophyta; class Magnoliopsida; order Ranunculales; family Menispermaceae; genus Paratinospora; species Paratinospora sagittata. Next base: position 12,295,301 of record CM069589.1, read on the forward strand.
ACTCCCTATAATCATATGGTTGTCTCTCTTGTGTTTAAAATAGCCTAAGTACATGTATATATAGTTTAGGAACGAGCATTAGACGTTACACACAAGAAACTAGCCGTTGAGGGCTCAAAAATAAAAAAATATGACCATTGAAATCGCGCTCAGACAATCCCTAGCACACTGGCACTCTGTACTAACGCGTTGGCGCTCTGTACTAGCGTGCTAGTGCAAATCCAAAAACTTGGATTTAGCGTTAATGCTAATACTAATACATTGACGCTAAAATTAGCGCGCTAACGCTAATCCACTAGCGTGCTGGCGCTAATAGTAGCACACTGACGCCAAACCAGAAACTTGGAAAGTTTCCAAACTAGCATGCTAGTGTGTTGTAGCCTTGGCTAGCTCACTGAAGGGTTTAAATACTTGAAAAATATATTTTTTGCAAATCAAGGACAATTCCAATGGATCAAAACCATTTTTGACACATGATTAAAAATATTTGAACCATTCAAAATGTTAATTACAAGTTGGAAAGCATTTGGAAAACCATTTGATACAAATGAGTGAAAAATCAAAACATTTTGAGATCATTTCAAGTAAAGAGAACAAGTCCAAGTTCAAAACAAGTTGAACTTGAAAAACTTGAACCACTAAGTTTTGAAAAACTTTGTAAAAATGTGATTTTGATTAAAATAATTTCAAATATGACTCAAACAAGTTTGAAATAGTTTAAGAACATAAACCAAACATGCTTGAACACTTAAAAATCATTTATGAGAAACTGAAGGTACACTAGATGAAATTAAAAAGAAAGAAAGAAAGTTGTCTCAAAGAAAGAAAGAGCTAGCTCTAAATGCTTTACAAGAGCCTGCAGAAGAATCATCCTCTGATAATGACATTGATGATGAAGTGGCTATGTTATCGAAAAAACTTAGCCAGATTGTGAGGAAAAAAGGAAAGGGTGGACCGAGCTCAAGGTTTCACAAGAGTAAAAAGTTTGGTGCAAAGCCAAACGAACTAATATGTTTGGGATGCAACAAGTCGGGACATGTAAAGAGCGAGTGCCCAAACAAGAACAGGAGTACCTTCAACAGTAAGAGAAAAGACAAAAAGGCCCTCAAGGCATCATGGGATGATTCTTCATCTAGTGAAAACTAGTCGAAATCTAGTGATGAGCAAGTGGTATTGTGTTTATGTTAACCTATACGGTTCATCACTTGCCCGTCCCTAAATATATTGTGATAAAGTATATTTTGATGACCACAAACAAAGTACTTTATGGTACTAAACGTGCGTTTATCAAGAACTTATCTCAGCACCTAAGGAAATGCAAAAAGCTAAGGAATGACTAGATCAAGGAACTCAAGATCACATCCAACAGTAAATATCGTTTCAATTAAAAGGACTTCAACAATCATATTTGGATTTCAAGATCACCTCACTCGAATGATTCGATCAAGCTTCAAGTCTTCATATTTCGATCAACGTTCAAGACATTCAACTCCGGCGCGAAAATTCTTCTTGAAGATCTCATAATGAAGAGTTGGATTTAACAATTATGAGAAATAAGAAATACATAAGGTATTTAAGGTATATCTTTCTTTAGTTGTTATTGCTCAAACGTTTTCCAAAACCATGCACAAACCACTTGGATACTTGCATGTTTTGATCATACGTTTTACGGTATTTCAAATGATTTAATTTTATATATATAATTTGAAATTTAACGAGTTTTTATTAGCATTTATTGATTATTTAATCGCGAGTCAAAACTATTTTTAAAGAGTCTTTCAAGACGCTAGTGAGATAATAGCACTCTCCTGAACTTGATAAGTCAGAACGCTGATAGTTCATTAGGACATTGATAACGTTCAAGGTTAAATTGAACAGATTTATTACGACACTTACTTGTATAGTGGCGGCTTCCTTTTTTAGTCAATCTTTGAAGTTGTTAGGACGCTGATTCAGCATTAGCTCCCTGAAAGATTTCTTAAGTTCTTCAAAGAATGCATCTTTGAGGACACTGATAGTTATAAGTTGAATAATCTATCAGAACGCTACCTGGATAGGAGCTCCCTCACCTTTGGGAATCAACTTAGTAACTTTCAGGACGCTGATTTTCTTTCAGCGTGCTTGTGTTTGGTTTCAAATATTCTTAACTAGTAGGACGCTTAAATTGTTGTAGCACTCTCGTATTATGTCTTATGTTTTAAACTTGTAGGACGCTTACTTGAAAAGTAGCGCCCTCATGCACTTACTTGTTTTAAAACATAGTAAGATGCTAACTGTGCATTAGCGCCCTCAAGGTTAAGCCGTTTAAAGTGTCAAAGTAAGTCAGTCTGCTTACGAGTTAGTAGCGCCCTCACTTAAGTATTCTGCAGGACGCTTATACATAACGAGCGCCCTCAAGGAACCAAAACGACAAAAGTTGATATTGTGCGTCAAGACACTGATTACAGAATCATGACGCTAATTCAACAACCGTCACTGTTCGAACAAGTACACTGCATCTGTTTACTTTTTCAAAACGAACCTTTGCACAGAGTCTTTTTCAAACTTATCAGAGATCTTCTCTGATACATGAATTACGTTTCTTTCATGAAATCTGAAAAGAACCAGAATGTTAGTGAAAATTACAGTTGCCATTTCCATATAAAATTCTAGTCGTTGTGTGTAAACGTTCATATTATTTGAACTTCAAATGTCTAACGACTATGTCCTACTAAGTCTATAAATACCAGCACTTAGGACCAAACAACTTGCCAATCATTTTGCATTGTGCCAATACTTTTTGAAAGTTAGTCAGTGTCAAAATGTTTTTCATTATCTAAACTTTCAAGGTACTTTTCACTGATACCTTTACATATTCAAATAATATTCACACTGAGCTTATTTTCATTGTATCTTTGAAAATCTATTTGATATGGTATCAACTCAAATTCTCAGCATCGATTCATACTTTATATTATTCTTGCTGAAGATGGAATTTGAAATATAGTTCAAGAGAAATACAGTTGTACTTGATTTCGCATCTTAAGTACTGTATTGAACTATATCAGTAGTTGCGATAACTACTGATTACTGAACCAGAAGTTTTCTTACTTATATTTTATATCTACTTTGAAAACTGTTTGTGCGTTTGATTTACACTAGTCCTTTAATTTTCAAATCAATGTTTATTAGTATCATATTATTTTCGAAGAAGCACTGATTGTCATATCATATTATTCATGCTTTTCGAAACTGCACTTGAGCAATACCGAACATTGAAAGGTAAAGGACTGTAAGTGTATTTCATCTTAGCATTACGTATTCATATTTCATATCTTTGTAATGTTATGTAATGAGTTTAATTGTAAAGTGTTCTACTCAGTTAGAACCAACATTATTGTGTTGTAATGCTGGTGTGTTTCTGGACTGAAACAACCAAGATCAGTGAATGTAGTTCACTTAATGATTTCAGGATTGAAATCATGTAAGGTTATCTCGAAACTTGTAAAAGAAAAAGGTTCATCCTCACCTGCAAGTAGGAAACCGATTCATCCTAATCCCGCAAAAGGATAGGTGCGTCCTTAACCTGTAAAAGAATAGGTTTTCTCTTAACCTATAAAAGAGAAACGGTTGTTCTTTAACCCGTAAAAGGAAAACGGTTCTTCCTCATCCCATAAAAGGAACATGGGTTTCTCCTCATCCCAAAAAAGGAAATTTGGTTCATCCTTAGCCCGTAAAAGGATAGGTTTGCCTTTAACCTATAAAAGGGCAGTTGTAACGGTTTGGTTTTCACTCGTAAGAGAATCAGTTAGTGGATTGAGAAAATCCTAATCAAGAGATTAGGTAGTGGACGTAGGCTTGGCCGAACCACTATAAATCTTATGTGTCTCACGTTCGCAATTTAGTCTGAGTTCTAATTTTGCAATCAATTCCAATACACTTATGTATATCACAAAGTTATTGGAAGAAAATTTTAAATTTGACAATCCCACCCAATTCACCCCCCTCTTGGGTGGACCAACAATTTGTATCAGAGAGGGTTCTCTGAAATATGGTCCTACAACCTAGAGTCTACATCCTATGGTCAATTTTTTTGTTCGACTTGGTATCTTCGCATTTTGTGTCTTAGGATAGAATTCCTAGAACTCATTCTGCCACCTAGCCATAACCACCTAGGTATGATTATTCCTTCGATCTCTTATCGAGATATTTCCTATTTAATCATACTCTTCGGCTCATAACTCTATGTCATTTCTGCATTAATTGCAAACTCTGTTTTTGATGCCCATTAGCTTGCTTCATGCATCTCCTTCTCACTTCACTTTTATTTTGTGCGCGAAATCATTTCGCATTCATCTTCTTCATTTTCATCTCCCTCTTGAACTCTCTAATGGCATCCAAATCTCCTGAGACAAGGAAAAGAGCTAGAATGGCATCATCTTCCACCTCTAGTGACTTTTCTCTATCGTCTTCTTCATCAGGTAGATCTGATGAAGAATCCTCAAGGGAAATTGTTCCAGGGAAAACCATACGTCTCCACTTCTCTCCGTAGAACCTTATCCATCGCTTTCGGCTGCAGCTTCTCTTGAAGAACAATTTTCCAAACTAAGTGATTTTTTATCCTATAGCGTTCAGGTCGTTCTGGACATGCTTAACAAGCACGAGAATCGGCTGAAAGAGCTTGAAGCCATGGAAAAACGTCAAAGAGATCTGATGATGGCACTGTTTGAGGAATCACGTGCTTTGATTGAAAAGGTTATCCGTGTGAGCACCGCCATTCCTATGGCTCGCAGGACCAATAGCCTTCATGGATGTCCTTGTCCTCGCTTCGAAGATTCTGCTCCGAACTTCTAGAGACCTCTCTGCAAGCCCCGTCACTTTTAGCCAAACTTTTCAATTTTTTGTTTATACTCTATATTTTGTAATTTTGGTTAAAACTCTTCCACAACACTCTCTTTAATGTTTAAGCTGAATTTATCTCAATTAGATTTGTCTGTGTCAACTCTAATTTGTTCTCTAACACATTTAGTTTGCTCACCTCATCTAGGCTTTTGCTCTTCACGTTGATTGATTTTTCCTTAACATTATTTATTTTTGAATTTCTGGAATGCTTAAACGTATGTGTGTATACTTTGCTTAAATCCCCTACTTCACTTGCACAATGAGTTTTGCACATCTCACTACTCTGATACTTGCTTGCTTATGCTTTGCTATTTTTCCTGATTATGCAATTACAAAGTCATCTCTGTCTTTTTCTGATGCATAATTGTCTAGCTTTCATGAACATGATTATTTGTCTTCACACTAATGTTATCTTGTTCATATTTCCTGATAAACTGCATCATGATGAAATCTTTCTGTGTCTAATGCTTTGATCAGTTTGTGCTATCTTTCTATGACTAGTCACATCTATCTTCAATATCTAATATGCATATCTGTGACTATCTGATAAATATCATGATTATATACTTATCTTGCATCTTGTACAATATCATGATTATTTATGCTCATTTTGCATCTTATGAGGTATCACAAATCCTCATGCTTATTCTATATGATATTTGATGATTTGGTATCCACAATAGCTAGGCTGTGCTTTAACAATTTATTTCTGCCTATGCTAGTTCATATCATGATTCATGTTTATGCTAATGATTATAGGCCATATATACAATTTCATATCATACGCCTATATCCTTAAAATAATATTGTCTACACTTATGATTATTATCTTGTGGCAGTATCTTTTCAATGATTTTCTGACTTTGAGTGCATCTGCTTCATACCATATCATGATAGCATCAAACTCATGGATATTTGATTTCTAATGAGTACATACCCTTTCAAAGCTTTCTCATTAGAATCATTGTATCAAACATTCTAGGCTATGCTTCAATTGAAATTACTTGCCTAGAATAGGAAAATGAATGTATGTTGTTGCTTGAATGATTTCTATGAAATTTAGCATATATTCAGCATGTTTAGACTTTGATATTTATCATATATATCTTCACATGTCTAAACTAAGGAAAGTTTACAATTTTCCATCTCACACGCCATTGATGTTGCTCTTTAATATTATATTTTGTATGTATCAATCGACTGTGATTTTTGATATCTAATAGATGCCATGTACTTCAAACTATACACTTTGCATCTTGTTAGAATCATAATAGTTAGGCCTTGGTTATCTTAAATCATTGTGCCTATGTTGTAAGTATGTTGTGCTTGTTTATTTACAAATCTTAATGTATACTCTATGTTTGGACTATTTTTCAAACTTATATTTATTCCAAACACTATGGAGAATAATTGCCCACGATTAAAAATTCTCTATGAATTCATCTTTCGGCAATTCTTTCTCATTCCCTCTAACTACGATTCTCGGCTTCGCTATTATTTCAAATATTTTAGCCTATGAATTAGTCAAACTATTTCTCTATGTGCTTAAAAAAAAAGATTTGTTTCTCACGTGACTACCGGTATAGTAGACCTTATGCATTCTCACGTACCTAATTATGACACATCGTCATAAATCATCTTGAGGGTGAATGCATAAAGTAAGGGGGAGTCTCCATGTAAGGGGGAGCTTTGCTACTCTACTTACTCACAAAGGGAGATCTTAGTCTCTTTTCTTCACTTTTTGATGATATCAAAGGGAGAGAAGAAAAATAAGAGGAATAGATGGGGGAAAAGAAATTTACATTAATCTTTTTGCTTAAGCGTATATTTTTCGATTTGTTTGTCATCATCAAAAAAGGGGAGATTGTTAACCTATATAGTTCATCACTTGCTCGTCCCTAAATATACTGTGATAAAGTATATATTGATGATCACAAGCAAAGTACTTTTTGATGCTAAACGTGCGTTTATCAAAAACTTATCTCAGCACCTAAGTGTTGGTCCCACTCAAGAGGGGGGTGAATTAGGTGCAATGGTCAATTTTAAAATTATTTGTCTTCTAATAACTTAAGTGATTTACATAAGTTAATTGGAACATGATGCAAATTAGAACACAGACTAAAATGCAAACGTTTGACACACAGATTTATAGTGGTTCGGCTAAGCCTACGTCAACTAATTAATCTCCCGATTAGGATTTACTCGATCCACTAACTAATTCTCTTACGGGTGAGAACCAAACCATTACAACTGCCCTTTTACAGGTTAAAGGCAAACCTATCCTTCCACGAGCTAAGGATGAACCATTTTCCTTTTTCCGGGATTAGGAAAAACCCATGTTCCTTTTAATGGCTAAGGAAGAACCAATTTCCTTTTTCTGGGATGAGGAGAAACCCATGTTTCTTTTACTGGCTAAGGAAGAACCATATTTTCTTTTTCCGGGATGAGGAGAAATCCATGTTCCTTTTACTGACTAAGGAAGAACCGTGATCCTTTTGCGAGATAAGGAACAACCAATATCTCTTTTAAGGCTGAGAGATAACCTATCCTTTTTAAGGTCAAGGACACACCTACCCTTTTACTGGATGAGGATGAACCAGTTTCTCTTTTATAGGCTCAGAGAAAACCTATATGATTTCAATCTTGAAATCACCAAGTAAATTACTTTCACTTGTCCTGGTTGTTTCAACCTAGAAACACACCAGCATTACAACACTAAGATGTTAGGTGGTTCTAACGCAGTAGAATACTTTATATTAAGCACAGTACATAGCATTACAAAGCTATGAAATGTGAAATAGGTAATGCTAAGTTGAAATACACCTTTTGTCCTTTATCTTTCAATGTACGGTATTGCTCAAGTGTAATTTCGAAAAGCATGAATGATATGATATGAAAATCAGTGCTTTATCGACAGATAAAATATACCAAACAAATATTGTCATTAAAAACAGAGGACTAGTGTAAATCAAAGACACAGACAATTTTTAAAATAGTTATAGAATATATGTATGAAAACTTCTAGTTCAACGATCAGTAGTATAACGCAACTACTGATATAATTCAATACAATACTTAAGATATAAAATCAAGCACAACTGAATATCTTGAACTATCTCTCAAATTCTATCATCAGCATGAATGATACCAGATATGAATCAGTGCTGAGAATTTGAGTTGATACCAATATAAAAACAGATTTTCAAATATAAAATAGAATTGAAGTTCAGTATGAAAATCGTATAGGTATCAGTAAAAACACTTTGAAAAAGTATTGGCAAGTTGTTTGGTCCTAAGTGTTGGTATTTATAGACTTAGTGGGACATAGCCGTTAGAAATTTGAAGTTCAAATAATGTGAACGTTTTCACACAACGGCTAGAATGTTATATGAAAATAGCAACTGCGATTTTCACTAACATTCTGGTTCTTTTCAAATTTCATGAAAGAGGAAAGTTTTAGAACTTTTTTCATGTATCAAAAAGGGTCTCTGATAAGTCTAAAAAGGACTCTGTGCAAGTGTCTGTTCTGAAAAAGTAAACTAACATAGTGTACTCATTCGAACAGTGACAGTAGTTGAATTAGCGTCCTGATTCCGTAATCAGTGTCCTAACATAATATCAACAATGTCATTTTGTTTCTTGAGGGTGCTTGCTACGTATAAGCGTCATGTTGAACACTTAAGTGAGGGTGCTACTAACTCGTAAGCGTTCTGACTTACTTATGACTTTAGATGACTTAAACCTTGAGGGCGCTAATGTACAGTTAGCGTCCTGCTATGTTTTAAAACTATTAAGTGCATGAGGGCACTACTATCCGAGTAAGCGTCATGCCTTTAAAACATAAAACAAAACATGAGGGTGCTACATTACGTGAGCGTCCTACTGGATAAAAAACATAACATGAGGGCGCTACTACTATGTAAGCGTCCTACAAGTTAAGACATTTAAAAACATGCTGGAGGACAATCAACGTCCTGAAAGTTATTAAGTTGATTTCCAAAAGTGAGGGAGTTCCTATCAAGAAAGTATCTTGATAGTTTAATCAACTCAAAACCATCAGCATCCTCAAAGAAACATTCTTTGAAGAACTTAAAGAGATCTTTAAGTGAGTTGATGCTGAGTCAGCTTCCTGACAACTTCAAAGGTTGACTAATAGAGGAGGCCACTACTATACAAATAAGCGTCATGATTATTTAGTTCAATTTAACCTTGAACATTATCAGCTTCCTAATGACCTATCAGCGTCCTGACTTAACAAGTTCAAATTAAATATATAGTATTAAATCATTTGAAATATTATTAAAAACATGAAATCAAAACATGCAGATTTAGAAAACATATGAAAATGATATATGCATGGTTTTAAAAAACATTTTGAGCAATAACGATTAGAGAAAGATATACCTTAAATCCTTTGTGTATTTCTTCTCATAACCGTTAAATCCAACTCTTCATTATGAGATCTGTAATAAGAGCAATTCGGAGTTGAATGACTTGAACGTTGATCAAGAGATGTAGTCTTGAAGCTTGATCGAAACGTTCGAGTGACGCGATCTTGAAATCAGAATGTGATCGTTGAAGTATATTCGTTGAAACGAGCTTGACCGTTGAATGTAAGCTTTGAGTTCCTTGATCAAGTCGTTCCTTGGCTTTTTGTTTTTCCTTTGGTGCAGAGATAAGTTCTTGATAAACATTCGTTAGCACCGAAAAATACTTTGTTTGTGATCATCAAAATATACTTCATCAAGTACACTTTAGGGATGTGCTAAGAATGAATCATATAGGTTAACACTAAGGAAATGCAAAAAGCTAAGGAACGACTCGATCAAGGAACTCAAGATCACATCCAACGGTCAAGATTGTTTCAATCAAAAGGACTTCAACGATCATCTCTGGATTTCAAGATCACCTCACTTGAGCGATTCGATCAAGCTTCAATTCTTCATCTTTCGATCAACATTCAAGACATTCAACTCCAACGCGAAAATTCTTCTTGAAGATCTCATAATGGAGAATTGGATTTAACAATATGAGAAATAAGAAATACATAAGGTAGTTAAGGTATATCTTTCTCTAATCATTATTGCTCAAACATTTTCCAAAACCATGCACAAACCACTTGCACATTTGCATGTTTTTATCATATGTTTTATGGTATTTCAAAAAAATAAATTTTATATATTTAATTTGAAATTTACCTAGTTTTTATTCACATTTATCAATTATTTATTCGCAAGTCAAAACTGTTTTTTATGAGTCTTTTAGGACGCTAATGAGATAGCAGCGCCCTCTTGAACTTGATAAGTTAGGACGCTGATAACGTTCAAGGTTGAATTGAACTGATTTATTAGGATACTTATTTGTATAGTAGCTTAGTCAATCTTTGAAGTTGTTAGGACGTTGATTCAGCATTGCTCACTGAAATATTTCTGAAGTTCTTCAAATAATGTATCTTTGAGGACGCTGATCGTTATAAGTTGAATAATTTATTAGGACGCTACCTGGATATGAACGCCCTCACCTTTGGGAATCAACTCAGTAACTTTCAGGACGCTAATTGTCCTTCTGCGTGCTTGTGCTTGGTTTCAAATATTCTTAACTAGTAGGACGCTTACATTGGTGTAACGCTCTCATATTATGTCTTATGTATTAAACTTGTAGGACGCTTACTCGGAAAGTAGCGCCCTAATGCACATACTTGTTTTAAAACATAGCAGGATGCTAACTGTGCATTAGCGCCCTCAAGGTTAAATCATTTAAAGTGTTAAAGTAAGTCAGTCCGCTTACGAGTTAGTAGCGCCCTCACTTAAGTATTTTGCAGGACACTTATACGTAATAAGCGCCCTCAAGGAACCAAAACGAAAAAAGTTGATATTGTGTGTCAGGACACTGATTACGGAATCAGGACGCGAATTCAACAACCGTCACTGTTCGAACAAGTACACTGCATCTGTTTACTTTTTCAAAACGAACCTTTACACAGAGTCTTTTTCAGAGTTATCAGAGATCTTCTCCAATACATGAATTAAGTTTTTCTAAAACTTTCTTCTTTCATGAAATCTGAAAAGAACCAAAATGTTAGTGAAAATTGTAGTTGCCATTTTCATATAACATTCTAGTCGTTGTGTGTAAACGCTCATATTATTTGAACTTCAAATGTCTAACGGCTATGTCCTACTAAGTCTATAAATAGCAGCACTTAGGACCAAACAACTTGCCAATCATTTTGCATTGTGCCAATACTTTTTGAAAGTTAGTCAGTGTCAAAATGTTTGTCATTATCTAAACTTTCAAGGTATTTTTCATTGATACCTTTACGTATTCAAATGATTTTCATACTGAGCTTATTTTCATTGTATCTTTTAAAATCTATTTGATCTGGTTCAACTCAAATTCTCAGCACCAATTCATCCTTGATATTATTCTTGCTGAAGATGGAATTTGATATATAGTTCATGAGAAATACAGTTGTACTTGATTTCACATCTTAAGTACTGTATTGAACTCTATCAGTAGTTGTGTTAACTACTGATCACTGAACCAGAAGTTTTCTTACTTATATTTTATATCTACTTTGAAAACTGTTTGTGCCTTTGATTTACACTAGTCCTTCAATTTTCAAATCAATGTTTATTGGTATCATATTATTTTTGAAGAAGCATTGACTTTCATATCATATCATTAATGCTTTTCAGAACTGCAGTTGAGCAATATTGAACGTTGAAAGGTAAAGGACTATAGGTGTATTTCATCTTAGCATTACGTATTCATATTTCATGTCTTTGTAATGTTATGTAATGAGCTTAATTGTAAAGTGTTCTACTCAGTTAGAACCAACATTATTGTGTTATAATGCAGGTGTGTTTTTGGACTGAAACAACCAGGATCAGTGAATGTAGTTCACTTAATGATTTCAGGATTGAAATCATGTAAGGTTATCTCTGAACCTGTAAAAGAGAAAAAGGTTCATCCTCACATGCAAGTAGGAAATCGGTTCATCCTAATCCCGCAAAAGGACAAATGCGTCCTTAACCTGTAGAAGGATATGTTTTCTCTTAACCTGTAAAAGAGAAATGGTTGTTCCTTAACCCGTAAAAGGATCACAGTTTTTCCTTATCCAGTAAAAGGAAAATGGTTCTTCCTCACCCCGTAAAAGGAACATGGGTTTCTCCTCATCCCGGAAAAAGGAAATTTGGTTCATCCTTAGCCCATGAAAGGATAGGTTTGCCTTTAACTTGTAAAAGGGCAGTTGTAATTGTTTGGTTCTCACCCTTAAGATAATTAATTAGTGGATTGAGAAAATTCTAAACGGAAGATTAGGTAGTGGACGTAGGCTTGGCCGAACCACTATAAATCTTATGTGTCTCACGTTTGCAATTTAGTTTGAGTTCTAATTTTGCAATCAATTCCAATACACTTATGTATATCACTAAGTTATTGGAAGAAAATTTTAAAATTAACCATCCCACCCAATTCACCCTCCTCTTGGGTAGACCAACAGTTTAATAGCAAATACAAATGTAAAACTTTTTAACCCTGAAAATTTTGATGATTTAGTTGATGCTAATGATTTTGATCTTGTTAAATGCCAACTAGATAGGGAAATCAAGAAAAACAAAAGCTCAAAAATGCATTAATTACAGCCTTAGAAGAAATAGAGTCACAACTTGAGGCCAATGGTGCACTACAAGTAAACCTAGAGAATGTTAGTAAGGAGAAAGACACATTCAAAAAGAATGTAGAAGATTTGACCTCCATTGTGACTAAATTCACAAATGGACAGAAGATGTTTGACATGATGTTGGGTTCATAGCGTTGTGCATCCAACAGGACTGGTCTAGGAAATAATGTAGGGCATAAACAAAGAACCTATGACCATGTATTGACCAAAAGATCAGTTTGTCACTATTGCAATAAGCAAAACAATACCGTATTGAGATTTCCTATCAAAAACAAGAAGAAAGGAAAATTAGCATGGAATGAAAAATCAATCTTAAATGATGCAAATTGTCACCCCCTGCCTAATCGGTCCAGTACGAGGTGCGGCAGTTGGGATGTCGAGTGCTCAAACCACTTCATCAGAGTTGCACATACAGAAGCATAGTGGCCCACATCAAAGACAATACAACGAAAGCTATTAAGGAAAATACTATTATATTGAAAACATAGAGTTGTTAATTATTACATCCTTTTATATCATAAAGGCAAAATAAAGATAAGAAGGGTGATGCCCCTACAAAAGTACCAAAATAACAAAAAGAGGAGTAGTCAAAAGAGAGGCATCTAAAAGCCTGAAACCACCACCACCACCATAGTTAGGCCGATTTGACGGTACCTGGGGAGAGTACATACACGAAAGTCCCTACATAGACCGAGTTTGGCCATTGCCCCCAGAATAATTCTAACCTAACCCATCTTAATTCCCTAGAAAGGTTAGCAACGGGGCGAGCTCAACAACTCAATGAGATCAAGCAGGGTAAACAAGGCTTGCATGCGTAATAACAACTACAAAACAATAGTCATCAACTAGTTATGCCACAATAATACAACCAAGCAATGAATGGTGCCACACGGTCTAATAGGCCAGGCACAATGTACTCGCAACCTGTGAGCCAAGGCATCAATGCAACATGAAGTAACTAAAACATCTCATGAGTTCCAGTGCTAACCAGAGACAGAGCTACCTCATGGTCCTGCTTAACACATAGCAACTCATGGGTACAATGTTCAACTGCCCTAGTCATGGTCCAGCGTAACAGCATAACACCCATGATTAATATATATAACATTTATGATAATCCATAGTTCAGCGTAACGGCATAACTGATCATGAAATTATTGCAGTGCACGTCAATCAAGTCATAATATAATCCGATGAAATTGGGTATCGTCCTCAGGGATAATTAGAACACTAGCTATCACATTTTTACCTTAAATTTATCTAGATAATCAAATTGGAATGATTGAGTAATTAAATAGTAATGAAAACAACTAATTATTTAACTAGCAAAGCAATGAAAAGAGCAGATTATCAATAGAGAAATAATCTAGAGAATCGATTTCACCTAACTATCAACTATGTTCTTTCCAATTTATTATCATTAATGTATTTACTTAGTTTATAAGCCAGAAATCCTAACGTTACTAACACCCTCTATCGAGTGCCGCGTTAAAGCATATTCATAGGAATTAATCTCGATCTATTGATAAAGATCTAATTCCTACAAATTCATTAAGATCTATGATTTCTTTAAATGACTTCAAAGGGTCTCGATCTCCTATCGATCTCACGATAACCTAGGCTATATTTTTCTTGTTCCGATCCAAAGTACCCTCTGTCGAGTGCCACACTCTAGAACTAAGATCATTCAATCTGTGATCAAGAGATTGAAAGCATTAACAATGGAGAAATATAAATAAACTATCATTTTGATTTCCTTCTTGTGGACTTGGTCATTTTTTTTGCTCATTTTGATTTCCTTCTTGTGGACTTGGCCAATTTTCTTCCACTTTTTGGCTTGGGTTCTTCATGACTCATCATCTAGGCTTCTCATATGTTGTGTCCATCATTCATGCTCACTTCCATACATCTAAATACCTACCAAACAAAACAAAACAAGTAACTAAAACACTCAAAACATAAATTGATCCAAAATATAAATTAACAAACCAAATTAATGCATAAAAACCAATTTATTCCTAAACTAACAAATGATTCAAAACTAACATAAACACACTCAACTTATGCATAAATTATCCTAAAACAACTATAAAACACTCCTAAAACATGTCTAAATATGCAACTATCAAATACTCCCAAACTTCTGACTTTAATCATCCCGAGCAAAGGGAATTAATATATCCCTTTTAAAGTCACAATCTCGCACAATTAAAGACTTAACTCAGCATTATAAACACATACATGGCCTCCAAGATTACACCAAAAGGAGTATTCACTTCTAGGAAAGAATTTCAAGAGTATAGAATTGTCTAGAATTTCAACCCAACTCTCACCAAGTTTCACTTTTGATTCTTTCACACATGAGTACATAACTAATCTCATCAACTAATCATGCAAGTTATGAACAAGTGCAAGCAAGTGTTAAGTGTAAGATCTCAAAATATAAAATTTAAGTTGGAACTTCATAAGCAAGTCTTTCACACCACTCTCCACTAATGTAGATCACACACCATTCAAAATCAGTAGGTCTTTCATAGGTTTTAATGTAAGGCTTAGGTTCAAAGGTAGGAAGAATAGAAACATTATAACTCAAAACACCCTAAACACTTTGATCAATTACTAACATCCACTACATTGCATTTGAAACCAAAACTTCTGTTCAACACATATATCTCTCAAATATCCTCATTCTTTTGTTTACTTTTTATCATCATTCACTTTTCTTTTATAGAATGCTACACCCCCAAACTTGCTTCTTTTCACACATAGATGTAACACCCTTTTCTTCTCTTTTTCATCTTCTTTTCTTTTTCTTCTTCTTCTTTCAATACAATTCATAAGCAAACTTACTGAAAATTTCTTCTTTATCACCCTTTTTTCATCTTTTTCATTCCCCATTGTTCTTCCTTCCACATAATAACACTCTGACATGATCAAAGTGTATAAGGTGTTTAGGTTGAAAAACAGGGAATTTAAACATGACAAGCTCAAAATTCATGATGCATAGGTAACAAAGAAAAGGATATTCAGCTTAAAGTGGGAACTATGGATACAATATAAAGATAGGTTATATGGCTCAAATGTTTTCAAACATGGCCTAAATCATCTTCCTCATGGTGTGTTAACTAGGATTTCGCCTCAAGTGGTGATTAAACTTGTTCTAGAATCCCTAGAGATCTAAGATATGACTTAGCAAGCAAAGGTCCATTGCCAACAATCTCAATCCAATGATAAAAAATCGTGTACAAATGGTTAAGTCTCTCCAACAATTCCCAGCAAAAGTTTGATCAAGCACACAGACATATAGATAACTCTCTACATTCTTCTATTGTTTCATATCTCTAAAGTGTCATCTTATCATTGACCTTCCATAAGTAAGTCTAAAATTGCAAAAAATTGTGAATTCCTAACCTAAACTAATGCATACTCAACTAGCATACCATATGACAAAAATTCAAAACTCTCCCCCCAAACTTAAAGCAAGCATTGTCCTCAATGCATGAAATAAACAAATAAAGAAAAACAGAGGCATATAAGAGAGAGAGGAGTTTAGAAAACCACCTAGACCCAAATGGGTGAAGATGCGCGCCATTCATCTCTCTGCAATACTTCAAATAGACCCCCAAACTTGCGTTAGAACCTGAAAAAGGGCAAAGGAAACAAATTTGTCAAGGCACAAAAGTCAAATCTATACTACAATGACTGAAAAAAATTTAAAACACAAAAAAAAATAAAAATTAAAAAATTAAAAAATAATTTCAAAACCGATGGGTTGCCTCCCATCTAGCGCTTGGTTTAAAGTCATCAACCCGACTTTCAAACACATTGCCATTACGGATCCCCTAAAGTGATGTAATCATCTCGCTGCACCTCGTGGCCATAGTAATGCTTCAACCTTTGGCTTTTTCTCGAAAGCAAACATCGTTTTCATTCTTTAGCTCAACCGCTTCAAAAGGGGAAACTCGCTCCACCATAAAAGGTCCTGACCATCTGGATTTTTATTTGCCAGGGAACAACTTTAATCTGGAATTGAATAGGAGTACTTGTTGCCCTGGTTCAAAATCTCGCTTCTCAATGTTCTTGTCATGGCACTTCTTGATCTGCTCTTTATAGATTTTGGCATTCTCATAAGCATCATTCCTAAACTCTTCCATCTCCATTAGTTGCAATAGCCTTTGATCCTCGGATGCCTTTAAGTCAAAATTAAGCTTTTTCACTGCCCAAAACGCTCGATGCTCCAACTCAACTGGTAAGTGACAAGATTTTTCAAACACAAGGCGGTAAGGAGACATCCCAATAAGAGTCTTCAATGTGGTCCGATACGCCCACAAAGCATCATCAAGCTTCAAAGACCAATCCTTCCTAGTGGCATTGACGGTCTTCTCCAAAATTTGTTTGACTTCCCAATTGCTCACTTCGGCTTGGCCATTGGTCTGAAGATACGTAAGTGCCACTTTATGTTTCACCCCATACTTGGCAAGAAGAGCAGTGAACAATTTGTTACAAAAGTGGGTGCCTTCATCACTTATGATAGCTCTAGGTGTGCCAAATCTAGTGAATATTTGCTTGTGTAGAAATTTCAGCACCACCTTAGCATCAGTGGTCTCCATAGCTATAGTTTCGACCGACTTGGAAACATAATCAATTGCCAAAAGTATATATGTTTTGCCTCACGAAGAAGGAAACGGGCCCATATAGTCACTACCCCACACATCACAAAGCTCCACCTCTAAGATGTTTGTCAAAGGTAGCTCATGTGGCCTAGAGATGGTACCAAGACGTTGGCATCGGTCACACGTCTTCACAAATACATAACTATCTCGAAACAATGTAGGCCAATAGAACCCACTTTGAAAAACCTTTGTCGCTGTCCTTGTAGTCCCAAAGTGACCACCATATGGAGAAATATGGCAATCATGTAGAATGGATTGCACTTCCTCCTCCGGTATACATCTCCTTATCAGTTGATCATTGCACCTCTTAAATAGCAAGGGTTCATTTAAAAAATAGAAACGCGCATCATGTAAAAACTTCTTCTTCCTTGCATATGATAGATCAGGAGGCAAGACACCACTTGCCAAGTAGTTCACATAATCAGCATACCATGGAAGTTTGGCAAATAGCCCATATAATTGTTCATCTGGAAATGTTTCCAAAATAGGCACACCATCATCTTGCACATCTAGTTGTAGCCGAGATAAGTGATCCGTAACTACTTTCTCACTCCCTTTCTTGTCCCTAATCTTCATATCAAACTCTTGAAGCAAGAAAACCCATCTAATCAGCCGAGGTTTTGCATCCTTCTTCTCAAACAAATAGCGGATGGCGGCATCGTCGGTATAGACAATCCTTTTAGACCCAATGATGTAGGATCTAAACTTATCACAAGCAAAGACCACTGCTAGTAATTCCTTCTCAGTTGTTGTGTAATTTTGCTGAGCCCCATCAAGTGTCCTACTCCAATAATAAATGGCCCAGAACATCTTTTCTCTTTGTTGCCCAAAAACCGCTCCCACTGCATAGTCGCTCGCGTCACACATGATCTCGAACGGTTCACTCCAATCTGATATCACCATAATAGGTGCTGATATCAAAGCTTTCTTGATCAACTCAAAAGCTTCCTCACAATGCTCATCAAACACAAATAGGGTTTCTTTCTCAAGGAGGTTGCAAAGAGGTTTAGCAATCTTGGAAAAATCCTTGATGAATCTTCTATAGAAACCCGCAAATGCCCCAAGAAACTCCTTATGTCCTTAACAGTCTTCGGATGTGAAAGCTTTTCAATAGTAACAATCTTCGCTATATCTACCTGAAGGCGCTTAGACGAAATCCGATGGCCAAGAACAATGCCCTCATGCACCATGAAGTGACGTTTTTTCCAATTAAGTACAAGGTTCGTTTCTTCACACCTCTTCAACACAAGGGAGAGGTCATGCAAACAATGATCAAAGGAAGACCCAAATATTAAAAAATCAACCATAAAAACCTCCATGATGTCCTGTATCAAATCAGAAAATATAGTCATCATGCACCATTGAAAACTCATTGGTGCATTATATAATCCAAAAGGCATGCGCCGAAAAGCAAAAGTACCATACAGGCAAGTGAATGTAGTCTTCTCTTGATCCTCCGGGGCGATGGCGATCTGATTATACCCCGAATACCTGTCTAGGAAACAATAGTAATGGAAGCCTGCCAACCGATCTAGAATCTGATCAATTAAAAGAAGAGGAAAGTGATCCTTCCTTGTGGCCTTGTTGAGCTTCTGGTGTTGAACCAATTATCCTCATGTCCCGTACGAGAATTGTAAATCATACTTTTCAAGCTCGTATGACAGCTTGCCCATTCCAAAGTTTACTGTACAGGCGGAGACATATGACTTTCTACTAAGGGCATCAGCCACTACATTTGGTTTACCTATATGGTATTTAAGTTCAAAGTCATAGTCTTTGATGAACTCGAGCCAATATACTGAAGATTTAAGTCATTCTGTGTATAAAGACACTAAAGACTTTTGTGGTCGGAGAAGATTTCAAATGGTCCTCTGTGTAAGTAACGTCGTCATATTTTATTGCAAACACAACTGCCGCGACTTCTAAGTCATGAGTCGGATTATTAACCTCATGAATTTTCAATTGTCGGGAGGCATAGGAAACTACACGATTTTCTAGCATCAACACAGCTCCAAGTCCTTGAAGTGACGCATTCGTGTAGAGTGTAAAGCCAACACCATCCTTTGGAGTAGTAAAAACTTGTGTTGAAGTCAGCCTTTTCTTGAGTTCTTGAAAGGTTGATTCACAGGTTTCACTCCAGATAAAACGTATGTCCTGTCGGGTTAGTCAAGTGAGTGGTTCAGCAAGTTTAGAAAAACCTTTGATGAATCATCTTTAATATCCGGCTAATCCGATGAAGCTTCTAATTTTTGTGACATTAGTAGGTTGCTTCCAACTAAGAACATCCTCGACCTTGACTGGATCTACTTCGATGCCATCATGGGATACGACATGACCAAGGAACTTAACTTTATTCATCCAGAACTCACACTTGTTTAGCTTGGCGTATAATCGGTGCTGCTGAAGGGTGCTAAGCACAGTTCACAGGTGAGTCTCAATGAGTTCTTTTGTGGGGGAGTACACCAATATTTACAAATACAACAATCCAAGTATGGTCTGAAAATGCAGTTCATTAAATCCATGAATGTCGCAGGTGCATTAGATAGGCCGAATAACATTATAATGAACTCGTAATGACCATATCTGGTTCGAAAGGCTATTTTTCAGATGTCTTCTTCTTTAACCCGGAGTTGGTGATACCCCGAGCGAAGGTCAAATTTTGAAAAAAAATCCTGTTCCTCTTAATTGGTCGAGCAAATCTTCAATTCGGGGTAACGGGTATCTATTTTTAATAGTAACTTTGTTCAGTTTTCTATAGTCGATGAAAAGTCGGAGTGAACCATATTTTTTCTTGACAAAAAGAACTGGAGCACCCCATTGTGACGTGCTCTTTCTTATAAATCCTAACTTTTCCAACTCCTTTAAATGTTTATCCAGCTCCACTAATTCTACATTAGGCATACGGTAAGGCGGAATATAGACAGGCTCAATACCAGGAATCAACTTAAGTTCGAAGTCAAATTCCCGAGGAGGAGGGAGTCCTGAAAGTTCATCTTAGAATACCGTTGGATATTCTCGAACAACTCATTCAGACCAGGAGGATGACTAGGTACTATAGTTTCTTCATCCTGACCAAGTATCGAAAGAGTTTGCATCTGAGATCTTATAAGGGACACGGTAGAATGATGAACATGTCCACGAATCCCTTGAATTTTCAGGTTATCTCCATTAGGCAGTGTCAGTCAAACCTGCTTCTTCTGACAATCTATTTGACCGTGTAAAGGTGTCAACCAATCCATACCCAAGATAATATCAAAGTCAGTGAAATCCATTACTAGAAGGTCTGCTACCAGGAGATGATCCAATATTCTAAGTTCACAATTGGTACATATTTGATTTATTTCAATACCCAGTCTTATTGGCGTGGATACCCGGATCGTAATAGGAGTAGTCTTTGGTTAAAGTCCTAATTTCTGGACTACTTATGTAGCAATAAAAGAATGCGTAGAACCCGAATCAAACAAGATATGTACCAACATGTTAAAGAAAACAAAGTTACCTTTAGCCACGTTATTTTCAGGCATCAGTTGTTCAACAATAGCGTAGGCATGTCCTGCTGCCTAAGGCCTTGTTGTTGTGTAGGTGGTGGTGGGACTGCCAGGGCTGCTTGCTCGATTGGTGCAGCTGGGGCTCTGGGTTTACCAGGGGCTGGTAGAGGATAATTTTTCTGAAAGTGGCCCACCTGGAAACACTTGAAGCATATACGATCTTGATCTTGTTGTTGTTGATTCAGAGGAGGTCGGGAAAATCACAGATTATTTCCATTTTTTTGGCTTGTTTGATTTTGGTGATTACGGGGGCTCCTTTGGAAAGTTTGTTGGGTTGGAGCAGGTAGAGCAAACCAGAACTGAGGGTTTTGGGGGTTGTACTTTGTAATTTGACTAGTCATTTGATCCATTTTTTGCTTAGTTGGTTCTAGTTGCGGCTGGGGAACCACAGCTTGTTGATTAGTAACACTCTGGACTTAACCTCTCATCGAAGCTTTCATGTATACAGTAAAGCCTTAAAAAAATTGTTCCATGCTAAACGGTACGGCTACTCCATTGGAAGGAGTTGTAGCAGTCTGTTCGATTGTCGGGACATCAATGTTGTCGTCCGTTGCATGTTCGGAGGTAGGGGACTAGGTTCAGATCCAGCGTCCTCTTGCGGCTATATAAACACAGACGTTTTTCGGGAGGAGCTAACGTCATGATGACTTCTCGTTTGAACCAGCATTGTCTGCAGATTGGCTTGATATTAGCACAAGATTTGCGATATAATTTCGAAAGAAAAATGGAGGATTGATTCGTGATGTTGTGCTCATGCAAGGTTCTTGAGTGACATTTCATAGGTGTTAACCTCCTAGTTTTTTAGGCTCGGTAATAGGAAAAAAGATGAGCCTTAGAACACAGTGGCATCGTACTTTTAGGTGGGTCTAAAACAAAACCAAAAGTATGATTTCTAGTTTTTCAAAAATTATTATCGTAGTATTTGAGTTTTCAAATCATTTTGAAAATTTCTTGTGTATTTGTCAAAGTATCTATGTTTTTGAACATCAGTACATGCCACAGACACTTCTATGACCTTTTCTTCGTGTTGTCACCTACATCTATATGTCGCAAATCTTTACACTATTTATACTATGCTCACCTATCACCAAGACTTAACGATTTCGATTATCCTCCAAATTCATGCATCCCATTTCACATGAATTTGGTGATAAGGGATGTGGTCTAGTCAAGGGGATTTGTGTGAGTTCTTTTTGCAGATTCTTGTGAAAAATCGTCTACCATTATTATCCTCCGAGTTCTCATGTCCCATTCTATGTGAACTTGACGATATTGATGGTAAGTCGGCCTTCCGCAATGAACTACTACATAGCAGGTCCGCAGGTTACCTCATCACGAGTTTTTCGCCAATATTTTTGTGAGTTGTTGTGTCTCGCACCACGCCAAACCCATTAATAGTGAAGAAATCCACCGGACGAGTGGGACTACCACAAATAGTCTATCACACAACATCACTCAACCTTTAGCATATCATGAGCCGAAAATCCGACATGAAGATTTTTTATTTTTTTTTACTAAAGTTTTACGAACTACTCAAACTGCTACAAGGATGCTTAAAATCACTTCAAAATACTTCAAACCTACTATGAAACTATTTTAAACTACTGCAAAGCTACTTCAACAACTAAAGTACGAAATTTAAAAACTTTAGATTCATCTACTGAGGGAAAACTACTGAGGAGGTACGAAATAAAAATGTTCAAAGGAGAATTGAGATACTGATTATTCCATGCTGGGAAAATATATACGAGTCTCCATGACTTGCCCAACAAACGTTGGGTTAGGAAACTGAGAGCCTCCAAGGTTGAGATTGAGATTTACTGACGAATCCTGTGGTTGTTGGGACAACTGTCCAAATTCTCCCCCACCTGGGAATGGAAGAGCGATCCTCGGTACTACTGAGTGGAATTCCTCACGCCACTTTAGCTGTGAGTCAATAGCCTCTTTACTTTATCTGAGGCTGAGATCGTATTCTTCAAACTGTTCTCTCATGCTTTTCATCATCCATTCCTCGGTTACCAAAATCATTTCTCTCATTTGGTCCACAAGCTGTTGTTGGGTGTCAGTATTGGTTTCGGTATAAGATGGTGGAAAGGATCCTTTTGTAGGAGGATTTGTCTCCTCTACAGGTGTTTCAGGGAAATCAAAGTTAAAGTCTTCGAGGTCTTCTTGAGGAGTGTCGACCTCTATTTTTGGAAAATCTTCTCATTTATTTGGCTCATTGACTTGGCTCCTAGTCGCGAGACTTCCCCTGTTTCCACTCAGGCTCAATATGTTTTCATTGATGTCACCGTATAAGGGAGATGTTATCTCGGTTGGGCTAGGAAAAACTCTAAAATGATGGAACACTTTGTTTAACAATGCTTCGTATGGAAGACAAGTCCATACCCGATTGACATGTGCCATATGGCGTAAGATGATAAAAGGAAGATTCACATGAATTTCCTTCACCAAACAGTATGCCAAAAAAAACTGAGGATGAGTGGTGGTGGACCTTTTACCAGGCTGGGGCTGAATGTTTGTTATGATTACTTGAATAAGAAGATTATATTGCTCTTTAATTTCCTTGGTAAAGATCCTAGTGACAGTGAAGTCAGACTGGTAAGGAAAACACCTAAACATATTTCATGAGTTTGGGACCGCACTTTCTCGGCCTCTGGATGTATAAATATCACAGAGTGGTCCTTTCTCAGATATTCCTAAAATCTATGACAATATTTCGGATGTGAGGGTTATATCTATACCATTCACCTTTTGTAGTGATGGTGAAGGTACTCGGGTTTTTGACAGCCAAATTTTCATAAAATGATACGACAGAAGACTGAAAAATGCACCTTTCAAGGTTTATAGCCAGTGTCCAACCTAGGGCCAAAGTTTGTCGTGAAGCATTGAGTAGTAATTTTCCGGTAAGACTACCAATCTTCCTGTTTGGACTGGAATTGCAGAGAAAGGAACGGGTTGAGGAGGTTGAGAACTTTCAACTTCAACTTGCGTCCTATACTTCTTTTGTCTGCGCTCCATCAAGTTTTGTGAAGAGAAATAAAAAGTATGGAGTAAAAAGTGTAGAGATTTATTAAAGAAAGAAGAAAGACAAGGGAGGTGAGGAGGGTGAGTAAAACAACTCCCCTCCTCCTTCTCTATTTATAGAGGAGATGAGGGGGTTGCACAAAACAAGTGGGACCGACCCCTCAGGCCGGCACCACCTAGCCGGCAACTGGACCCATGGGTCCGATTATTTTTTTTATTTTTTTTTGTATATATAAATATATAAAACTTTTTAAACCAAAATTAGTATTGTTTTGTAAAATAAGGGTGGGCAATCTCCAAGACTGTGCTCTAATACCATAATAATTATCACACCCCACCTGATCGGTCCAGTACAAGGTGCGACGGTTGGGATGTCAAGTGCTCAAACCACTCGATTAGAGTTGCACATACAAAAGCATAGTGGCCCACATCAAAGACAATACAACGGAAACTATTAAGAAAAATACTATTATATTGAAAACATAGAATTGTGAATTATTACATCCTTTTACATCAAAATGACAAAATAAAGATAAGAAAGGCGATGCTCCTACAAAAGTACCCCCAAAAAAAAAAGAGTACTTAAAAGAGAGGCGTCTAGAACCCTGAAACCACCACCACCACCATAGCTAGGTTGATCTGACGGGACCTGGGGAGAGTACATACACGAAACTCCCTACATGGACCGAGTTCGGCCATTGCCCCCGGAATAACTCCAACCTGACCCATCTTAATTCCCTGGAAAGATTAGCAATGGGGTGAGGTCAACAACTCGGTAAGATCAAGCAGGGTAAACAAGGCTTACATGCATAATAACAAGTACAGAACAACCTATATGATAGATAGCCTCATGCATGGAGTAAAGCATGGTAACATATATGATGCATGATGCTATGTAATTCATTATTAAACAAGTAAGAAATGCAAACCTAGCCTTCATTTCCCACCTTAACACACTTGTAGTGGCACAACTAAAACACCCCGTGTTACATCCAAAACCTCAAGTGTACGGTGTCAAGTTATAATATATCTCGATGAGATATCAGGTATCGTCCTCGGGGATACTTACTACACTAGCTATCACGTTTTAACCCTAATTTTATCCAGACAATCGAAATCGAGTGATTGAGTAATTAAAACATCAATAAAACTAATTAACTATTAACTAACAACACAATGTAAATCATATAGGAAATCAATCGGAGAATATACTAGAGGTTCGATGTCACCTCACTCTCAACTATGTCTATATATAGATATTATTATTAAATCAGTTCTTTAGCTTATAAGTCGAAAATCCTAACATTTCTAATTCCCTCTTTTGAAGCAAAACTAGAGCATGTTAATGTCACCTTGGCTTAACTCTTTCAATGAAAACCGAAGATGACAATAACTCATTAAGTTCCATGATTTCCACCTAACGACTTCAAAGGTTCTCAATCTTCTTGTGAGTCTCACGATAGCCGAAGTTATATTTCTCATTCTCCAACCTAAGGTACCCTCTTGTGAAGCATCTACCTCAAGTCTATGATCATCTAATCCGTGATCAGGGGATCAAAAGCATTACACTCAGAGAAATATAAATAAACTATATAAACTTTATTAATAATAATCAAACCATAAAACTAGACATAATATCAAGCTTGGATCAATCTACACCTCTAGAAAGAGGCTTTAGTTCATAACTAAAGACATAAAAATAATAAACAATGGTTCAAACATGAATTGGAACAAAGGAAAACAAACTAGAATGGTGAAGAGATTTTCAATAATCTTCAATGCAAATCTTCTTCTCCACTTTTCTTCCAACCGTCAAACCTTCATTCTCTTCTCTATCTCCCAATGTGTTCTTCTCTAAAAACCCTACAGTTTGATATAAAATATGCCCTCTTTAGTCGTCCAAATCATAATTAGAAAGTCCTTTCCAAAATCGCCCAATAAGTTGCCAAAAATGCAACTCAAAAAGCCTCCAGCGCCACGGCTTTAACTCTTCCAGCGTCATGGCACTGCTTTCTAGCGCCTCGGTGCTACGAGCGTCTTCTATATCGGCTTTTTCTTCACTTTTCAATGCCGCGGCGCTAAATTCAAGCGCTGCGGCGCCCAAAACTGTCTTGTTTTGGGACTTAGCCATTTTTTCGCTCCTTTTTGCCTTCTTTCATGTGGACTTCGTCAATTTTCTACCACTCTTTTCTGCTTGGGTTCTTTATGAATCATCCTCTAGGCTTCTCATATGTTGTCTCCATCATTCATGCTCACTTCCACACATCTAAATACCTACAAAACAATGCAAAACAAGTAATTAACACGGTCAAAACATAAATTGATCCAACATATAAACTAACAAACCGAAATAATGCATAAAAACCAATTTATTCTTAAACTAACAAATGCATCAAAACTGACATAAACACACTAAACTAATGCATAAATCATCCTAAAAATCCTATAAAACACTCTTAAAACATGTCTAAATGTGCAGCTATCAAACACCCCCAAACTTAGGACTTTGATTCGGTTCATTCTTGTCATTCATTACCACAGTCATACCAACTTTCTTGGGCACCACTTGAACCGGACTTACCCACAAACTATCTGAAATGGCGTATATGATTCCCGCCTTGAGCCACTTCAATATTTCAGCTTTGACAACCTCTTTCATGGGTGGATTTAGCCTTCTTTGATGTTCAATCGAAAGCTTGTAAGATTCCTCCATCAAGATCTTATGCATGCAAATGGACGGACTTATCCCCTTGATGTCGGCTATAGACCACCCCAAAGCAGACTTGTACTCTCTCAAGATGCGTAATAGCTTCCCTACCTCCACACTAGATAAGGCCGAAGATATGATGACCAGCATAGTAGACTTCTCACCCAAAAATGCATAACAAAGGTGCTCTGGTAAGGGCTTCAACTCCGATGAAGACTCTAATGACTCGAGTGGCGAAGAGGCTTCAATATCTTCCGCTTCGGTGATCATACTCATAGGATTGTGGGCCTCAAGAGCTAAGGCATAATTCTTGACTTCATCATAAGAGGCCTCATCTCTAGATACCAAACTCACAAGACACTTCTCTAAAGGATCTCTTGGTGTAGCCTCACCAAGTACCTCGGTCACACATGCATCAACCACTTCCGCTACATCAATCCGGTGACATGCATTCCCCTCCAATGGGAATTTAGGGACTTGCATATGTTAAACAACACTTCTTCATCATTTACTCTCAAGGTAAGCACACCACGTTGCACATCAATCAAAGCTCTCCCGGTTGCAAAGAATGGTCGCCCAAGTATAAGAGGAATATCACCATTTTCCTCCATATCCAAAACAACAAAGTCCACCGGGAAGATGAACTTGTCCACCTTCACTAGCACGTCCTCAATGATACCCCGAAGGTATGTAAGTCATCGATTCACTAGTTGCAAAGATATCATAGTTGGCTTCACTTCGCTTAGCCCCAATTTCCTGAAAATTGACAAAGGCATCAAGTTAATGTTGGCACCTAAATCACATAAAGTTTTATTAAAATTTAAAGACCCAATGGTGTAAGGTATAGTGAAACTCCCAGGATCTTTTAACTTTTGAAGTAGCTTCTTTTGTAGTATAGCACTACATTCTTCAGTAAGTTTCACCGTCTCATAGTCCTCTAGCTTCCTTTTCTTTGTCATCACATCCTTCATGAACTTGACATAGTTTGGCATTTTCTCCAACGCATCTGCAAAAGGGATGTTGATGTGAATCTTTTTGAAAGTTTCTATAAACTTGGCGAATTGCTCGTCAAGCTTCTTCTTTTGAAATCTCTGAGGAAACGAAATAGGAGTTTTGAGTTTAGGAGGGTTATCCGTGAAAGTAATAGAACCAGGCCGGTAGGGCCTCTCATGTGGCTTCTCCCCCTTTGGTGACTCAACATCCTTCTCTTTACTCGGCTCAGTCTCAGTGCTTGGCTCCTCATGCTCTTCAGTAGGTGGTGGTGGTGTACTTAGGCTCGAATTAGCCCCCTTTACTTCCTTTCCACTTCTCAAGGTAATGGCTTGGCATTGCTCTTTTGGGTTCACCTCAGTATTACTAGGTAGTGAACCCCGTTGTTGGGCATTCACAGTTGTGGCTAGTTGCCTAACTTGAACCTCCAAATTTTTTATCGATGCCCTCGTTTCCATCATAAATGACCCTAGCATATCCTCCAAAGATGGCTTCTTTTCTTGAGCTTGATTGTAAAAATCGGGTGGAGGTTGCAATGTATTCTTCGTGTTGGCATAGGAGAAGTTCTCATGATTTCTGATACTTGGGTGGTACTGATTTGGAACTCCTTGATTGTTTCTATAGTTGTACCCCCGATTGTTAATGTATTGAACTTCCTCTTCATGTGCTTTATTCCCTGAAGAACCCATGTGTAAAGCCGCCAATTTCTCAACAGATGGTTGCTTACTTTGAGTGGTAAGTACCGCAAGTTGGTTGGCTATGCTTGACATTCGAGCAGAAAGAGATGTGAATAGGTCAACTTCATGTAAGTCGGCCACCTTCTATATTTTGGATCGTGCATCCAAAACCTCATATGTATTTGAAGCCATATCCTCCAGCATGTTCAATGCCTCAGTAGTCGTTTTGGTCAAAAGTGACCCACCGGCCGCCGCATCAACTAAAGTTCTTGTGGAATAGGTCATCCCATTATAGAAAAGCCAGATTTGCAACCAATCCTGGAAACCATGCTGAGGACATTTCCTCTAAAGCTCCTTAAATCGCTCCTATGTTTCATACAATGATTCGGACTCGTGTTGCTTGAATTGTCCAATCTCGGCTCTCAATTGGGCAGTCTTGGCAGGTGGAAAGAACTTTTGATGAAACTTATGTACCATCTCTTGCCAAGTTGCAATGTTTCCCGGTTGCAAAGATTACAACCATGCTCATGCATTGTCCCTTAGAGAAAAGGGGAACAATCTCAGTCGTATGGTGTCCTCAGTAACACCATTCATCCTCATCGTATCACACATCTCCAAGAAAGTGGTGATGTGGATAGTAGGATCTTCAATAGGCAATCTCCCATACTGATGTTGTTGTACCATCGAGATCAACTCTGGTTTCAGCTCAAAGTTGTTCGCGTTGATAGGAACATGAACTATACTTGAATAGTTCTCATTATTGACCAGCTTGAAGTAGTTTCTCGAGGTCAACTGATTTTGCTCATTCGCCATTGCTTCAGCTTTTCTTCTTCTCTCTTGCCTCAATCTTCCAAGAATATGTTCAATCTCGGGATCAAACAGTAGTACTTCAAAACTTCTTGCCCTTTGCATAAACTCTTGAAATCCTATAAAACAGAAACTAAAAAAGAAAATCAGAGAATAAAAAAATTAAAAATTAAAGTTAAAGAACACGCAAACCGCAAGCGTACGATGTCAAGTTATAATATAAAACCAATGAGATATCGGGTTGTCGTCCTTTAGGATTGACACTCACACTAAATATCGTTTCCCTAACCCTAACTTTATTTAGAAAATCAAATTTGAGTGATTAAGTGAAATAAATAAACAATTAAATAACTAGAGAGTAAACTAAAGCAATGCAATGTAAATAGATAGAAAATCAGAGATAAAATAGTCTAGAGGATCGATATCACCTTACTCTCAACTATGCCTTTATATATATATATATATTTATCATTAAATCAGTTCTTTCGTTTATAAGTCAAAAATCCTAACATTTCTAATTCCCTCTTTTAGAGCAACAACTATAGCATATTATTATCATCTTAGCTTTACTCTTTCGATGAAAACCTAAGATAATAATAACTCATTAAGTTCCGTGATTTCCTTTTAACGACTTCAAAGGTTCTCGATCTCTTTTTGAGTCTCACGATAGCCTAGGTTATATTTTCTTTGTTCCAACCCAAGGTACCCTCTTTTGGAGCATCTACCTCAAGTCTATAATCATCTAATCCATGGCCAATGGAAAAGAATTAAACTCAGAAAAATATAAATATACTAGAAAACTTGATTAACAATAATAAATCAATAAAACCTACAACATAGTTTCAAGTTCGGCTCAATCTACACCTCTAGATAGAGGATTTAGTTCATAACTTGAAAGATAAAAGCATGAAATAACATGATGAACATAAATCTAAAACCAGAAAAACAAAGTAGAAGGAAGGGAAAGTGCAGGAGAAATCTTCAATGTCTTCAATCTTGCTCTTCTCCTCGCTTCCAAACCCTAGCCGTCTTCCTTGCTCTTCAAAATATTTTTTCCTCTCTTTGATGCCTTTAAAACCCTAAAAAATGGTTTTTATATAGCTACAATTCCATAAGAAGTCGTCCAAGAAGTGTCCAACTCGAACTAAGAAAGTTCGCAACAAAATTATAAAGTTTCTATTTTGAATTGCACATCAGATTTCTTTCTTGCCCTTTTTCTTCTTGTCCACCAAATCAACATAAAAACCCTTCCATCCGATATTATTTCAAGTAAGGAATCCATAGAAACAAACCACGTCCAATTAGGAGTTGAATTGAGAAAGTTATAACCAAAACAAAAATGTCGCGCAATTGATTTTTGTGCAGCGGTGCGACGCTAGAGCTTTTTAAGATGCGGTTTTTGGCAACTTATTGGGCGATTTTGGAGAGGACTTTCTAATTATGATTTGGACGACTAAAGGAGGCATATTATATATTAAACTGTAGGGTTTTTAGAGAAGAACACATTGGGAGATAGAGAAGAGAATGAAGGTTTGACGGTTGGAAGAAAAATGGAAAAGAAGATTCGCATTGAAGATTATTGAAAATCTCTACCATTCTAGTTTGTTTTCCTTTGTTCCAATTCATGTTTGAACCATTGTTTATTGTTTTTATGTCCTTAGTTATGAACTAAAGCCTCTTTCTAGAGGTGTAGATTGATCCAAGCTTCATACTATGTCTAGTATTATGGTTTGATTATTATTAATAAAGTTTCTATAGTTTATTTATATTTCTCTGAGTGTAATGTTTTTTTATCCCCTGATCATGGATTAGATGATCATAGACTTGAGGTAGATGCTTCACAAGAGGGTAACTTGGGTTGGAGAATGGGAAATATAATCTAGGTTATCGTGAGACTCACAAGGAGATCGAGAACCTTTGAGGTCGTTAGGTGGAAATCATAGATCTTAATGATTTGGTTTTCATCGAAAGGGTTAAACCAGGACAACAATAATATGCACTAGTTTTGCTTCAAAAGAGGGAATTAAAAAGGTTAGGGTTTCTGACTTATAAGCTAGGGCACTGATTTAATAATATATATATATATATATATATATATAGACATAGTTGAGGGTGAGGTGACATCGAACCTCTAGTATATTCTCTGATTGATTTTCTATCTGATTTACATTGCATTGTTAGTTAATAGTTAATTGTTTTAATTGTTGTTTTAATTACTCATTCACTCGATTTCGATTGTCGAGATAGAATTAGGGTTTAAACATGATAGTTAGTGTAGTAAATATCCCAGAGGACGATACCCGATTTCTCATCGGGATATATTATAACTTGACACTGTACACTTGTGGGTTTGCGTGTAATAAGTTTTTGGCACCGTTGCGGGGGATAATTACTAGTTTTCATTACTATTGTGTTAGTAACTCTGATTTTAATTTAGATTTAAATTTTTTTGTTTTATTTTCTGAATTTTTCTCTCTTTGTTTCTTTTTTTTTTTAATAGTTTTTACTACTTTTTACTTTGTTTCTTTCTTAGTTTTTGTTTTATAGGATTTCAAAAGTTTATGCAAAGGGAATGAAGTTTTGAAGTACTACCGTTTGATCCCGAGATTGAACGTACTTTGGGAAGACTGAGGCAAGAGAGAAGAAGAGAAACCGAAGCAATGGCGGACGAGCAAAATCAGTTAACCTTGAGAAACTACTTCAAGCCGGTCATTAATGAGAATTATTCAAGTATAGTTCATGTTTCTATAAACGCGAACAACTTTGAGCTGAAACCGGCGATAATCTCGATGGTGCAACAACATCAGTATGGAGGATTGCCTTCTGAAGAACCTACTATCCACATCACCACTTTCTTTGTGATGTGTGATACGGTCAAGATGAATAGTGTTACTGAGGACACCATACGACTGAGCTTGTTCCCTTTCTCTCTAAGGGACAAAGCACGAGGATCGTTGCAATCTTTGCAACTAGGGAGCATTGCAACGTGGCAAGAAATGGTACAGAAATTCCTTCAAAAGTTCTTTCCACCCGCCAAAATCGCCCAACTACGAGCTGAGATTGGGCAATTTAAGCAACTAGAGATGGAATCTTTGTATGAGGCTTGGGAAAGATTTAAGGAGCTTTTAAGGAAGTGTCCTCAGCATGGATTCCAAGTTTGGCTACAGATTCAGCTAATGGTATGACATTTTCTACTCGGACATTAGCTGATGCGGCTACTGGTGGATCACTTTTGACCAAGACGGCTACTAAGGCACTGAACATGTTGGAGGATATGGCCACCAACACTTATGGGGTTTCAGGTGCACGATCAATAGTAAATAAGGTAGCCGGTCTACACGAAGTTGATCCATTCACATCTCTCTCTACACAGATGTCAAGCATTGCCAACCAACTTGTTGTGCTTACTACTCAAAATGCACAACCGTCTATTGAAAAAGCAGCGGCTTTACATACGAGTTCTTTAGGGAATGAAGCACATGAGGAAGTTCATTATATTAACAATCGGGGGTACAACTATAGAAGCAATCAAGGCGTTCTGAATCAGTACCACCCAAGCATCAGAAATCATGAGAACTTCTCCTGTGCCGACATGAGGAATACATTGCAACCTCTACCCGTTTTTTACAATCAAGCTTAAGAAGAGAAGCCATCCTTGAAGGATATGTTGGGGTCGTTTATGATGGAAACTAGGGCATCTATTAAGAATTTGGAGGTTCAAGTGGGGCAACTTGCCACAACTGTGAATGCCCAACCGAAGGGGTCACTACCTAGCAACACTGAGGTAAACTCAAAAGAACAATGCCATGCCATATTCTTGAGAAGTGGGAAGGAAGTGCAAGGGGCTGATCATCCTAGCCTAAGCACACTACCACCCATTGAAGAGCATGAAGAGATAAGCACTGAGACTGAGCCGAGTAAAGAAAAGGACACAGAGTCATCCAAGAGGGAGACACCACATGAGAGGCCATACCGACCTGGTTCTATCACTTTCATGGATAACCCCCCTAAACTCCAAACTCCTACTCCATTTCCTCAACCATTCCAAAAAAAAAAAGCTTGATGAGCAATTTCGCCAAGTTTCTTGACATTTTAAAAAAGATTCACATTAACATTCCTTTTGATGATGCAGTAGAGCAAATGTCGAACTACATGAAGTTCATGAAGGAAGTTATGTTGCAAAAGAGGAAGCTGGGAGAATTCGAGACAGTGAAGCTTACCGAAGAGTGTAGTGCCATAATACAGAAAAAGCTTTCACAAAAGCTGAAGGATCCGGGGAGTTTCAATATACCTTGCACCATTGATCCTTTAAATTTAGTAATGTTTTATGTGATTTAGGTGCAAGCATTAACTTAATGCCTTTGTTGATTTTCAAGAAATTAGGGCTTGGGGAGGTGAAGCCAACTACAATATCTTTGCAACTAGCGAGTCGATCACTTACATACCCTTGGGGTATCATCGAGGACGTGCTAGTGAAGGTGGACAAGTTTATCTTCCCGGTTCACTTTGTAGTGTTGGATATGGAAGAAGATGGTGATATTCCTCTTATAGTTGGGCAACCATTCTTGGCTACTGAGAGAGCTTTGATAAATGTGAAGCTTGGTGAGCTTACTCTGAGAGTTTGTGAAGAAAAGGCGATGTTTAAGATCTACAATACACCCGAAGCTCTCGATAAGAAGAATACATACAACCGAATTGATGTCAAAAGGGTAATTGATGAGTGTGCTACCAAGGCTTATGAGAAGCCTACACCAAAGGACACCTTGGAGCATTATGTGGACACAATTGAGAATTTTGATCACCCTCCTCCCTTGGTGTGGAAAGACCTCTATTTGATGCCTAATGTAAAAGAAGAAAAGTTGATGAGTACTATAATTAAGCATAAGCGAAAAGATGGATCTCTTTCTCAAGTCAAGAAAAAATGGTTAAGAAACTTTAAGGGCCAAGATGAAAGGAAGGAAAAGGTCGTGCTTCTTGATGATCCACCGTAAAGGAACAAAGGAGAAGTCAGGCTGAAGACTTTAAACTAAGCGCTTGTTGAAAGGCAACCCATCAGTTTGGAATTTTTATTATTTTTTGTGTTTTCTGTTTTTAGTCATTATAGTATAAATTTGAGTTTCATACCATTGACAAGTTTTAATTCTTTTCCTTTCCAGGCTGTAAAGTAAGTTTGGGGGACCTCTTGGAGCAACTAGGAGAAGCGATTGGAATGCTTCATGTTGAAACTTTACTCATTTGGGTTCAGGGGGTTTTCTAAACTCCGCTTTCTCTTATATGCCTTTATTTTTCCTAGTAATTATTAGTTTATTTCATGCATTGAGGACAATGCTTGTTTTAAGTTTGGGGGGAGAATTTTGATTTTTGACTTGCCATGGTGAAGATATGGTAGTTTTAGGTTTGGATATCTTATGATCTTACAAATTCTGATTTGATGCCAATTTTTATTTTATTTTCTGAATGGCCAATGATAAGTGAACAATTATATGAACATGACTCTAAGATAATGTAGAGAGTAATTTAAAAGTCTGTGTGCTTGATTCAACTTTGAACTCGGCCTTGTTGGAAATTCTTTACATGTCTAGTGTGCTTAATTTTGTGGAATCATGATTTGTTTGGATTAGATTTGTGCATGTAAAGTTATATATATTAGATCTCTAGAAATCCTAGAACAAGTTTGATTATCACTTCAGGCAAAATCCGAATGAGCATGCTATGAGGAAAATGATTTAGGCCATGTTTGGATAAGTTTGAGCCAAATAGCCTACATTACTTTTTATTGCATCCATAGATCCAATTTTGAGCTGAATATTCTTTTCTTTGTCACCTATACATCAGGAAATCTGAGCTTATCATGTTTAATTCCCCTATTTTTCAACCTATGTACCTTATATACTTTGATTATGTTGGAGTGTTATTATTTGGATGAAAGAACAAGAGGAAAGAAAAGTGAAGAAAAAGGGTGACAAAGAAGAAGAAAAAAAATGAGAAGTTTGCTTATGAGTTTTATTGAAAAAAGGAAAAAATGAGTTAGAAAAGAAAAAATGATGCTATGCCCATGATTATGAAAAGAAATAAGTTTGGGAGTGTGGAATTTTATGAAAACAAGCAAACAAAAGAATAGGGAATGGAATGAAAAGATTGACCAGTTAAAGAAAGGGTATATGTGCTAAAATTGGATTTTTTGTTCTATATGTAATGCTATGGATGTTTGTAAAAGATCAAAGTGTTTAGGGTGTTTTGAGCCTAAATTTTTTCAATTTTTTCCTACTTTTGAACCTTGGCCATGCATTACAACCTAGGAAAGACCTATTGATTCTAAATGGCATGTGATTTACATTAGTGGAGAGTGGTATGAAAGATTTGTCTATGGGATTCACTTTATATATATATATATATATATATCTATTTGAGATCACTTACACTTTATGCTTGCTTGCACTTATCTATGAATTTCATGAATGGTTATATGAGATTAACTATGTGATGATTTGTTTGCGAATGGAATATGAGGTTAGGTTAGAAGTTGGATTGAAAATCTAGACATCTCTAACACTCTTGAAACTTTCCAATGAGTTATTATCTTTTAATGTGATCTTTGAAGCCATAATGATGATCTTGCATAATATTTTGAATCAAATTCTTAATTTGTTTGAGAATAGGATGGTAGATTATTTATTGATATGTTAGTTGAGTTTTTGTTTTGTTTTCCCTTTGCTCGGGACGATCAAAGTCCTAAGTTTGGGGTATTTTATAGTTGCATATTTAGATAGGTTTTAGAACATGTTTTAGGTGTGTTTTAGGATGATTTATGCATTAGTTCAGTGTGTTTATATTAGTTTTGATGCATTTGTTAGTTTAGGAATAAATTAGTTTTTATGCATTATTTCGGTTTGCTAGTTTATATGTTGGATCAATTTATGTTTTGAGTGTGTTAATTACTTTTTTTGCATTGTTTTGTAGGTATTTAGATGTGTGGAAGTGAGCATGAATGATGAAGACAACATATGAGAAGCCTAGAGAACGATTCATGAAGAACCCAGCGCAGCGGTGCTAGAAAGTACGCGGTTCATCACTTAGCTCGTCCCTAAATATATTGCGATAAAGTATATTTTGATGATCACAAACAAAGTACTTTTCGGTGCTAAATGTGCATGTATCAAGATTTTATCAAAGCACCTAAGGAAAGTAAAAAGCCAAGGAATGACTTGATCAAGGAACTCAAAGATCACATCCAACGGTCAAGTTCGTTTCAATCAAAAGAACTTCAACGATCATATTGATTCCAAGATCACTTCACTCAAACGATTCGATCAAGCTTCAAGTCTACATCTCTCAATCAACGTTCAAGTCATTCAACTCAGCACAAAGCTCTTATTGAAGATCTCATAATAAGAGTTGGATTTAACAGTTATGAGAAATGAAATACACAAAGTATTTAAGGTATATCTTTCTCTAATCGTTATTGCTCAAAATGTTCTTCAAAACCATGCATAAATCATTTGCATATATCTTTCAAATCAGCATGTTTTGATTATACGTTTTACGGTATTTTAAATGATTTCATTTTATATATTTAATTTGAAATACACTGAGTTTTTATTCGCATTTATCGAATATTTAATCGCGAGTCAAAACTATTTTTAAAGAGTCTTTCAGGACGCTAATGAAATAGCAGCACTCTCCTGAACTTGATAAGTCAAGAAGCTAATAGTTCATTAGGACGTTGATAACATTCAAGGTTGAATTGAATTGATTTATCAAGACGCTTACTTGTATAGTAGCAACCTCCTTATTAGTCAACCTCTGAAGTTGTCAGGAAGCTGACTCACCATCAGCTCACTGAAAGATGTTTTAAGTTTTTCAAAGAATGTATCTTTGAGGACGCTGATAGTTACAAGTTGAACAATCTCTCAGGACACTATCTGGATAGGAGCACCCTCACCTTTAGAAATCAACTTAGTAACTTTTAGGACGTTGATTGTCCTTCAGCATGCTTGCGTCTTTATTTAAAATGTTTTTAACTGGTAGGACGCTTACATAGTTGTAGCGCCCTCATGTTTTGTTTTATGTTTTAAACTGGCAGGACGCTTACTCAGATAGTAGAGCCCTCATGTACTTAACTGTTTTAAAACATAGCAGGATGCTAAATTTGCATTAGTGCCCTCAAGGTTAAGTCTTTTAAATATCAAAGAAAGTCAAGACGCTCACAAACCTGTAGCGCCCTCACTTAAGTGTTCAGTAGGACGCTTATACGTAATGAGCGCCCTCAAAAAACAAAACGACACAAAGTTGATATTATGCGTTTGGACACTAATTACGGAATCAGGACGTTAATTCAACAGCCGTCACTGTTCGAATAAGTACACTACGTAAGTTTACTTTTTCAGAACAGACCTTTGCAGAAAGTCCTTTTTAGACCTATCAGAGATCATCTCTGATACATGAAATAAGTTTTTCTAAAACTTTCCTTTTTCATGAAATCTTAAAAGAGCCAGAATGTTAGTGAAAATTGCAGTTGCCTTTTTCATATAACATTCTAGCCGTTGTGTGTAAACGTTCATATTATTTGAACTTCAAATGTCCAACGGCTATGTCTCATTAAGTCTATAAATACCAACACTTAGGATCAAACAACTTGTTAATCTGTTTGTATTGTGCCAATACTTTTTGAAAGTTAGTATGTGTCAAAAAAAATTTCATTATCTAAACTTTCAAAATATTTTTACTGAAACCTTTACGTCTTCAAAAGATTTTCATATTGAGCTTCAATTATACTTTATCTTTGAAAATCTATCTTTATTGGTATCTACTCAAACTCTCAGCACTGATTCATATTTGGTATCATTCTTGCTGGAGATAAAATTTGAGAAATAGTTCAAGATATACAGTTGTACTTGATTTCATATCTTAAGTATTGTATTGAACTATATCAGCAGTTGCGATAACTATTGATCACTGAACCATAAGTTTTCATACTTATATTTTACATGTATTTTGAAAATTGTCTGTCTTTGATTTACACCAGTCCTTCGTTTTATACGTCAATGTTTATTTGGTATACTTTATTTTTTAAGAAGCACTGATTTTCATATCATATCATTCATGCTTTTCAAAACTGCACTTAAGCAATACCGAACATTAAAAGGTAAAGGACTGAAGGTGTATTTCAACTTAGCATTACGTATTCATATTTCATATCTTTATAATGTTATGTACTGAGCTTAATTGTAAAGTGTTCTACTACATTAGAACCAACCAACATCTTAGTGTTCACTTAATGATTTCATGATTGAAATCATGTAAGGTTATCTCTGAACCTATAAAAGAGAACCGATTCATCCTCATCCTGTAAAAGGATAGGTGTGTCCTTAACCTAAAAAATGATAGGTTATCTCTTAACCTCTAAAAGAGAAAAAGGTTTATCCTCTTCTGCAAGTAGAAACGGTTCATCTTAATCCCGTAAAAGGATAGGTGCGTCCTTGACCTGTAAAAGGATAGGTCATCTCTTAACCTGTAAAATAGAAACAGTTGTTCCTTATCCCGTAAAAGGAACATGGGTTTTTTCTTATCCCGAAAAAAGAAAATATGATTCATCCTTAGCCCGTAAAAAGATAGGTTTGCCTATAACCTGTAAAAGGGAAGTTATAATTGTTTGGCTCTCACTCATAAGAGAATCAGTTAGTGGATTGAGAAAATCCTAATCGAGAGATTAGGTAGTGAACGTAGGCTTGGCCGAACTACTATAAATCTGTGTGTCACACATTTGCAATTTAGTCTGTGTTCTATTTTGCATCCAATTCCAATATACTCATGTACATTACTTAGTTATTAGAAGATAATTTTATAATTGACCATTGCACCTAATTCACCCCCCTCTTAGGTGGACCAACAAGTGGTCAGAATATCTCATGTTTAAGTGTAATTCATCATAAAGATACATGGTTGTGGCATAGGAGACTAGCTCACATTGGGATGGATAACATCTCTACGCTTGCAAAATTTGACCTTGCTCGAGGAATCCCCAAAGGGGTGTACCTCAAGGATAGAGTCTATGAGCCTTGTCAATTGGGCAAACACACGAAATCCTCCTTCAAAAGCAAAAACAAGAACTCTATATCTCGAGCCTTGAAACTCATCCATTTGGATATGTTCGGCCCACACATACCCATAGCCTAGGTGGCAAATCATATTGTTTTGTGATTGTGGATGACTTTACCAGATTTACATGGCTGCATTTCCTTGCTCATGAGCATGAAGTATTTGGTGTGTTTGTACAGTTTTGTTCTCATGTTGAAAATGATAAGGGCTATAAAATCACTATCATTCAAAGTAATCGGGGTGGAGAGTGTTCTAAAAAAAATCTTGAGGATTTTTGTAACAAACAAGGATACACCCATCACCTTTTAGCCCCCAGAACTCCACAACAGAATGGAGTTGTTGAAAGGAAGAATCGAACCCTTCAGGAGATGTGCAGAGCCATGTTGTGTGAATATAACATCGCAAAATATTTTTAGGCCGAAGCCATAATCACTGCGTGTTATGTGATGAATAGAACCGTGATTAGGATGAAACTAAGCAAAACACCATATGAATTGTGGAAGGGTAGAAAGCCCACCATCAATCATTTTAGAGTGTTTGGATGTAAGTGTTATATATTAAATGATAAAGAAAATCTTGACAAGTTTGATCCCAAGTCTGATGTAGGAATATTTCTAGGATATTCCCTTCATAGCAAGGCATATAGGGTGTTCAACAAATCATTGAAGACCGTTGAGGAGTCCATTCATATAAAATTTGATGAAGCCGACCCTAGAGTGTCCCTAGAAAAGGCAATAGAGAAAATAAATCTTGATGATGATGAAAATGTCATTCCATCAAGAAAACCCGAGAACCAGAGGACTTGTGATGAGAATGGTAATGAACATACCATTAAACCCCTTACGAATTCTGGGTTACTCATAGATCATCCCACAGATCATATCATAGGTGATTCAGCCAGAGGAGTAACTACTAGAGCATCCCTAAACCGAAACCATAGCCATGTAGCATTTGTCTCCCAGATAGAGCCAACTAAGGTTGAGGAAGCCTTTGGTGATGAGTTTTGGATTTTGGTTATGCAAGAGGAATTAGGACACTTTGTGAGAAACAAAGTGTGGGAACTTTTTCTTAGACCTACTCATCAATTAGTTATAGGAACCAAATGGGTCTTTAGGAATAAGAAGAATAAACAATGAGAGATTATAAGAAATAAGACAAGATTGGTTGCACAAAGGTACAACCAAGAAGAAGGACTAGGCTATGATGAGGATTTGCACCTGTAGCAAAACTAGAGGCAATCCGAATGTTACTAGCCTATGCTTGCCACAAGGATTTCCCACTATTCCAGATGGACGTCAAAAGTCCATTTTTGAATGGATTCATAAATGAAGAGGTATACTTGGAAAAACCTCCTGGTTTTGAGAACTCTCAGAAACCAAAGCAAGTATATTGCCTTCATAAAGCCTTATATGGACTAAAACAGGCTCCTGTTGGCCCAGATATGTCCAAGAGGAGGTGAATTGGACACTTAGACAATTTAAAATTAATTACAATGGCAAAATTAAAGTGCAGAAATTAAACAAATATGCATAGTCGATTTATAGTGGTTCGGCTACTTGCCTACGTCCACTACCTAACCTCCTCAGTTAGGATTTTAACCTTGTCACTAAGGGATTCTCTTACGGGAGATAATCAAACCATTACACCTTTTCTCAACTTACAGGTGTTAGAACAACCATTACACTACTCAGCTTATAGGCGTGAAACCAACCTATCCCAACTTACGGGTATGAGACAAACCTAAGCTTTCTCAACTTACGGGTGTGAGACAAACCGTTTCTAAACTTACAAGTGTGAGAAGACCGTTTCTCAACTTGCGGATGTGAGAAGACCTTTCCTTTTTAAATGACAACTCAGTAGTTTATCTAACTACTATTGCAACCTTGATACAGTTTACAGGATATGAAATTAAGCACAATTGTATCCAATGAACTATCTCTCAAATTTCTCTTTCAGCAAGAATGATATTAGTTAAAACAGTGCTGAAAATTTGAGTGAAAACAGTTCGAAATCTCAAATGGATTTTTAGATAAAGATAGATATTTAGCTCAGTATGAAAATCATTTGAATAGGTAGAGTCTCAAAGAAAAACTCTTTGAAACACAAAGTGACTTAAACGTTTTCTTGACCAGATGAAAATTTGACTAACTTTCAAAAAGTGTTTTGGCTCAGAGATTTTTTCGGTAACTTAACAGTTTGTTAAATGCCTGTATATATAGACTAGAAGTGATGAAGTTGTTCATTTGAATTTGAATTTCAAATATGAACGTTTACTCACAACAGCTAGAATATATCACAAAAATGGCAACTACACATTTCATGAATATTCCAATTTTCTCCAGATACACGAATAAGTAAAGTTTTAGAAGACGTGGTTCGTGAATCAGAGAATATCTCTTACAAATACAGAAAATTAATTTTGTACGAAAAGTTATTCTGAAAAGGTGGCTAAAAAGAATGTACATGTGAAAACAGTAAAAAAGTCATTTTTGTCGTTTTGTCCATTTGAGGGGGCGCTTATAGAGCATCAGCGTCCTACTGAACAATGAAGTGAGGGCGCTACTGAATCGTAAACATCCTGACTTTCTTGGAAAATTAAATGACTTAAAACATGAGGGTGCTACTTTGTAGTTAGCATCCTGCTTTGTTTTAAAACATTGAACACATGAGGGCACTACTCAAGAGTTAGCGTCCTAAAATTTAAAAAATAGTTTTAAAATAATGTTAAGTATGTTGAAGGACAATAAGCGTCTTGAGGATTATTAAGTTGATTCTAAAGGTGAGGGTGCTCCTACACAAGTAGCATCCTGATAGTTTATTCAACTTATAACTATCAGCGTTCTTAAATATAGAAATCAATTAAAAACAGAAAGAACTTCCAGCGAGCTGAAACTAAGTCAGCGTCTTGACATTCTCAATGGTTAATGAAAGAAAGGTCGCTGCGTACAAGTAAGCGCCCTTATTAATTAGTTCAATTCAACCTTGAGTGTCCTAATATTTTATCAGTGTCCTGACTTATCAAGTCTAGGAGGGCGCTGCTAAAACATTAGCGTCCTGAAAGACTTTACAAAAGTGGGTTTTGATTTCTCGATTAAAGCTCGATAAAACATAATGTTTCTGGATTAAATCAAATATTGTAGAAATCATAAGGTACGATTAGAATGTTACGATCAAAATATGCAAACGATTAAATCTTGCTGAGAGTAAGTTGATCGATAGACTTTACATTCTAAGTACTGACATACTTGGAACTTTACCTGTGATGTTCAATAGGCTTGTAAGCTCAGTTCCTTTATCTTGATTCTTGATAAATCTAAAACACTTGACAAGATCATTAGATACACAGATTATAGATATTTGGAATCATCAAAACATTCATGCATGGGGTTTATTGAGATAACAGCTCCTAGAGCATGGTATGATAGGCTAAGTACTTTCTTATTAGATCATGATTTCAAGAAAGGAAAGTTAGGCTCCACCTTGTTCATTAAGACCAAAGATGAGGATATGCTTTTAGTGCAAATCTATGTTGATGACACCATCTTCGATGGCTCAAACAAATTATTATGCGAAGAATTTTCTTCAATTATGACTAGTGAGTTTGAGATGAGCAGATGGGAGAATTGAACTACTTCCTTGGCTTACAAATCAAACAGATGAAAAATGAAACATTCTTAAGCCAGACAAAGTATACAAGGGACATGATCAAAAAGTTCAAGTTTTGAAAACTTGAAAACTATTGATACCCCTTGTAGTTCCTCCCTCACAATGGACAAAGATGTATCGGGAAAATCGGTTGATGCGAAACTGTATCAAGGCATGATTGGTAGCTTGTTGTATCTGACGGCAAGTAGACCGGACATCATGTTTAGTGTGTGCCTACGTGCAAGATTTCAGTCCGATCCAAAGGAATTCCACCTGAAGTGTGTTAAGAGAATATTTAGATATATTAGTGGGACTTTAGATGTGGGAATTTGGTACAATAAGAGTGCTTCACTCGATCTTCATAGTTTTGTTGATTTCAACTATACCGAAAGTTTAGTTGATCGAAAGAGTACATATGGATTTTGCCATTTCTTAGGAAACTCGATGATTTTTTGGTTCAACAATAAACAACATTTCGTAGCTTTTTCTACTATTGAGGCGGAGTACGTGGCGGTCGGTGGTTGTTGCGTTCTTGTCCTATATATGAAACAACAACTCTCAGATTACCAAATTCATGTCGAGTGTGGAGATATCTTTTGTGATAACACAAGTTCGATAAACATTTCCAAAAATCTCGTGTTACACGCAAGAACCAAACACATTGAGATTCGGCATCATTTCCTTTGTGATCACGTGCAAAAAGAGGATGTCAAGCTCATACACATTGAGATTGCTATTCTCGCGAGAATAGGCTTTGGAAAGCTTGTAAGACCCTCTCCGAACCTTTTTGCCATATTCTTCTTTCATTTTTACTGCATCATAGTTGTAAATCTCTTGAAAACCTTCACCCACACAA
This sequence comes from Paratinospora sagittata, assembly GCA_035771175.1. NCBI lineage: Eukaryota > Viridiplantae > Streptophyta > Magnoliopsida > Ranunculales > Menispermaceae > Paratinospora > Paratinospora sagittata. The sequence continues at coordinate 12,338,891 of CM069589.1, forward strand.
CTTGAGCTCGAAGTGTTTGATAAAATGGCAAGAAGAAATCCTACAAGAAATACTCGTCATGTGGTCATTCTGCACTGCAATAATCCTTCTGATTTGTCATCTGGGCTGGAAGAGAGGATAGGCCCTCGAGGTCTCGACGTGGCGCTCCACCACCACCTCCAATGCTTGAACAAATCTCACCCCTAGTTCTTAGGCGACCCATATCTGTGGGTGTGTATGTGAATTTTGCATTATTTGACCGGGCATACATTCCTATCCGACCTTTGTTTGATGAGCTTGGTTGGACATCATTTTGTCGGTTCACCGCTCTTTGGTACGAACAATTAGTTCAAGCTTTCTACACGGGTTTAACTCAAGATGCGGATGATAGAGCTCACCAAACTTATCGATATTACTCTCGTGTGATGGGGCATCGTATTGTCATTTCTCCGGCAATCATTGAAGAGAAGTTCAATCTACCTCGAGGTGGTCCCAATGCCTTGGATAAAAAAGGAAATATTAATTTTTTGGGGTTTGACAAGCTAGAAGTTTTGAACTTCTCTAGGAGAATAGTGTATCTGTCTTATCTAAAGAAAGTTTCCAACACTACTTTCTCTTTTATGCCTCACTTGATTCACAACATCGTCTCTCGTGTCATTCTTCCGAGGAGTAGTAGAAGTAACGTCACCACTATCGACTTATTTCTCATATGGGTGATTACTTTTGTCACTAAGGTGAATCTTTCACACATTATCATTCATCACATTGCTACGACGATGACGCGCTCGAGAGCTCTGCCATACGTAATGCAGTTGACTCCATTCTTTAAGGAGGTTGACATCGACTTATTTACTATTCAGCCTGTGAGTTATGTCCAACCGAGAGAGATAGTGGATGGGGGTACGTTGCATAATATGGGATTCTACTATTTGCGACGATTAAGGAGATGGCTCACCCCCAGGCAGATACCTCAAGGAGAAAATTACGGTTATTTTGAATCTCCTTACCCAGTGACACCTTTTCTAATGAGATGAAAGATCTATTTCCTAAGGAGCACTCGGACAGTGATGAGAGCGAGTCTTATAGTTCTTCAAAATCTTCTTTAGATGATGACCCTCCCCATGATGAGGGTTGTCCCAGTCAGCCAGCTCCACTTGTTCTAGGCCATGGCTTTACTTTTGGCAGTTTACAGCAACAGCTTCGTGAGATACATGAGAGACTTCTTCATTTGCTTCTATTCGCTCCGATCTCACCACTATTCAAAATACGGTAACCGACTTAGTTCAGCAGCATGCCCGTGTCTCGCGTTTTATTGGCCACAACGATGATCTCCCAGCTGAGACATCCTTCTATACCGAGTTCCAACAGCTTCGGAATCGGTTCGACTAGTTTCAACAACACTTTCATCACCCCTCTCAGCCACATGTGCATGATTTCTTTGCTCCAGCTACACCATCATCGGCAAGACCATCCTCACCATCGGTGGATTTGTCCATCTCACAAGATGAGATTTTCACCATCCTGGAGCGATGTGTAGGTCCTACATGTTGGTCTAAGTGGTTTCTCACTTAGCACTTTCCTAAGTGTTTTGATACTAACAAACAATATAACAAATGGTGTTAATGTTTGAACTGAGTATATTTCAGCACCTAAAGCAAAGATGAGCCAATACAAAATCTAAGTCTTCAAGTTCAAGAAGTCTCTCAAGCAAAAGATCAAAGAAAAGGATCACGTTCTCTTAAAGCTTGGACAACTTGAAGAAATGAAGACAAAAAGGTTGAGAGTCTTTATGTGTCTAGAAATAGGATGTAACTTTTTTGCATTTCCTATTGCTTAATCTTTCCTAAAATCATGCATTCATACTTCACATATGCATAGTTTTGTTAAAATTCACTCATGCAATAAGTTTTCTTTAAAAATGATTTTCAAGTATTCAAAAATGTTTGATTTATGTTCTTAAACTATTTTGAATGACAATTGCATTAGTTTTAGTTAAAATGGCATTTCTTCAAAGGTTTTCAAAATAATCAAAATTGTTTTGATTTTCATCAAAATCTTGTTTGATTGTTTAATCCTTAATTTCAAAGTGTTTTAATCATCTAACCAAATATATTTCAATCATATTTTGATGCCGAAATAAGCCCATGTATTTAGAATTTTGAAAAATCATGTTAACCCAAGTTTTCACATTCAAAGTATGCCTAAATAAACTTTAATTCTTTAAAAATGTTTGATAGCTTTCTCCGATGGCTTTGGAAATGTTTCCAATGGTTTCGGAATGTTCTTTTTATAAAATTTAAGCTATTAAATGCCTATATTTGATTTTTATTTCATAATCTTTCGAAAAAGAAAAAAAACTTCAAAATTGTGTGATGAGTCAGGACGCTAATTGAATGTAGTAAGCAAGCTAATGCGAACTGTCTGCATGAGCAAGCTAATGTGCATTGTCTGCATCAACAAGCTAATGCAAACTGATTGCAACTTTCTCGGCATATTTCCTATGGTCCAAAACCTCAATATTTCAGCCCCAACGGTTATATTCTTGTATCTAACGGCCATAACTTGTTTCTAATCTATAAATACATGTAGTTGGGTCATTTTAAACACAAGAGAGACAACCATGTGAATCTAGGGAATGTTTTTCAAGATCAAATCATTTTTCTCATTTCAAAAACCTAGAACTTAAAGATGTTGATTTGAAGATTGGATTTCAAGCTTTTTCATTGTGCATCATTCAAAGCATCTTCAAAATCATTCTCTTGAACAAATATGGTTGCAAGAAAGGTATAAATCATTGTAAGGTTTCTCTTTACCTTGTGCTCAAATTTTCATATCTTGTATTTGGTATTTGAATTTATGAACTTCATTGTAATTGTTCTAATCACTTAGAACAAATAGTATATTCATTGTTTTTAGTCTTTTGGATTGTTTCATGGTTTGAAACAAACCATGTAAAGTGATTTAATATCACTTGTGATTCCAATGTTGGAATCAAGGCTAGTTTTATCCTTTCTCTTGAACAAGGATATGTGGTTCTTCCTTAGCCCGCAAAAGGAACATGAGTTCTTTCTTACCTTGAAAAAAGGATATATGGTTCATCCTTAGCTCGCAAAAGGATAAGTTTACCTTGAATCTGTAAAAGGACATTTGTAACGGTTTGGTCCTCACCCGTAAGAGGATTCATTAGTGAAGTTTGGAAATCCTAATCGGGAGATTAGGTAGTGGATGTAGGAGCGACCGAACCACTGTAAATGCTCGTGTGCTTTAGTACTTTATGCGTTTTACTTTATGCTTATTAGATTGATTTATGTATTGAATCCAATTAAGTCAAGGAATCTCATAAAAATTAAAAAAGATAAAAAATGACCATTACACCCAATTCACCCCCCTTTTGGGTGTTTAACACTACAGATCCTCCTGTGCATTGATAGATCCCTTCTTGATGTTTCAAAAGGGGAAAAGTTTTGAGGATTTTGGGGTTAGTAGGTGCATGGATTTAGGGGGAGTGAGAGAAGACTATAGGATTTAGGGGGAGCTTTTTGGATATTTTGGACATTTTGAAAATTTAGATCTTTTCTGACTTGGACAATTGTACTTTGATACTTTTAAGCATCCTTTGACTATGGTTGATGTTTGTACTCTGATGAGAAATTTCTATGCTTAACTTTATGACTATGACCATTGTATGTGTTAATGCTTATATATGATTTTGTGACGTGTGCCTATTTATCCATCAAACTTTTTGTTGTTTCAATCAGACCTAAAGTAAGATGTTTGAAATCATAAAAAATGGAGAAATTGTTAGCTTAATGACCCTCGCCCTCTTTGATTTTGATGATTCCAAACAATATTTCATGAGATCTAATGTGTTTGTTGAGCATGTTTCAGTTTGATTTCATACACTTGACTTTGAGATTAGAGACAAAACTAAAATTCATCTAGCAAAGGTCAAGACTGGAGTTCAAGATCAAGAACTATAATGAAGACACAAATCAAATAAAGTCAAGCTGGAAGTCAACCTCGGTCAATCGAAGATCAAAGCATAAGGACGTAAACACTTTATATTGTAATTGTTTTAGATCTATCTTGTATGTAGGTCTCTTCTAGTATTGATCAGCCCATTGATTTCGTGGTCGTGATTTCACCGAACCGTTTTTTTGTTTTCATGGTTTATTCGATCCGACCATCTTTTCGGTTCATCATTCACATATTGAGATTGTTTTGCTATGATACGTACTTCAAAAAAGAATGGATTGCATGCGTGTGAAAATGATTTCATCCGTTATGCAAAGTTCAAGGAACTCACTCCTTTGCAAAAGAACTCACTCCTTGAAAACTTTCATGAAATTTCAAGTGTTAAACCTTGTTTCGAATTTGATTTCAATGATTTATTGATTATGGAATTGAGACATGATCAAGAATCACATTCTTGACATGTGCATGTTTTCCAAGAACCCGTGGAATGCATTCATTTCTGAAGGAACGCACTCCAACCAAGAAAATACACCAATTTTGTCTAAGGTGTGATGGAACGCACCCCAGCAGGGAGAAACGCGTTTTAGACAAGGACAAAATGGTTTGTACCTTTCGGGTCTTGTGGAACGCGTTCTAGCAAAATGACCCAGTTTCACTGAAAATGTCTTGGGTCTTGTGGAATGTGTTCTAGCGGCGTGGAACACATTCCTGCAGGTTTGAGCAAAACTTGTAAATTTTAGTTCAGGTCTCGTGGAACGCACTCCAACAGCCTGGAACGTGTTCCACCTGGGAATTTCCTATTTTGCACAATTTCGAGTTTTAACTTTGAGCATTCATCATGGGCCATTGATTTCACTTAATACATGTTTGAATCTTTTAATCTTGGCTGTCCATGATAGGTTTGGGGTTTTTAATGATGGTTTTCTATTTAAACAATGATTAAACCCTATTTCATTGATCGAGTTTAATCCCTGAAAGAGCTCAAAACTTACTTAGGCATCGGAGGGTCTTTGACCGGCACAACACCGGTGCTCCTTTCGATATCCTATTCTTTTCTTTTTCTCTTTCTCAAGCACAGGGTACCTAGCATGTGAGCATACAACTAGGCGGGTTCTAGCACAACACGTTCCCTCTACCTCATCACTCATTGGTGTTTGTCAAATATTGCTCCAATAACAAGTAATCTCCTCTAATTTTTAGAGCTTTCGTGTTGATAAAGTGATGTAAAATGAAAGGGGAACTATTACAAATAAACAAGTAAAGGGAGACAATCACTAGACTTGTGCTAGATTTTTGTTTGCGTATCTTGTATGTCTTATGTACATTGTTTACAATTCAAGCACCCTCTTATATAGGCTTTTGGCTATAATGGAGAAATTAAACTTGTAACACACCGTAATTTTAATTAAATACATACGTTCAATTATACGTATATCAAGATATATCCTACACATATTTTATACGTAGGAGCTAAATATATGCTTGAGAATACACGTATTTTATACGTAGGAGCCAAATATACGTGTGTATGATTAGTAAAGAAAGAAGATGATTAATTTATGAGGTTGGTTAATTCAATATGTGAATTGAGTGTAGAGAAGAAGAAAAAGAGGAATAAAGGAAGATATAATAAAATAACAATGAATTACTGTTCATTTGCGAGCATTGTTCACGGAACAGTACCGTGAACAGTACTCGTATGTATTAAATAAAAAAAGAAAGAAAAAAAAAATTAAACGCAGGAAAGCAATTGCAGAGAGCGGAAGACCGAGAAGAAAGAAAGAAGAAGAAAAAGAGGGAAACACGGGATTCGCGCGAAATCAGGACCTGCGGTAAGTGATTTCCACTCTATTTCTTCGTAAAATTGATATCTAAGTTAGATGTAAACTTTCTAGCGGAGTAATTTTGACTGTGGGAGCCGTTTTACGGCGTTTTGACAAATTGGGGTTTTGACCCAATGTGAATGAAAATCCGCTAGAAAGGTAGAAAAACACTCCTTAGACGGTAGGGACCCCGAATATGTGGTTAGATTCCATTTCATGAGTTTTGGAGACCGTTTGACAATTTTAATACAATTTACATGTTTCGAATGAATAGTGAAGAATAGTACTATGAACAGTGATGTGAATACTGAACAGTGAACAGTGCTGTGAACAGCGAACAGTGAACAGTGATTTGAAATCATAGAATCGTAGAGAACTGAATTCCGGACGTTTCGATGCTAAAATTGTGATTTTTGGATATGATATGATAGCTTTAGTAACTAAGTATGTGGTGTCGTGAAAATAGGATTTGGAAATCTATTTTCACTGTTCTTTCTTGTGGAAATATCTAGATTGACCACAGAAACGATATAGTAGTTTCTTCAACTGCTTATGAGTCATAAATGAATTTATTATTCGTGATTTGAAGAGAGTTGAGAAATTAAAGATGTAAATATATATGAATACATGAAATTGAATTATGGAGTGATTGTGACAGGTTAAATTAGTTGGATTTAACTTGGAGCTGGACTCGAAAGCGACGATGATTGGGTTTAAGTTGAACGTGTTGTACTGTGAGTATAGTTTTCTTGATTTGGTTCTTGTATGGCATTGTACGCATATAAAATGTTTGATTGTATGCATGTTATATTTATATATAATGCATTGAGTTTTATGGATCATGCAAACTGATTTTAGTAATTGGAGTTTGTAATGATGTCATTTCATTAGGAATTAGACCCGGATGAGGTTTTGCGAGTCCTCATTGTCAGTAGGTCTGTCCTAACAAGGGTTGCGATCCTTGAAATGACTGTGAATTGGGTAATGAGAGGTTGTGGCTACCTTGTAACGGCCATACAAGGGTTAGACTCGCTCTCTTGCTTTGCGGAGAAGGAAGATTGTGCCTTGTGTTATGGAAAACTCATGAAATTTATGTTGTTGACATGTATAATATATTCGTTGAATGATGCATGTGTTGAATAAGTGTTTGAAATGATTTTAAATGTCATATTTCTCTAAATGTATATAATTGTCATCTCAAGAACTATATTCACTAAGCTGTTGTCTGCTCACTCCATTTCCTCCAATATTTCAGGTATTGAGTCGAAGGGAAAAGGAAACTCCGTGAGTGATAATCACGTGAGCCTTCGTCTGGTATGTGTACGTACGCTTGGAGGAAATAGCTTATATTGTTAGTTTGATATGTATACTTATCACACATTATATATATATGTAATATTATCTAGATGGGATGTGTGGGCATATATATAACTTAATATATTAGATGATGAAATGAAAATGTGATGTGTGAATGAATGGAATGATTATAGAGATCTATATTGGATTTGATTTGTGGTATATTAGGAAAAATATTTCTGTAAATGTTGGGAAGGATTGTGAGACTACGTGAAGGCTGACAGTGTATTATATACTGTATATAGGTATGTACAGTGTATAGTACATTGTGCCGGTCATGACGTCAGCCTAAGTCAAGGGCGTCGTGACAAAACTACGTTTACAATGTATCAATAAATCTAATAGTTACAAAGTTAATTCCATTAGTTACAAAATTAAATCTATCACTAATATGGAGGTTACAAACTCCATGTCATAAATGAGAGATTATGAAATATAAAATGATGGTATTCAAATATATTTACAACTTTTTTTTTCTTTTTAAAAAAAAAAAAAGATATTAATGTCTTTTAGTGGTAATTAAAGGGTAAGAATGTCTTTTACATATGTTAAATAAATAAAAAAAACAAAACTATAATAACTATCAGTGGGATAAATTTTTTAAAAAAAATGTCATTAAGAGTAAGTTCAACAAGTAAAACACATGCAGAAAAAATGAAGGAAAGTCTTTTTTTTTTTTTTTTTGACAAGAAGGAAAGTTAGATAATTAAATTATTATATTATACTTTATAAAATCAATACTAAATTTAAAGCTAAAACATACTAAAAGAAAAAAGAAAAAAAAAAGAGTGATTTTAGAAAAGAATCACGAAAGTGAGTACACTAAGAATGCTTATGTATTTACACGTATATGACTTAAATAAGCTCCTTCATTTTTTATATACATGAGAAAACAATCATTAAAGCCTTTTTTTAGAAATCACATAATCACATAGTTTTTAATTTTTCATAACTTAAATATTTAAAGTTAACTTGATTAAGATTTATGATATTTTATTTAAAATAGTATTCTATATATGTATATAAATCTTTAATAATTATCTTTTTCTTTTAGCTGATACAATTAATATATTGCTATAAACACAATTAAGGAGGGCTTATCTTGAATCATTAACCTACACAATATTATTCAAAGAAATAAAATCTATTTTGCATTTTTCATTGAAGCTTTTTGTCACACCCCAGTACACAGCACACCGCAGTGTCTAGTACCCCCGGGATGTGATGGGTTCGCATACCCCAGCCATGAGTAGTGAATAGTGTGGACAAAAAACCTCGGGGATACTAGACGTTGTGTGCGGGCTGTGTATTGAGGTATAACAATATTATGGATCGTAATGGCTGGGGTATGCGAACCCATCACATCCCGGGGGTACTAGACACTGCGGTGTGTTGTGTACTGGGGTGTGACAAAAAGGCCTTATGGCTCAGTGGTTACTCAGATTGCGAAATCAAACCTTATGAGGTTGTGAGTTCGAATCTGGGGGAGGCCCTACACTATTCATCAGTGAATAGTGTGGACAAATGATCCTGAGGGTACTAGACGTTGCGGTGTGTTGTGTACTGGGATGTGACAATATTATGTGGTATATGATGGTTGGGGTATGCGTACCAATCACATCTCGGGGGTACTAGACACTGCAGTGTGCTGTGTACTGGGGTGTGACACTTTTATTATCAAGTCCTTAAATTTTTAGTCAATTTTGTTAGATACCAAAACCAAAGACATATTGACAAAATACAATAGAAAAGTCAGAAATCAATACAACTGCCTATATTAATAAGTAGATTTAGAAATCAACCTCCATAATAATACCATCAATCATATTAAATAATGACATTTCATGTAGTATTATCTTAGAAAGACATCCATCTTTCATTATATACATTTATATCCTTGTCACTCCGTATAAAGAAAATAATATATACAGTAGATTTTTTTCGTAAAAAAATATAATTGAATAATTTATGGTAACTAAATAGATAGATAAAAAGAAACAATTTCTTTAATAAAACTAGATGAATGAGAATTTCTCTTTGTGTATTTTCAATAAAAGGTTTGGTACATATTTATATACAAAAGAAACCTCAATCAAATCCTATGATCAGGGCAAGATTGGAGAGAAAGAATCAAAGAATTATAGAATGAAAAGATACAAGAAAGATTTACAAATCAATTATTCCCTAAATCAATTGTTTCCTAAATCAGACATTTCTTTCTCAACACTTCCCCTCAAGTTGGAGTGTATGTTCTTAACACCCAACTTGCAAGAAGGTGATGGTACTGAGCTAATCCAAGCGCTTTTGCAAATTTTGTAAAAAGATCTGCAGGTTGCTCAACATTATTCAAATATCTTGTTTGAAAAATTCCAGCTTGAATTTTCTCTCGAACGACATGGCAATCAATCTCTATATGCTTCGTTTGTTCGTGGAAAACAGGATTTGATGCAATCTCAATATGAATTTTATCACAGTAAAGGAATGTTGGTTGTAAGTGTTCTATATTCAAATCCTTTAATAGGTACCTCAGCCATGTGATCACACAGCATGTTGATGTCATAGGTTTATACTCGGCCTCTGCAGAAGATTGAGAAACTATTGTTTGCTTCTTGGTTTTCCAAGAAATTGGAGAATCACCAAGTATTATACAATATCCAGTTACTGACCGTCGAGTATCCCTACATCTTGCCTAATCCGCATCGCAAAAGGCCCTTAACTAAACTTTACTATCAGCTGAAAAGAAAATGCCTTGACTCAGTGCTTGCTTAATATATCTCAACACTCTGAAGGCTACATTTAGATGAGTTGTGCGAGGCTTATCCATGAATTGGCTCAACACATGCACATAATACACCAAATCTGGTCTTGTAATGGTTAAATAAATTAATCTCCCAATAAGCCTTCGATATGAGAAAGAATCCGCCAAAAGTACACCATCATTTTCATTGAGCTTTAGATTTTGCTCCATGGGAAATTTTGATGGTTTTGCTCCAAGAAATCTTGTATCATCTAGAATTTCAAGTGCATATTTCCTCTAGGACAAATGAGTTCCTGCCTTTGATTGAGCAATTTCAATTAACAAGAAGTATTTCAAATTTTCAAGATCTTTTAGTTTAAAAGATCATTCAAAAACTTTTTGAACTCTTGAATTTTCTCCAAATCATTTCCAGCCAAGATAATATCATCTACATAAACTAGAGCAACAACAAAACTTTTTCCTTTAGATTGGACGAACAATGAATAATCTTCCTTAGACTGCTTGTACCCGGCTTCGTTGAGAGCAGAGGAAAACTTGACAAACCATTGTCTTGAAGCCTGCTTTAATCCATACAAAGATTTATTGAGTTTGCATACTCGTGCTCCCCCTTTCGTCCGTAACCGGGAGGAAGTTGCATGTGGACATCCTCTTCAAGATCACCATGAAGGAATGCATTATTAACATCTAATTGATAAAGATGTCAATTTTGAATGGCAGCAAGAGCTAAAATAACTCGAAATGTGACTAGTTTTGCGACAAGAGCAAACGTCTCATTTTAGTCTAATCCTTCAATTTGGTTGTAGCCCTTAGCAACTAATCTCGCTTTGTGGCATTCAATTGACCCATTAGATATGTATTTGGTCTTGTAAACCCACTTGCAACCTACAACTTTCTTGGCAAAAGGTAGTGGAGTTAAGGTCCATGTGTTATTGGATTCAAGAGCATTAATTTTGTCTGCATAACATCTAGCCACTGAGGATAATTAATAGCCTACAAAAAAGTCTTAGGTTCTGTCTCAAGAGAAATAGAAGTAGTGAAAGCGTGATGAGATGAAGATAATCGATCATAAGAAAGAAAATTGCACAAGGGATAAGAAATACCATTGGAGATGACTGTCGTTGAGTCTGACGATTGTTCAGTTCGAGACAGCAGTTTACACTCAAGGTGAAAATCACGCAGGTAACTAGGAGTTCTCATAGTACGGGTAGGCCTATGAGAAGGAATTAAGGGGTCAATGTCATTGGAAATTGGAGGAGTTAGAACTTCATCTTCTTCTGGGATATTCAAAGGAATGGGTAAAACTGAAGAAGTGGGTGGTTCATGGAAATTAGCAAAGGGGAATTGATCTTCATGAAAAATGACATCTCGAGAAATAAAGGCCTTTTGATTTTCAAGGTCATAAACACGATATCCCTTTTGACCATAAGGATACCCAAGAAAAATGCAACGAGATGATCAAACATCAAATTTTGAAGGTTTGTGTGCATGTGTGGAAGCAAAACATAAGCACCCAAAAACCCTCAAATGATTGTGGAATGGTGAAGCCTTAAACAATATTTCATAAGGTGTTCTACCAAGTAAAAGTGGAGAGGTGGTCCTTTTTATGAGATATGTGGTTGTCAAAATAGCATCCCCCCAAAAACATTTAGGCAAGTTAGCTTGGAAGAGAATAACACGTGCCACATTAAGAAGATGGTGGTGCTTGCACTCTACCACCCCATTTTGCTGTGGAGTGTTAATGCAACTTGTTTGATGAACAATTCTTTTTTCAAAATAATAAGTGGGCATATTAAATTCTGAAGCATTGTCATTTTGTACGATTTTAGTTTTTGAAGAAAATTGGGTTTCGAACAAGTTGAATGAAGGACTTTAATAAGTGATGTGTTTCAGATTTATGGTGCATCAAATAGACCCAAGTACATTGTGTGTAATCATCAACAATAGTAAGAAAGTAATGTGTTCCACTCAAAGAAAGTGTTTGATATCCCCTCCAGATGCCAACGTGTATTTTCTCAAAAGGAACAATTGTTGATATAGAACTTAAAGGAAATTTTTGCCTAGTTTGTTTAGCCAATGGACAAATCAAACAATTTTCAATGTTCAAGCTCTTAAATTTAGAAATATTATTGGAAAGAAGTTGCAAAACTTTATTAGAAAAATGACCTAAACGATGATGCCACAATTCAAAGGAAGTTGGTTTGGCACATTGACAGACAATCTTGTGGGGTTTGGTGAAGTAGTATAGACCATGCTGCTCAATTCCCTTCCCAATCATCGTTCTCAAGCGTTGGTCCTGAATGACACAAGAATCAGCAAAAAATGTTATTAAACATTAAGAATTTTCAAAAAGTTTGCTAATTGAAATGAAATGAAGGAACACAAAGAACATTGGTCAATATCAAGGATGGAGAAAAAGATGACTCAACCAATGTGTGTTACAGGGGCTAATGAACCATCAGGAAATTTCACAGTTTGCCTTTAACTTCTAGTGAAGATGTTAAAAGGGATGGAGAACAAATCATATGGTCAGTGGCTCCACTATCAAGAATCCATGGTGTATTTGTAAAGGTCGAAGAGAAACAAAGAGCTTTACCTGACAGATTGTACATCGTAGATGTGTTACCTACATAATTTGCCATGGTAGGTGGCTTGGTGGCATTATTCGAAAGATTCAAGAGTTGTTGATATTGCCCTTGAGTGAAGTTGAAGTTACTTGGTTGCTCTTTGGTTTCCAAAAGGGTGGGATTAGCACTAGGCTTTGAATCATTCTTGTGTCCCTGATAATCTGGAGTGAAGCCATGGATATGTAACACTTTTCAATTGTGTGACCAACCCAGCCACAGTGTTCACACTTCGAGCACTCCTTCTTCTATCCCATACTCTTGTGTTCTATGCCATCATGTGTATTTGGGTATCTTTTTGCTGCAAGAGCTGCAGTCTCTGGAACAATACCTTTTCTTGAGGATATTGCTCGTTGATGTTCTTCTTGAAGAATAAGAGAATATGCTTTATTTGCAATCGGCAACAGATCTATTAATAAAATTTGCCCGTGTATTGTTGAATATGACTCATTGAGACCCATAAGAAATTTTATTGTTATCTGATTTTGTTGATATTGAAGAATCTCTTTTTCCACACCACAGGAACAAGTGGGTATAGAGCAAAGTGCACTAAGTTCATCCCATAGCCCCTTCAATTTGGTGAAATATGTTGCTACCGATATAGTGTCTTGTATCAAGTTGTGTATTTCACTCTCAATTTGATAAAGGCGTGGACCATTCACTTGTGCAAACCTTTCCTTTAAATCTGTCCAAATCTCATGTGCTAAATCACAATAAATAACACTGTAAGAAATATCCTTGGACAGAGAATTGAGCAACCATGACTTTACCATATTGTTGCAACGTGTCCATTGTTGGAGATCGTCAAGTGATGAACTAGGTAGCTTTGAGATGGTTCCATCAATGAAGGCAATCTTGTTCTTTGCGCTTAGGGTCGTTATCATAGCACGACACCAAGTGTTATAATTTTCTTCTGTTAAGAGCCAAGACACTAACACCACTCCTGGATGATCAGAGTGATGGAGAAACAAAGGGCTATTTGGATCTTCATGGTTAAAGAGATGAACTTTTCTGCTTGTCCGCCATGAATGATCACAAACAGTGGCAAATGATTATGAATTTGTTTGTTGAATTGAACAAACAACGTAGATGAAGGAGAAAAGATGTTGTAGAAAAAAAATCAGGCCACCAAGAATCGGCGCTCTGATACATCTTATTTAATCCATTAAATTAATTTTTTTAAATCGTAAAAATAAATTCTTTGGACTACTGATATTATTAATTATTCAATTATAGTTTAAGCTAGTTGCTTGAAGACAGATCATGCTCATCAAGTTTTTTATTCTCTGGACTCTAGCTAGATTTTGGGTATATTATATTTCACTTCTTCTAAATTATGCGTCAACATATATATATAAATGATTTTTAAATTTAAAACAATAAATAAATAAATGATCCAAGACATATATATATATATATATATATATATATATATATATATATATATATATATATATATTTCTCTTTAAATTTAAAACAATAAATAAATAAATGATCCAAGACGCCCGTGCCAAGAAGATAAAATGACAACCATAGTTGTTAGTTTTTTTTTTTTAAGGAAAAAGCTAAATCAACACCACTTCAAACACAGGTGGTGAAAACTCAAACTGACCCACAGCTTTGGATTACAGGGGAATCGATGTGTATTTCATCAAGACGTTTCGGTGTGGTGGAGTGTAGGGGAGTTTTGAGTTTTTAAACATGTTTCAATCAAATGGTGCATCTCCAACACCACTCAGCTTTTTATGGTCTTGTTGTGGATGTATAATCCTTATTTTTGGCCCGACAGATCTTTAATTATGAGGCTTTGCTAACGAGGTGTTGGCCTAATGGTGCAAGTGCGAGTTCGAATTTTAGAGGTTTCAAGTTTGAATCTTGTGCCGACCGCTACGGCGTCCTTCCCACTCTAATGAGTTGGTAAAAGGATTAGTTATGGGCTTTGTCCCAAGCCTAAGGAGCCCATAGATACCCCTCGAGTGGGTGCAGTGGCACTGGGACCATTGTATCTACTAAAAATTAAAAAATTACAAGGGCTTTGTTATCTTGTTCTTGAGTCTTTATTTGCTTTTACATGGAGTATACCACGTATACTTAGGGGTGACAATTTGGTCCGAGGCCTATAGACTTGACTCGGCTAGCTATAAATAGCCCGGTTCAAATTCGAACCCGACTATTACATGGGCCGGCCCGACTTGGTCTCAAAACTTATTAGACGGGTTTGAGATGACATAACTAGGTCCGCCCTGACCCGCTAACCTGATTCAAAGGCCCGAGCCAAAGGGCCGACCCAAAGGCCTGAAGTTTGGGCCCGATTATACATACATACATTATACATATATATTTTAGATTTTAGATTTACTATAAAATATATGTACGTGTAAATTGTAATATACTCTTAATACAAAGTTGCACATACACACATACATATATATATATATATATATAATCATAATAATACACTTGATTATATTTTTTATCATTATATATACATATACATATACATACATATATATTTATTTTTTTTGACACAATGTATTATATTTATATATATTATATATACTTTAATTATATAACATAATTTTAATTATATTTTATTTTTTTCTTTTATACTCTTAATTACGTGCACATATATATTTTGTATTTATTATAATATATATATATATATATATATATATATATATATATAATACGAATAATTCACATATTTAGTCTATTTCTTACTAAACAGATAATCCACATACCTACTCTATTTCTTAATAAGAGTATATATAATATATAATTATAGTATAAAATGGTAAAACAAAACATAATTAAGATTTAAGAGTATTATATAAATAGAAAATATATTATACATACATATACACACACACAAACTTATATGTATGTATATATATATACACTATATATATAATTAAGAGTTTACAAAATGAAAGAAAAAAAATATAATTAAGAGTATTTAAAGTGTGTATAATAAGAACACAATAGTGAAGAATATTATATACTTATATATACTTAATTGAACATATTCTTAATTTGTATTGTATATACATAATTAAGAATATGTTCAATTAAGTATATAATACAAAAAAAACACATGATATTACATGTATTGTTTCTTTAAGTGCTACAATCAATCATCAAGAAATACATCAAATAATAGCTATCGAAGTCTACAAAGATCAAGCTCGAAGAACGAAGACATATTTCATATGAAATGTATTAGTTTGATCTTAGGTGTGTAGGGTAGGTAACCTCTCGATCAATTTCAACACTAAAACTCTCCAAAATTGCAAAGTTTTCAAAATCACTTCGATTTAGTATTTGATTTAAAAAAAATGCTTTTAGAAAGGTTTTAATCATAAATTTAACGAGTTTTGAATGATTTAAAAGTGTTTAATCTTATATCAAAGTTTTTTTGATTCAATTAAATGATTCTTGAATGTCAAAATATTGATTTTTCTAAAATCAGGAACCTATAGCGCGCTATCATTGATGATAGCCCGCTATCCAGCCAATTACCAAAGTTTTCAGAAGGCAATAGCGCGCTATCATGGATGATAACGCGTTATAAATAAGTTTAGAAAATCAAGAACTCTCAATTTTCAATATATCGAGCTTCAATAGCCCGTTATAAGCCAATATTGTGCATAATAAACAGCCCGATAGCGCGCTATAGGACATGATAGCGCGCTATCATTGTCGGAGATAGAAATCTGACTTTACTGACGAGAAAAACGTAGACACTTTTACTTGCTCAATCTTTCTATTCCTTGCACAGTTTTGTCAAGTTATCTTAACTAAAATATTCTTCACTAACACCTGGATGATTTTGATTGTCTCGCACGCTCAAAACAACTTTAGATTAAACAATGTTTTGAATTCAAATAATTCCATATTCTTTTGTTTTTGAAGCTACAACTGCTCATTTTATAAAACACTCATTCTCTGATTTATATTTTATTGTAACTAATTTAACTTAAAAATATGAATTTGATTATATTAGTTGTTCAAAAGCCCGATCTAAAGGCCTGATCCATATATTTTTGGGTTAGGTCTGGGTTAAGACTTTTTAATGTTGGTCCGGCTCGGCCCTACCTAAAATTTTATAAGACCCGGCCCGGTTCGGTTCAATTATTTTTAGGCCTGGTGGGATTGAGCCGAGCCAGGCCAAATGGCTCGAATTTCCACCCTTGGTGTACTTGCATGATCTTCAAAATAATTTATGTGGTGGCCCTATTTTAAAAATAAAAAAATACTGTAATTTGATAACAAAAAAAATTGCCCTGACAGATAAATTAGTTCATCTATCATGGGACGACCATTAAATTTAGGAAAGAGTATTAGCTAGCCCATTTGCCAGAATTTTTTTTTTTGGTTAAATAGTATTAAACTGAAAAAATTAATTAAATTATAGGGATTCTCCATGAAATAATGTTGAAATTGTCCTATCCCGAGAAATGATGAGAAATTTAAAAATAATAACCTTAGATTCTTGATCAAACAAACCCCAAAGATTTTTAAACTCTTCTCCCAATGTCATAAAGAGGGGGGAGGGGGAGAGATGTAAGAGATTGAAAAAATAAAATCTTTATAGAGTTGGCAATGTCAGTTGCTAGCTCAAGCTGGTATAAAACTTAGTAAAATAATAATGCAATTAAGTTTTTGAAATAAATAAATGAAGATAGATTGGTGAGGAAAGCTTGGTGGTGTTTTTGTGTATTTTTTTACAGTAGCAGTGGCGGTGGTTAATCATTCAATGGCTCTTTTTCTGATGCAGGCGTGGGTATAAATGCAGACCCTCTTTGCCATTAATTCTTTTCTTTCTCATATTTTTCTCATATAAAATGTTTTAAGTGGGAAGAGACCCATCAATCAGTAGTTCTCTCTTTCTTTCTTCATTTCATGTATTCATGGTTGCTTCTTGCTTTTCTTCCTTTCTTTCTCTGATATGATGAGAAAATGGCAGTATATTTGTAAGTAAGGGCAGTTACTGTACCCGAGCAAAAAAAACCAGGACAGTTTGAACAAAACCCAAATTTTCAAAAAAAGGTTTTCAGTAAAAGGGGGGTTTCAATGGAGGACAGAATACCAAAAGTAGGAGGGAATCTGAAGTGGGTAGCTTTCTCTTTCCACTTGTAATTTGGTCTTTCTCTTCTGTGTTGTTTCCATAGCAGCTCCTGCTACTGGGTTTCTGGTACATCTGACTTATTAGGGTTCAGTGGGTTTTGAATGGTCGTTATTTTGATCCCATGAAATTTATTGCATTTGGGGGTTTCTTGATTTGAAGCTGGAAGGGTTCATTAATCTGTTATTATTTTTAGGGCTAGCTTCTCTTTTGTAATTTTTCTTTGGATAACTTGGTACTTCTGTGATTGCTTTGGGAATTGTACTAGTTACTCTTGTGTGTGTGAGATCTCTTAGTACAGTACCCACCAAGCTGCTTTGATTATTAACACTTGCTTTTGGTTCATTTTTGAATTGGGTTTTTGGAGATAGATACTTATCATCTCCATGACTTAATTTGATCCGGGTTTTGGTCAAAATTTTATCTGTTTTTGGCATTGTGGACAATTGGGTTTGTAAAAGTTGCTTGTAAAATTGGCTTGAAAAGCAAATATTTGGGGGAAAGAGAAAGACAGCTTTATTCTTGCTACTTTTTTGTTGTTGTTGTTGTTATTGAGGAGGAGAAATGGAGATGGGGGACAAGGGGGAATTTGGGTTGGAAAAGAAGGATCTTGATCCTACCCATTTCCATTCATCTAACATGTCTTCTTCAGATTGGAGATTTGAAGAAGCCAATCTCACAACTCAGCCATTGGGTCTGGTTCCAACTGAAAAATCCAACAACACTCCATGTAAAGGGGATCTGATGATGGGTTCATCTGCTTCTTCTTCATCTGTTTCATTGGCAGATTCATTTTGCCCAGTTCTTTGGGACCATCATCTTCCAAATTCTTCACAACAATTGGGGGGTTTCTGTGATGCCAATGTTCCAACAAGCACTTCGAACCCATTATTGATTCGCAAAGGTTTTCCAGTTACTTCAAGAGCTGGTGGTATTGATAAAGCATTTGATATGGGTTGGAATCCCTTAAATTCAATGTCTAGAGGAGGGGCTCTTTTCTTACAAACTGGTGCTGCAGCAGGGATTCTACCTCAGAGCCACTTATCTCAGTTTCCTGCTGAATCTGCTTTCATTGAGAGAGCTGCTCGGTTCTCATGCTTCAATGGAGGCAATTTTAGTGATACGGTGAACCCCTTTAGTAGCATTTCTGAATCTATGAATCCTTATTCTTCCAAGGGTGTAGTAGCACCAATTCAAGGTTCTCAAGAGGTTCTCCATGGACCCGGATTGAAACCATTACTGGGACACCAATCTCAGAAGAATGAGCTGAATAATATTGCTGAAACTGCCAAAGAAATTTCTATGTCGATTGAGCAAGGCACAACTGATGGGAGTCCGATTAAGAATGATAAAGAAAAAGGGAGTTCTGCTGGAGCTCCTGATGAAGCAAAGCAAGGCACTGCTGGGGCATGTAGCAATGAATCTGATGAAGCTGAGTTTAGTGGTAGTGGAGGTCAAGTGGAACTTCCCATGTTGGGAAGTGCCGGTGGGGAACCTTCTGCTAAGGCTCTGAGCACAAAGAAAAGGAAGAGGACTGGCCAGGTTGAATAGTTTTTCTTTTATTTTTTTTAATTTGCATAGAATGCTTATTTTCTTTTAATTTAAGGATTTAATGATTTTTACAAATTTTTCTATGGTAGAATGCTGAGCTTGACCAAACTAAAGGAGCTTCTCAATCTCTCAGTGAACCTGTCAAGGGCGACAAAACAAGAGAGATGGTTGATCAAAATCCTGAATCAGCGACTGGTAAGGCTGCTGGAAAACAAGGTAAAGATGGATCTCAAGCTTCAGATGTTCCCAAGGAAGAATATATTCATGTCAGAGCACGACGGGGTCAGGCTACAAATAGCCACAGCCTTGCAGAAAGAGTATGTTTTATTTTTTTATTCATTTGGGAAATTTCAGAACCAAGATTATAGTAGGGTTAAAGGATATAAATTAACATTCTTTTTTGGGGTCTGATTAACAGGTTAGGAGGGAAAAAATCAGTGAAAGGATGAAGTTTCTTCAAGACCTTGTTCCTGGTTGCAGCAAGGTATTTTGTTGGATGTAATGGCTTATGCACTGCAAACAAATTGATACATCACCATAGTTCAGTTCTGTAATTAGTGTTAATTTTATGAGTTTTTGTTGGTATTATAGGTCACAGGCAAGGCTGTAATGCTTGATGAGATTATTAACTATGTACAGTCACTACAACGGCAAGTCGAGGTATGTCCGTGAAAATAAAATTTCTATATTTGGTTGCTATGATCTTGTTTGCATCTATTGGTGATTTTTACGTGATAAAGTACTAAAAATACTGACTGTTGCTGAATTGGCTCATTAACTGGGCAATGATGTCTGACTTCATTTTTCCAGGACATTGTAATGTTCTTTAAAATATAAGAAGTGTAATGCTAGGCAAACACACTTTTTAGAACTGTCAGATCAGGTGCAATTTTCTTGAATTACACACTACATAAAGGATCCGACAGTTTTCAAAAAATGAGGTTCCTAAGTATGTTACTTTATCATTTTTCATACAAGAATATGGGTTAGTAATCTGATGAAATTATCCTGTTGTTTGCTGATTTTATTTCATTAAAAGAGAAACTTTTGAAGACACTAGGCACATTAAATTAGTATTTTCAAGGGATTAAAGCACTGGTTAGGTGATTTATCTCATGTAGGCTTGAGTTTGATGAAATTGCATAAAATTAATGTGTATTGCATCTTATATTAACTAATTTAAGTTTTTGAAATTTAAACTGCATATACATACACAAAGTTGAGTTTATATATTTTTTGAGGAACTGAAAATGTAAAAACATAGGACGATTCCAACTTCTAGCATATTTCAATCTAGGTTGAATATTTATCCTCTTTTTGAGAGATTATGTTGGATTTTGTGAAATAAGTATTTTAGGCATAGAGTCCATGGATATCTCGAAAAGGACCAAAAATTGCAAAAGGGTAATGATCTTGCTGTCAAAAGCCTTTGAAATATTTTTAAGAAGAGGTAGAGGAAAACCTAAAATAACATAGATAAAAATAATTGAGAAAGATATAACTACTTGTAATGTAATTTCTTTATTTTTTATTTTTTTGAGAGGAAACAAGTATATGATTTTATTGAAGTAAAAAAAGTTACAACCTAAGACTTGAGTACTAGCCATACTCCATGAAGAAATAGACTCCTCCAAACTTCATTTACAACATACAAGAACTCCAATTCCTATGCCAATCGACAATAGTGAAACCACCCGAGAGCTTCGAAGAAGCCACCCAACATGCAGCAAGCAGCAAGACTTCTTTCCACAGTCTGTAAATATCCATTCTGGAAAATCCTCCTATTTCTTTCAAGCCAAATTCCCCATAATGTAGCAAGAGAAATGATGCGGCCAATTTGAACTTCCTTCGAGGAATGAGAGGTGAAATGCCCTTCTCAAATGACAAAGGTGTAACAAAAGAGCCTGCACACCAGTATTCCTACCTTTGCCATAAAAACTGAATCCACTCACTTTTTTTTTTTATTCATTTATTTTTGGACAAACCGAATCCACTCACTTGTAATATAATTATCAACTTAGCCCTGGAGGAAGTGAGTTCATGTAGCTTACTCCATGTAATTTGTAAAAGGCTCATTGAGTTTTGTGTTCCATAATTCTTCCCTAGACCCTAATGGCGGGAGCCTTGTGAACTAGGCATGCCCTTCATGAAATAACTCAACTCAACTCAACTCAATCAAGTCTTTTCCTAACCACATGGGTCGGCTACATGAATCTGCTTCATGGAATAACTCTTGTTCATTAAAAAGTCACAGATGCTCTTACCACTTGCCTAGCAAACTGCATAGGTGATGCCTCTGTGCTCCTTAAACTTTTTTGAATCATCTCACTCGAGTCTTTTAGTAGAGATTGACAAGCTATTGCTGAAATTATGAAAGAAATGATTGTTCAGTAAACTGTACCGAGAAAGATCAACTATCAATATCTCTTCATACTTGTGTGAACTGTTATATCTAAGTTTGGTGTACATGTGTTGTGCTTGTGAAACCAATTACATGGTGGGTTTTTCTGTGTGTGTGCATAGGTCAATCTCTAAGAAAGCGGTGCTTAAATGTATCTCCTTTGATATATGTGCATTTGGTTAATTAAGCCTTTCATGAGTGATGTACTGCAGTACTTTGCTGCTATCAAATAAAATGTATTCACTTTGAGGCCTGTTTCTTTGAGTCTTTTACTATGTGCACTTTTGCTTATACCTAGCTAATGGGTGGAAATTGATTTATTTATTTATTTTCTTTTGGTGCAGTTCTTGTCCATGAAACTTGCAACTGTTAATCCGACCCTCGACTTCAACATTGAAGGGCTCCTTGCAAAAGAAGTAAGGGAGCTATGCATTGTAAAGCAAACTTGCAATGGATGTATTAATTTTGGGATAATTTTCAACTTGACTAATTAATTGCTTCATTGCAGATCCTACAGTCAAGAGGTGGTCCATCTACCATGGGATTTTCACCTGATATGGCTATGGGACATCACCAGCTACATCCATCACAACAGGGATTAATCCAAGCAGGAGTTTCTAGCATGGGAAACCCTTCTGAAGCGCTTAGATCTAGCATTAATTCTCAGTTGAACCCCATGAACAGTGGATATAAGGAACTTCCTCCTCAGGTTTATTTTCCCTAGCAATCAAACATGCTTACCATAAAACTTACGTTTTCTGCATAGTTCTCTTTATTGGATCCAACGATATGCATCTTTGCAATTAGACTTCAGGAAATTATTAAGTTTTTAAAAAGACATTGCACTTAAATACTGTTTCCCTTCTTTTCCATGGCACAAGAGTTGTATGAGTTTTAACATTTATTTGCATCTTTTGGGTTATCCACAGTTACACAATGCGTGGGATGATGAACTCCACAATGTTATCCAAATGAACTTTGGTGCTAATGCCCCTTATAATAGTCAAGACTTAAATGGTAAGCCTTCTTGAATTTCTTATAGAATTGGTCTTGCGGATGCGACCCAAGTCTGTTCTTGATTAATCGCAAAAGTCTCTTTATATATTGGGGTTGCAGGCTCTTTGCCACCAGGGCATATGAAAGTTGAACTTTGATCAGTGCTCTTTACTGCTTCCCAGCCAATCCAACCTCCTTATATATATATATTTTCATTTCTTCTATCCTATGGAGATGGCTAAGTGAATAAAAAGTCTATCGCTCATTCATTAATGCTGATGAAGTGAGATATATATTCCATCTTGTACTGGATGAATATCGTTATCTCAAAAATGTACTATTGATACAAAATTTGGAAAATCGTACTGTATAGCCTGAGGAGGAATCAAATCATCTAGAGGGTTCTCTGATCTCAGGTATTTCTACACAGCTGTATCTCTTTCTGTATTTTGGAGTATCAGTTGATATCTTGAGAAAACAGAAATCCCTTGTATTTGGATATAAAATTGTTATAACCCTTTCAGTCAGAGGAATTCGAGGGTAAACTTGTATATGAATTGTCTAAAGCTTGCCAGAGTTGTTGGGAAGAAGTTCTGTTGGGGTGTTTTGATTTTGGATCTGCTGATGAGGTTAGCTGGGGGTTGATAAATCAGCTTATACTCTATGGAAATTAAAATCTGTACGTTTCAACATATATAAACAAACTACCTAATATTTCATTTTGGGCTTTCAAACTATTTTCCTAAAGTGACTTGAATGGCTGAAATAAGCTACGTAGTTCAGACAAAACTTTATGTTGAATCTTCTTCTTCTTCTTCTTCTTCATGTTTTGCCTAATTTTTTGTCATGTGGATAGGTTGATCAAATTTTTACCAGCCTTTGAGTTGTTATTATGATATAATATCAATTTGAACTTAGTAAATTTCTGATATAATCTTTATTGGCAATATAACAGTGCCAAATCCTGAGTATGAATATGAATGTTGTTTCTGGATACTCTAATTAATGTTATTCACCATGGAAATCAGTTTTTGTTCAATGCATTTATACAATCTACTATAAATTGGTATTTATTATCTGTTTCTATTTTAAAGAAAATTGCAAGTCACTTCCTCTTCCATGGAGTCTTCTGTAGTTTTATTGAAACTATATTTATCAATAGATTAGAGAGAGGGCTATGCTTTGATATGTACAAATTTGAGCTGTTCTGTTATATCTTTAAAGTAGTTTTTTTAAAAAAAAAAAAATAAAAAAAATAAAATTCTGACTAGTTTGAATTTATCAAATAGTTACATTTCTTCAAATCCTCAAGTCAACCATCAATTAATGCATGATTCTTTTTCTTATAAGTTTTATATTTTGATATTCAGTGAGTTGTGACAATCAATCCTTTGACATCATAAATTGTTACTTAGAATGCTGCATTGTTGATTTCAAATGCCATTATTCAACTATAAATTTGATGTTTATATCTATTCTTTGTACCCCTAGAAAAATTGAGGCCCCGTTTGGTTCGTGATTCGGATACAGTTTTTTATATCTGAAAATTCAATAGTACCAAAAACTTGTTTGGTTCAAAAAATTTCGAAAACAGTTTTTCACTTTTTGTTAAGAAAATCGGTTGTTTTCAAAAAACAATAAAAAGTCGTTTTCCAAATTCTCTTTTTGGATTGTATTCTTGTTTCTGGATTGTGAACAATACAGTCTAAATTTTTGTAAGATAATCTTGTTGAATGAGTGGTGAAGTTGGCTAAGTCTTGGTGTCATGAGCTTAGTGATTGAATCCCTTTTATACTCAAAAAAAAAAAAAAACCTCTTATTATTTTTGGAAAATTTTATTACAACCATAAGACCAATAGGCTTTTTGCTCATGGATCAGCTGCCAGAACAGAAGTCATATGCCCCAGTTTTTCTCGTACCTATTTGTCGTGACCTCTCTATGTCTCTTCAAGATCATGTTGTTTAGCTAGTTCAACTGATATTTTTTCTTTACTTGTCTTCCAACCAATGTGATTTCTTCCTGCATTTAGTTTTGAGATCAGTACTGCAAAGTAAATAAATGATAGAATAAAGCATTTGCACTTTATGCAGGCATGGAGTTAGTAGCGACAATAAATTACAAGTGATACTTTTTCTTCTTCTGTCATGTTCATGAACTGTAATTGAGTGTGCTTAGAGTTGCTGGGCCTCTTAGTTGATATAAATAAGAATGTGCAAGTGGATATATTTCTTTTGCTTGATTAAAGTAGAAAAGTTAATAATACACAAGATTTATTTTTCATGCTTAGGACCATACATATCTGCCATATTATAGAATTATCTGTTACAAGCAGGAGATTCCCCTCTCATGTGGTGGGTCCTCCGAAATCTCCCTTGTATAGCCATCATGTTCTCAAGATTCTCCAACAACCATGAAGAGGACTCGAGAATTTAAAATTTTAGAAAGAGAACTTCCTTTTAGTGGGGAATTCCTACACCCTTTGTTTTGCTGAGAAGGGAAAGTTTTATACATAGAGGGCCCTCCAAAGAAAAAAAGGGTTAAAAAATATTTCCGAAGTACTGAAATGACACTAGAACAGTACTTGAACTAATGAAGCAATAAGTATGAAATATTTGTGCGTTAGAATTGAAATAGCCATCTATGTGAAGTACTGTTGAAGAAACAAGCCAAATGTAACAGATTCTGCATTCATTTAATTGTATGCTTTACTCTTGTCTACTGTGTGTCTTTGCACAAATATGAGTGAATTCTTTGAAGAGAAGAAACATCTCAAGTTATCATAAAAGAATGTGCTCTGATGAAGAATTAGGCTATAGAGTTCGTGAATCTGGTAGCAACTGAAATGGAAATGGTCTAACAACAATATATTTGTCATTACACAAGTTCTTGAGCACATTCAAATTTTCTAACGTTTTCATGCATCCCTCAAAATTAGGTATACTTCATCTGATATAATATCACTAAAAGAAAGAGGACTTTGGCTTTGGTGACCAAAATGTTGGTCGCCAAAAGTTGCATATTAGTCGCCTAAACGTTTTAGTGCCAAAAGTTTTTTGGCCGCTTGTTCTGTCGCCTAAGCCTGGTCAATGAATCTTTTTAAGACCAAAAAAAAGTTGCTCGCTAAATAGTGTTTTCGCGACCAAAAAGTGATTCAATAGTGACCAATGAATTTTGTCGCCTGACATCCAAATGTCGAAACTTTTTGGTTGCCTATCTCTTTTGGCAACAAAAAAAATCACTTATGGCGGCAAATGTGTCTATATTTTGGCGACTAAAGTTTTGCTCCTCAAAACTCTTTTTCTTGGTTACCAAAAGTTTTTTGCAGCTGAATCTTTTGGTTACTCGTCCCTTAAAGTTGGTTATTGAATCTATTTAGTGACCAATAAAATAGTTCTTTCACTAAACCTATTTTCAGTGACCAAAATCTTATTCTATAGCCACCGGGAATTGAGTTATTTTGCAAATTAGGTTGCTAAACCCTTTTTATAGCAATGAGTCATTTTGTTCCTAAAAAGACTTGGGATTAAAAAAATTGGTCTCTAAATATTTTTGGCCACGAATTTTTAAAATTTGATTTTGGTGAATTTTAATTATTTTGGTGTGTATTAAATATTTGAAAATACTTGTATGATCACCTGTATTAATTGAATACATGATCTTTTAGAAAATTCTTAATATTTAAAGATTATACTATACACACACATGATATTCAACAACATAAAATGTAAATGTGTAATGAACAAATAAGGGGGTAACAATCAATACATGAAGTTAAAAGAGATGGTGTTTAAAGGCTTCTAAAATGTCGAATACAAACTCTTAATACAACATTTTTTTAGGATCCAAGTCACATACGAGTCTTAAGAGTTTAAAGGCTTGTGAATGACTCTCAATACAACATCCCCATCGTCATATCCATTTGATTGCTGCTAACACATCTTGAAAAAATGAGAAGAATAATATATCAGAACATTAGTATATTATAAAACTACAAGAATATACTACAGATATATGATGGCAGATATACAAACACCAAAAGATATAAAAACACCCAAACAAGAAAACCACCATAATCTACAAAGCAGATTGCTAAGCTACAAAAATTGATGAGAAGTTGGGAGGTATGGAAGTAGTCTTCCATACTTCCAATTAGAGAGAAAAAAATGTCACACAGATCAATAGTGTATAGTCTTTTTGCAGTACAGTTAGGCTTCATCAAATTACAAATTGTAAGGTCCCTGTTGTGTGTAAAGGATACCATTAACAGGAAATAAACAAATAATGTTCCTACCTACAGCAGGATTCAAGAAAGTATACAAAGACGAGTTTTCAGTGGATTACTATTAGAAAGATTCAGTGGTTCCAATTTGCAGGTCGATGAATTCCATTGGTCACAATCACATACATGTATTTGATTCAGGACAACCTAAATATTATGTCTAGCAAATGCTAATAACCTAAAATTATCTACGTCTAAGAAAACACATTCATAAAATCATTCTTATTTGTTTCACAATACTCAACGAGGGGTTTTCGCCTTAGCTCGATTCTTCTTATTTGTTTCACATTTTTTCTACACATGCCAACCAACAAATCATTATGTAAATGCGCAATACATTCATAAAATATGATACATTTTATTTTAAGTAAATAACACTTAGAAGTTCTAGTTTAAAGCATACCTTGTACTCTTCATCATTGAAATGCTTGCACATCCAAATCCAATCTTCATTACTGACCTCATCATATATTCCTTGCTTATGCGCATCTATTGCATCTTTAATGTTGAATTGGAGAATGTCCATATGAAAAAGACTCTGAAGTCTCCTAGATTGGTTCCATGTCACAATCTCAGCTTGCCCAGATGGATCCATGCTCATAGAAAGTTTCAAAGATTTCACTTCTCCAAGATCTGAACATCTGTCTCTTACTTGTTCTTCTATTCAGCCCAACTCAAATTCCGGACCACTCTCACTGTCCTTAAGAATACCAAATAAACTGATATGGGTGCAGAAGTTTTCACAACAGTGCAACAATGATAAGTGACACGCCATATTCATTTCGAGAGATGAATCAAACTCAAGCACAGAACTAATTTTGTAATTTTCTAACCAGTAGCTCCTTAACTTCTCTGCTGCTCCCACGTATGAGAACTTCAGTTTTCTGCTTAGATCTTATTTATGATCAGTAGTACTGCTACTGATGTGTGTATTCAATGAGTTCATCATGATTCTGGGTGTTTTTGTTGCACTCAAAGAGAAATTAAAGACAAGTTATAAATAATTATTGAAATTTCAAATTGCTTGTGGCCTTGAATGACTGGAAGCTAATATTTTGCCCTTTTTGACTTTGCATGATCACATGGCAAGGCAGTTTGCATCAGTCAAGGGGATTTTACTAAGCAAGGGATCACTTTAACAATAAAGACTGATAATCAAACCCTTTCATCTAAAACCCTGTTTCAGACTAATTATATAAAGCACTCCTCCCTTATATTTAAATAAAAATAATTTTTGAAGAGTGTGGTAATCCCAATAACGTTGTCTCCATGAGTCAAGCACCAATTAAAAGAAGAATAAAATAAAACAACCGTCTCAACATGGACTTTTTCCACATAAGAACACTGGCATAATTAAGAAAATGAAATCAATCACTATTCCATCATATTCACATAAACAAGAAAGTCACAGAGCTAAATTCAAATCCATGTAATTAATGTGAGAAGCAACTAAATTTGGTCCAAAACGAATATGAGCAATACAACAAATCAAACTCAAAATTTCAGAAAAGGAACTAAAACCAAGAGAAATAATAGAAATCCGACATAACTGTGTCTTGTGATAAATATATTTTGATGATCAATTAATTACCCATTTGTCAGTACTTCCCCTTCTTTGATGAACATAATAAAGCATAGCTCGACAAAGCTAAATATTATGATGATCAATTAAGCATCATAATTTTCATACTATACAATATTCATGTGAAGTATACAATATTCATACTATACAAAACTACAATATTCACAAAACTCCCTCGATCTTCAATATTTGAACCACAATAATCCTTAAAACAACAAAAACCCTAATTGAAACTGTTTCAGCCAAAAATATCGCCTCGGAAAGGCGGATGACGAAGTCGGCTGACTAATATCAAAATAGATTCTTCATAAGAAAGGCATTCGGTAGACAAGGGATCAAGGCGAATAGCTTCGATAAGGTCTTCACTTACGGCAGGATGGGCATCCTCGTCACAGGGGCTAGACGGGCGCTTTTTGTCTAATCTTCGCTTATAATAAGAGCTTCCTTGGATAAGCGGGTTGAATCATCTGCTTTGATCTTGGTTTCCCCTCTGTCGCATGGTCACATCCTTTCGCTCAAGGCATACAAACAACCTGCAAAACAGGGTGGCACCGGAGATACTTCGATGCTTATGTTAGTCTTTGAGGGAGAGAAAATATAAGTGTAGAAAGTTGGAAGTTTCGAGCATACCTGCTTCTGAAGAATGAAACCCATTTTATAGTGAGAGGGGTGATTTTTGCATTTAATGTTGTGCTCCATCAATGGGAGTGATTTGTGTCTTTCCTAATCAGGAGTTGACTCGTAATTCTATGTCTCGAGATCCGTTCTATGCGGTATTCGAGTTGTGATCGACGTGTCAAGAAGGGTTCTTTGGCTAAGGCATAGGGTTGTAAGTGAGGGGAATAGTCCTCGAGATTATTTTCTATGGGTTTCGACAACGTACGCGACTTGCTTGCACTGTGAACACGTGGGTTCATTTTGCAAACCCCAGTCTTGCCATTGTACAAGGTTTTTACTTTTTAAATTGCCTGGGGGTAATCAATTGTTTTTCCTAACCCTTTTGGCGTGTTGTGATGACTCAACATATGAAAGGGGGTTGTCAAGAACATAGGGACAAAATGCGCTAAATACCTTATTTTGTTCAAAACCTATTGTTTGGTTCTCCTACTTACTACATGGAGGTGTATGTTCGCCATAGGTCTTTTCTTACTTGGCGTTATGTTGACATTGATTCGTTTTGAAAAAAATCATTGGTTGTGGGCTCTGAACCTTTGGTGTTTCGAGCACGCGATCCCTTCTGGGTTGTAACCCTTTATTATTTTAGGGTACGTAGCCTCTGTGACCCATTGCAACTTTGATAATTGGTCGTCGCCTATTGAAGACAATTAGTTATAGCTTTTGTTTAGACGTGGTTGTATTATTTGGAAGATGATTGGACGTAGTCTTCCATTCTTCAATAGTTGTAGCTTTCTGTTGATGATCAGCCATACCTTATTATTTGTAAGCATCCGTAACCTTTGGTAGGAGATTGACCATGGCTTTTTGTTCGTGGGTGGTTGTAATCTTTTGCCGCTCTATGGTGCGTAGCGCACGAGCGATCGTAGCCTCTGCCTTTTTAGGTTTGTCGTGAACTTAGTTGGTCGTGACCTTTTCTATTTGGAGTGTACAACTCACAGTTGGTCGTAGCCTTTGACATTTGGGGTATACAACTCACGCTTGGTCGTAACCTTCGCTATTTGGGGTGTGCAACTCACACTTGGTCGTGGCCTTTGTTATTTGGGGTGTACGACTTACACTTGGCTCGTGGCCTTTGCTATTTGGTGTTTATAGCTCACGTTTGGCCTGTGGCCTATGTTATTTGATACGTCTATAGCTCACGTTTGGCCTGTGGCCTCTGCTATTTGATACTTGTATAGCTTACCTTGGGCCTACGACCTTTTCTATTTGATACGTGTACAACTCACCTTGGGCCTACGACCTTTGCTATTTGCTATGTGTAGAACTCACCTTGGGCCTATGGACTTTGCTATTTGAAATGTGTACAACTCACGTTGGGCCTGTGGCTTTTGCTATTTGATATGCTCACATTAGGCGTGTGGCCTTTGCTATTTGATATGCATATAACTCACGTCGGGCCTACGGTCTTTGCTGTTTGATTCATGAACAACTCACATTTGACCAATGCGAGTAAGGACTGAGGTAGTGGAGTTGTTTCCTTGCTTTTCCGTATTAGGCAATCACTTTAACTTGTTGGAGTTTCCGTTTCTCAAGGATTTAGCAGATATTGTTTTGCAAATTACCACACATAGTGGTTGTCATGTATCGTAAGACATAAAGTGTTAATTTAGAGTTTAATATTTTGATTTTTGAAATAAAATACTTATCTTTTTATAGAGTTTCGAAGAACTTTGATAAAACCAATCACCAGAAATGCTTCGCTTATTGTGTCATACATGGCTTGATTTGTTCCAAGATCCCTTAAGATTTGTCGTCCGTCACGCAGTTAACTTCAATACAAGAAGTCTGTGATGACCTCGTAAAGTTTGCTCTATATCGCACGCTCAACATTTTCGGAAGAAGGGGTGCAACGACTTCTCAAGGTTTATTGCCCGTCGTACGTTCAACTTCATTGGGAGAGGTTTGCGGTGACCTCCTAAGATTTGTTCTCACATGGTCGTGCAAAGAAGCTTCTTCCAAGACTTATATCGTGAGAGATGATTGTTTAGGTCCTTCTTCCCGTCATACGACTTTTCTTGTGGAATTTGTATATTGTTCGAAAGTAGGGCATATAAGATTTCGACGCTCCGCCTCGGACAATAATTGCTCGACAGGGGAGGTGAGCAGGGTGTATGTCTACCTAGCTCGTTGGGACCGTAGTTGTCCCTGCGGACACTCGGTGTTTTTTGGGCTCTTTCCTTTCTCCTCTTTCTCTTTTTTCTTTTCTCTTCTTTGAGGGTTCCTCGTATTTTGTTTGGACGTCCCTTGTAGTCTTTATTTCTTCCTCGTTCGTACACTTATTTGCTAGGATGAGCAACTCTTCGTAACTTATGGCTGGGCTTCTTGATAAAGGCCACCAAAACCTGCTTGCTTGAAGTCCCACCATTATAGTGGTTAGTGCCACATCGTCCAAATATCTTTCCATTTGCGATGCTTCGTGCACGAAGAGCGTTACGTAGTCTTTAAGGGGATCGTCCTACCCTTTTGCTTAATCGACAGAAAGTGCATGAAAGGTTTTCTCGTTTTGCTAAGCCCGACAAATTGGCGAACGAATGATCGTCCAAGTTGGTCGAAAGAATGGACTGACCTTGTATGTAGCCCTTGAAACCAACTCAAGGCTATGCCGGTCAACATATGTTGAAAACCTAAGTAGAGAGTTTGGTCAGCTGCTCCATACAACTTCATCCAAGACTTATACTTCTTCAGATTGTCGATTGGATCCTTCTTTTCGTTGTTTGAGCCCTTTTGGGGAATCTTAATCCTGTCGGGCAGGGGACTAGCCTTGGACTATCTAAGCTGGTTCTCAAAGACGTGGCTACCAGTTAACGGGCGGTGTTCGCGGCCCCTACATTCAATAACCCCTTCTGTATGTCGATCAAAGTTGAGATCTATTCCTGCATGTATTGTAGTCGATCCTCTATGTCATTGGGAAGAAAATCCCTATTGCTTAACTCTTGAATGAGGGAGGTGGATTGTTGTTCCATTATTTCCTGTTTTGGATGACTTTGTTCATCCTATTATGCCTGGTTCCGAGCGGCACTCGTTTATGAACGCTGAAGATTCACCTATCGCAGGCACAACACGATGGACTTGCTCGATCCGTTCCAAGATCCTTGCCATTTGGTTGATGTTCTCGACCAGCGTTCCCATCCTTTGCTCCATGCTCCCAAGTCAAAGCTGAATGGCTCGATATCCTAAGGAAACTTGAGGGTAAAGGTGGGGTCTCCCATAGACGGAGTTAGTGAATTGGTTCCTGGTTTGCAACTTCTTCTCGAGGGGGTTGGATGTTGTTTTCACTCATTTTGTTCGAGCAACAGAGTTTTACTGTCGCTCCCAACAGACGATGACAAATGTTTCAACCAAAAATATCACCCCGAACGGGCGGGTGACGAAGTCGGCTGACTAATATCAAAATAGATTTTTCACAAGCAAGGTGTTCGGTACACAAGGGATCAAGATGAATAACTTCGATGAGGTCTTCGCTTATGGTAGGATGGGCATCCTTGTCAGAGGGGCCAGACGACCGCTTTCTGTCTAATCTCCAATTAAAACAAGAGCTTCCTTGGATAGGCAAGTTGAATCATCCGCTTTGATCTTGGTTTCCCATCCTTCGCATGGTCACATCCTTTCGCTCTAGGCATATAAACAACCTGCAAAACAACGGTGGCACCGGAGACACTCTGATGCTTAAGTTAGTCTCTGAGGGAGAGAAAATATAAGCGCAGAAAGTTGGAGGTATCGAGCATACCTGCTTATGAAAAATGAAACCCCTTTTCATAGTGAGAGGGGTGATCTTTGCATTTAATGTTGTGCTCCATTAATGGGAGTGATTTGTTGATGTGATTATATTAGTCACCTTACTTACCTGTTTGGAAGATTAGTCATGAATTAAATACGAAGGGTAGATTTGGAAGTTCGTATTTTCTGATTGGAAGGGAGTTGGATGACGTGCCATATCTTGTTGGAAAGATGAAGGTTTTAACTTCATTTTCCTCTTTTGAAGCTCTAGATTTCAAGTGTCTCAGAGAAAGTTATTGCAGATTCTTTCAAGAGAGTCAACACTTGATTATTCAGGATTTCCAAAGCAACTTTAATTGCTCTCTTGTAATCTGGTTCTTTTCATTAAATATTTTGTATTTCCCATGCTTGGAGGGATGCTCCAAGACTATCACTTAATGTTTTTATGTTTTCCCATGCTTGGTGGGGTGTTCCAAGACAACCATTTAATGTTTTAATGTTTTCCCATGCTTAGAGGGATGTTCCTATACAGTCATTTATTGTCCTTAGGTTTCCCATGTTTGGAGGGATGTTCTAAGCTTAGTATTTATATTTGTGGTCTTGTAGAGAATGAGAACTTTATGAATGATTTTACCCAGAAGTGCAGCTGCATTTTCATCCCAAATTCTTATCTAAGCAAGTTTATTTGTTTAGTGGCGAATTCCTATTGATTCTTATCACTCTTCCTTCTTCTATCTTAGAGTGTGGCAAATCAAAATTGGTTTTTTTTCGTTTGTGGCAAGTTATCTTATCAAACGAGGAGTGCTAGTGTTTTCTTCTTTCTTTTATCTTTTTTGGGCGCATCATTTGTGCCTTTCCTAATAAGGAATTGGCTCGTAATTCTATGTCTCGAGATCCATTTTATGCAGTATTCGAGTTGTGATCAATGTGTCGAGAAGGGTTATTTGGCTCTTGGCCGAGGCACCACCATGGTCGAGGCATGAGGTTGCCTTGACCATGGCTAGGGCTTGTCTTGCCTAGACCATGGCCGAGGCATGCTGTGCATTTGGCCTAAACCCTTAGGCTGAGGCATGTGGTGCGCCGGTCGTTGGCTGAGGCATGTTACACCTCGGCCTCGGCCAAGGCAAAGTGTGTTTT
Source organism: Paratinospora sagittata (assembly GCA_035771175.1). Lineage (NCBI taxonomy): Eukaryota > Viridiplantae > Streptophyta > Magnoliopsida > Ranunculales > Menispermaceae > Paratinospora > Paratinospora sagittata. The sequence continues at coordinate 12,372,870 of CM069589.1, forward strand.
GGTCTTGGTCGAGGCCTTGTTCCTGATTCTGACACAACTTTGTTTATGACTCGGAGTTGGTTCAATTTTGGGTGTTGCAGAAACTCATGAAAACCTCTCAATCGATCAATCCAAGTACACAACAAGAACAAAAAGTAGAACAACTCACCGAAAAACCACTTCTCCACAAAACCATCGGCATGAACACCAAAACCACCACCGAAAAGCCAAAATTGCTTTCTAAATCTTTCACTACCGAAAAAAAGCAATCGAAATTTGTAGGTTCCAGAGAACGCTCACAGCCTTTGTCGATTATTTTCTTGAATGAGGCTTCAAACTCATAATGATGCAGGATTCAATATCACATAGAGAGAGACAACATGCACTAGTTAGATCCTAAAATAATTTAAAAAGAACTTCACGCGTCCATTCATAGAAATTCAAAATTGGTGCAAAATACAATCCCTAACAAACCCTACTGGCAATATACAAATTAGCATCAATTGTAGTAACAAGAGATTAGTAAGTTTGATGTGCTCACATATTTCAAATATTTGGTCCTCCTATGCTCTTAGTCTCTCTTTTAAGAAGATTAAATAGAGAAATAAAAACTTGAAAAAAGAAGAAGAAGAAGAACAGAGGATGACAAAAGAGCAAGACAAACTTGCCAATTAGGGATAGAAACTCATAACTTATCTAAATCAATGAAAACTCAGATTACCAAAAGATATCAAACGCAAAGAAGAAAGACGATTGGCATATTGAGCATCCAATTTGTGAACAAAAGAATTGGAAATTTTTTTATACCTTACACATTAAGATCTTGGTTTTTATTTCGATCTTAAGCTCCAATCTTCATATCTTCAGGTGATTAATTGGAGGTTATTTTACTGATCTGGTGATTCTCTGATTTGGAATTGGGGAGAGACAATGGCGGACGAATTGCATATGACATTGAAGCTTGCTATGTTCGACTGCAACATCGCGAGAAATGGAAAGGGAGTCAAAAAGATTGAAAATAAGTGCGTGAGGGAAAAAATGTTTTGGTCACTATGCAATCTTTGCTTAAATTAGCTCAGCTTGCTACCAAAAAATTTCGTCCCCTACCCATTTGGTCACTAATTCTTATACATTTAGGTACCAATTATTTGGCAATGAAATAATTTGTCGCTAAATTAGCACATTGTGACCATAAACTATTTTGTCACAAAAAATAGTTAGCTATTAGCTTTAGTGACTAAGTAAATTTTTGGTCGTTATACATGACTTTTGGTGTCGAAAAATTTTTGGTCGCTAAACTTTTCATTGCTAAAAGTAACATGTCTTGTAGTGTATACAAGGAAGGTGAAATACTAGGGATCCAAAAAGTAATACCGAGTGTATACAAGAAAGGTGAAATACTAGGGATCCAAAAAGTAATAGCAAAATACTACTTGATACTTAGTTTTGTTTTTGTTTTTGTTTTTTTGTATCTTTGTTTGTTTGTTTGTTTTTTTTTATTGCCTTTTTTTGTTTGTTTTTTATTTTTTATTTTTTATTTTTTTGTTTTTGTTTTTGTGTTTTGTTTTTTTAGTGGTTTCGTCTATTGACACTTAAAGGGTTAGAGATATTCTGAGAACCCTAGTGTAAGCCATGGTGTTATGGACTAGTTTTCATAATCATTGCCTTTACTTAGAATCAAAGTGATATGATTTCCTTTACTTAGAATCAAAGTGATACTTACAAAGCTTTGGATTGAACTTTCTGTTATCACAGATTCAACAAAATATGTATGATGAGGTTCAACTGAAAACTGGTTCAAAAATATTTCGTCTTCTTCAATGGATTTTTAAAAAGATATAGATGAAGATCAACTAATCCAGAAGACTTAACGTATTTCAAAAAGATCGAGAGTTTAAAGCAGTCAGTAAAAGTATAACTTTCAAGAGTATTTGCTCAAGTGAAAACTGTTTCAAGATTTGAGAATAGATAATCAGTTTTCTTGTTTTTCGTATATTCAAGCTGCACTAAGGCAACACATAAATAGAGATAACAATGGCGTTATGGACTTGAAATTTTCAAGTAGCGTTTTGGCGCGCAAAGCTATTTCAAACAACGGACACATTCTCGCCAAAAAGAAATCGATTAAGTTCTGTGCAATTACAACGACAACACCTGAATCTTCTGATCATTCATGAAAATAGAATGCTTTGATAAAGTGTTCGAACGTTCTGAAAGATTCAAAAAATTCTGAAAAGATAGACTGAAAAGGTGCACAGACACAACTTTATGACAGTGTTGGATTAGCGTCCTGATTTGACAATCAGCGTTCGGACATGTAAAACCAACTTTTTCGTTTTGCTCCTTGAGGGCACTTATAGTTCATAAGTGTCCTGCTGAACTGTGAAGTGAGGGTGCTACTTGAAAGTAAGCGTCCTGACTTACTTAACGATTAAAATCGACTAAATCTGTGAGGGCGCTATTCGAAGATAAACGTCCTGACTCGTTTTAAATCGATTAAAATCACAAGGGCTCTACTGAAGGCGTAAGCGTCCTAATATTTAAAGCATGAAAACATAAGGGTGCTACTAAAGGTGTAAGCGTCCTGATGTTTTAAACATTTTAAAATGACCAAAAACATAAGGGCGCTACTGGACAGTCAACGTCCTGATGTTTTAAGACGATTAGCGGGCTGATGTTAAATCAACATCATGATAAGTTCATTGGTTGATTAAACGAGAGCACTACTGACAAAGTAAGCCTCCCGATAAATATGAACTCTTCAACCGTGAACATTATCAGCGTCCTAATATATCATCAGCATCCTGACTCACCAAGTTCAGGAGAGCACTGTTGAGATATTAGCGTCCTAATGGACACCATAAAATAGTTTTGACATTTTTTAACTTTTAAAGCTCGATAAAACATGATTAACATCGATATGATTGAATCAAATCTATTATAGAGATTTCATTATAAGTGATCGAAGAATATTTTGAAATCAAATCGACTAAACCATGCAATCATGCATATTGCTGAATCAAATGATAAAAGAGGTTCTACAACCTATCATAATCTAATAGCACACAGATATGACTACGAATGATCATGGTCTTCAAATTTTATCTTGATAGTTCTTTTACCATGCATTGTCGATTCTTCGGATGAGCTTTCATGTCAGATTAGATGCGTAATGCATATAGTATTATCATAATTAAAATGTGGTTTGCAATCATCAAGATATCTTTCTTATAGGGGACATATTCTTGTAAGGGACATAAATATAATTGGTTCAACTATCTCCTCCTTTTGATGATTTCAAACACATTGCTACAGGCTTTGAAGAAAGCTAAATATTGATATGAATGCATGCAATGCAATGATAATGTTATGCATTAGTAATACTAACGTTTCTTATTTTCATATGATATGAATTTATCACCAAGGAATAATGTACATAATGTACCAATTAATCTCCCCCTGACAATATGGATAGGTATGATGCTCCAAAGATGTTGCTTCTTCCCCTTTTGAAAACATGAAAAAGAGTGAAGTAGCCATGAAGCACGTCTCCCCCTTAATGAGGTAAGCATCAAAATATCATAGGTCAGATTCAGAGAACATTCCAAGCTCTCTTCTATTGTGAACAAACTGGTCCTTAGGTAAGGGTTTAGTGAAAATATCAGCCAGTTGTTCTTTTGTGCCAATGTGAAATAATGTAACTTCTCCATTTTGCACATGATCCCGTAAAAAGTGATGTCTGATTTGAATATGTTTAGTTTAGGAGTGCAATACAAGATTTTTGAATATATTAATAGCACTAGTATCGTCACACAAAATTTCAGCACATTTTACAAACACTTGATAGTCCTGAAGTTGTTGTTTCATGTACAAGACCTGAGAACAACAACATCCAGCTGCAACATATTTTGCTTCAGTTGTGGATGGTGCCACTGAGAGTTGCTTCTTGCAAAACTAGGAAATTAAAGAATTTCCAAGAAAGTGACAAAATCTGGAGGTACTTTTCCGATCAGTTAGACTTCCAGCATAATCGAAATCTACATAACTTTTTAGTTCAAATGAAGTACCTTTGGAATACCAAATTCCTAAGTTGGTTGTTCCATTTATGTATCTGAATATTCGTTTGAAAAATTTTAAGTGAGATTCTTTAGGTTTTGATTGAAATCTTGCCCAAAGACGGACACTGAACATAATGTCAGGTCTACTTGTTGTGAGGTGCAGAAGACTTCCAATCATACTTCTATAAAGTTTAGGATCAGTTGGTTTCCCTTTTTCATCTTTTTCTAGTTTGATCGCTGAGTTACAAGGAGTATCGATTGATTTCAAATTGTTCATTTGAAACTTTTTAACCATTTCCTTAGCATAGTTTGATTGGCTTATAAATGTTCCACTTGGCAATTGCTTAATCTGCAAGCCGAGAAAGTATGTAAGTTCTCCCATCATTCTCATTTTAAATTTTCTTTGCATTAATTGTGAAAACTCATTTCACAACACTTTGTTTGATGCACCAAAAATGATATCATCCACATAAATTTGAACAATAAGCATATTATCATTTGTTGGTCCACCCAAAAGGGGGGTGAATTGGATGCGATGGTCAATTTTAAAATTATATTCCAATAACTTAGTGATGTACATTAGTATATTGGAATTGGATGCAAAATAGTACAAAATTAAATTGCAAACGTGAGACACAGATTTGTAGTGGTTTGGCCAAGCCTACGTCCACTACCTAATCTCCCGATTAGGATTTTCTCAATCCACTAACTGATTCTCTTATGGGTGAAAACCAAACCGTACAACTTCCTTTTTACAGGTTAAAGACAAACCTATCATTTTACGGGCTGAGGATGAATCGTAATTCCTTTTTTCGAGATGAGGAAAAACCTATATTCCTTTTAATGGCTAAGGAAGAACCATCTTCCTTTTACGGGATAAGGAAGAACCGTTTTCCTTTTGTGGGATAAGGAAGAACCGTTTTCCTTTTGCGGGATAAAGAAGAATCGGTCTCTCTTTTATAGGTTGAGAGATAACCTAGTTCCTTTTGCTGGATTAAGAAGAACCGATTTCTCTTTTGTAAGTTGAGAGATAATCTATCCTTGGTTGAGGACGAACCTATCTCCTACGTACAGGTGAGGATTTACCTTTTTCTCTTTTACAGGTTCAAAGATAACTTACATGATTTCAACCCTAAAATCATCAAGTGAACTACTTTTACTTGTCCTGGTTGTTTCAATCTAGAAAAACACCAGCATTACAACACTAAAGATGGTGGTTGGTTCTAACACAGTAGAACACTTTACATTAAGCACATTACATAGCATTACAAAGATATGAAATATGAAATAGGTAATGGTAAGTTGAAATACACTTACAGTCCTTTACCTTTCAATGTTCAGTATTGCTTAAAATCAATGTTTCTTCAAAAATAATATATACCGAATAAAGATTGACTTATAAAACGAAAGACTGGTGTAAATCAAAGACACAGACAATTTTCAAAATAAATATAAAATATAAGTATGAAAACTTCTGGTTCAGTGATTAGTAGTTAACGCAACTACTGATATAGTTCAATATAGTACTTAAGATATGAAATCAAGTACAACTGTATATCTTGAACTATTTCTCAAATTCTATCTTTAGCAAGAATGATACCAAGTATGAATCAATGCTGAGAATTTGAGTTGATACCAGATCAAATAGATTTTCAAAGATAGGATGAAAATAAGCTTAGTATGAAAATCATTTGAATACGTAAAGGTATCAGTGAAAAATACTTTGAAAGATTAGATGTTGAAAAACATTTTAACACAGATTAACTTTCAAAAAGTATTGGCTCAATACAAAATGATTGGCAAGTTGTTTGATCCTAAGTGCTGTTATTTATAGATTTAGTGGGACATAGCCGTTAGACATTTGAAGTTCAAATAATATGAACGTTTACACACAACGGCTAGAATGCTATATGAAAATGGCAACTGCAATTTTCACTAACATTCTGGTTCTTTTCAGATTTCATGAAAAATGAAAGTTTTAGAAAAACTTATTTCATGTATCAGAGACGATCTCTGATAGGTCTAAAAAAGACTCTGTACAAAGGTCCGTTCTGAAAAAGTAAATTGATGTAGTGTACTTATTCGAACAGTGACGATTGTTAAATTAGCGTCCCGACTTACTTTGACACTTAAACGGCTTAAACCTGAGGGTGCTAATGCACAATCAACGTCCTACTATGTTTTAAAATGATTAATTGCACGAGGGCGCTACTATCCAAGTAAGCGCCCTGTCAGTTTAAAACATAAAATAAAACATGAGGGCGCTACAACTATGTCAGCATCCTACCAATTAAAAACATTTTAAACAAAGATACAAGCACCCTGAAGGACAATCAACGTCCTGAAAGTTACTAAGTTGAATCCCAAAGGTGAGGGAGCTTCTATCCAGAAAATGTCCTGATAGATTATTCAACTTATAACTATCAACGTCCTCAAAGAAACATTCTTTGAAGAACTTAAGACATCTTTCAGTGAGCTGATGCTGAGTCAGCTTCCTGACAACTTCAGAGGTTGACTAATAAAGGAGGCCGCTACTATACAAGTAAGCATCCTAATAAATTATTAACCTATATGGTTCATCCTTAGCACATCCCTAAAGTATACTTGATGAAGTATATTTTGATGATCACAAACAAAGTATTTTTTGGTGTTAACGAACGTTTATCAAGAACTTATGTCTGCACCAAGCCAATGAAAGACTCGATCAAGGAACTCAAAGCTCATATCCAACGATCAAGCTCGTTTCAACTTACAGACTTCAACGATCATATCCTGATGTCAAGATCATCTCACGTGAATGATTCGATCAAAGGAAAACAAAGACATATAAGTCGTGAAAGGACTCCAATGACCGCATCATAAATTAAAGAACAATTTGATCAAGCTTCGTGACAACATCTTCCGATCAACATTCAAAGTCATCTCCAGCTCAAAGATCAGCAAAGAAGTCACAATGAAGAGTTGGAAGTACCGATCAATAGAAATTAGAAATACACAAGAAAATTAAGGTATATCTTTCTCTGATCGTTATTGCTCAAAATGTTTTTCAAAACCATGCATATATCGTTTTCATAGGTTTTCTAAATCTGCATGTTTTAATTTCATGTTTTTTTAACTATATTTCAAATGATTTAATACTATATATTTAATTTGAAATATACCTAGTTTTTATCGCATTTATCAAATATTTTATCGTGAGTAAAAACTGTTTTCAAATAATCTTTCAGGATACTAATGAAATAGCAGCGCTCTCCTGAACTTGTTAAGTTAGGACACTGATAGGTCATTAGAACACTGATAACGCTCAAGGTTGAAATGAATTGATTAATCAGGGCGCTTACTCGTATAGTAGTGGTCTTCTATATTAGTCAACCTTTGAAGTTGTCAGGAAGTCAACTCATTGAAAGATCTCTTTAAGTTCTTCAAACAATGTTTCTTTGAGGACGCTGATGGTTATAAGTTGATTAAACTATCAGGACGCTTTCTGGATAAGAGCATCCTCACCTTTGAAAATCAACTTAATGACTTTCAGGACGCTGTTTGTGCTTCAGCGTATTTATTTTTAAATGTCATATGTTTTAAAAGATAGGACACTTACTAAGTAAGTAGCACCCTCATCTTACGATTTTATGTTTTAAAAAGAAGGACGCTTACTACATAGGTAGTGCCCTCATCATAAGTTATTTTGTTTTAAAAAGGCAGGATGCTCACTCAGTGAGTAGCGCCCTCATAAGTAAAGTCTTAAATAAACTCAGGATGCTAACTGTGCAGTAGCGCCCTCAGAACAATAAAATGAGTCAGGACGCTCACAACTCGGTAGCGCCCTCACTTACTGTTCAGTAGGACGCTTATACGGAATAAGCACCCTCAAAGAACAAAGCGACAAAGTTGACATTATGCGCAGGACACTGATTGCGGAATCAAGACGCTAATTCAACTATGGTCACTGTTATGACACGTACACCATATCGGTTTACTTTTCAGAACAAATATCTGCACAAGAACTTTTCATATAAATCAGAGATCTTTTCTGATGCATGAATCGGGGTATCCTGAAATTCTCCTTATTCATGCTATTTGGAAAGAACCAGAATGTGTATGAAAATTGCTGATGCCTCTGCAATTTTCATATACCACTCTAGCCGTTGAGTCTCAACATTCATCTTGAATTTGAAATTCAAGTGTATAACAACTATATCCCACTAAGTCTATAAATACCAACACTTAGGACCAAACAACTTGCCAATCATTTTGTGTTATGCCAATACTTTTTGAAAGTTAGTCTGAGTCAAAATGAATTTCACTGTCTAATCTTTCAAAGTATTCTTACTGCTATACGATTTTCATACTGAACTTCAATTCTATTTTATATTTGAAAATCTATTTTTATATTAGTATCAACTCAAATTCTCAGCACTGATTCATATCCGGTATCATTCATGCTGATGATAGAATTTGAGAAATAGTTCAAGATATATAGTCGTACTTGATTTCATATCTTAAGTATTGTATTGAACTATATCAGTAGTTGTGTCAAACTACTGATTGTTGAACCAGAAGTTTTCATACATATATTCTATATCTATTTTGAAAATTGTCTGTGTCATTGATTTACACCAGTTCTCTATTTTTAACGTCAATATTTGTTTGGTATATTTTATCTTTCGATAAAGCACTGATTTTCATATCATATCATTCATGCTTTTCGAAACTGCACTTGAGCAATACCGAACATTGGAAGGTAAAAGACTGAAGGTGTATTTCAACTTAGCATTACTTGTTTCACATTTCATATCTTTGTAATGCTATGTACTGTGCTTAATGTAAAGTGTTCTACTGCGTTAGAACCACCCAACATCTTAGTGTTGTAATGCTGGTGTGTTTCTAGATAGAAACAACCAGGACAAGTGAAGGTAGTTCACTTAATGATTTCAGGATTGAAATCATATAGGTTTTCTCTAAGCCTGTAAAAGAGAAATTGGTTCATCCTCATCCAGTAAAAGGATAGGTGTGTCCTTAACCTTAAAAAGGATAGGTTATCTCGCAACCTTAAAAGAGAAACCGGTTGTTCTTTATCCAGCAAAAGGATCACGGTTCTTCCTTAGCCAGTAAAAGGAACATGGGTTTCTCCTCATCCTGGAAAAAGGAAATTGGTTCTTCCTTAGCCAGTAAAAGGAACATGAGTTTTTCCTAGTCTCAGAAAAAGGAAAATGGTTCATCCTTAGCCCGTGAAAGGATAGCTTTGCCTTTAACCTGTAAAAGGGCAGTTGTAACGGTTTGGGTCTCACCCGTAAGAGAAGCAGTTAGTGGATTGAGTAAATCTTAATCGGGAGATTAGGTAGTGGACGTAGGCTTGGCTGAACCACTATAAATCTGTGTGTCAAACTTTTGCATTTTAGTCTGTGTTCTAATTTGCATCATATTCCATTACACTTATGTAAATCACCAAGTTATTGGAAGAATATTTTAAAATTGAGCATCACACCCAATTCACCCCCCTCTTGGGTGGGACCAACATAAATCAGTTCAATTCAACCTTGAAAGTCATCAGCGTCCTAATGAGTCATCAGCATCCTAACTTAACAAGTTCAGGAGAGCGCTGCTGAATCATTAGCGTTCTAAAAGATTATTTAAAAATAGTTTTGACTCGCGATTAAATATACGATAAATGCGAATAAAAACTTGGAAAATTTTAAATTAAATATATAAATTAAATCATTTGAAATACCGTAAAATGTATGATCAAAATATGCAAGTGATTTGTGCATGGTTTTGGAAAATGTTTGAGCAATGTCGATTAGAGAAAGATATACCTGAAACACTTTGTGTATTTCTCATTTCTCATAATCGTTAAATCCAACTCTTCATTATGAGATCTTCAATGTGAACTTCGAGTTGAGTTGAATGTCTTGAATGTTGATCGAGAGATGTAGACTTGAAGCTTGATCGAATCATTCGAGTGAAATGATCTTGAAATCATGATGTGAACGTTGAAGTCCTTTTGATTAAAACGAACTTAACTGCTGGATGTGATCTTTGAGTTCCTTGGCCTTTTGCTTTCCTTAGGTGCTTTGATGAAATCTTGATAAACGCTCGTTAGCACCGAAAATTACTTTGTTTGTGATCATCAGAATATACTTTATCATGGTATATTTAGGGATGAGCTACGTGATGAACCATATAGGTTAACATCATTATGGTGTTTGATAAACAAGGTTGGAACAAGTTTTCTCTTTCGAGATTTATGATTTAAAAGAAATGAACTTAGTCTGTCATACCAAGCTCTTGGAGCCTGTCTTAATCCATATAAGGCTTTGTGGAGTTTGAACACATATTCTGGGTCTTGAGCAACCTCAAACCCTGGATGTTGTTCCACATATACCTCTTCATTGATCTAACCATTTAAAAAAGCACTCTTTACATCCATTTGGTATAAGGGAAAATCTTTGTAACATGCATAGGCAAGTAGCATCCTTATTGCCTCTAATCTTGCTACTAGGGCAAAGGCTTCTTCGAAGTCTATGCTTTTTCTTGGTTGTACCCTTGTGTAACCAATCTAGCATTATTTTGGACTATGATTCCTTGTTCATTCTTTTTGTTCCTAAAGATCCATTTGGTTCTTATGACTGATTGATGAAAAGGTCTAGGAACTAATTCCCATACTTTGTTTCTTACAAAGTGTCCTAGTTCTTCTTGCATAGCAAGAATTCAGTTTTCATCTTTCAGATAAATCTTCCACTTTAATTGGTTTAAATTGAGATACGAAAACAACAAGCTCTAGATCTAGTTGAATTGAAGTTCTAGTGGACACACCCTTTTGTGGATCTGTCAATATTTGATCCTTAGAGAGACCTTGAAGCAATCTAGAGTTTTTAGATGTTTCTAAAGGTTTTCCAATCTCAGGTTCTATGTCATGAACTGTTTTGGGATCATCATCATCGAAGTTTAATTGGCTAATCCTTTCCTCAAGACATTTCTTATTTTCACTTTCATCAAAGTTTACATGAATTGATTCTTCTACAGTTTTAGTAGATTGGTTGCAAACTCTATAAGCTCTACTATGAGAGGAATATCCTAAGAATATTCCAATATCTGATTTGGGTTCAAACTTGTTTAAATTATCTTTATCATTTAAGATAAAACACTTACATCCAAATACTCGAAAGTAATTGATGTTGGGTGCTCTACCTTTCCATAGTTCGTATGGAGTTTTGTTCAAGTTTTTCCTAATCAGTATTTTATTCATTACGTAACACGCTGTGCTTATAGCTTCTGCCCAGAAATAGTTTGCAGTGTTGTATTCATTAAGCATTATTCTACACATTTCCTGCAAAGTTCTATTTTTCCTCTCAACTACACCATTTTGTTGTGGTGTTCGAGGGGCTGATAGATGGTGAGTATAACCTTGATTATTACAGAATTCTTCAAGATTTTTATTAATGAATTCTCCTCCTCTATCACTCCTATGTTAATTTTTTGACCCTTTTCATTTTCAACTCTTTAACAGAATTTTATGAACAATTCACATGCTTCAGATTTATGATTTAAAAGGAATATACAAGTGGATATGGAAAAATCATCAACAATCACAAATACATAAGATTTACCAACCTAAGCTTTGTGTTTTGGTTGGTCCGGAAAGATCCATGTGAATCAATTCGAGAGCTCTAGAGGTAGATTGATACCTCTTGCTCTTAAATGATGAACAAGTATGCTTGCTTAGTTGACATGTTCACACACCTTGTCTTTTGAGTAAATTTCTTTGGGAATACTTTTGGCAAGATCATTCTTGGCAATCCTAGAGATGTTATTCATACTAACATGAGTTAGTCTCTTATGCCAAAGCCATATATCATCACAAGAAATAACACTTAAACAAGTTACATTTTTTTTCTCCATATCATTAAGATTTGTGCAATAAACATTTTTATGTCTAGATGCTATGAATGCAACAATGTTATCTATATGTTTAACAATGCATCTATTTGCTTCAAATGAAATGTCATAACCCTTATCACATAATTGACTTATGCTCAAGAGATTATGCTTCAGCCCTTCAACATAAAGTACATCAGAAATGGATAGAAAATTGTTACCAATGATTCCAACGCCTTCAATATCACCTTTGTTGTTGTCTCCGAAGGTGACCTTTCCTACTGTCTAGATACCATAGATTTTCATTCTTGCACATCTACATGACATAAAATACTTTTGATTTTGACACTCATGCCACTTTGGGTCCGTGCATGTTAGCATCAATAAGAACAGTCTCTTCAATCCATGCATATTTCTTTTTCTTTTCATTTAAGACATTACATCTAAGTATGGTATGACCTTCCCTATGACATTTATGGAATTTCGGTTTTTTGGTCAATAGAGTGTTATACTCCTTTTGTTTTGACCCATGTGTGTACCCTAAGCCAGCTTTGTCAAATGCAAACCTCTGTGATCTTAACATCATGTCAAATAATTTTTAACCATTGGTGAATTTGATCACAGTATGGTTCAGGTCTTCTTTTTCTTCTTTAAGTATTTCATTTTCACTTTTCAGCTTTTCAACTATTTTCTTTAGCTGTTCATTATCTAGGGACAATCCATCTAGTTCTTCTTGTTGAAGTTCTATTTCTTCAAGTGCTTCCTCAAGACTATGTTTGAGCTTTTCATTTTTCCTAATTTTTTTACTGAGTTTTAACTTAATGATTATGCATATGAATATCAAAAGCATTAACTTCATCGACAGGTTCAGATTTTACCTCCGTGCTTGCCATTAAGAACAGTGCAACAGTGTGAAATGAATCTGGTTCATCGTTGCTTGAGCTTGAATCATCCCATGTAGCTTTGAGAACCTTCTTGTCCTTTTTCCTTGGATTTGTGTATTTATTATGCTTAGTGGGACATTTACTCTTCACGTGACCAGGTTTGTTACAACCGTAACAAATTAACTCTTCAGGTTTTGACTCGGGTTTCTTCCCTTTGTGGATTTTTGAGTAAGAGCCACTCTTACCCTTTCTCCTAATCAACCTGTTGAAATTCTTAGATAACATAGCCATGTCATCTTCTGAATCCGAGTCATTTTTAGAATCAGTTTCAACATTGAGGGCAATAGATTTCTTTTCTTTTTCCTCAACCCTGACCGGGCACATCTTATCTTTTATCTTCATTTCATGAACCATTAATGAACCACATAGTTCATCAAAAGTATATTCAGCCAGATTCTTGTCTTTTTTAATGCCCATGGCCTTAGGTTCTCAAGCTCTAGGTAGACCTCGTAAAAACTTCCTAACAGTTTCTTCTTGGTCATAACTCCTGCGCGAGTTTTTCATTTCATTGATGTTAGTTGTAAACCGAGCAATAGCCTCAGCTATAAAATCAATTTCCTCCATCTTATAGGTCTCATATTTTTCAACTAGAATTTTGAGCTTTGCCTCTTTAACTTGCAAAGTTCCTTCATGGGTGACCTCTAACTTATTCAAGATTTCCTTAGTGGTTTCACATGTGCTAACCCTATTGAATTCTTCAATTGATAAACTGCAAAACAAAATGTTTATAGCTTGATTGTTCAACAATTCTCTCTTCTTTTCTTTGGGACTCCATTCATCTAACTTCTTAGGGACATTAATACCTTTTATGGACTTTGTAGGTATTGGACATCCGTTTGTCACAACATCCCACATTTCTACGTCTTGGGCTTTAAGGTAGAATCTGATCTTCATTTTTCAATTTGAGTAGCTATCTCCCTTGAACAATGGTGGTCGGTTGGTGGAGTTTCCTTCACCTGAAAGATAAGCATTTCTTGCATTTTTTCCTTCCATACGTAATCAAAGATTTTTAGATACTTTGATGGTTAACCTGCTCTGATACCAATTGTTGGCCCTGATGTGTCTGAACGGGGAGGGGGGGAGGTGAATTGGACACTTAACAAATTTTAACCTTTAAATAAGTATGGTAAATCAAACACGATAACAATAAGACACACACGATTTAGAGTGGTTCGGCCTCGCCTACATCCACTACCTAACCTCCTTAGTTAGGATTTGTCCAAACTCCACTAAGGATCTTTTTACGAGTGAAGATCAAACCATTACACCTTCTCAACTTACGGGCTAGAGAATAACCTTTCTCAACTTTCGGGTGTGAGAACAACCGTTACAACTCGTGCAACACTTGCTCTAAGCCAGTGACTATCTAGTCACAAAAATCAAGGTACAACATGTGATATGATTCCCTTTACTTAGAATCAAAGTGATCCTTGCAAAGCTTTGGATTGGACTTTCTGTTACCACAGATTCAACAAAATATGTATGATGACGTTCAGCTGAAAAATGGTTCAAAAAGCTTTCGTCTTCTTCAATGGATTTTTGAAAAGATATAGATGAAGATCAACGAATCTAGAAGACTTAACGTATTTCAAAAAGATCGAGAGTTTAAAGCAATTAGTAGAAGTATAGCTTTCAAGAGTATTTGCTCAAGTGAAAACTGTTTCAAGATTTGAGAATAGATAATCAATTTTCTTGTTTTTCGTATATTCAATCTGCACTAAGGCAACACATAAATAGAGATAACAATGCCGTTATGGACTTGAACTTTTCAAGTAGAGTTTTGGCGCACAAAGCTATTCTAAACAATGGACACATTCTTTTTCGAAACAGATCGATTCAGTTCTATGCAATTACGATGACAACACTTGAATCTTCTGATCATTCATGAAAATAAAATGTTCTAATAAAGTGTTGGAATGTTCTGAAAAGATTCAAAAAGTTCTGAAAAGATAGACTGAAAAAGTGCACAGATGCAGCTTTATGATAGTGTTGGGTTAGCATTATGATTTGACAATTAGCCTCCCGACGCATTAAGCCAACTTTTTCATTTTGTTCTTTGAGGGTGCTTATAGTTCATAAGCGTCCTGCTAAACTATGATGTGAAGGCGCTACTTGAAAGTAAGCGTCCTGAATTACTTAACAATTAAAATCAACTAAAGTTGTGAGGGCATTATTCGAAGATAAACGTCCTGACTCGTTTTAAATCGTTTAAAATCACAAGGGTGTTATTGAAGGCGTAGCGTCCTAATATTTAAAGCATGAAAACATAAGGGTGCTACTAAAGGTGTAAGCATCCTGATGTTTTAAGACGATCAACAAGCTGATGTTAAATCAACGTCCAGATAAGTTCATTGGTTGATTCAATGAGGGTGCTACTGACAAAGTAAGCATCCTGATAAATATGAATTCTTCAACCATGAACATTATTAGCATCCTAGTATATCATCAGCGTCTTGACTCACCAAGTTCAAGAGAGTGTTGCTGAGATATTAGCGTCCTGATAAATACATCAGCGTCCTGAAGGACACTATAAAATAGTTTTGATATTTTTCAACTTTTAAAGCTCGATAAAACATGATTAACATCGGTATGATTGAATCAAATATATTATAGAGATTTCATTATAAGTGATCGAAGAGTACTTTGAAATCAAATCGAATAAACCATGCAATCATGCATATTGCTAAATCAAATGATAAAAGAGGTTCTACAACCTATCATAATCTAATAGCACATAGATATGACTATGAACGATCATGGTCACAAATTTGATCTGATAGTTCTTTTACCATGCGTTGTCGATTCTTCGGATGAGCTTTCATGTGAGATTAGATGTGTAATGCATATAGTATTATCATAATTAGAATATGGTTTGCAATCATAAAAAAAATCTTTCTTATAAGGGACATATTCTCATAAGGGACATGAGGATAATTGGTTCAACCTTGTATATAATATCAAAATATGTCAAAGTATGCAAAACTAAAACCAAACTAGAAACCCCAATGACCTAAATGGATGGAAAATTCTAGGAAGCCATGACTTTCCTCTTATCATGAGATGATCATGAAGAGAGTGAAATGAACTTAGAAGGAAATTTGAGTAACTTTAGAGCACCAATAATTGCTTTCCATCTCACCATGGCATAAGCTTTCCAAATGTCAAGATTGGTTGTGCATCTTGGCGACCCTCTATCTCTATGGTAGTACTTGATCAATAATTCATGCGAAAGGAGGAAAGGTAATGAGTTTATCGATGCCTAGTGAGTAGTTGACACTATCATCATCCAAGTACTTGTTTGAAGAAAATGCAAGCATAAAAAATGTATGGAAATCACAACAACATTGCATTGAAAAACAAGCCTTCATGAGTTTGAAGACCATGCATTTATTCTCTAATTTACCATTTATTGTTTAAGTGAGACAACAATCAACATCTTAATTACTTTCATGATCACTGCCTACCTTCTATATGTCACTTAATTCTAATGGGATCTCACTTAGTATTGACCCAAATCAGACTAATTTTATCAATCGTTATGAAAATGACTTAGTCCTAAGTTAGATTTAACGATAGCGATGAGACCCAGTCCCAAATTAACCTAGTGGCACGCATGTAATAGGGCGATTTAGTCCTATATAGGAAGCTGTATGAAGCCTCCAAGCTAGTATACCGATGTTCTAAATTTCCTATTACTGTTCATAGTCCTGGTTTGCAAACTCGAGTCACCAACTAAGAGTATTTTGGAAGGCTTACAACATATCCTAATCCCCACGACCATACTATTTAAACCATGACAAAGAGTAGAATAAATACAGAAGCATTTCATATATGCATGCATGCCAACTCAAATTGACACCTACCATCGTAAAATACGAGTTCAAAATCATAGAAAGAGAAACAACTAATTAAGGATGGATAAGCAACATAGAGAATTCATAATAATCATAGTCCACATTTAATATACTATGATTGTAATTTTCATTTTTGTTCTTCGCTCCTTGACCCTTTTCTTTGTAATGAAATTCTATTGTGCTACTCTTGTTGGTAGAGGTGTATAGGGGTCACGTTGGGTCTATTTTGGGCCAAAACCCAACTCAACACAAACGGTTTGGGTTGGGAAAATTACAACCAAACCCAACCCAAATTGTCCCCCCAACCCAACCATGACCCAAAAATTGGGTTGGGTTGGTCAATCAGGTTGAGCTTGGGCCTAGTTTTTGGTCAATTTTAAGTTACATTTAACTTTACCTAGACTTTTAAGCCCAATCTAGTACAACTTTTAAATCCATGTATTTTAGTCTTAAATGAAAGTTCTTTGACACTAATATTCTCAATCTATTTGAAATAGACACATAACATTATCAACTATCGTTATATATATATAATACAAAGAACATACATAAACACATTTCCCCAATTAACTTGGGGAAATAAGTTAATGTAAGAGAAAAAAAATAGAATTTGGGTTTTATATTTTTGGAAGTGGTTTGGTTAGGGTTGGGTTAGTTGAGTTTCGGTGGTGTGAACCTGCAACCCAACTCAAACCGATTAGGTTGGACATTCTAGGAACACAACGAAACCTAAATAACCTAGCTAATATAATCCAACACAGTAATTTTAGTTTAATTAGTTCAATCGAATTGGTCGGATTGATTGGGTTGATGTACACTCCTACGTGTTGATGAATCAAAGCTTTAATGGCATAAGGAGTATGCAAGAGCTTGGAGGAAAATGGGCTAATGAGGGTAGAAGGTCGGTGTTCATGCCGTAAATTGGATGGGCAAAACATAAGAGGCATTCTTAGTGATGATCCAATGAGCCCCATGTTGGCTTTCAGTTTTAATGATTACAAACAACATGAGTTCCTTTGGTACTAATATTTTACTCAAGTGTTTCAGCTTAAAAAAACCACCACAATTCAATATAAAGGTTTCAAGCTTGAAAACTCTAAAGATCTAGACAATGAATGTAATCTTAGATTATTTTATCTAGATTATTTTATCTAGATGATCTTAGGTTGTAGAATCTTATTCTAGATTTGCTCAGATTATGTGCATGTCATGAGTTTTGAAATGAGCATGATCTTCAAATGATTTCAAAAATGATTTCTATCATGTTTTTATCTTCGTTGGAAAATGATTTCAAGTGATTTCAAATCTTTAATTTGAAGTTCAAAGTGTTTGCGCAAGTGATTCGATTTGAACAAGTTTGTGCAATGAATTTTGATAAGTGGAGTTTTAGTAATTAGTTTGCATGTTAATTTGTTAGATTTTTAAGTTCATTTGATTAGTTTTTAGGTGTTTTTTACATGATTAATATACTTAGTTGTTTTAGATGCATTTAGGCTTTATCCTAGGTTTTTATAGGTTTTTATCATGAATAAATGACATTTTGATACTTGTTAATATCATAGAAGTCATATACTTTGAGTACATTTCATTTTAGTTTAATACTTTGATTCATTGCATAGTTTTTACACTTGTTTGTACTTTGTTTTGTAGGTGAATAAAGAGCTCAAAAGTGGGTTGAAACAAGGTTCAAATGGTGTTCAAAAGAAGTCACGAACATGTGCAAAACATGGGCGAAAAGTGTGCAAAAGTGGAGAAAATCGGCTAAGTTTACAAACAACCACCATGGAAACCCGAAATTGGGTGCTGCGGCGCCCAGATGCAGAAGAGAAGTGATGGTGAGGACAATGTGTGGGCGTTGCGGCGCTGGTGTTCGTAGAATTGCATTTTTTGACGATTTTTTGTACCCATTTTTGTTTTTTGACCCACTTTTGTATATAACTCGTTTTAGGGTTTGTTTAGTGATCTCTCTCATTTTTATTACATTTTAGAAAATAGCAATTAGGTTTAGAAAAAGAGGAGAGAAAGACGAACAAGAGAAGAGACAAGAAGAAGGAGTTGTAGATTTGAAGCTTGAAGAAGAAGGGGATTTCTCACCTGATAAGGGGGTTTCTTTACTTATTCTTTCAATTAGAACTTGTTTTAATGATTTCCTATTTAAATCTCTATCTTGTATCCATGGATTGGTTTATGAACTAAATATATAATCTAGAGTTTTGATTTAGCTATGATGGATCCTGTAATTGAGTCATTGTTTATGTGTTTTTGAGCAATCTTTTGGGTTTATTTACGATTCTCCATGTTTAATGCTTTCAAGTTGTTGATCACTCTTTGAATGAACATAGATTTGGTTTCTTACACTCGAGAGAGGTGTTATCGAATTGGAGCAAGAGATTTGTAACCTAGGTTAGTAGTATCGAGTCGAGAGACCTACGAACACCTTTGAAATCATTTAAAATGAATCATAGATCTTAATGCGTTCTTAATCTATTAGTTAACGCTCGAGAGAGGGAATTGATAACTTAAGGGTAGATGTTCAAATTGAGGCTCGAGAAAGGTATTTGGAAATTAATTCATTAACATAATTATTAGAGACTATAAGATACAACATAGTGAGATCTAAATTCTAGAACTATAAATCCATTGATTTCTCTCCAAATTCCATTTAATATGCATTGTTTCGTTTGATTTTGTTTATTTTACATCTTAGAAATCAAATCATCTCTTTCTATCACCTAGATAAAACCACTAATTATTGTAGAATTGGGCATTTTTAATAGTAAAATTACCTTCCCTGTGGATATGATAACCTGACTCACGTCGGTATTATAACTTGATATTCGTACACTTGCGAAACAAAATATTTACGATCAAATTTCCAAAGAAATATCAATTTCTTGGTGTTAAGTGTCAGACTAGCGTGCTCCTTAAGCTGGTAGCGCACTCCTTATGTTATTAGATCACTTAAAGGTTTGTTGCGGTCACCAGCGCATTCCCCTCTGGAGTAGTGCACTCGTGTGAACACAAATGTTTCTCCAGTCTTTCATTTGCATTAGACCAACGCACTCTCCTCTGGAACAACGCGCTCCTCTGAGACTGAGACAAAACACACCTCTCGGTTTGCTGCTAGAAGCGCGCTCCTTGATGGAGCAATGCACTGCTTTCTAGGTAGCTGAGGATGTGTTCTTCATGAGCCAGCATGCTCCTCACTAGAATAGTGGGTTGCTGACTGTCAAGAACACTGTCACTTCTGGGCAACGATAGTGATACTCCAACCAAGCTTTCCATTTTGATTATTGGTACTTTTGAACAGATTCTCACACGAATTTTTGCTCCATTAATTTTGGTGAAAGAATCTGAAAGTTGCATTTGAAATTTAAAATCAAATTAGATTTTTCTTGGAGATTGAAACCCTAAATCTTGCTCATCCTTTGTTTTGTATAAAAATTAAGTTGTGCTCATTTGCAAGACACAACCTACGAACTATTTGCAAGTTAGTCAAAATTTTCTAATTGTTCTAGTGTTCTAAAAGTTCTAATTGATTTTTGAAAACATATATTTGGATTGAACGTGCATAACCTTCATATTTTCATTCATCCAAAGAACTTTCTCAAGGAAGCCTTTACTCTCTGTTTTTGCACTTCATCTTCATCATTTTTTGAGCAATCTTAAGGGCCCAGATAACAATCCAAAAGGGGGGGTGTGAATCGAACTATAGCGGATTTTCCAAACCTTAAACAAACCAAATTGGAAAGATAAAAACACAAATTAAAAGTGCAAGAAATAAATAATATACACAACGATTTATAGTGGTTTGACACCAAACGCCTACCTCCACTACTTAATCTCCCTGATTAGGATTTCCCAAACTCACTAACTCTATCCAACTTACTGGGTGTGAATCCAACCGTTACACTTGATTCACTTGCGGGTGTGAATCCAACCGTTACCTCTTGATCCACTTGCGGGTGTGAATCCAACCGTTACCTCTTGATCCACTTGCGGGTGTCAATCGAACCGTTACAAGACCTTGATGATTTCCTATATGGAATCTTCCCCAATTGGAAACCTAGCCTGTAGCACCCATACCTTTAAATGACGTTATTTTGACTCATAATGTACCCGTATACGTATCCGTATATGTATGCGTATACATATTTGATGCTTGACGCGCGTAGGATCGAGTGTTTTTGCATGATCTTAGGTCATAGAGAGTGCTCATGAAGTTTCGGATTCATCGGAGACCCGTTCGACATCAAAACATGTCGAAAATGGTGTTTTGGATCTAGTAGAGCTCGCACAATGGAGGAAGAAATTTCTGTCACCGATTGCATCAATGACTTAATCTCCTAGATCCGTGGTCCGATTGAGCTAAAGTTTTTTCAGCTTATTCTTCTCTGATAGATATTCATTAGGAACGGTGAAGATCTTGATCAGAGTTATCTACTGTGAGATATAATACTCCAAACACTATTTTTCGGATTTACGGATATTCTTGCATAGTTTTGATCAACGGTAGGATCTCGCAATCCCACCGTTGGATTGAGTTGAAATTTTACCAGAATGTTAGTAATTGACTACGAAAACTTCTGACGTCTAAGATGTTAAATTGATGAGTAGTTTGTAAGAAATTAATTATTTAAGTGCAAGTAAGTGTAGCAGAAAATTGTTCCTTTTATTTTAGTGTATTTTTTCATGTGGGGCCAAAATACTTCTTTAAAAGCCACTTTGGACGTGGGTTGCTCATTTTTACACTTTGAAGAAGGGGAAGGGAGCTAGGAGAAGGGGAAAAGAAGAGGAGAAGAGAAAGGAGAGAGAAGGCTTGAATTTTGGTACTCTTATGCCCAAAATCCCTCCAAGGTATATTATTTTCTCTCATTTTCTTCATTCTATCTCTTTCATGTGTGTTTACAAGCTTAATTTTGACCTAGGGTTGTATGAATCCCGAAATTTAAGGGAGTCGTGAGAAAACCAATGTTGGACTTAGG
This sequence comes from Paratinospora sagittata, assembly GCA_035771175.1. Classification (NCBI taxonomy): domain Eukaryota; kingdom Viridiplantae; phylum Streptophyta; class Magnoliopsida; order Ranunculales; family Menispermaceae; genus Paratinospora; species Paratinospora sagittata. The sequence goes on from CM069589.1 coordinate 12,394,565, forward strand.
CTTTGATTTTGAGATACGCTAATCTTGATGGCATGGGGAGTCTATAAATGGTAAAACCCCCAATTTCTAACAAGAAATTGGTTGGATTTCACGGTTTTGACCTAAACTAGAAATTTAGACTTAGGATTTACTGTTCAAATTACATGTGATTTATGATGAATGCATGGGTAATTGTGAATGTATGACACTCCAAATTACTGATTTTGATTAGTTGATACCCTATGGTAGAGTAACTTTGACCTTGGCTATGTAATTTGGCAATTTCCATGTGATTTGGGGATTTGCATGTGATTTGGGAATTTTTGCCCAAATTGGGGCTTTTGATCAAAATCAAGTCAATTGATAAAATTGACTTGGGGATTGTTTAATTGGATCCAAATTGAGTAGAATCACGGGTTTAGAATTTTTGAACCTATGTTAAATTGGTATGAGTTAGTTCATTTTGACTTTATGTTTTGTATTGGCCTAAATTGGGGATTTTGACCAAGACTTAGTTAATTGATGAAATTGACTTGATGTATAGTCTAATTGACCCTAATTATGATTGAATGTCATGTATATTGGTGGTTGGATCATGCGATCAACCTATTACATTCAATTTGGGTCAATCTTGGTTTAATTTGAGTTTAAATAATCAAATTGGGCAATATGGAATTTGGCTCAAGGGGGGGGGGGGGGGGGGTAACCAATTTAGAATCTAATTGACTTTTGATTTGGGTTTAAGCATGGGTTTTTGGCACACTTATAGGCTGATTTTCAGTTTGTGTAAACCATGTTATTTTCAGGGTTTTGTGATTGATCTAGAACTCATATAGTCAATTGAAGAGTTGTGGTGATTGGATTGGCTAGACTTAGCCAATCAAGTGTGAGTGTTCCTTTACTTTTTGATTATTTATATGTGGCATTGTGGTATAGAAATGTTTTAAATGCTTATGTATTATGGTATGCATGTTTTAATATTCCATGAAATATATTTGAGCATAGTCAGTGGGATGACAATTTGGGTTAAGGCTCCTAGTTGGGGTTTCCTTTTTGGGAATTCTCGTAAGTCTAGCGGCGATTCCAGTTGTGTACCTGGCAGAGGGTTTTATGGCTTGTGTATAGGTAGGTTAACTTAGGCTAATTGCACAATCCCAGAAATCCTATTAGAATACGAGTATTGTGTGTGTGTTCAGGTGTTGTGTGTCGCGCACCAGCCCTTTGATCCCCGTATTCGGGAGGTGTTAGGATTGCATGTGCATGATTACAAATGATATGCATTGTTAAACGTATGACATGATGCATGTCACGACCCACTATACGTGACGTCATGACAGACACGGAACCCCCGGGTATACCATCCGGCGTCCCATCAGCCTAACATAAACATAAATCCCAAATACAATTAATCATATAACATCATCTAATCATGATCAACAACAATTAAAGATTACATCTCCAAAAATACCAAGTATAACATTCTGAAAAATTCAAGTAATATAAAACATACACAACCCATCTATGTGTTATTAATACAAATACTAGGTGTTACCATGTACATAATATCAAAATACTAAACTGTACAACACTTACATCAACAAAATACTGGAAGGAATGCTCCGCAGTCAAGCCTTCCCTTTTCCTTCCTATCAGAACTTGAAAGGATGAGGATGAGGTGTGAGCTACAACAAGCTCAGTGACTGTCTTCTACAAGTGGCAATATACATGCATTTATGTAAAACATGTCAAGATCATTAAAACATTTGAAATAACATGAGATAACATGGAAATGAAAACAAGATTACATACATGCTAATATAATGCATAATGTCGTAATTAAGACAATGCATACCATTTAAACAACATACAATGCAATCCTAACACCTCTTAGGTAAGAATCAAATTCGAGAACACGAGTGCACGAAACTCGTGCCTGAACGACCTCTTACCCATATTCTAATAGGAATTCCAAGAGCACGTCACCGATTTACAATTCTTTCGAAATCCTATACCAGGCCTAATTGAAAAACGGCTGCACCTACCCTTTGAAACCTTCTGCCAGGTCCACACTGGGGATCTCTCTAGACTTACAAGACTTCCAAAAGAAAATCAAGCTAGGAGACTCTACCCAAATGTAACCCAATGGAATATGCTCAAATTTCATTTCATGAATAAATTAAAACATGCATATGCCATATCCACATATATATATATATATATATATATATATATCAATTTGAAACAAGTTATACAATACAATGCCACGTATATGAAAACCAACAAATAAAAGAACACTCACTCTCGATTGGCTAAGTCTAGCCAATCCAATTTTCAATCCAAAATCAAGTACTTGTACGATCACCAATCACCTCACGTACATAGACTTCCAACTAGCCCACGTGAGTTACTCGAATCAATTAGAATCCCTACAATATATACATGGTTCATACAATATTAAAATCAGCCAAAGTATGCTAATAACCATGTTAAATCCCAATATCAAAGTTAACTAATGATTCTAGAATGGCTAACCCATGAGCCTAATCCCCATTGTTCAATTTGACCAATTAACATCAAATCAAACTACACATAACCCAAATTGAATACCATAGGTGGATCCCCTTGATCACAACCACTATAATGCAAAACATTCAATCATATTAAGGGTTAAGTTGACTATTTATCAAGTCAATTTCATCAATTGATTATATCTTGGTCAAAATCTCCAATTTGGCAATATGACATAAGGCCAAATTGAACTAAGACATGCTAAATTATCATAGGTTCAAACATTCTAAACCCATGGTTCTACTCCATTTAGGTCCAATTAAACAATCCCCAAATCAATTTTATCATTTTACTTGATTTGGGGCAAAAGCCCTAATTTGGGCAAAAATCCCGAAATTGAACCCTAGGCCAATTTTACACTACACCACCATGCTCGGCAACGCCAAACACTGATCTTGAAACATGGTTTCCTTAACAATGGTCCCTAGGTCAACATACTTGAAGGGCAAGACTTGATTCTAACTCAAAGTCAATGAATCGAGCAAAGATCAAAATCTCTAGATCTACCAATTTCTTGCTAGAAATTGAGGAAAATGATGCCATTGGGTTCCAAATCACTCAAGAAACCCAAATCAGTGGCCTACTAGTCTCCCTTATGAGTTTCACACGAAACCCTAACTCCAAACCCCTTCAAAAACGAGTTGAAATTGTTGGAAAATGCTTCTCAAGGGTATATCTAAGTCTTAGAGGGTTGATTTCACCAAAAACAAGCTAAAAGAGATGAAAATCAGTCCATTCTAGGCTAGGGTCACTCCAAATCTGAGTTTCATACCCTTTTCTAGGTCAAAACTAAGCTTGTTCATACATCCACAAAGAGATGCAAAGAAGAAAAATGAGAAATTTCATTACCTTAGGTGAGATTTGAGTAGAAATCACCAAGAACCCTAGGTTTTTCTCCTCCTTTTCTCCTCTCCACCCTGCTCCCCTTTTCTCTTAAGTCCAAAAACAAGCAAATGAGCAAAAATCTCGTTTTGGTTGTATTTATAGAAATATTTTGGGCCTACAACTTAAAAATACACTTAATAAATAGAAGGAACAATTTCTTGCTGCAATTACTTTCACTTAGATAATTAATTCCTTAAAAATAACTGACTAATTTAACATCTTAACCGTGCAACCATTTTATGATTCAGTTACCAATATTATGGTAAGATTTCAGCCCAATCCAACGGTGGGATTGCGAGATCCAACCGTTTGATCAAAACTGCGCAAGAAAATCTGCAAATCCAAAAAATAGTGTTTGGAGCTTTATAACTCACAGTAGACAACTCTGATCAAGATCTTCACCGTTAACAATGAATACCTATCAGATAAGAATAAGTTGACAAAATTACAGCTCAATAGGACCACAGATCTAGAAGATCAAGCAATGGATGTAATCGGTGACAAAAATTTCTTCCTCCATGGAGCGAGCTCCACTGATCCAAAACACCGTTTTCGATACGTTTCGACGTCGAACGGGTCTCCGATCATTCTGAAACTTCATGAAAAGGCACTTGAACCAACTATATGGACACGTATACGGGTACTCTACGGGTCAAAATTACATCATCCTAAGGTACGGGCGTTACAATGCATTTATGTTAGCATGTTTGTAATCTTATTTTATCATCATGATCTTGCCATGTTTTTTTATAAATGCACGTATAAGCCACTTGTAAATGACATTCACTGGGCTTGTTGTAGCTCACACCTCACCCTTTTCTTTCAGGATATGATAGAAAAGGGAAAGGAAAGGCTTGACTGCAAAGCGTCCCTTGATTTTGATTGATGTAAGTGTTGTACATTTATTTTTGTATTTTGATATTATGTACATGATAACACCTAGTATTCGTATATTTAACACATAGATGGGGATGTGTTGGGTTGTATTATTTTGTGGACTTTGAAATTTTATTTTTGGTAAATTTGGAGATGTAATATGTTTATTCATTGTTGTTCATGTTTAGATGGATGTTATATTAGGTTTGTGTTTTATTGGGATTCGTATTTAAATTAGGCTGGCAGGACACCGAGTGTACCGATGGAGGGTATACTCAGGGGTTCTGTGTCGGTCATGACGTCACATATAGTGAGTCGTGACATAGCCAATGTACACTTCCAATTTTACAAAAAAATAAAGTGAAGCATACAAATTGGGAATGAATACCTCCTTTGAATAATAAGCCAGTGATGGTGAAAATGAAGTGCAAGCTCTAATGGAGGTTCCTTTGTTGAAATCTTGACTTGATAATTGATGTAGATGAAGTGCACAAGTCTAAGACCTTTGGAATTTTGAAATCTCTTAAAAATGATCTCTTAAAGAGATAACCGTGAGCAAAGAGATTTCCTGTCACACCCTGGGTTGCACAGCGTGCCCCCTACCCAGGTGCGGGCGTACCCCCTCGGGGCGAACGCCTAGCCATTATGGATCCATAATATTGTCCCATCTCGGCCAGCCACGCCACACAAGGACGCCGGACACCGAGATCATTTATCCATATTATTCACACTCCCATGAATAATATAGGGCCTCCCCCAAGTTTGAACTCGCAACATCTTCCTCATAAGGTTAGATTTCGCAACTTGAGTACCCATTGAGCCAAATGGTTCAATGGATACTCAAGATTTCGCAACTTGAGTACCCATTGAGCCAAATGGTTCAATGGATACTCAAGTTGCGAAATCTAACCTTATGAGGAAGAGGTTGCGAGTTCGAACTTGGGGGAGGCCCTATATTATTCATGGGAGTGTGAATAATATGGATAAATGATCTCGGTGTCCGGCGTCCTTGTGTGGCGTGGTTGGCCGAGATGGGACAATATTATGGATCCATAATGGCTAGGCGTTCGCCCCGAGACACGGCTGCGGCCGGGGCGTGACATTTCCAGCAAAAGATTGGAGAGGAAAACTTGCAAGATGTATAACTCTTTTGATCTCTCTCAAAAACACAAGTGAACTTGGAAAACTTGGCACACACGTGCTTGATTTGAAAACTTGGAGAACACTCAAAAGCTCTATAGGTGTTTGATTTTGCAAAACTTAGAATGAATGAGCAAAGTCCCATATTTATAGTACTTTTCAAAACAGTCATAAGATAAACACGTTTCTAATAAGAAAAGCACGTTTCTGTTGAAAATGACTTGAAAAACGTCTCTCTAGAAATCACTAAGAAGTGCATTTCACTTGGAGGAAATACATTTTTCTATGAATTTCCAGAAATGCCCAAAAAGTAGGAAACACGTTTCTAATGAGAAAAACACGTTTCTGTGTAATTCCAGAAGGCACCGATTTTTGGAAACTTTAAGAAGTGCATTTCTCTAAAGGAAACACATTTTTGTGTCCATCAATACATTTTCATCATTATGGAAATTTTAGGAAACGTGTTTCTTCAAACAGAAATGTGTTTCTGTGTCATTTGATGAAAATCAATTTCTGGCCTTAAAGGAAACGTGTTTCTTCCTTAAGAAACGTGTTTCTGTTTTCACAAAAATAGGTTTTTGATTTTTCAAGATTTTTCTAAGTCCACAATATGATTTCTTGAAAAACTAAGTTCAAATACACTTGAAATCATTGAATTATGATCAAAGTGAAATTCATGCAAGTGTTTAAATCAAATTTGATGAAAGTCAAAAGTTTGACTACATTGCAATCAAGTTTGATAATTCAAAACCTTATGATTTTAAAATATGATGCATGCATGCAAGTGCTTGGCTTATTAATCTAAGGAGTATTCTACAACACGAGAACCTAAGCAACTACATTACATTGATGTGATCTTGATCATTCGATTGCTTCGATTCTTTAAGCTTAACTTTGACTTTTCTTTTGACATTTTATAATTTGATCAATATAAGCTATATCAACTTAGTCAAAATGATTAGTGTCATAAAGGGATGTTGTTTGTTATCATCAAAACACTAAAGGGTAAGGGTCATTACACCAACAATCTCCCCCCTTTTTTTATGATTTCAAACAAACTCATTATTTGCCTGATTGAAGCAAGATAACATGATGTTTATGTGAATGTAATGTGAGCAAGAATAAGTATGATGATCATCAAAGAATTTAACCATATAATATAAGTCAAAAAGCATCATGTCATATCAAAGCATATAAAGTCATACAACCATGAATAGTCAAAATAAAGAGTACAAGAGTAAAGTATTAAGGTGAATTAGGAAGCATTCATGGGCTTAAGCTCCCCTTAAAGCTATGCTCCCCCTAACTATGTGGCCTATCTCTGACATAAATATTCTTCCCCTTTTGAAACATCAAAAAGGAGGGTTAGGGACGCGGTGGAGACGGGAACAATCCAAAATCTAGGAAGTATGAGTCAGACAGAGACATCAGGCCATGAGGCATGCGAATAGGCAATGTTGAGGTAGACAGAGGTAAACTTTTTGTAGTGTTGGATAGTAAAAATGTTGCCGCTGAGAAGCAAGGAGACTGCAACAAAGGAGTAGCATTGCCATAATGAAGGATTTAGGTGCTCCCAAACTGAGAAGAAATAGGTGAGGGACGAGCATGATATCCGGAAGGTACGAGAGTGAGGGCGTGAGGATCATCTGAAGGAAGCGCACTCGTAACGGGTGCATCACGATCAACAGACCCGTTCAAATCATCACAGATAGGAGAAGCAGGCTGTCGAAATGTTGGAGATGAAGCGCGTGCCGATTGTCTAGGAGGAAAGAGGTCATCCATCCCAAAGTGATAATCATTGATCGACGGTCTCGGATCATGATACTCTCGCATAACGTTGAGCATATCTCTGATTGCCTTCAAGTCATTTTCTTAATTGTGCATCCTAACATTAAAGATTAACCAATTTCTTCTCGATAGAGGAGAAAAATTGTGCATGGTGCTCTTTCATCGAAGTTAAAAGATGAACAATAAGAGCAAGTGGGCTCATTGGAGGAGTATTTGTATCATCAACATTTGGGTGAGGGTCACCAAGAATAAGCTCTAGAGGAGGACCAACGGAAGCAACTCCCTCTATTCCATCAGTATCATCCTCAACCGTATCATGATCCTTGGGTTGAAAATAATGAGTGTTTTCATTGACACTACGGAATTTAGAGTGTACCCATTGACGAATGCGTGAGTCCCATTTATACCCCATTTGATGAATAGTTGACTCATATACGGTATTATTCAATGTGGGCCCAATTACCGGTCAAATTCTTCACAATTTGGCACTGACATGACGTAGAAGATATGTAACGAAGGCACTGTATGGTAGTGCGACTGTGGATTTTGGAACCTTCAAGATTTGATACATGATGACATGGGAAATTCGAATCTTGGTACATGTATGGAGGCACCACATAAAAAAGACATCCATTGCCTTTACTGGAGATCGAGTGCTAAGCCTAGGAAGAAATATTCTTGCGATGATGTTATGAAACTCTTTCAAATGAAGATTGAATACACCATTAGTTTCATTTTGAGGAAAGACTGGGTAATGTCATCCAGTCATGAGCTCAAGCGCCTCATGCTTGTCAAAGCCTAGGAATTGAGGAGTTGGACCTAGATTGATAGGCTTCGAAGCATCGAAGGAAAACTAAAAATTTCTTCAAGAATTTGAAGTGAAATTTCTAGGTCATGGCCAAGGATGCGAGAAACATAATGAAGATCATCATCCTCAGAGGCGTTACTAGATTGGAGTAGAAGACTTTAACTAAGTCAGGGAAAACAGGAGCTCGGAAAGCCGCAAAAGCACTCCACCCAACTTCGTGAAATATATGTTAGATAGGCAAATTAATGCACTCAAAATTTGCGAAGTCAACATAGACACATGGAGAAACGACTCGTTCATGATAGAGTGGATCAATAGGCTCAAGTCTTTTTTATCATGGAATGAGGTAATGGAGAGCAGTTGTCGCGATCAACTTGTGGTTGATTTTGTCCCGGTTGAGGTTGTGGTGGTGGAGGAGGGTGGGTTCTCTAAATGGTGTAGGCTGGCAATGAGGTGCTTGTGAAAAGGATGCTCGTGATGTGCGACCACGTCTAGGTGGGTTAAGGGGTTGTGGAGAACTTATAGTAGGTGAGGAGGGACGATTCGAAGATTCCCCTACTTTGAGGCGTCGTTCGACAGAGTGGGTAGGCAATTTTTTTCTCAGAGGCATTTTGTCAAACATTCGATACGCAAAACTGTTGAAGTACAGGGTTTAGAATGAGTGGAGCGTGAAAGTGGAAGGAAATGGAAAACCAAAGCGAGATAAGTCAGAAAAGAGAGAGATAAGCTAAAATCTAAGCTAAGATTTGTAGGAAATGAGTAAGAAACGACATTGGGAAAGGGTCTCAAAATTTAGTGAAAAACAAGGTTTTTGATCCAAAATCTAGGTGGTTTTTTGTTAAAAATTGGGATTTTGAAGTGAAAAGTTTGTGATTTAAAGTTTGAAATATGTGGAAAATGGTTTGAGATAGTGTAAAATGGATGAAGATGAGGTCAGTTTTGTTGGCTTGATGACCTTCACCCTCTGTGATTTTGATGATTCCAAACGATATCATATGTGGCCTAACATGTGTGCTGAGTATGTTTTAGTTTCACACTGTATGATTAACATTGAATTTAGAGACATAGACAGTACTCACCAAGCTTAGATCAAGACTAAAATTTTGGATACAGGACTTGAAGAACAACACCAAGGAACTCAACCAAGCATGGAGATAAGACAAGTAAAATGAAGTTAAGATGAAAGTCAATCGAAGATCAAAACACAAGAACAAAGCGTCAAATATCATTGTAAATGCTTTAGATCATTCTAGGTTGTATCAAATTTCATTATTGCTCAGCCACTTGTTTTATCGTGTTTTACCTATCCAATTCCATATTTATATCATGATATATCTTAAAGGGTTTTAAGATATTGATTTAACTCGATGGTTTGATCGTGTTTCGAATGCTTTTTATCGTTTTATCGATCATGAAACTTAAACATGTTCAAGAATGGTATTCTTGATATGTATACATTTCCCAAAAACCCGTGGAATATATTCCCCCATTGCGGAACGCACTCCAATAGCCAAAACACATCTATTTTGCCTCAGACCAGCTAGAATGCACTCCAATAGGAAGAAACATGTTTAAGGCAATAGGAAAAATTGATATGTGCTCTTGGGTCTTGTGGAAACTGTTTTAGCAGAGTGAAACACATTCCAACAGGCAAGACCAAAAATCATATGTTTTGGTCTCAGGTCTTGTGAAACGCGTTCCAGCAGGTTTGACAGAAACCTGTGTTTTTCTTCTCGGGTCTCGTGGAACACACTCCACTGGAAAATTCCATACTTGCACAGTTTAGAGTTTTAAACTTGAGCATTCATTGTGGGTCGTTGATTTACATTAATACAAGTTTACATCTTTTATTCTTGACCATTGATGATAGGTTTAGGGTTTTAGAACTTGGTTTTCTATTTAAACCATCATTAACCCTTGTTTTAAAGGACAAAAACTTTTAATATCATTCTCCAACTCCATTTGCTCTGCAACTGAACTTTCAAAGGCAACCGCCATTAGAGACTTGAACATTCATGGTGATACACTGAGATTTTGATATTTTATCTTTAGTAAAGTTTGTTTACGATCGTGAGTTTTATTACATATCTAATTTCTAGATTGTTTCGAGGTAATATCATTTGTAGTTCTTTATCATAGTGGCTAAGAAATCTTGTAAGAGAGACTATTTAAAGTTGTAATATTTATTTCTATTGGAGTTTATTCCCTTGTTGAGCAAGCGTCCCTCTTGTAATTGTTGTATTATTGAAAGCTAGGGGTTGTACTGGTTGGGAAAATTCTCTAACCGAGAATTGGTGTGTGTAAATGGTTTGGTTCTCACCGTGAAGTAGGATCAGAATAGTGAAGAGTTAGAAAATTGTGATCGAGGAGATCAGGTAGTGGAGGTAGGCTTAGTGGGAAGCCAAACCACTATAAATCGCTGCGCATTATCTCAATTATTGCTTTTCTTACATTCCTGCGCTATTATTTGATTGTGTATATTAAATATTTGTGAAAGGTCTTGAAAAATCCGCCATCACCCAATTCATCCCCCCCCCTTGGGTGTTTATCAAGTGGTATTAGAGTGGGTTCTTCACTCAAAAGTTTTTAACAATTCTTTTGAGATCATGATAGGAAGTGACATTGTTAGAAGTGTCTTCAAGGAAGGATCATCCTCTCACTGACCATCACTATTTGAAAGAGATAACCATCTCTGCTGAAAAACTCAAGTGCTTTTCTATATTAGAGCGTAGGGTGTGGAAATGTGGGACATAGTGACAAATAGGTTCCAACCACCTACCAAGATCGAGGATGGTGAAATCATGATGAAGGCAAGACATGATTGGTCGCCTCATGAAAGAAACTGTAGCAACTAAATGACCAAGCTATAAACATCCTATTTTGTAGCTTGTCGGTAAATGAGTTTAATCGAGTGAGTGCAAGTACAACAACCAAAGAAATTTGGGACAAACTCGAGGTCAGTCATGAAGGTACCAAGCAAGTCAAGGAAACCAAACTGCACATTCTTGAAGAAGCATACAAAACCTTCAAGTTGAAAGAGGGTGAAGAAATCTCAGAGGGAATAACAAGGTTTACCAAGATCATAAATGAAGTCAAGAATCTCGGTGAAACCTATCCTCAAGCAAAAATAGTTGGCAAATTCCTACAAGGACTACCTAAAGAATGGGATCCAAAGGTGGCGTCTATAGAAGAGGCAAAGAACCTTGGAAATTACACCTTCAACGAGTTATGTGGATCACTGATGGTGCATCAAATGAAACTAAAGGAAAGAGAAAAGGTTGTGCAAAAGGAAGAGAGCAAAACAAAGAAAGATCTAGCTCTAAATGTAACACAGAATAATGTGGAAGAAACATCCTCTAAGAATGACACTGATGATAAAGTGGCTATGCTCTCTAAAAGACTTAGCCGAATAATGAGAAAAAGAGGAAAATGAGGACCAAGCTCAAGATTTCATAAGAACAAAAAATTTGGTGCAAAACCAAACGAGCTAATATTTTTCGGGTGCAACAAGTCAGGGCATGTGAAGAGTGAGTGTCCAAATAAGAAGAAGAACACCTTCAATGATAGAAGAAAAGAAGGTTCTCAAGGCAACATGGGATGACACATCATCCGGTGAGCACAAGTCAAAATCTGATGATGAAAAGGCCATACTGTGTTTGATGGCAAACACAAAGGTAAAACTCTCTAACCCTGAAAACTTCGATGATTTTGATGATTTGGTTGATGATAATGACTTTAATCTTGCGAAGTGTTAATTAGATAAAGAAATCATAAAAAATAAAAAGCTGAAAAAGGCTTTGATCACAGCCCTAGAGGAAATAAAGTCACACCTTGAGAGTAATGGTGCTCTAGAAGTTAACCTAAAAAAGGTTAGTGAATAGAGAGACACACTTAGAAAAAGTGTGGAAGACTTAATGTCCATAGTGACCAAGTTCACTAAAAGAAGGAAGATGTTTGACATGATGTTGAGTTCACAGAGATGTGTATTCAACAACGCCGTTCGAGGATATAGTGTAGGACATAAACAAATGACCTATGACCATGTACTGACCAAAAAGCCTATTTTCCACCATTGCAATAGGCAATGACACACTGCAATAAGATGCCCTATTATAAACAAGAATAAGGGAAAATTAGCATGGGTAGAAAAATCCATCTAAAGTGATGCTAACCCTCAAGGACCCAAAGGAGTTTGGGTACCAAAATCAAAGGTTTTCCATGTGATGTAGGATGGCTCCAAGCATGATTCATGGTATCTGGACAGTGGGTGTTCAAGGCACATGACCGATGATAGATCAAAATTTCTGAGCCTTACTCATAAAGATGGAGGAGTTGTCACATTCGGAGACAACAATAAAGGAAAGATCACTGGCATTGGCAAAGTGGGGAACAACTCTTTAACCATATTTGATGTTCTATTTGTTGATGGCCTGAAGCATAACATCTTGAGCATTAGCCAATTATGTGACAAGGGGTATGTTATTTCGTTTGAAGCAACATGATGTGTAGTAAAACATGATGATGATAGTATTGCTTTTGTTGCTTCTAGAGATAAAAATGTGTATGTCATTAATTTTTGTGATATTGATGTTCAAAATGTTTCTTGTTTGAGTGCAATTCATCATAATGATGCATGGTTGTGTCATAAGAGATTAGCTCATAAAGGCATGGACAACAAAATGGAGTTGTTGAAAGGAAGAACCGAACCCTTCAGGAGATATGTAGGACCATGTTGTGTGAATATAACGTAGCAAAATATTTTTGGGCCGAAGTCATAAACACTGCATGTTATGTGATGAATAGGACCATGATTAGAAAGAAGTTGAATAAAACATCGTATGAGTTGTGGAAAGGTAGAAAGCCTACCATCAGTCACTTTCGAATGTTTGGATGTAAATGTTACATCTTAAATGGCAAAGAAAACGTAGATAAGTTTGACCCCAAATCTGATGTAGGCATATTTTTAGGATATTCCCTTCATAGCAAAGCATACAGGGTGTTCAACAAATCATCGAAGACAATTGAGGAATCAATCCATATAAAGTTCGATGAAGCAGATCCTAGAGTACTCTTAGATAAGGAAATAGAGATATTAAATCTTGATGATGATGAGGAGGATGTCATTTCATCAAGAAAACCTGAGGATCAAAAGACTGGTGAGGATAATAGCACTAACATAGAACCCACTAAGAACTCTAGGTTACTTATAGATCGTCCCTTAGATCAAATCATAGGGAATCCATCCAAAGGAGTAACCGCCAGAGCATCCCTGAATCAAGATCAAGGGCATGTAACTTTCCAGGATTCGACAAGTTGGAAGTCCTGAATAATTTTTCAAAACATATATGTACGTGCAAAACCGCAAGGTACGGTGTCAAGTAATAATAAACTGATGAGATATTAGGTTGTCATCCTCTGAGATTGTATTCTAATTACTGAATATCGTTTTCACTAATTATTAACTTTATCTAAACAACCGAGATGTAGAATTTGGGTAATTTAAACAATGAAAGAAAAGTAAATATAAAAGAAATTAAACAATGGATAGATATCAATAGAGAAAAGTCTAGATGTTCAACTTCACCCAACCATCATCTATGTAGATTAGCTATGTCTATTATGAATATCCTCTTCTAGTTCAAAATTCAAGAATCCTAAAGTCTCTAATTCCCTCTCTCGAGTGCCGAACTAGAACGTATCACCAAGGCTTGATTTCGATCTCTCGATAAAAACCAAAACCCTAGCAACTCATTAGGTTTTGTGATTCTTCCTACAACTTCAAAAGATATCATAAATCTCTCGATTATATGATAATCTTAGGATATAATTCTCTTTTTCCAACCCAAGGAATCCTCTCTCGAGTGCCACCCCCTAAGTCTAATATCATTCAATCTGTGATCAAGAGATTAAAAACATTAAGCAATGAGAAATATAAACAAACTATGAAGATTCAATCAATAATAAACATAAAAACCAAACTTAATACATAGAATCTAGTGTAGGATCCATCTATCCTCTAGAAAACTAAATTAGTTCATAACTTGGAAGATAAAATCATGAAACATTGTTATAAACTTGAATAAGAACATGAAATAACAAACTAGAAACTTCTTGGTTGATGAAGATCTCTTCTTTGTCTCTAACTTCGATCTCTTCTTCTTCCTTTTGCCCTAGTTGTCTTTCTTCTCTCTCTATCATGCCTTAGAAACCCTAAAGAATGGTCTATATAAAGCCACAAGTCCATAGGAAGTTGCCCAAGAGAAGTCCAAGTCGAATTAGGAAAGTTCGCAATGAAATTAGAAAGTTTCTAATTCTGTCGCATCTCCGCTTTCTTCCTCACCATTTTTTCGTCTTTTTCTCAAATCCATAGCCCCCTTAAAGCCCTCTCATCTTGTAGTATTTCAAGTAATGAAGAACTAAAAATAAACCGTGTCTAATTCGGAGTTAAATTGAGAAAGTTATGGCCAAAATACAAAAGTCACGCAAAATGGCAACTCCAGGCTCTGCGACGCCCAGTTACGAGTTTGTGTACTATTTTTCACCACTTTTCTTGCAGACTTAGCCATTTTATCATCTCCTATGACTTACATTCTTCATGTTCTTGCATTCCAACTTATTGTAACTTGTTTTCATCATCCAAGTTGACTTAAATCACATCTAAACACCTACAAAACAAATCAAAACCAATGATTAAAACACTCATAAGATCAAATCTATCAACTTCTAAAATAAACATTCGGATAAGCATCAAATACTAAAATGTAACCATTCTAACAACTAAGTCAAAACTAACATAAACCAACTGAAGAGATGAATAAACTAACCTAAAACTCATCTAAAGCATACTAAAAACACATCTAAATAACCACTTATCAGAATAGTGAATCCAACCTATCCTAAGAAGGTCTCAAACACGACTTTCTCCTTCGTGCCTCATTTAATTCACAATGTTATCTCTCGAGTTATTATTCTGAGGTGGAACAGTCGAAGTAACGTCACCTCAATAGATTTATTTCTTATTTGGGAGATTACTTCTGGGACTAAGATAAATTTGTCCCATATCATTTGTCATCATATTGCTACCACGATGAAGTGCTAACAAGCCTTACCATATGTGATGCAACTCACTCCATTCTTCGAGGAGGTAGGTATCGACTTATCTACTATTTGACCTATGAGTCATGTGCAGCTGAGAGAGGTAGTTGATGGGGGCACGTTGCACAACATGGGATTTTACTATGTGCACCGACTAAGAAGATGGCTCACTCCCAACCAAGTCCTTCGAGGAGAGACCTATGGGAATTTTGAGTCCCCTCATCCGAGCGATCCATCCTCTAATGAAATGGAAGATCTCTTTCAAGAGGAGCCCTCAGATGGCGATGAGCATATGACTTCTAGTTCTTCTTCCGACTCTTCTTCTGATGATGACCCTCTCCGTACTGTGGATGGACCCAGTCAGCCACCTCCACCGGCTCTAGCCCAAGGATTTGACTTTAGCAATCTTCAACGACAGTTGTGTGAGATCCATGATACTTAGACTTCCTCCGTTGCTTATTTATGATATGATCTCAAAGCCATCCATATTGCAGTGACCAGATTAGCTGAACGCCATGACAGAGTCTTGTGTTTTATAGGTTATAAAGATGATCTCCCAGCTGAGGCACCCTTCTACAACGGGTTCTAGCAGCTTAGGGCCCGATTTGACTCGTTTAAGCAGCAGTTTCATCACCCCTCTCAGCCACCTATGCATGATTTCTTCTCTCTAGTAGTACATTCACCTCCAGGGCCGTACCGACCGTTGCTTGATCTAACCATTTCTTAGGAGGAGATATTTGGGATCTAGAGTGACAGGCTGGTTCCTCCGATCCATCGACAGAATGATGTCACCCTTTTTGATATTTCAAAAGGGGGAGAATTTTGTAGATTTGAGTCTAATGATGTGCATAGACTCAGGGGGAGTTCGAGAAGTATGTAGGTTTAAGGGGGAGTTTTTTGATAAATATTTTAAATTTCATTTTTGAATGGTTGTAACATGATATTCTCATTTGCATGTCTAAATGTCTTATCTTTTAAAAGTTCTAGTCTTACATGTGTTGATGCATTATATGATCTTGAGGTATGTGCGCCTACTTATTCATCAAGCTTTAGTTGTTTCAATCAGGCCTAAAGTAAGATGTTTAAAATCATAAAAAAAAGGGAGATTGTTGCCTTGATGACCCCCACCCTCTGTGATTTTGATGATTCCAAACGATATAATATGTGATCTAACATGTGTGTTAAGTATGTTTTAGTTTAACATCATATGATTAACATTGAAATTAGAGACAGAGACAGTACTCAGCAAGCTTGGATCAATACTGAAGTTCCGGATACAGGACTTGAAGAACAACACCAAGGAACTCAGCCAAGCATGGAGATAAGACAAGTAAAATAAAGTCAAGATGAAAGTCAACCGAAGATCAAAGCACAAGAACAAAGCATCAAATATCATTGTAAATGTTTTAGATCATTCTTGGTTGTAGGTTTCTTTCATTATTGCTGAGCCACTTGTTTTATTGTGTTTTACCAAACCGATTCCATATTTATATCATGATATAACTTAAAGGCTTTTAAGATTTTGATTGAACTTGATGGCTTGATTGTGTTTCGAATGTTTTTCATCGTTTTATCGATCATGGAACTTAAACATGTTCAAGAATGGTATTCTTGATATGTATCGTTTTCCAAAAAACCCGTTGAATGCATTCCTCCATTGTGGAACACACTCCAATATCCAAAACACATCTATTTTGCCTCAGACCAGCTGGAATGCACTCCAGCAGGAAGAAAAATGTTTCAGGCAATAGGCAAAATCGATATGTGCTCTTGGGTCTTGTGGAACGCATTTCAGCAGAGTGAAACACGTTCCAACAGGCAAGACCAAAAACCATATGTTTTGGTCTCAGGTCTTCTAAAATGTGTTCCAGGATGCTGGAACACATTTTAACAAGTTTGACAGAAACCTGTGTTTTTCTTCTCAGGTCTCGTGGAACGCACTGCACTAGGTAAATTCTATATTTGCACAGTTTCGAGTTTTAACTTGAGCATTCATTGTGCGTCGTTGATTTACGTTAATACATGTTTAAATCTTTTAATCTTGACCATTTATGATACGTTTAGGGTTTTAGAACTTGGTTTTCTATTTAAACCATCATTAACTATTATTTTAGAGGACAAGAACTTCTAATATCATTCTCCAAATCTTTTTACTCTGCAACTGAACTTTCAAAGGTAGTCGCCATTGGAGACTTGAACATTCATGGTGATACACTGAGATTTCGATATTTCATCTTTAGCAAAGTCTGTTCACGATCGTGAGTTTTATTACATATCTAATTTCTAGATTGTTTCAAGGTAATATCATTTCGACTTCTTGATTTCCTGCTGTGCATGTTTTCCATATCATAGTGGCTGAGAAATCTTGTAAGAGACTATTTAAAGTTGTAATCTTTATTTCTCTTGGAATTTGTTCCCTTGTTGAGAAAAGTCCCTCTTATAATTGACGTATTGTTGAAAGTTAGTGGTTGTTCTAGTTGGGAAGATTCTGTAACCGAGAATCGGTGTGCATAAACAGTTTGGTCCTCACCTGTGAACTAGGATCGGAATAGTAAAGAGTTAGAAAATCTTGATCAGAGAGATCGGGTAGTGGTGGTAGGCTTAGTGGGAAGCCGAACCACTATAAATTGTTGTGCATTGTCTCATTTATTGCTTTCCTTATATTCCTACACTATTATTTGATTGCGTATATTAAATATTTGTGAAAGGTCCTGAAAAATTTGCCATCACCCAATTCACCCCCACCCCCTTTGGATGTCTATCAGGTTTGAATAAATGGATGAGAAATGAGGTGGGAGAGTAGCTGATATGAGATCGGAGTGAAGAAAGGATGCCCAGAACATAATATTTGTATTTTGTCTCGATAATAGGAAACGAGTTTTTGCAAAAAAATGCAGAAACTAGAAGTTTGATGCGGGTTAGTAGAAGCGCGTTCCTGCCCAATTTGGCAGAAAGTAGAGGATTGAGGTTTTGGCCAAAGGTAATGCGTTTCTGACCTAAGAATGCGTTTCTGGTAATTTTTCCAGAAACTCGAATTTTTGAGAAAAATTGTAGAATTTCTCTTAATATTCTAATTCCTCTCATTTTCTCATTAATGATTAACTGATGTCAAGTCAAGAACAATCATCAATGATCATGAATTGGCAACCTAATTCAGTCCAGGTGCCTACTACAACTACTTCGTCTGGTTCTTATAATCATCATGGAACGACTGCATGTAAAGTGACGAGAGGTACTACGTTTGATTTCTAAGGCATCCAATATGTTGTTTGTGCTTACTGCATAGGCAATCATTATTGCTTTGAAGGGGTTGGCAAGTTGGTAGTTTGAGAGGTCGAAGGTTTGATGGGTTGGATGGTTCATTGTGGGGGGGTTTTCTGTAACTGGTTGAATGGGAACCTCTTGAACCGGGACTTCTTGGAAAGTTGTGTTCGCTTGCGTAGGGAAGGCCTGGAAAGGTTCATTCACTGAGACTTCCTGTTTGTTAAGACCTAGTTCATTTTAGTTGAAGTTTCCCCCCGCTTCCAAGTCATATCTTGGAATAAGTTATCTCCTTGGAAGAGTTCTTGCTCCGGTTGTCCAATGTTTACATCTAGATTTTCCCCAACCAGTTGTTCTGCATTTTCATTTGGCATTTTTCGATTTGGGATCATACATCAGGATCTTCGTCGACTAGTAACTGTGTCGTCACTAGCTGTCACACCCTGGGTTGGACAACGTGCCCCCCCTTGTGTTGAAGGTTTTGGCATAAGTGCCAATTATGACAGGTTGTGTAAGGTGGTTGTAGTATTAATGTTGAAAACAAATAATACTTTCATGATGATGGCCCCATAGCCCAGATACTTCACTTTTTCAAGACGTTGGACAACCCTAGCCATTTGTTGCAAGATGGTATATGGTAGGGAGAGAGCTATTTGTTTATCCAGGCAGTATATGAGAAGGGTTTGGGCTCTTGACATTTCACCTTTGGTTACGCTTTCAGGCAAGATATTCTCAGACACAATCTTACCGAGGCCGACAAGGTTCCTTCACAGGAGTGTGTTTGGGAGGTGGGTATATTTTGCATCTGTGTAAGGTTCGTCAATGAGGGAATTGAATAGGTGGTGAGGTGACCCCACTATTTCTTCTACAGCTTGGGACTCATGAGGATCTATGAACCTCGTCCCCACAGGAATACCCGTTAGTTGGGATATAATTGTTGCGTTAAGGAAGATAGGCGAACCTTTGACGTGAGTTTCAAGAATGGGGTCGGCTACATCTTCACGATAGCTTCTGATCTCCATGTGGTTGTAAAATTCCTTGATTACGTTGGGGGCGACCATACCGCTAACTTTGGTTATGTTCAACCAATCCACATTCTCAAGCTTGTCATGCAAATTTGGTCGTAGGTGGGGTTCCATCGTGTCTATTGCCTTCATTGTGACAATTTTTCAATTGTCAAGTCCCTTCAACCTAGAAGAAGACTGCTCGTGACTCCCCGAGGATGTGCCTTCTTTTGCACTTGTGGCCATTATTTTGCTTAGGACTTGCTGAAAGGAAAAAAAATTGTAAAATGCACTTAAAATGCATGTTGAAATGTTCTTTAGAACTTTCCTGCAACGTTTTTGTTACATCCCTTAACTCTGTTTCTCGGAGATGATATCATTTCAAGGTTTATGAAATTTTTCTCTTTCATGTTTAAAGTTTATGCTTTTGTCCTTTGGACAACATTTTTTTCTCATAAAGTTTATGCCAGTATCCTCACCTAAGTTTCATGCATTCTTCAACATAGATCTTATTATTCTGTAAGGTTTATGTAACCTCTAGGCGAATCTAAGGTATGTCGGCTTTGGGTGGGCAGTGGACCTTGCTCTGATACCATTTAAACTATCACACCCCGTCCGGACGTGCCTAAATTGGCAGAACACTTAAAGGCAGGGTGCGATGTAGTTACAATAGAAAGCAGATGCTCAAGAACACAACATAAGGACAAGTTGCTTTTCATTGATTGTAATTGTTTTCCAGTACAAAATGAGGGCAATCTGATGACCGCCAATTCAAGGGAACATGTTCCCAAAAAATTACCCTAACTACCTATGTTATCTCAAAAAACCCCAGGATGAAAATGTTTTGATGATTCCAAACTACTCGTGTTTCTGTCTCTAATGATCTTGTTAAGTGCTTCGGATTTATCCAGATTAAAGATAAAAAGAAGAGCTTACAAGTCTATTGAATGACAATGTTCGAAGCTTCAAGATTTTCAGTACTTCGAATGTAATTTTATCGATCAAATTTGTCACGACGCACGATACGTGACGTCATGACCAGCACGGAACCCCGTCTATATCCTCCTTTTATACACGACATCCCGATAATCCTTCTAATACACATCATAATCCCAAATACACAACAATAAACACATATGTACATAATCAAATAATATTACATTCCCAAAATGTAAGCCATAATTATTTTTTTCTAAGCCCACAGTGATCAAAAGTACAAAATAATACTTAACAATGATTACAACCCATCTAAGTGTTAAGTATACGTATTAGGTGTTACATAGTATAATTTATCAAAATAAATGCGGAAAAGTACTAATACCTACATCAGCCAGAGTTCGGGAAATGCTCCGCAGCTAAGCCTTTCCCTTTCCCTTCTTATCTGATCCTGAAAAGATAATAGTGAGGGGTGAGCTACAGCAAGCCCAGTGAATGTTTTCTACAAGTGGCTACATACATATGCATTTATGTAAAACATTGCAAGATTCATTAAAACAGATTAAACAACTGGATTGCAAACGAGGTTACATACATGTTCAATATAAGACCTCATGTCATATCAAGACAATGCATATCACTTGTGACATGTTCATGCACCTAAACTCCTTCTAGGTAAGAATCGATTCAAGAACATGAGTGCGCGAGACCCATGCCCGAATGACCTCTTACCCGTATTCTAATTGGAATTCCAAGGGCATGTCACCGATTTACTATTCATTCCAAATCCTATTTCAGGTTTAGACGAATTGCGGCTGCACCTACCCTTGAAACCCTCTGCAAGGTCCGCAACCGGGGATCCCACTAGACTTACGAAATTTCTCGAAGGAACCCCCAACTAGGAGACTCAACCCCAAATTGTTTTCCCTACTGACTATGATCAAATAATTTTCATGAGATATCAAATCATGCATACCATAATAATTAAGCATTTAAAACATTTTTATAATAGAATGCCACACATATAAGACACAAGTAAAGAAACACTCACAATTGATTGGCTAAGTCTAGCTAATCCAATTTCCAATCCAATTTCCAATCCAAGAAAGTACTAGAAGATCCACGAATCACCTCGAGTACTTCAATCACCAATTTGCCTACGTGGCTTACTCAAACCATATAAGGTCCCTACATATAACACATGGTCCATACAATACTAAAGATCAGCCAAAGTATGTTAATAACCATGTTTAAACCTAATTCTATAGTCAATTTGAGATTCTAGCATGGTCATAGCCATGAGTCAACTCATATTGCTCAATTCAACCATATAATCATCAAATTAGACTACACCTAACCCAAATTGAATGCCATAGGTTGATTGTCATGATCCCAAACACTATAATACAAAGCATTCAATCATATTAAGGGTTAATTAGGCTATTCCTCAAGTCAATTACATCAATTGACTAAGTTCAAGTCAAAATCCTCAATTTGGCAATACATAACCTAAGGCCAAATTGAGCTAAGTCATACCAAATTAACATAGGTTCAAACATTCTAAACCCAGGAATCTACTCAAATGAGGTCCAATTAGATGATTCCCAAGTCAATTTGGTCAATTGACTTGGTTTAGGTCAAAAGCCCTAATTTGGGCAAAATCCTCAATATACATGGAAATCCCCAAATTGCATGAGAATGTCAATTTACATGGCCTAAGCCAAAATTACCCAACAATTAGGTTTCCCCTATTCAAGATCAGTAATTTAGAGTGTCATACATCCATAATCACTCATCAATTTCATACAAATCACAAGAAATTTGAATAGAAAACCCTAGGTCAAAACACTAGTTTTAGGTCAAGTCTATGAAACCCCTCAAATTTCTTGCTAGAAATTGGGGGTTTCACCTCTAGAGTACTCCCCATTCACTCTAAGTCAACATATATTAATTTCAAGACCTAATTCTAACTTTTATTTTTCATCACCCTTTCAAAAATGAGATTCAATAGAACCCTAGGTCGAAGAAATCAGTTGCATGCTTGTAAGAGAATGATGGAAGGAAGAAAAATTGGAATAAAATAGTTACCTTGATGATCCTTGAGCAAAAATTCACCCAAAAACCTCCTTTTTTACTTCTTTTTCTCTTCTCCTCTTCTTTCCCCTTTCTCCAAGCTCTCTGGCACTCTTGAAGGTGGAAAAATGAGCAAGTGTGAGAAAATTCCGTTTTTGTTTGTATTTATAAAAAAATTTGGGCCCACAACTCAAAATACACTTAAACAAAAGGAACAATTTTTTCTGTTCTAATTACTTCCACTTAGATACTCAAGTTTATGCAAATTATTCATCAATTTAACATTTTAACCGTTCGAAAGTTTTATGAGTCAGTTAACAACATTCTGGTACAATTTTAGCTCAATCCAACAGTGGAATTGCGAGAAATAGTGTTTGAAGCTTTATAACTCATAGTAGACAAATCCGATAAATATCTTCACCATTCATAATGAAGATCTATCAGAGAAGAATAAGCTAACAAAATTTTAGCTCAATAGGACCACAAATCTAGGAGATCTAGCTATTGATGTAATCGGTGACAAAAATTTCTTTCTCCATGGAGCGAGCTCCACTGATCCAAAACACTGTTTTCTACACGTTTCGAAGTCGAACGGGTCTCCGATCACTCTGAAACTTCATGCAAAGGCACTCGAACCAACCCGCTTCGAGCATCATATACGTATACATACACATATACGGGTACTATACAAGTACTCTACGGGTCAAAATGACTCATCCTAAGGTACGGGCGTTACAAAATTACTCTCAGCAAGATTTACTCAATTGGACTATTTAATCGATATATTTGAAAGGTTTTTCAAATGGTTTAAATTCTTAATTGTTTCAAATGTTTGATTTGATCGAATCTTTGTCTGATTTAAATAAGTTTTGAAAGAATTAAATCATTTTTAAGTGTCTTTAAGGGCGCTAATGTCTTAGCAGCGCCCTCCTGGACTTGGTAAGTCAGGATGCTGATAAAACATTAGGACGATGATAATGTTCAAGGTTGAAATGTACTTATTCATCAAGACACTTACTTCATCGGTAGCTGTCTCATTAAGTCAACCAGTGAACTTATCAGGACGCTGATTCCACATCAACTCGCTTGTTGGTTTTACGAGTTAAAAATATCAGGACGCTTACTCGTTACTAGCGCCCTCATAACTTTAAATATTTTAAAACAAGGTAAGACGTTAATTGTGGATTAGCGCCCTCATGAAGTTTAGTCGTTTTAATCACCAAGTAAGTTTGGACACTTACGGTCAAGTAGCGCCCTCATTTCACAGTTCAACAAGAAGATTATGGTCCATAAGCGCCCTCAAAGGAACTAAACGACAAAGTTGGTTTTTATCGTCAGGACGTTGATTAACTTATCCGAACGCTAATCCAACGCTGTCACAAAGCTGACACTTGCACTTTTTCAGAACCTTTTATGCATAAAAACCTTTTCAGATTTGTCAGAGATTTCCTCTGATACACGAAATTACAATTCTTAGACCCTTCCTTATTCGTGTAATCTGAAAAGAACCAGAATGTTTGTGAAGATTGCATTTGCCATCTTCGTGAAAGGTTCTAGCTGTTGTGAGTAAACGATCATTTTGAAATTCAAATTCAAATGACCAACATCTTCATTTCTACTGAGTCTATATATACCTGCACTTAGACTCAAACCAAACATTGAAAAATTCATTAAGCAAATACATTTGAAAATTAGTAGAATTTTTCAATTTGATTTCAGAGCTCAAATTGTTTTAGTTTTCAAAGTGTTTTCTTTGAAACTTAGCTTATTCAAAAGATTTTTGTACTGAGCTTAATCTCTATCTTTCTTTGAAAATCTATTTGAAGGTTACTGAATTGTTGTCACTCTAATTCCAACACTGTTTTAATCATATATCATTCTTGCTAAAAGAGAAATTTGAGAGATAGTTCATATAATACAGTTGTATTTCATTTCATACCTTGTAAACTGTATCGAGTTGTAACAGTAGTTATACAAACTACTGAGTATCAAATATTGTTTGTGTTTTACCAAGTGGTTGTTCTCAAGCCAATAAGTTGAGAGGTTTAGGTTAGTCTCACACCAGGAAGTTGAGATAGGTAGTTCTCTAGCCTGTAAGCCGAGAGGAATAAGTAGTTCTCTAGCCTATAAGTCGAGATGTTTAGGTTGTTCTCAAGCCTACAATTTGAGCATTGTAACGGTTGTTCTCACACCCGGAAGTTGAGAAAACGTGTAATGGTTTGGTTCTCACCCGTAAGAGAATCCCTTAGTGAAGAGGTTTCAAATCATAACTGAAGAGGTTAGGTAGTAGACGTAGGTAAGTAACCGAACCACTCTAAATCGATTGTACAAATTGATTTACTTTTCCGCAGTTATTTAGTTGTCATTGATTAACTTTAATTGTCTAAGTGTCTAATTCACTTCCCTCTTGAACATACCTGGGCCAACAACCTATACAGTGAAGTCAGGGGTTACAAAACTAGAGCCCATGTACCTCTGCCCAAATCTACCTTAAGCTCTTGAAAATGGTTAGCAACGAGATAAACTATCGCCCAGTGGGTGAAATAAATATTTTGTGGATTATGACAATTAATAAAGAGAACATCACAATCATAATCATCAGATAAACACAACATAACATCATCAACATTGTACAATATCATAAACCAGTAAACATCCATAACGTGTCGTCTCGTAAGGGTTCGTGACCAGGTACCATCCTGAGTTCACGTACAGATGTCCATTTCCAGGGTAATTCGTCCTGGGTTCACACTGTACGTCCATTCTCCAAGGAAAATGTACACATAGTTGAATGACATCAATAATAAAGTACAACCCAGTCTGTACATCTCCTTTTGGTTGACACAATGAAGTTTACAGCAGAAATGTATCGCCTAAGTTCGTCAGTAATCAATCCATAGGCTTCAAGCAACTTACGTCCCTAAGTGGTTACGTTGTCTACAAACTTTCATGCATAATTTTGAATGCCCAAATATGTGTGAAGTTTCTGTCTTGAGTTTACATCGAGCATGATTTGGCAACGTCTAGTGATGCCTATCAGGATCGGCCATACCAACGTGCATCATTTTGACACCTAGTATTACCTTAACATAGTGAATAACTCTTAATAAAATCAATAGGACTGAGAGGTGGGGTCACAATGTTGACCTAAGTGGTTTTTCACTCAGTATTCTCCTAAGTGTTTTGATGCTTACACACAATATAATCATGGTACTAATGTCTTTGACTGAGTTGTTTCACTGCTAACCTGCTATATTATATGGATTTAACTGTCTCATCAAAGCTTGTAGATGGAGCAGTAAAGCACGAAGATTCAAGTGCTTCAAGTCTATAATCTTTTTTCTAAAATCTTAGTATTGTAGAGTAATCTTTACTTGTTCCAACCATAATATACTTTACATCTTTTCTAAATCATGCATACATCATTATTGCTCATGCATATAGGTTATTAGATATTCATGCACATATGGTACTATCATATTGATCATGTTTATCATGCAATCATATAGTTCAGGTTGATTTACATGCATATCTATAGCATTGTTAATCATGCACTCATGTTACCAACTTTACATGAATTTCATCGGTTTACGTGTGTTGTATTGTATGTCTTAATCCTCTTGTTTTATTTGTATTAATCGATTGTTTTACATGTGTTTATCTTCGCTCATTATGTTTTAATCATGTTTAAAATGTTTTCAAAGTTGGTTTATGTGTTTGAATATGTTTTAAATTTGTTTTAATCGAGAAATCAAGGTTCTGTCACTTTGGACTCTAAGGAACGTGCTCCTGTGTCCAAGGAACGCACTCATATGTTTCTGTCCCTAAACCCAAATTTTTAGATCAGAGTTTAAGGAACGCGCTCCTGCAGGAAAGGGCAAAAAAGGAATTTTATAGAAATCGTGTTTCTAATTGAAGAACCTCGCTCTTATGTCCAACGAACAAATGGAGGAATGTGCACCTGCATTGGAGGGACTTTTCAAATTTCAAAGCAGAAATGCGTTCCTCATCTAAGGAACGCGTTCATGTGCCTCGGGCAAGTATTTTTCTATAAATACCACACTTTGCATTTGAGAGCAACATTTGCAAAACATATAAACTTGTGCCTATATTCTTGTATTCATATTTCCAAGCCTTAAACAAGTTCTTGAGCTATTCTAAACATCTTTTGATTGCAAAAGTTCACTACATTTGAATCTTTTATTCAACCTTTCGAAAAGTTCTCTTAATCATTTCAAAACCTTTGAGAAACTAGAAAGGATTTCTAGAATGTTTGATCAAGCTGTTCTTGAGTGTTTACAACACATACTTGTTGATCTTGATCATTCTTGGAGGAGAAATCTCTCAACCACATTCACTTCAAAGAATCTACGAGCATCATCTTACCTAAGTTGGGTAACATCTCTTTTACGATTCTTGTGTTTGTGTTTGAGTTGAAACGGTTTTGTTGTTTGATTTACTATTTTATTAAAACCGTTTTTCTCTATATATTTGAGCTTTCAACTTATATCATCTTGGATAGTGGTTTCATTTGATTTATTTGACATCGATTCTTGTGCCTAACTTATATTGTTTGAATCGATTATTTTGATCATAACTTGTGCATATTGATTCACATACTTGAATATTTATATCTTTGAATCAATAAGTTTTGATCATTACTTGTATATTGATTCTTGTGCTTCATTCATCATATTTATAATCAATATTTGAGAATACATGTACACACACGATTCTTGAACTTGCATAAACATCTTTTGAATCGTTTGCATGTATTTGTGAACAACTATTTCAACATTGCACTTCACTTAATATATTGTGGTTAGAATAGTAGAGATTGTTCATTTCAAGGTTATATGCTAAAATTGTAAGAGAGCTCCTAGAAGTTCACTAAATATCATTTGTAACCTTGATGTATTGTTGACTTGTTAGTCAACCGAGATTATTCCTTTCTTTGTACGACTTCTAACCACGCCCGAAAGTTGGTTAGTGTACGACTTCTAGCCACGCCCGTAAGTTGACTAGATTGTGCGGCTTCTAATCATGCCTGTAAGTTGATTAGTTTACGTCTTCTAGCTATGCCTGCAAGTTGGTTAGGTTTATGACTTCTAGTCATGCCTGTAAGTTCACTAGATTGTACGGCTTCTATCCACGCCCGTAAGTTAGATAGACTTAGTGGATTTGGGAAATCCTGATCGTGGGTGGTCAGGTAGTAAAATAGGTTCAAGGGAAACTGAATCATTATAAAACATTGTGTCCATTTGTTTACTTTTCTTGCAGTTTATCATTTTGCTTATTACCTACTGCACACTTAAATTGATTAATTAAATTAACCGAAAGGTAAAGAAAAAATTCATAATGTCCAATTCAACCTCCCTCGTGGACGGTAATACTAGGCTAGCACTGCTTAAATACCAAGTCTTCTAGAACATCAAATTGCTTCTCGTTCACTATTCAAAGTTACTAAGGACAAAACTGAGTCTGGCTAATTAAATCAATTACTAATTCAACAGAGTAACAGTATAATACATTGATTCCATATGTCAAGATACAAGCATGTCTGATATAAGTGAACATCAGACATAATGGTGATTGTAATAATGTAGTCTAAGTGAATATCACACATAATGATAAATGTATGAAAACTTTATAAAAAGTCATAAGACACGCAAACCTATGTTATGTTCCCACCTTCAAGTTGGCACTCTCTTAGATTAGTGTTCTTCACCCAGAACAGCAGCTCCGCACTGCACAAGAGAGAAAGAAAGAGAGTCTCAAAAGAGGAGAAAATAGTGTCTTAAGGAGGAGAGAGAGATGGAGAGTGGGATGGGAGAAATGAGGGGGAGAAGGCCCCATTTTATAGGAGTAGAAGCCGCCAGAACGTTCTGTAATCCTTTTTTTTGTCAAAGAGGTTTTTGAAGGATTTAAAGAGGAGAACAAAGTAAAAGAAGCAAGTGCAAGAGATAAAAAAACGCGAAGAAGCCGAAGCCAATTCAAGCGTTGGTGGTAGTTTATAAGTTTTTCATTCTTTTCTCTTGTATTTAATTTTTCTATGATGTTGAACCTTATAGATTTTGTGTTTTTTATTTTGATTATGGAGTAGATTAGTTTCTAGGTTTACAATTGGAACTCACATGTAGCTTGAATTTATTATTTTAATTTTATATGTTTATAGTTAATTTTGAGTTGTTCACTTTAATCTATTCTTATTGCAGTTCTATTAACTGACCATTAATTAGATTGATTTGTTACATCTAGATGAACTTGGGAAAGGGATTTTAGATTTAAAACTTCATTAAAGTGACGTATAATAAAAACGGTGAAAACCATGAGCTCATGCGAAATAGGAATATATTTTCATGACATATGTAATCATTAAAAGAGTAGAAATTTAATTCATTTTGTTTTAATTTAATTCAAAAAGGAATATAGTGATTTAATTAGACAAAATACTTTTACTTGACCATCAGAAGAGGATTGAAAATAAATTAGGGTTTTTAGTTAACAACTCAAATTAATTAATTTATTAAATAAATAAATAAATAGATCCTGGTGAAGTGTGAGGGAAAATTGTAAATCTAGGCTTTAAAATATTTGATTTGTTGAATTTTAATTTTATTTAGTGGAATTTGATTCTTTTGATTTATTTTATAAGTAATTTTAATAATAGGTTGAAATAATTTTAGTAATTAACTAGAAATTAGTTACAAATTTCTGAGAGAACGATACTCAATTCATCATTATATTACTTGTTTATGACATTGTGCACTTACAATTATTTTGCAACATGTTTTTTGTGCCGTTGTCGGGGATCTATTTTCTAATTTCTTTCGCTAATATTAATACCAATCAATCATAATCTTAATCTAAACTTTTACTTTTACTTTTTATTTTATTATTTTATTATTTTATTATTTTATTTTATTTTATTTTATTTTATTTTAGGTACTTGAAGTCATTGTATGCGAAGGTTTAGAAGCTTGGATTTAATTCTTTTTGATCCAGAGATTGAAAGGACTGCACGGAGAAATCCTAAAGAGAAAAGGCAAGCTTCTACTCAACATACAATGGAAGATCAACTTATCCCGGGATCGAGAGCAGAACCTAGATCTCTATGGTATTATGTTATCCCGCCGGTCAATGACATTTTTCGAATATTCTAAGACCCGCTATTCAAGCTAATAACTTTGAAATCAAGTCGACAACCCTTCAGTGCTCCAAAACTCGATGACCTTTAGGGATGCATCCACTAATGATCCTGCTAAGCATATCAAGAATTTCTTGGAGATTTGTGACTCGTTCAAGCAGAATGGAGTCTCTACTGATGTTATTCGACTCTGACTTTTTCCATTCTAACTCTGAGATAGGGCAAAAAGTTGGTTGAATTCTCTTCCAGCAAGGTTTATCACTACTTGGGATGTTTTGTCTCAAAAGCTTTTAGAAAAATTCTTCCCTTCGGCTAAGACTGCAAAAATGTGAAATTACATTACTCAGTTCAAGCAGCATGACTTGGAATCTCTCGATGATGTGTGGGAACGATACAAAGAGTTGCTTAGGAAGTGCCCTCATCGTGGGATAATCATGGGATACCAAGGTGGCAACAAGTGCAAACTTTCTATAATGGACGGGAATCTGTAAGAACTACTATTGACGTTGTTGCTGGGGGATCTCTTATGGGAAATTCCATTGATGAAGCAAATGATTTATTGGATGAGATGGCTTCTAATAACTACGAATGATCTTTCGAGCGGATGGTACCAAGGAAAGTTGTTGGTGTTTATGAGTTGGATGCACTCGATACCCTGACTGCTCTGGTGAATTCTTTATCTAAGAAGTTTGACGCTTTAGGGTTCATGCCGTTCAAAGTCCCTTTGTGACTTGCAATCAATGTGGTGGCAATCATTCCAATGACCAGTATTCCCTCAATCCTGAGTCAATGCATTATGTGGGGAATTATAACAGGCGCAAAACAATCAGAGCTATTATAATCCGAGGTAGAGAAATCATCCTAACTTATGATGGGGTCAACATCAAGGCCGACCTCCAGCAATGAGGCCTATGTTCCTACCCAGAATACCTTAGGCTCAAATTCAAGAGAAGAAGTCATCATTGGAAAAGAGTAGCACTTGGCCGCCAACACTGACACGTTCATGACTGAGACGAGGACTCAATTTCAAAGCCAAACAGCTTCTATTCGAAATCTAAAAATGCAGTTAAGCAGTTGGCTAGCAATCTTAATAACCGGCCTCAAGGCACTTTGCCTAGCAACACTGAAATCAATCCAAAAAGGGACATTAAGGAGCAGTGCAAGGTTATCACTCTAAGAAATGGGAAGGAATTGCCTCAGGTGGTTAAGAAACCTAATAACTTGGTTGAAGTTACTCAGGAGGAGTTAGTGGCTGAGAAGCAAGAACATGAAAAAAAGTAACAGGACATTCATAAGAGTGATATGCCTTACAAGCCACCGCCACCTTTTCCTCAACGTTTATAGAAACAAAAGTTGGATAAGCAGTTCCCCAAATTTCTAGAGGTGTTAAAAAAGCTTCAAATAAATATTCTCTTTGCTGATGCATTGGAACAAATGTTGAGCTATGTCAAGTTTATGAAGGAGATTCCATCTAACAAGCGAAGGTTGGGGGAATTTGAGACAGTTGCCTTGACAGAGGAGTGCAATGCTATTCTCCAGAAGAAGTTACCACCAAAGCTCAAGGATCCAGGAAGTTTCACTATTCCTTGCACTATTGGGAACCAATTTTTCGGTAGAGCTTTGTGTGATTTGGGAGCTAGCATTAACTTGATGCCTTTGTCTATATATCAGAAGTTGGGTTTGGGGGAAGGCAAAACCTACAACTATCACTTTGCAGCTTGCCAATAGGTCTTTTAGCTATCTAAGGAGAATT
This sequence comes from Paratinospora sagittata, assembly GCA_035771175.1. Lineage (NCBI taxonomy): Eukaryota > Viridiplantae > Streptophyta > Magnoliopsida > Ranunculales > Menispermaceae > Paratinospora > Paratinospora sagittata. Next base: position 12,425,878 of record CM069589.1, read on the forward strand.
GTTGAGGATGTTCTGGTAAAAGTTGATAAATTCATCTTCCTAGTGGATTTCATTGTTTTAGATATGGATGAAGATCGAGAAATTTCAATCATACTTGGTAGGCCATTCTTAGCTACAGGGAGGACACTCATTGATGTGCGAAAAGGAGAGCTAACTATGAGAGTTCAAGATCAAGAGGTCACATTCAATGTCTTCAAGGCGATGAAGTTTCCTAAAAAATCAGACGAATGCGTTAGAGTTGATGTGATTAATGCCCCTATGAAAAATACATTGACTTGATTGTTAATGCTTCTGTAATGGAAAAGCTTGAGTCTCGTGGATATCGAGATTTGTTGGATGCTTCTCTAGAAGAAAGGAATGTTGCAGGTGTTCCTCCTGATGATCTACTTTAAAGAAAAGAGAAATTTCGGCTAATGACTTTAAACTAAGTGCTTGTTGGGAAACAACCCAACGATTTTAGTTTCTTTTCATTAATTTGTTCATAGTGTTATTTGGTAGGATTTCTTTGCCATTAACATAATCTTTTTATTCTCTTCCAGGGATCTAAACAAGTTTGGGGGCCCTCAGAGCTATTGTAGAGAGGAAGAATGGAGATACTAATGCGGAGGCTTCTACCTGTGGTGGTTAAGGGGTTTTCGCAACTTTTTCTTATTTATTTATATTTCTTTTTTTCTTATATATTTTGCATTGAGGACAATGCTTGGTTTAAGTTTGGGGGGGGAGGAGAATTTTCAAGTTTTTTCATAATTAGGATGTGTGTTTAAGTATGTTTTTAGGATTCGTTTAGGATCATGTTCTTCTACAAATATTGATTTGGTTATAAATATTTAGGGATAACCTATGATAAGAATAACATTTATTTGAATATAACTCTAGGAGAATGTAAAATGTTTTATCTTAAAGTCTATGTACTTGATTTGATTCCTTGCTATGTCGTGTTTGAGATTCTATATATTTTTTGTACGTGGTCATGATCATTGAACCACTAGTGTTTAGAGTAGATAATTGCAAGTTAAGTATTATTGAGATCTTTATGAACTCTAGAACTTGTTTGGTCACCACTTGAGGCGAAATCCTAGAGATCACACCAAGGAAGATGATTGAGGCCGTGTTTGGATAGTTTGAGCCATTAAGCCTATCTATTATTAAATATAACCCTAGTCACCCATTTTTTTATCTTTGTAACCTATGACTAATAACTAAAGCCATATTTTTAAAATCCTATTTTTCAACGTTACACCCTTTAATCAGTTCGCCTATGGCACTTATGGTGAAATGTATATGTATTTTAAGGATGAATTATTGGAATGGAAGGTGATGAAGATGAAATTGTATTTGGTAGAATGTTTGCTTTGTGAATGAGGTGAAAGAAAGAAGAAAAAAAAGTGCAAAAGAAAGAATGCTACACCTTGTATTAAAAGAAATAAGTTTAGGGTTGTAGTAGTTTCTTCAAATGAAAAATGAAAAAAATATAGAAATATGATGAAAAGGAAAAGAAAAAGAGAAAGAAAAATATGAAAGCAAACAATGGGAGAGTTGAAAATTTTTTATGAAAAATGAAAAAAATGAAAAGAAAAAAATATAGAAATATGAAGAAAAGGAAAAGAAAAAGAGAGAAAAATATGAAAGCAAACAATGGGAGAGTTGAAAAACTCCAAAATTTTGGTTGTGAGTATATGTGTTATGTGGTCATGGTTCTATTTAATGTTTTGGAAATGATCAAAGATGTATAGGGTGGCTTCAGCCTAATTATTACTCGTTTTTATCATACCTTTCACCCTAGCCTTACATTACAACCTATAGAAGTCCTATTGAGTCCTAGTGGTATGAAATCTACATTAGTGGAGAGTGATGTAAAAAATAGGCCTATGGAGTTCAATTTCAATATACATTTTGAGATCATGCGTTTTTCACTTACTTGTTTTTATTTATATGATGTATGCACGTGATCAACCGCAAGTGTACGGTGTCAAGTTATAATATCCCTATAAGAATCGGGTTATCATCCTCAAGGATCGATTAACTCTCACCAATTACCATAATTACTAACCCTAATTTTATCTAGATGATCAAATTTAAGAATTAATTAAATAAATAATAATAATAATAATGCAAGCAAAAACTAAGCAATAGCAGGTAATCAAAATTAAGAGAAAATCAATGGAGAGAAACTTTAGAAGTTCAACTTCTCCTAACTTTCAACTATGACTTTTATATATATTTATTATTAATTTATTCTCCTAGTTTATAAGTAAAAAATCCTTGTATCTCTAACTTCCTCTCTCGAGCGCCAAGTTAGAACATATTTATATGATTTGATTTCGACCACTCGATAAAAACCAAAACCACACAAACTCTTTACGCTTTATGATTTTTTCCAAAACTTCAAAGAATATTATAAATATCTCTATTCTATAATATTTCTAGGTTATATTTTCCCCAATCCAAATCTTAAGTTCTCTCTCTCGAGTGCCGAACCCAAGATCTAAAATCAATCAATCTATGGTCAGTAGATCAAAAATATTAAGAACTAAAAAATATAAATAAACTATGAAAATCTATTAATAATAAAAAAAAATAAATCTAAAACACAGTATCTACTTAGGATCCATTTATCCTCTAGACAAACAACTTAGTTCATCATTTAAATAAAATAAAACACAAAAATATTGATGAACATTGTAAAAATAAACAAGAAGAAACTAGAAAACCCAATTGCAAGATGCGTAGATTCACTCCTTTGACTCCAACGTCTCTAGACAAACAACTTAGTTCATCATTTAAATAAAATAAAACACAAAAATATTGATGAACATTGTAAAAATAAACAAGAAGAAACTAGAAAACCCAATTGCAAGATGCGTAGATTCACTCCTTTGACTCCAACGTTGTGTTTTTCGCCTCTTTCTATCTATTTTCTTCAATTTGTTCTCCTCTCTATTGTGCTCCAAAACCCTCTCATAATGTTGTATTTAAAGTTAGGAAGAAGTAGCAAAAAAAAAGCCGCATCCAATTCAGAGTTAAATTAGCCAAGATACGCTCAAAAAACCCAAAACGTGTAGGATTATGTTGCTCACGGGTGCTGCAGATAAGTAGAGTTTTAAGAGTTTTTTATGTTTTATTTTATGTCATGTTATGTTTTAGTTTAAGTATATTTCATGTTGAAGTTTTATATTATTTTATGTTAAAGTTTAGGTATAGTTTATTTCGGTTTGCCTTTTTATATGTTAGTTTAGGTACATGTTTTGATGAGTCTAGCATTGTGTTCATGATTGATTTTTGTAGGTTTGAAGATGGTTTTGAAGTGATATTAAAGTGATGAACAAATGTCCAAGCGAAGATGAGAAGAAACAATTCAAAACTATGTGCGAAAAGGCGAGAAAACAACACAAAAAGTGAGGAAAACGCGCATATGCATCACTCTGGGTGCTGCGACGCCCAATAGTGGCGCTGTGTGCCACACACCTAAGGAAAAACCGCTGAAAATCACTTGCTGGGCACTGCAGAACCCAACAGTGGCGCTGCGGTGCTCACGCGAACTTGGTTTCCTACACATTGCGGGTTTTTTGAGCATATCTTGGCTAATTTAACTTTGAATTAGATGCGGTTTTTTTCTACTTCTTCCTAACTTTAAATACAAAATTATGAGAGGGTTTTGAAGCACAATAAAGAGGAGAAAAAGTTGAAGAAAAATAAAGAAGGATACGAGGATCGTGACGTTGGAAACAAATGAGCGAATCTACGCATCTTGCAATTGGGTTTTTGGTTTCTTCTTGTTTTTATTTACAATGTCCATCAATATTTTTATGTTTTCATTTATTTCAATGATGAATTAAGTTGTTTGTCTAGAGGATAGATGGATCCTAACTAGATACTATGTTTCAGATTTATTTTTTATTATTATTAATAAATTTTCATAGTTTATTAATATTTTCCACTTCTTAATGCTTTTGATCTACTGGCCATAGATGGATTAATTTTAGATCTTGGGTTCGACACTCGAGAGAGAGAAATTATGATTGGATTGGGGAAAATATAACCTAGAAATATTATAAAATCGAGAGATTTATAATATTCTTTGGAGTTTAAGAAAAAATCACAAAACATAAAGAGTTTGTGTTGTTTTGGTTTTTATCAGGAAGTCAAAATCAAATCATATAAATATGTTTTAAGTTGGCATTCGAGAGAGGAAGTTAGAGATTTGAGGATTTTTGACCTATAAACTAAGAAAATAAATTAATAATAAATATATATAAAAGACATAGTTGAAAGTTAGGTGAAGCTGAACATCTAGAATTTCTCTCCGTTGATTTTCTCTTAATTTTGATTACTTGCTATTTTTTAGTTTTTGCTTGCATTATTATTTATATTTATTTAATTAATTCTTAAATTTGATCATCTAGATAAAGTTAGGGTTAGTAATTACGATAATTAGTGAGAGTTAATCGATCCTTGAAGGCGATAACTCGATTCTTATCAGTATATTATAACTTGACACCGTACACTCGCGGTTGATCATGTACAGCTGCAATGCCACTGTTGGGCACTGCAGCGCCCAAAAGGTGATTTTCAGCATTTTTGGTTCATGAGTGTGGCGCTACAACCCACTGTTGTGCGCCGCATCACCCAGAACATTGCACATGCGTGTTTTCTTCATTTTTCGCATGTTTTGCACACCTCTTTGCACTTGCATTTCTTCTCTCCTTTGTATGTCCATTTGTTCATCACTTTAATATCACTTCAAAACCATCTTCAAACCTACAAAATCAATCATGAACTAAGTGTTGGACTCATCAAAACGTGTACCTAAAGTAACATATAAAAATGCAAACCAAAATAAAATAATATAAAACTTCAACATAAATATACCTAATCTAGGACATAAAATGACAAAAAATAAAACATAAAAGACTCTTAAAACTCTACTTATCAATGTATAAGTGGTTTCATATGAGTGATTATGTATTTACATTTTTAAGAATCAAAGGTGAGGCATGGTAGGAGTTGAATTGTGTTCTAGAATATGGTAGTATGGTGTGTTTTAGGTTTGTTTTTCCTTTGCTGAGGACGATCAAAGTCCTATGTTTGGGGCATTTGATAAGTAGGATTCTTACATATATTTTATGTCATAGTTTTGGTATAGTTATATTTCGGTTTGCATTTTTATGTGTTACTTTAGGTACATGTTTTGATGAGTTTAACACTTAGTTTATGATTGATTTTTTAGGTTTTGAGATGGTTTTGAAGTACTTTGAAAGTGATGAACAAATGACCAAGAAGAGGAGAGAAGAAACAATGGAAAACTAGCGCAAAGATATGCGAAAACTAGGTGAAAAGTGAAGAAAAAGTGCAATATATGTGTTTTGGGCGCTGCGGTGCCCAAGAGTGGCGCTGCAGCGCCACATACCTTGAAGAAAAGCACCAAAACAATGTTTTGGGGTGCTGCAGTGGTGCCCTAGCATAGCGTCGCAGCGCCAATGGGTACCGAAATCCTACTCGTAAGATTTTTCTCCGAATTTTGTCCAATTAAATCTGATTTTTGTGGGGTTTTTCCTACTTCCTCCCACTTACAAATACATCATTAATAGAGGTTTTTGAAAGACATTAGAAAGGAGAAAAAAGTATAATAAGCGAGTGCAAGAGACGAAGAAACGCAAAGAAGTCGAAGCCGATTCAAGCGTTGGTGGAAGTTCATAAGTTTTTCATTCTTTTCTCTTGTATTTAATTCTATGATGTTGAACCTTATAGATTTTGTGTTTTTATTTTTTATTACGAAGTAGATTAGTTTATAGGTTTACAATTGGAACTCACATGTAGCTTAGATTTATTATTTTAATTTTAGATGTTTATAGTTAATTTTGAGTTGTTCACTTTAATCTATTCTTATTGCTTCTAATTAACCGACCATTAAGTAAATTGATTTGTTACATCTAGATGGACCTGGGAAAGAGATTTTAGATTTAAAACTTGATTAAAGTGACGTATTATCAAAAAGGTAGAAATCATGAGTTTATACTAGATAGGAATATACTTGCATGACATATGTAATCATTAAAAGAGTAAAACTTTGATTAATTTTGTTTTAATTTAATTCATATAGGAATATAGTGATTTAATTAGACAAAATATTTTTACTTGACCACTCAAATTAATTAATTTATTAAATAAATAAATAAATAGATCCCGGTGAAGTGTGAGGGAAATTGTAAATCTAGGCTTTAAAATATTTGATTTGTTGAATTTTAATTTTATGTAGTGCAATTTGTTTCTTTTGATTTACTTTATAAGTAATTTTGATAATTGTTTAGATAAGATTAGTTTGAAATAATTTTAGAAATTAGTTACAAATCTTTGGGAGAACGATATTTTATTTATCATTATATTACTTGTTTACAATATTGTGCATTTGCATTTATTTTGTAACAACACACTGTTTCTAAAATCTGAATTTGGAAAATTGTAAGTCACTTGCGAATGAGTTAGTGGCATGTAATTTTGACAATTAGAATAACCTATGAATGAGAGTGAGTTGGATATCTAATCTTAGAATCTCTTGAAATTTCTTATTTAATAAGGTACAAATGATAAAGCTCTAAAATGTACAATGATTGCTTGGGTGTCATCAAAACGAGCTTTTATGTTGATGAAGTAAAAAAAAAAAAAAAAAGAAAGAGAAAGAAGGCAAATTAGCTAAGGAGTTGTTAAAAGATCATAATCCGAGTTAAGAAGCTGTAAATGAAAGATAATATATATATATATATATATATATATATATAATCTTGCATGCTCTAGCTCCTATAAAGATAATATATATTGAGCTCTGCTTTTCCTTCTCCCATCTCCAAAGACAACATGGGTGTTGGTTGCTTGACCCCGTTTCTCTTGCCCATCATTTTGGCCTTTCAATTTAGTTAAATTATTATTAATTTAAAAAAATAAAATGATTGGACTTGTATATCTTGGATTTTGGGTGTGTTTTGAATGGTGGGTAAGACGGGCTTGGGATGTGATCTTAGCCGTATAATACTTTTCTTTGGGCTTAGCATTGTCAAAGGAGGTAAGATGATATACTGGTTTCTTTCATTTTTTTCCGTCTTTATGGTTCATTCTTTCTTGAAATTCTGTAATTGTTGTGTTACAGAAGTTTCGGCAGATGAGAAATGGTGCTACTTGGTGTTCTGGGCGTTGGGCAACCGATGACTAGATGGGGCTTGTTAAAGAAGGGACTACTTGGGGCTTGCCCTTCATGTTCTTCAACTTCCGGGATTTACAACTTCACAGATGAATTGGAACGTTTCAAGCCTCTCGATGCTTTCTTGTTGAAGTTCTGTTGTTATGATCGAAGAGAAAGAGCTTGAAGCATTTTCTGCACATGTTACCTTTATTATGTTTCTTTTCTTGTTCACTTGTTACTTTAGTTTGAATTAATAGAATTTGTTGTTTATTGTCATATTCACATATATCAATGACATTGACATTGAAATATATGTATATATACTGAATTTATCATTTCAAATTTAATTCAAGAATTAATATTTGATTGTATATTTATTGTTTTAAATGTTTTTCAAGTTCTTAGACAAAAGGTAAATTTTGTTACTAAATATTATATTTTTGTCGCTACAATTATTACTTAGCGACAAATGTATTTGTCCTAAAACACTATAATTTGTCCCTAAGAATTATCAATAACGGCAAAATATATTGTTGCTAAATATATATTTTAGCGACAAAATGTAAAATTTATCGCTAAATATTCTTATTAGCAACAAAGAGCTTTGTTGCTAAATACCATATTTTTTGTCGCTAAAGCCCTTTTTGTTGTAGTATATATCCGTTGAATGGGAAAGGGAAACACATGCTAAAACAAAAAGTTTAGTAGAGATGCAAGGTGGAAGGACACCACTCTGAGTTCCTATATGAGCAAGGAGCAACATACACGTGGCTTTGTGTTCATTGTAGGGACATAATGTGTTGTATTTCCCTTTGCATTTCCTCATACGTTCAATATTAGTAGTTGCTTACCTATATATAATTCTAGAATAGTACTGCTACATTGATATTTTTAGCTGACATCCATAGAACCGCAACTTCAATTCATCATTAAATTATGTTTCTATCAATGTCAAGTAATTAAAAATGTGACTTCAGCTTTTTCCTTTTATATAATTTACTGAAACTAGAAAAGGTTAGTTGTATATATGACAGCGCCAATACTTCTTCAAGCAAGAAGTATGTATCATTCAAACTATAAGTATAGAATAGAAAGGAATGACATAAAGAATCCATGTAACTAATTAAGCATCCATTTGTGTGGAATTTAACCTTATAGGAAGAGTAAGTAAATATTACCCCTTCTTCAAGATGACGTATGGCTTATTTGAGGCCTTTTAATTTCACTAATTAGATTATTGTTTGAAATTTAGATACATTACATGCACATACCAAGAAATTGCACTATGAAGCTAGCGATTTAGATGCTACAGTATATAGAAATTAAGATGGTATAAGGTGAGACTTCTGATCAACAAAAGCAGCTACTTTTATAAAAGCAATAACTAATACCTAGGAAGGCGTATTTAACATACAATAGTATGAGTTTCTAGGATTTTTTTCGATCAAAGAGAAAAACAAAACATACCTTTGCCATGTTATTTAATTACCTTTTGTTACTTGGCAAAAGAAGTGGTACTAGCTCACTAGTTCGCAGAAACAAAGCTAACACCTTACCACATAAATTTAATGGCAAATCTAAATTTGACTAATTAAGGTTTTACGTAGCCTTCACTCAAAGGATCATAATTGTTGATTGGAGGCCTACAACGAGGTTTGCCCATACCCCTATAATCCTTATGCATCACCTCCACAATCTCCTTGGTGGCGTGGAAAAGCTTTTGTAATTCAATTTCATGAGAAGAATCTTTTGATTCTTCTATCACTGGATTTTTTGATCTTGAAGAACACTTCAAGCTTCCACAGGATGAAGTGGCCTAAGAATCATGGACATAATGCTTGTAGGTTTTGGGTAGTTGAACTGGTTTTATGCCATGATGAGTTCCCTTCTCAGCAGACAACATCTTCGCGATTGGCTTCAACTTCTTGCTACGATTCTATCATTGCGCCGCATGATGAAAATTAAAGCTTAATTGTTAGGTTCAGATATATAATTAGTTAACATATAAAATAAGAGCAATGCCAATGAGATTAAAAATAACACACCAATTGCTACAAATTACTAACCACATCAGATTTATGACTTTAATATACTTAAATGCACCCCTTTTAACATAATCACAAATCTGATGTGGAGGGCTTTCACATCAGATTTATAGTAATTGGTGTGTAATTTTCAATCCCTACATGGCATTTCTCATAAAATAAAATCATTCATATGGACTACGTTTGAGGTCAATCATATAATACATTCGTGCATATATGTAAGATATGTATGTCCCAGGAAAGTAAATCATATCTTCAGGTCTAAAGACACTCATTGTACATGTTTTCGCTCAACAAATACCTAGAATTTAGTAAGTTTCTAAGGAAAATGATTTTGGGACCCACTTGGAGCACCCTCATCTATCAAAAGTATGGTTGAATGTTCTCGAATCACACACTTGTGTCCTGATTCGAGGGCATCCAACCACCCACTTCGATGGGTCCCCAAATTAGTGGATGCACCCAAGTGGGTCTCATTAGCATTGCACAATTTCGAATATATATATTCAACTAAAAAGGATTTTGTGTTTGTGTAAGTAGGGAGGGGAGGAGAGAAGAGAGAGATTGAGAGAAGAGAAACCTGATTATTCATGCGAGTTTGTGATATCCCAAGGGACTTCATTGGAGCATTCATAACCTTTCCTGCAACAAAACAACCAAGTATTCAAATTGAAACACAAACCACTACTCCTGCGCATACATCACTCCCCCACTTGAGCCATGAATTAGTTTGGTTTCTAACACTATTATGTTGAAGTTCTGCTACAGTTTCAAAGCCAATAATGTTAATGTAAAATTTCCAGGAACTCTTACAAATGAAGTGCAGCCAACTCAAAGTATTACACAGTTGCATGAAGTATCTAAGAGAGAAAATTCCTTCAAAAATGAAAAGTATATATATTGTATACATACATATATGATATTTATCACTTTTTTTCACTAGGACTTCTATATTAGCTAGGAACAAAATAAAACAGAAACAAAACAGTAGCTATATATATCTTGAAAGATATTGCAGCTTTGTCTTCAGTTATTTTTAGGTGGGTGGGGTTTTGGCACATGATAATCAGCACTGAATGCCGTGAAACCAACCAAATTGACCTTAGCAGGAAAAAAACTTCTATCTTCACTGATCAGTTTAGATTCTACAGTCAACTTTCCCTTTCTCTCATGTTCATCATATTTTCCAACAGCAGAATCACGAGTTGCACCTGAAATCTTTGAAGTGCTCTCTTCGTTCAGCCCTTCTCTTGCCATCATCATCCTTTTTGTTGCTAAATTATTTGACAATAGTTTCCTTCCTTGGAGTCTCTTGTAGTACTCACTAATAGTACTGCTGCTGCTCTTGGGAATCAAGTTGAATAGTTTCTGTTGGCATATTTTGCTTAATTAATAAGACATTAACAGAAAATTCAAAATGTAATTGGTAACTAGCTAAGTTTCCAAGAAAAAAATTCATGAGAAGGTAACCAACCTGCTCTGTGGATAGAACTTCCCTTCCAGCTTCAGCAAGGGCATTTTCATTTTCCACCATTTTCATAGTCGCAACAGCTGCAAGAAATTAAGGGTACTAAGAGTTAATCTCTTTTAACAATTGATGAGAAACTAATATAATTAATTAGTTCTCCAACACTACATGAAGTACAAGAAGAAAAAAGAAGAAATTAATTAGGGCATACACCTTGTTGGGAAAACAAAGTGATGAAGAGAAGCCATAAAGCTAAGCCTGAAGTCTTAATAATAAAAACCATATTTGTGTTCCTAGCTAGAACAACCTTGGGTATGTTTGTTGTTCAAAAATAAAAGAGGAGAAAGATGAGAACAGAAGGGTGGCTTTATAGAGAGTCCAAAGTCCAAACCCAAGTCAAAGCTTTGGTTCCAAGATCAGCTTTTTCTTGATTATCTTAATTAATAAATTAATACTGTATGGTGAGTACAAGTGTACAGCACTTTGGAAAACTCACAGAGAAACAAAAACATATACCCAAAAAACAAAAAAAAAAAAAGGCTCTTAAAAGGTTGAATGTGGTCCTTTGTTAGGTTTTAAAAGTTGTTAGAAAGCGTTGAATGGAAGAAACTGGGTGTTGCGTCTGTCTGCTGCCATGCATGCAACGAGGAAACTGTTTTTGGTTGTGGCCGAGGTTGGCCACCCACTAGTTCTAGGGTTTTGTTCTTGTTTAATATATATATATATAATTAATGTATATTGATTAATGAAAAACGCAAGTCCCTATATATATATATATATATATATTTGTATTTAGGGTATTGTCAAGGGATTTTTTTAATTTGTATTAATTTCATGCATGGATCGCACAATTAAGTAAATTACAAACAAGGGACTTCAGATCAAATTATTCATCAAAGGCAACTGATCAACTCGTCTAGCTTGTGCACAGTTTCTTATACTATTGGAGGCTACCCTAGCCGGTGTTAATTAATTAATGAAGGGAGAAGAAAATTAATTAGTTAAGTAACTAACCACGTTCTATGCTCTTTAACGGTCTGCTTCAGCGATTCCTCGAGTCTCTCAACTCACAATAAGAGGGACCGATTCTTCTTCTCTGAAACAAGTATCACATAGTGCACCACAAAGCGCACTAGCGAGGCAGCTAGGAAGAAGGAAAAGAAAAGTAGCGATTAGGAAACATTAAACACACCAATTTTTGACAATTAGATCATATTTTTGTTTTCTTGAATCACACATTACATACATGAATTGATGATTATCAAGAAGTGTATACTGCTACTTTGGTATTTTTCAAGAGAAGAATGCACACAACCTTGAACTGGACCAGGGTATACTTCTTGCTTCATTTGAGAACATCTAATGAGCATATTGAGTTATGTAATGGAAAGGAGTCTTGAAAACGTGTATGCGGCAACAGTGCTCGTCAATGACTTTAGATGTCGATATAGCCATAAAAAATAATATTATTGTTATTCTAAAGGTTGATAAAGTAATTGAGCCAATTAAATAAGTTATCCCCACTAGTACTCCCCTTTGTTCTCTCCACTTTTTAAGGCACAAATTGTAATTTCTAAATAAATTTTCTTTAGCTATATTATCTTAGTTTTATAACCTCTATTGTTATTTTAAATAAATTAAGAATAAGATTTTGTACTTATAGATTTATTAAACTTTATAATTTTTCACATGCTTTAAAAGCATGTGAACGTATACTAGTCATATGAAAAGCGTGATTCAAAAAGTTTAAATATGGTGATAGTTTTATTAAAAGAGTAATGTTATATTGACATTCATTTTGTACATTTAAAGTGTACATTACTTTTATACATCATTGAATTACTTCGAATCATATGTTGTTACACAATTCAAGACAATTCAAATATGTATTAATGATGATGTACACTTTAGATATACAAAATAGGTCTCACTTTAGCATTTTTCTTATTAAAAAAGGTGTGTTTTTCGTATGTGTTTACTACTTCTCATTATACATGTGCCTTTGCAAAATTAGAAATTAACAAAAATGATTTTGTGTTTTGGAGGCGAACATATATCCATACAATATATAATGCAAAAAGGTTTTCAATGCTCATGTGATCATTTTTGCCTTTCTTCTCAAAGTCTATATCTGCACACCTTTATTGTTATTTTGCAATTTTAAAATGTAATTTAGTGATATAATGGGAAAATGTAATTTAAAATTTTCCCACTACTCTTGCAACTTTTTTCACTTTTAAGGCATAAAGTAGTATTTTATATTTTTATCTTTTTAGTTATTAAATTTGATATAATTTATCTCTATTTTAATTTAAATAAATAGGAAAATTGAAACTTTTTTATTTCACTAAAATAAATAATTTTAACAAATTAAAATAATAATATTGAGATTTATTAAAATATTTCAAATTCTATTCATAAATAGATAAAATCATCACATGCAACGCATATATATATATATATATATATATATATATATATATACTAGTGTTTGCGGATGTGTGTTGCACATGGTTTTTACTAAAAAATAATTAAAACAAAATAAGTTTTTATTAAAAAAAATTATATATGTTGCAACACCATGTATTTACGAGTCAAACTCGTACGCTGACTTATACATATTATCAGGCGTATTTGTACGTGTATACATATGTGTATGGCTTTAAAATTGGGTGAATGTGTGTATAATAGGGTGGTAGGTGTACCTGGACCCTACACATAGCATGAAAACCCAACACTTAGTGAAATTTTCACCTGGAGCATTGAGAAACGCATTTATGTAGTGAAAACCCGAGAGAGGAGTTTTTAGAAAATTCTCAGAGAAATGCATTCCTTAAAAGGAAACGTGTTTCTATAATGAAAACCCGAGAGATAGTCTTTTAGAAAATTTAAGAGGAAACGCATTTTTTTAATATCAACGCGTTTCTCACCAAATTTTCAAAGAAAATATGTTTTTCTGGGTAGTAAAGAAACGAGTTTCCTTGGGGAAAAAGACATTTTTCTACAGGCCAGTCAGTTCTTAAAAATGGACGGTGAGGCGGTTTGTGCGTAGTTTAACACAATTTCTCGACCATTCCAGCATATTTTCACTTGCTAGAGCTAGAAGAAACTAGAGAAACAAAAAGGAAAAAGGGGAATGAGCTAGGGCAACTAAAATCTAAGCTAAGGATTGGATATTTTTAGCTAAAAATCATGAATTTGAATTCCTCTCTTCAAGTTGTTGCACATGTGAGATTTGCATAATTTGAACGGTTAGATTGAGAGATTGGAAACGTGGCTTTGAGCTAAAAATTGTGAGATTTGCTGGCTGAAATCATAAGTAATCAATTCCTTGCAAAATTATGAGTTAGTTGATGGTGAAATAGCTGATTTTCCATAGTTAAATGTGTTGTTTCTTCAACCCTGCTATATTGAACCAGTTGTGGTTTTAGAGATGATTTTAATGGTGGTTTAAGTTGTTTTTAGATGTGATTTGGTTAGTAATTGATTAGGAATGGATTTGCAATGTGAAATTGCTGAGAATTGGAGAAGATTTGATGCATTGGACAACATGTGCAATGCGGGGATTATGCTGTAAAAGTATACAATTGAGCTAATTTGGCTAAGTGTGTAGAAAGTGTTGTGGTGTAAGGCTGTACACTATAGTTGTGAGTATTCCTACCCTTGGCTGTTATATGTGACATTGTATCTATGTAAACCCTGTTTTGGATGAAATGAAGCATGTGAATTTGATTGCATTATGAACTGAATGCATTAAACCTTGTTTTGAACATCGAACATATATAATTAGGCTTACAAGAGTAAGAAAAGTATGCGATCAATTTCATTTGGGTAAGTTTGTAGATGAGGCCCTGGAATGATCGGAGTGGATGGTCAGATGAGGCAGATGTTCCTCGAATACGTATTAAGAGGAAGGATGCGCTCATGTTCTTGATTGTGAGGATTTGATTTATTTGGTTTATGCATTGTATGATATGTATAGAGTGGCGCAAATAGTATCTTAATCATGTATTGATATTTACATGTTGCTTGTGCTTTTTCAATAACCCTCATGTCCCGTATGAGAAAAAATATTTTGATGATTACAAACCACATTCCTATATATATTGTGTACATGATAGTGCATGAATGACTCACTAAAAAGCATGGTGAAAAATAAGTCAAGTTCGTAATCAAGATGAAGACTATGTCTATTCAAGAATTTAATTTTATGTTATTACAACAATTTAGGATTGTAGAATGTCAGCCATCATCTGATTCAGCAAATTATTCACCTCATGAATTTTTCATGATTTTTTTTATAAGTTTTCAAAAGCCTTTCGATCTTGTAGAAAATGATTTTAATCGATTTAATTCGAAGGTTTATTGACTCATCTTTGGATCATTTGCACGATTTCTAAATGGTTTGATTTGATCCAAAAAGCTCAAGTGTTGATTTGATTTAATCGAGTGTTGAAAAATTCAAATTTCTAGAAAAACTATTTTCAGTGTCTTTCAGGACGCTGATGGACCATCAGGGCGCTGATGGACCATCAGGGCGTTGATGGTTTTTCAGGTTTGAATGATCTTCGTTCAAAGCATTACGTTGATTGAGTATCAGCGTCCTCTTCGAACCAACCTAGAAAAACCAGCAGCTGCCATCAGGACGCTAACGCAGTATTAGCGCCCTCCTTAAAGTTTCTGGGTTTGGAAAAAATAAGCTCATCAGGACGCTAACGTGGTACTAGCACCCTCCCTGAATAAGTTGACAAAAAGTCGATTTTTCAGAATAATGTAATTTAGGACGCTAATGCGACACTACCAGTGTCACGCCCTGACCGCAGCCAGAACGCGGGCGCACCACCGCAGTGGAGAACGCCAGCCCCGTATCTCACAATATTGTCATATCGCCATGTAGCAACCCAACCGCAGCTGGTCTACATCGAAACGATTATTTGTCTGCCACTATTCATGAATAGTATGCTGAGCCATTGACTCAGTGGCTACTAGGAATGCGAAATCTAACTCCTTAAGGGAGATCTTGAGTTCGATTCCTAGGGAGGCCCTAGACTATTTATGAATAGTGGTAGACAAATAATTGTTTCGATGTAGACCAGCTGCGGTTGGGTTGCTACATGGCGATATGACAATATTGTGATATACGGGGCTGGCGTTCTCCACTGCGGTGGTGCGCCCGCGTTCTGGCTGCGGTCAGGGCGTGACAACCAGAGTTTCTGAAAAAGTCTGTCAAACTGTGCATATTCTGATTTTTTATATTTTCGTGATTGCACAGAGATCTCAGGTTTCTCGAACAATCTGAATGTTTACTCTTTTGTGAAACATTTTGACCACTGATTTCAAATTTCAAATGAAGTGCCAAAACTCTTCGAAAATCCGAAACCCAACGCATTTTCTATAAATGTCTTATTTTGAGCCGTTAAAAAGAGACACACAAGAAAAGAGATTGAAAATCTTTTGCGCAAACTCTTTGAAAGTTAGTCTGTTATTTTGCTACGAAAAATCTATTTGAAACTACTCTAATACATACTTACTTTTGGATTTATTGAGTCAACTTTATACATTTTACAAATCCATCAAAGGAAAGAGGAGCAATCTACCTCACACTTTCAGCCGAGCTTTATCATACATTCATTGTTGAATTAGTGTTGGTCTAAGGTTCATTCATTGCTTTGTAAGTATTTCTTTGATTCTTGGTAAGATAATCAAGTTCTCAAACTTGTATTTGATTTGTATCAGTGACTATGTAGGTCACTGAGGTTGAGCAAGGTTTGCTCAAGTGTTTAACAGTCATTCTCACGCCCATGAAGTTGAGAAAAATTGTAACGGTTTGATCCTCACCCGTAAGAGGATTCGATAGAGGAGTTTGGATAAAATCTTAATCGAGGATATTAGGTAGTATAGGTAGGCAGGAGCCGAACCACTCTAAATTTGTGCGCACCTTGCTATTTGACTATTATTTACTGTTATTGATTTATTTTATCTGTAAATCAGTTTCATTAAAAAGGTTAAACCTGTTTTCCTATCCACTTCACCCCCCTTCTTCGACATTCCTGGGCCAACTGTTTGCATATCGGATTTATGTTGATTTAAATGTCATGTTTTATTATGAATGCATATGTAATGCCATTGGTAGATTACTCACTGGGCTTGTTGTAGCTCACCCCACTTCTTTTTATTACAATTGGTGACTACAAGGACAAGGGCAAGGCCACAGAGGGTTGATTTGTACTTGCTGCTTATTTTGATGTATGTATGAACAAGAAGTTTGGTTTATGTTTCATACTATATATATGTATATATATATATATATATATATATACTTATGATATGTATAATTGTAGTAGATATGTATATGGTTTCGAGAAACTAATGATAATGGACTGTATGAACATGTACATGATATGGATACATGTATGGATTATGATCTTGATATCTTATGTGTATGATTTTGGTGTATTTGTGGATGTGAAATGGATTTGATGTGATAACTATCAGGTGTATGTGGAACCTCATATTTATGGGGAGGTTCTGCCAAAATTTTTAGTGATTTTCATATATTTGGTAAGAAAGAAGGCTAACAGGGTATCATATATGTCTATCTATGGCGTATATGGTATTTTGTGTTGGTCGTGAGTCACCTTATGGAGATATGTGTTATCTCAATGAACCCCATGACATGAATGTTTTGATAATTCCGAATATCTCCAATTTATGTATCTAATGATCTTGTCAAGTGTTTCAGATCTATCAAGAATCAAGATCAATGAACTATGCTCACAAGCCTATTGAACATCAATTAAAGTTTTGGGTCATTAGTACTTAGAATGTAAGGATTACCGATCAAATTTACTCTCAGCAAGATTTAATCGTTTTCGTATTTTGATCATCACATTTTAAAGGTATTTTATGATTTCCAAAGTATTTGATTTAATCCGAAAATATCTTGTTTTTAATCGTGTTTTATCGAGCTTTAATCGAAAAATCAAAATCATTTTTACAGAGTCTTTCAGAACGTTAATGGTTCATGGGCGCCCTCCTGGACTTGATGAGTCAGGACCCTGATGAAATAATTATGACGCTTACTTGTAAGTAGCGACCTCTCTTTAGTCAACCTTTGAAAGTGTCAGAATGCTAACTTAGTATCAGCTTGTTGAAAGCTCTCTAAGTCTTTAAATGGTTTTTATCTGTAAGGATGTTGATAGTTATAAGTTGAAAAACTATCAGGGCGCTACTTGTATAGGAGCGCCCTCATCCTTAGAACTTAATAACTTTCAGGACGCTTATTGTCCTTCAGCGCACTCAATATTGTTTTAAAATTGTTTTAAAAATATCAGGACGTTTACTCTTGAGTAGCGCCCTCACTTCATTGTTTAGTAGGATGTTGATGCTCCATGAGTGCCCTCAAAGGAACAAAATGACAAAAATAATATTTTATTGTTCTGACATGTACATCCTTTTTAGTTACTTTTTCAGAACAACTTTTCGTACAAAAATTAACTTTTTGGATTTGTCAGAGATATCCTCTGATTCACGAACCACGTCGTTTAGATTTTCCTTATTCGTGAATTTGGAGAGAATCAAAATGTTCATGAGATGTGCAGTTGTCATTTTCGTGATACATTCTAGTTGTTGTGAGTAAATGTTCATATTTTGAAATTCAAATTCAAATGAACAATAACTTCATCTCTACAAATTTATAAATACCAGCACTCAAAATCACCTAAAATTCTTTGAGCCAAAACACTTTTGAAAGTTAGTCGAATTTTCATATGATTTAAAAAAGCTTAAGTTATTCTGTTTTCAAAGCGTTCTCTTTGGAACTTTGCTTATTCAAATGATTTTCATTCTAAGCTAAATTTATATCTTTATCTAAAAAGTCATTTGAAAGATTGAACTGTTTTCACTCAAATTTTCAGCACTGTTTTAACTTAAATCATTCTTGTTGAAAGAGAAATTTGAGAGATAGTTCATAGGATACAGTTGTACCTCAATTCATATCTTGTATATTGTATCAAGGTTGTAACAGTAGTTAGATAAACTATTGAGTTGATATTTATGTATTCAACAAGTCTAGGTCCTCTCACACCCGCAAGTTGAGAAACGGTCCTCTCACGCCCGTAAGCTGAGAAACGGTCCTCTTACACCCTTAAGTTGAGAAGTGTAACGGTTGTTCTTATACCTGCAAGCTGAGAAAAGGTGTACTGGTTTAAAATCCTAACTGAGGAGGTTAAGTAGTGGACGTAGTCAAGAAGCCGAACTACTATAAATCGACTGTACATATTTATTTATTTTTCGCACTTATATTCGTATATTCGTGTTATTGCATTTATTTTAAATTATCTAAGTGTCAAATTCACCCTCTTCTTGGACAATATGTTGTCATTTAATATGATCCAAATAACTTATATCATTCAAAAATATTAATGAGGGTAATTAGGAGTAAAACTTAGAAGTTAAAAGAGTAAATTATGGAAAACAATTTTTAAAAAAGTCTGAAATGTGGGAGTCGTTGAATGCACATTGTTGCACAGCCCCGTTATCTCTTTACACCAATTTAAATTTGTTTATTATTATTATTGAAATAACTTGTTGTAAAGTTACTTCTTTAGATATGACTTTTTTGAAAATCACATTTATATCCAAAAAAATTATTCCCTCATTCACTTTCATTTTTACCTCTTTAAGCACTTTCCTTTTCAACTTTATTATACACTTCCATAATTAAAAACTCGGATTGGGCAATTTTTTATTAAAATAAAAATTTTAATAATTAAACTAATAGTTAAAATTTAAAAATTAAAAGAATAAAATTTCAAGCTTTATATTTTTTAAAAAATAAAATTGAATAAATATTCAATTTTTAAGTTAAAAGAATAAAAAACTTCTAATTTTCTGTTTTTGTTCATATATTTTAATATATTTACCTTTTTATTTTATTTTTATTTTATTAAGATAAAATAATATAAATAAATTAAACAAATAAGATGATGTGAATATATGATGAACAATACCACACAAGTGGGTGTGGCCTATGGGCAAACATGAAAAATAAAAAGTTAAAAAAAAATAAAAATTATTTATTATGGTGCCATGAGAAAAACTTGTTGGCGCGATAAGCGCACCCCTAAAATATAGGATGTAGAAAAAAATTAAAAATTAGTTAATTGTAAAATTACTATTTTAGACCTATTAATAATAAAATTAATTTTTTAAAAATAACAATAAGATAAAATTTTTAAGAATACTTTGGGTAAAAAAAAAAGTTTCACCGTCAACTATTCTAAGTATTCTTATTATAATAGTATAAATATATATATTAGTAGATATGTACGGTCCCTAAATATTTAGGGTAATTATTAGTTATACCGGAAAGAATTAACACCGGGTAGGTGTATATATATATATATATATATATATATATATATATATATATATATATATATATATATATATATATATATAATAGCGGTAAACCAGTTCGATCAAACTTTAAACTGACCCCATGGTTATAAATAATTTTGTAAGAACCTTATTTTTGTAAAATGTTACATTAACCCTATGTTTATAAATAATTTTAGTAGGAGCTTATATTAGTAATAAGTTATGAAATAAATTAATTTTGAAATTATTATTCAAGTCAATAAAATTCTATTGAGGGGCATTTTGGTAATTTACAACCGTTGAGAATTTTATAAAGAGGGTTCAGGGCTAGGGGTTTCATTTTGAGTAGTTTCAAAACTAAACTCTGATACGAGGTTCTGCCAAAAAAGTGTGATATACTCAAGAAAAGATAAGTTGGGAATGAACCTACGGTTTGCATACTTTACCTATCTCTTTAGTTTTTATATTCAAATGATTTTGCCAATATTACTGCACACAATGACATTCACTAGTGAAGTTTTCGATAGTGTAAGTTGGCCCTTGTTTCGTGTTAATGAAATTTAGTGATATTCTTTTCATTGCTAGCTTGGTTTATTTACATCTATTAAATTATTGTGATTGTTGTATTGCAACTGTGTTGATTATGCTTATTGATATGGTTATTAGGGAATAAACCCAAGAAATCACAAATACACACAAAGAGAAAATACGGAGACAAGAGAGATTTAACGTGGTTCGGAAAGAAATTTCTACGTCTACAAAGTGCAGCAACACTCAATCCACTATCAATGGAGGTTTACAATGAAAAGTCATTTTGTGAGCACTCTCTCGCAATTCTCCTCACCTCTCAATCTATCTCATCTCACATAAACCCTAATTGTAATTGGGTTTATATGCTAATTACATATGAGGGTACAATTGTAATTTCATACATAAAATAATAAAATAATTATTTTGGCTTCATAATATAACAACCTTTGACTTGAAGACCAAATAATTATTTTAAGCTTCACACTCCAACATTCTCCACTTGAAGACTAAAACACCTGTAAACATCTGTCTTCAATGGCTTTTGAAACTGGTGCACTCAAAAGTCATGTATTCAACCTTGAAGAGTAACTAAAGTTGCACACAACTCCAATTTCTCTGTAGTAATTGTTTTGGTCAACATGTCAGCTGGATTCTTGCTACCTTGAATCTTCACCAGTGTTAACACCCCATCATCAAGCAATGATCTAATGAAATGGTAAGGCAGTCCAATATGCTTGGTCTTGGAATGAAATGCTAAATTTTTAGCCAAGTGTATTGCACTCTGACTATCATTGTGAAAAACATTCACCACTTGCTTGAATCCCAACTCTACCAACAAACCTTTCAACCAAATCAACTCCTTACTAGCTTCTATCACAGCCATATACTCTGCTTCCGTTGTAGATAAAACAACAATCTTCTGCAATTGAGAAATCCAACTGATGGTTGTTGTACCAAATGTGAACGTGTATCCTGTAGTGATCCACCTCACCAGCAAAATCAACATCTACAAAGTCTTGTAACTTTAACTCACCTCTACTGAAACATAGACATTTTTCAGTAGTACCTCGTAGATAGCTAAGTATCCACTTAACTGCTTCTTAATGTTGTTTGCCTGGATCTGACATAAACCTACTCACTGCTCCCACTGCATAAGCAATATTTGGTCTTATGCAAACCATAGCATACGTCAAGCTCCCAATAGCTTAAGCATATGGAACTTTAGCCATGTATGTTTTCTTCTCATCTGACTGTGGACTTTGCTCCTTAGACAATCTGAAATGATTAGCAAGCGGTGTTCTCACTGGCTTAGCATCATTCATACTAAACCTTTGGAGTACCTTACGAACATACTCTGCCTGAGATAACTGCAAAGTACCCATCTGCCCGTCTTTGTTAATCCTCATCCGAAGTATTTGCTTTGTTGCACCCAAGTCCTTCATCTCAATTCACTAGACAAATGTTTTTTCAATTTGTTGATATCCTCCAAATCTGCACTAGCTACTAACATGTCATCAACATAAAGTAACAGGATAATGAAACTGGTACCAACTGTCTTGAAGTAACAACAATGGTCAACATTGCATTTCAAGAAGCCATGTTTTTACATGAAACCATCAAACTTCTTATACCACTGTTTAGGAGCCTGTTTCAAGCCATAAAGGGTTTTGGTCAACCTACAAACCAGATTTTCTTTACCAGCCACTACAAAACCTTCTGGTTGCTTCATATATATATCCTCATCCAAATCACCATGGAGAAAAATAGTTTTCACATCTAACTGTTTAAGATGTAAATTTTCTGCTACTACAACGCTCAAAACTGAGTAAATAGTACTCAACTCCACAATTGGAGAGAATATGTCTTTGTAGGTAATGTCTTCCTTTTGATGAAAGCCTTTGATCACCAACCTGGCTCTGATACCAGTTGTTAGGGAATAAACCCAAGATATCGCAAATACACACAAAGAGAAAACATGGAAACAAGAGATTTAACGTGGTTCGGAAAGAAATTCCTACGTCCACAGAGTACACCGACACTCAATCCACTATCAATGGAGGTTTACAATGGGAAGACACTCTATGAGCACTCTCTCACAATTTTTCTCACCTTTCAATCTATCTCATCTTAGATAAACCCTAATTATAATTGTTTTTATATACTAATTACGTATGAATGTACAATTGTAAGTTTATACATAAAATAATAAAATAATTATTTTGATTTCATAATATAACAATAGTATTATAATTATGAATGCTATCTCTAACTTCATGTGTAAAGTGCGGAAACTTTTGGAGACCAACCGAGCAATAGCTCACCCCTCCAATTATTCACTTCCAAGAGCCTAGTGAGAAAGAGGTTCGGGCAATATGGAATATGGTGGCTGATGGGCGAAATGGAATTGGATGGCCGTAGAAGCCATTCTCATCATTTTTGGATTTTCTCTTCATTTTAAATTAATGTAGAAACAATAATGTAAATATTACAAATATATAGTAAGTGTAATGTCACCGAAATTTTGTTTTTTGGTTGTACAAAAAAGTATGGTGCAAAAAATAGTGTACAAAGAAGCATTGTTTGAAATGGTTTGAGAAAATGAAGAAGAAATAAAAGAAAATTGTTTAAAGTTGTCATATAGGATTTCCTTACCGGCACATGTTAGCTAGCCCTCTGACATATACCAAATGATGAGAAAAAAGAGAAATCAGGGCGTGACAAGATATGTAATCAGTAGTGGTAGGTACGACCGATCTCCTTTATAATTAAGAACGATAAGACCTTGGTGGGTCCTTCATTCAACTAGTTTTCTTATATTTCCATAGATAAGACACTTTATCATTTGTAATTTGAATTCAATTTTTCATATCCAAAAACACAAAGCAACAAATAAATATTAATTACTAAGAGTTAAATGCAGCCTAGAAGTTTGATCTACATAGCCAAGGTAAAATATGGTTTTTGAAGTGTATTAATGAAAAATAAATAAAAAATAAAAAAGGTATTAAAGCATCGCAGAGAGGGGAAACCCTTTGCGTGCGGAGAGGGTCTCCTCTCCTCTCTACATGCAGAGAAGCGCAGAGAGGCTTTCCGCCCTTCTCTACATCCTGAGAGGGGTTTTTGCCCCTCTTCATGTTTTTTATTCTACAATTTCTTTTTTATTCAATTATTTGACAAATGCTTAATTTATATTTTAATGTTTAATTTTAATTATTTAATATTTTTCTTATAAATAATACAATAATAAATTATATTTTCATCAAATACCTTTTTAATAAGAGAACCAAGCATTTGTCATTTTTCTCCACCTCTAATTCTAAACTAAAATTAAATGTTAAAGTATTATTTATCAAATAATATATTTCAAATAAGTTCTATTAAAATAAGTTCTTATTAAATTAGAACTAAAATAAATAATATTTTTTTAGATTAGAGTTACCAAATTGCTACCTTTTATATAGGGAACTTGGCGTTTCTTATACTCTACAAAGAGAAAGAACAGGATACCATTCAAACATGCTAGGATAAAAAAATGTGATATGTGCAGCTACCGTGTATGAATGCCAGCTATTGCTCCTTGGAGCCCTTTTTTAACAAAAAGACATGAGTTCCATGTAAAATAATATTGGCTTCCTTCCAAAATTTCTTGTGTTTTAACCACGAGTATACATTTCTTCCGTGCTATAAATGGTTAAGAGCCCCAAAAATCTGAGTTAAGGGCTTCTTGGATGAGAGGCTCCTCTATTTTTTAATTAAGGATAATCCTGGTTCCCCCCACCTCATTTTTCTGAGTTTTACAGCCTACCCTACATGCATCCGTATTTATATATGTGATAGATATGTTGTGGGGACAATACTTAAGGTCAGTTTTACTGTATTGATTTATTTGTAGTTTAACCACTTGAACTTGCAGGAATTACAATATCATGTAATTTCCAATGCACAACAAAAGAAGCTTAAATGCGCCGACCAATTCTCTTGCTGCTTTATTTTAAATTAATAGGAGTGGCGCACTTGAAGTGTAACCGAGGTGAAGTAAGATCAAATAAAAAAAATTCGGTTAAAATATTTTTTTTTATGAAACACAAAGTACATTTTTCTAAAAGAGTTTGCCGCTTGATATTTTGAAAAACCAAGATGGCCAATGAATATGTAGGAAGTACGGAATATTCTTCACTCTTTCAAAAAAAAAATATATATATATATATATATTATGTGCTTCGAACTTACACGATTAGGGCAAAGCCACCGGTTTGTAAACAAGAGCTATGCTTTTGACATTTTGGCGAGAATCTTTCTTAAACCAAGCATTAGTTTCTGAAACTATTAATTATTTCAGAAACTGTTATATTAATTATTTCATTTTAATATTATAAATGGGATGACCGATAGGTAAGGGATTAACACAATTGTTAAGTTAAGCTCTGGAAATAAAAGTAAATAAATAAATAAAGTTGTAAATAAAACATCAATCTCCAAATATAATTTCTCCAGACCTTCGATTAATTACTTGGTTAAGCAGCTGGCTCACACTTACTTGCATTGGGCTGGGTTTGCTAAATCTTTGTCAATTCCACTGACAGAATCTTTACAATAACACGTGAAACACGAGGTCATCTTCTTTACAATTTTTCATCTCCACATGATTTCCAACAAAGAAACAAGTTTTACTTTTATTTTTGGTTTTACTTATATATGTTGATTATTTTTTATATCTGACAATCTAGTTATGAGTTAGGTGATAATATCTTACATAATAAAATTAAACATTAGGTTTTTCTTTTCTTTCTGTTTTTTTTTTTTTTTTTTTTTTTTTTTTTTGTGAAAATGCAGTCGAAAAATATCATGCAAATCATGTTACATTTTCTCAATATTACTTCGAAAAGCTTACTTTTTATTGAAAATTAGTTAATGTCTTCATATGGGTAGATTTGCAATTTAAACATCCTAGTTCTCATTTTCAAATAAATATTTTGTTTTACAATTTCTTTTCTTTATTAAGACAATTTTACATTTGTTGAGAAACATATTTAGCTCTTTTTTAATATATGCTAAATATCTACTAATTTGTAATATTTATTCAATAATTAAAAAATTATATATAAATTAATTAATATCATTAAATGATCTTTTTATGGTAAAATAGCAATTGATAAAATTTACACAATTTTTACCTTTTACAACTCATAATTACTATTTCTAATCTCTTTCGATTTTTCAGTTTCCATTTATATATATATATATATGTATATGAAAAGCTTCTTATCTATATTATTATAATTTAAAAATCTAAAGCACCTAGGTTTGTGTTTATGTTTTTCAATTATCATATAATATCTTTATAAAACTCCTTAATGTTATTTTTCAATTTTATAAAATAATTATAGTGATCAAGTTGGAGGGGCTTAACATATAGTTTACTTTTCTAACTTGTCATAGAACTTCTCAAAAAAAAAAAACCTTGTCCGATACTATTTTCAGTTTTATCCTTAATTACTTTTAATACCTTATTAAAAAAAAAAAAAACTATTAGTTTAAAAAAGAAATACTAATAAACAAAAATTAGGAATAAGACACGGGTAATCAAAGCCGTAATGCCTGTTTTGTGGTTAGGTACTAGGGCAAGATCAAGAATGTTCATCTTTTAACGTTCGCAGTCCGTTAATTTTGACAAATGAAGAGATCAGTGGCGGTGAGAAACAAGCGAGAACACTGTGGAGAGGGCACGTATCTAGCATAGGCGTGAAAATAAAAAAACAAAACGTACGATAAAGACCGGTGGTCTGGTCACCGCTTCGAATCACTAACCCATCATCATCCTTCTCATTATATTTCTTTATGTTTTGTATAAAAATAAAGTTTTAGAACACGAGGGCGTGCTCTTCAACCGAGTGTTGGCGGTACCGGTGCGGTGGGTGTCCTTTGAGAACTGTGTCGTCATCAGTCGCCCTAGCGTAACGAAATCAAACCATGGTCAGACCTTAAAAACCATCCAAACACGTAGGAAACTGTGCACGATGGTGGTGCATGTCGCGTATGCCTGCGTTGATCGCTACCATGTGGCGTATACATTTCTCGCCACTTCCTATCCTTTTAATTTCCAAGAAGAATCAAATTAAGACATTCAAAAGAACACAAGTTATACTGAGGGATGTAATTTATTACTATTTTTAAAATTTATATTAGCTAATCTTACATTTAAATTTTGTAAGTCAATGACTTTTGTACTAACGGCTATACATATGCACTTCATCATCTATTTTAAAATATTAACAATACCCCTACGCAATCAAAATAAGATTTGGAGCAGTCCACGGTTCCTTACATTCTTCAGCAATGTCCAGTAGTGAACATTAGTCAAGCTTGGGCGCTAATCTCAAACTAAAGTCTCTTTCACCCTTCTCATTCAATGTAACCACTAAGCATGGTTATTTGCAAGATCAACCACGTTGATGACCGCCGTGTATAACTTTCTTTTCTTTTTCTTTTAGTTTGACTAGAAACGTGTCCTAAGCCCCGTATCCCTACCCGTGAGGTCTCATGCCCTTTAAGAACCCACTAATCCCCACACCAACAGATTGACAAGATGGTCCTATCCCAAGGCTCACAGTCAGTCGAGTTTATAAATCTGTCTTGGAGGTTCGGGTGCGATACTTTCTTCCCTAAGAGACCTAAGCCATGAAAACCTTTAACTCGGTAGAGCACCCATGAACGTATTTAATTTTAAGCGAGAAAAAACTCGGCCCACAATCAGTTGAGTTTTTCCCCGCCCATTACTGTCCCAACCCTGTGAAATAAACTTCGAAGTTTGACCATCATGATGCACAGTTGGCTATGACGGTTGTGTATAACGAAATAAGAAAGTTTCAATTTGTACCAATAAAAAACACTATCCATGAAAAACAATTATCAATGCTCAGAATACCCTAATTTGAGTTTATCAAAAAGACCCTCCTAGATATGCCAATTTTTAAATTTGAGTTGGTATGGAAGATTTGCTGCGTTGCGGGAAATCCTTCTAAACATAATATCGGGTCGACTTGCTGCTATTAAATACAACAAACTACCAATCATCCCTCTATAAAGCTTAGGATCAACTGATTCTCTTTTCTTATCCTTATCTATTTCGATAAAAGAACTACAAGGTGTATCAATAGTTTTCAGGTTTTCAAACTTAAACTTTTTAGTTCGATTGGTTAAAAATTGTACCAATCTTCATTTGTTTGATTTGCAAACTAAGGAAGTAATTGAGTTCTCCCATCATGCTCATTTTAAACTCATTTATCGTGATAAAAGAAAATTCTTACTTCCTTGGTTTGATTTGTATACCAAGGAAGTAAATTATATAATAAGCTCAAACACAATTAGGTGCTTTGATAAATTAAAGATTTTCATTTCTCCTTCCATCCAAAATTTGATTATTGGGATCCTCATTTCTTTGCAACAACATCAGACATAGTTGATGTGTTGCTAATTTATAATTTATAAATTTGATTATTGGGATCTTCATTATAATCTCATATTTTTAGACTATTTGAACTTAAATTCATATTTTAATTTGAGAATTTTGGCCAACTTGAGCAGAAGGATTATAGTGGGTTTGGACTTAAGCCGTTCACTAATTTCTCTGAAGATGTATGCTTGAAGACAATAAACAAAGCTTTCAAATTAGGGTTTTCATGGTTTAATTGAAGGGAAGCCATTGGACTAAAAGAAAAGAGGTCCAAAAGCATGGGTTTGAGCTATAAAAAGGAAAAATATGAAACCTTAGAAAGAAGGCGTTCATTCTCACAACTATCCCCATTATTTTTCACTCATCTAGATTAAGTTTTGAAGATCATGTTGGAGAAGAAGCAAGAGAAGGGTTTCTCGGCATGGTATCCAACACCTCGCATTCATGATATCTACATTCAACTGTGCCTCGGAGACAAGGTCGTGTCTGTCCCAGATATCTGTAACGTCCACCCATGCCTTTTTCTTTATATAAATATGGGACAAACTGAAGAAAAAGACTGACCCATTCGGTGACTTTCGTGGTAGCCCTCAATGAACCGTTGGAGAGGAGATTAAAGTGAAGTTAAGGCATTATAAAAGAAAGCAAAGAAAAGTTGCAACTTTTGGCTAAATATAGAGATCTCTTTCCTTTTTTATTTTGTTCTAAATATTTATGAATTCTCCAATTTGAATGTTGCACATGTTTAGCGCATAGATGGAATTTACTCTTACCATTCGATTTTGATTTCAATCTTGTTTAATTCAAATGATGATTTTGTTAACTTCATTAATGTTTTTCATTTCAATGTCAAGCATGAGTTAAATAGTTTAACTAGGGCATGATATAACTTGTTTAATTTTAGCATGGATTCCTAATTAAATTGATTAATTAAGTGTTTTTGCCTCTTTAATTGAGTTTGCATTTTAGTTTTTAATGTTTATCAATGTTTGATCATTATTCATTTGATTCTAAATTAGTATGCTAAGGATCAAGAGATGACGTGCGTTATATATTTGACGAAATGTAAACCATATTAAAATTAGTATAGGATAGATATGCCTAGCTATATAGTAGCTATGTGGTCTAAACTTAACGACTTTCTAAGTGTTTTAATTTTCATTGAAAGATAAGAAATTGTCATTTCGAAAGACTTTTAATATTGCTTGAGAGAGATTATTAAATATTTTAGGGTCATTCGACCTTCTATAAGAACACATACCTCAATTATCATGAAATTGAAAATCCGTGCATATTAACAAGTGAAATCATCTCCTTATAATTTTAAGCTCCTTATGCTCAATCCAGAATCTTCATTCTTAATCTCTAACTTTTTACCATATTTTAAATCAAATTTTTAGTATTTGAATTCATTTTCATTAGTTGCAATACACATCCATCCAATGGTTGTTGTTTCAGCTAAAAATCTCATGCGTATAACCACAGACCGATGCTGGTTGATGATTGAAAGTAAAGATTGTCTGCTCCTCCTCCGAAGCTCTCCAGCAGGATTGTCTCTCTCTGGACTTGCAAGAGCAGTGACACGTGTTATCTCAAAGAACCCCATAATGAATATTTTGATGATTCCAAAGCATATTTTTGTTAAACTAATCTTTTTCTTGAGTGTTTCAGTCAAGTACAGAAAAACCAATTCAAGCTTAATCATTTCAAGAAAAGCAATGAAGCTTTGATCAAGCCAAGAACAATCAAGCATTGAGCGATAAGGTTTCCAAATGTAAAGTGTTGCTTAGATTGTATTTTAGATTGTAAAACCTTACTCTTTGAATACTCAACATGATTTGATCCTATTCATCAAATCTTATCAAAAATATTTTTAAGTTTTCCCAAAATCTTCAAAAGTTTTGATCTTTATCAAAATCGTGTTTGATTGATTAATCTCAAGTTTTCAAATGAATTCTAATTGTTTGAATAATCTTCACATGTATCTGATTTGATCCAAAGTGTTTTGTTATCAGTTGGGTAAGACGCTCAGCGTGCCTCAGGATGCTTAAGCTAAGGGTCACTAAACTTAAGTCCATCAGGCTAAGCTTTGCAGGACGCTTCTACAAGAGTAGGACGCTTAAGCAAGCTAAGAAAGTTCTTAAATTTTCATGGGAAGCTTCTGCAGGACACTCAAGCTTCAGCAGCGCCCTCCTTAATCGTCTGATAAATTTCTATATTTTGATCCATAAGCATCTGGATGCTGACGCTTTAGCAGGACGCTCACGTACATCCTTAACACTTTGAAAATATGCTGCAGTAGCGCCCTCACCCTTCAGCAGAACGCTCATGGACTGTGTCAGTCAACTGACACTGTTTCTGATTTTTTGAAAAGTTGATCTTTTTGATCGATTTTCTGTTTCAGGAATATTCTTTTTGATCAAAATGTTATATTAGAACTTTGACCACCATTTGTTACACCAAGAACCCTCATGACCCATATGAGAGATCTTTTAATGATTACAAACCACATTCCACACCAAATCAATTATTGATGAAGATATATCAGTTATATGCAAAGATACTTGTTGGAGCTTTCACAAGATCAAGCTTTGGACAACTCTCAAGCAGTAGACGTTATTTTAATTATCTTTAAATTGCTTAGTATGTTGTTAAGCTTGTAGAACTTCACTTTGATATGTTCAGGAGTTCTCAAAATGAAATTTCCAAACTCACAAAGTTTCAAATCATTGAATCTCGAATTATTTTTAATCGATCTTTCAAAATGCTCAATTTGATTCAATTTTTTTTTTGAATGATCTTTAGAATTCTTTAACTTGATAAAAAATGATTTTGATCCAATATGATTTGAAAAGACAAAAGAATTCCAAAATCTTAGTTTCGAGTAGGACGCTCAAAGCATTTCAGGACGCTCATGCAGTGGCCAGCCACTTAAATATCAAGCCAGCACTACAGGACGCTCCTACAGCTATAAGATGCTCAAATTTTTGAGAAATTTCTGGGCAAGTCCTATTAGGATGCTCATGGAGAAATGGCACCCTCCCAAATTGACTGATAAAATTCCAACTCTCGGGTTGAAATTTTTTAGGACGCTCATAGAAAAGTTAAACCTTCTAGGTTTCAACACAGTAGCGCACTCCTAGAGCTATAGGACGCTCAAGGGCATGTGTCAAAAAAAGCAATTTTTCTTATGTGCCAACTACTACACTTCTGATGCATTGCTATTCTTGTGTAAACTCTTTTTGACAGAGATTTTTCAACGTCTTTGTTAACTCTATTTTGGTGAAAGAACTTATCCATTGCATTTGAAATTCAAACAAAGCATCTAGGGTTTTTAGGAGATTGAAACCCTATCTTTTCTATATATATGCAACTTAGAGTCGTTGCAAAACACTAAAAAAAAAAAAAACATAACACGTGTAACGACCCACATTCACATATGACATCATGGTGACATAGAATGCCCAACTCTAGGTGCTTGTGTATGTATTTGACGTGTAGTATATTCGTATTTTGTGTGTATACAGAGTATTTATGTGTATTTTCATGTTTATTATGTTATTAATGTGTTTGGGTAAATGAAAATACATCTAAGTATGAGAAATTATGTTTCTGGGTTGCAGAAGTGTGCTCCTTAAAGGGAGAAGTGCGCTCCTTGCGAAAACCCGAGAGCATAGATTTTCAATATTTGGAGAAGCGCGCTTCTCTGAGATAGGCTGAGAACTGTTTTCTCAAGAAATGAGCTAAGAAGTGCGCTCCCTCCGAGGAGAAGCGCACTTCTCCTTATTTGGGCAGTTCTTTTTAAAACACATTTTGGTGGGCCTAGCGTTTGTATAAAAGGGAACCACTCTCATTCTCACTTCATTTCATCATTTCCAACTAAAAATGAGGAAAAATGAGAAGAGAGGAGAAAGTTGGGTGATTTGGTGATTTTGGGAGCTAGGGGTGTTCATCAACCCGACCAACATGACCGAACCGACCGAACCAAACCTTTTGGTTTGGGTTAAATAGGTTGTTAGTTCTAAAATACCCAACCCGATCAATTTGGGTTTGGTTACGGGTTGAGCCCATAAAAAACTGACTAACCCGACTCAAACTGAGCTCTGTTATGGTTAGTTAATTAGAGTTAAGTTGTTATCTTAATTTCTTGATAAGTTCTTGACGTGCTGTGTGCATGTTTTCTGTTTTCATGCACATTGGCAATTTTGATATATTATATTCTTTTCTTTCATAATTGATGGAGGTTCTGT
Source organism: Paratinospora sagittata (assembly GCA_035771175.1). NCBI lineage: Eukaryota > Viridiplantae > Streptophyta > Magnoliopsida > Ranunculales > Menispermaceae > Paratinospora > Paratinospora sagittata. The sequence continues at coordinate 12,458,180 of CM069589.1, forward strand.
GATGAACATTTTTATCTTTTTAGGAACTATATTTCTCAACTCTATTACTGTATGTAATCTAAGAGTATATAAGTGTTATTTTTTTTAAATGATGTTCATTAAGGAGCAATTTAAAGTTAAAATAAGATATCCAAATAAGCAAAATATGACAGTAATATAGCATCTACATTCACCTAATCCACATTTTTCTCTTTTTCTTGGGTGACTTAAGTCCAGCCCGACGAACCGACCCAAACCATACTGTTTGGGTTGGGTTGGGTTGGGTTTCAAATTTCTCAACCCAAATTGTTTGGGTTGGGTTAGGTTTTGGCCCCAAACCGACCCAACCCAACCCATGTACATCCCTATTGGGAGCTAGGGTTTGCTATTTTTAGCTCCAAAGGTAAGGTTTCTACCCAAATTCTCCATTGTTTTAGCTCATTGTGATGATTTCTAGCTCGAGGGTGTAAATTGGATTGCGTGCATGTGTTTAATTTGGGAAAAAGTTAGGGTTTCGAGATTTCAAACCCTAACCTAACAATCTTAAGCTTGGATTCCATGAATTAGGGTGTTTTTACATGCTTTAATGGTGATTTTCCATGAAATTGATGAGCAGGCATAAAATTAGAATTTAGCATGTATGTGGGTTTTAATGAAATTTCTAGTGATTTTAATGTGTAATTGGTATGCATGTGATCTATGTTGATGAAAATGACATACTTGGATGAATTATGGTGTCAGTTGAATAATTCCCATGGTATAGCATGGTGGTTAGTTCAGTTGACCATATAGGCCATTATAGAGATTTATCCAATTTGGGGCTTTTGATGCAATTGAATTGGATTTGGTAAATTGAGATATAATTGGTATTTTCTAATCCAATTATGGGTGGATTAGATGAATTTAGAGTTGAATTATAGGAATTTGGAAATTTAGTAGGATTTCTACAATTGATCATGTTTAGTCTTGGAAATGCAATTAGGTGTGATTGAGCTTGAATTTGGTCATATAGTGTGTATTTGATTTATTCAGGCCATTGTGATTTGATTGACCAATTTGAGGGTATTTGACTTGGTTAATTCACTTATGGTTGGTAGTGAGTATTTCTCACTCTATTTCTCCATTTATGACATTGTATTAATATAAAATTGATGTGTTGAATGATATGCATTCTATTGTATATGTGCATGATATTTATGATCATGACAAATGGATTTATATGCATAGTATTGCCTTGAGTATTTAGGATTAAATACTTTGGCATTTGGTTTCTATCCATTTACATATTCTTTGAGGAAACATGCCGCCGGAGTACTTGAATTGGTACTTCATGGTAAGGACTTCCCGAAGCCCTGAAGAACGGATGGGTGGAAGAATCAGTGATGGATAATGCGCTGGTCTGAACCTATTGCTCAATGGGGGAAGTAAAGTTGTGTTATCCAGGCATGTCCTCTTGGTGAGGCGTCTGCATATTTGATTTTTATGAAAATGAGCATAAACCATATGATTAGTTTGAATCATGTATGTTATATTTCAATTGATGCATTTGTCTTTATAAATGTTATTTCAATGGTATACATGTTTTATAAATGCATTTGTGGAGATTATTGTTGTTAATCTAAGCGGTTAATCACTTAGCACATCCCTAAGTATACTTGATAAAGTATATTTTGATGATCAAACGAAATCTCTTTCGGTGCTAACATGCTTTAATCAAGAACCTATCTCAGCACCTCAGGAAAGCAAAAAAACCAAAGAACGATTCGATTAACGAACTCAAGGTCATATCAGACGTTCAAGATCGTTTCAATCAAAGGACCTCAAAGATCATATCATGATTTCAAGATTACATCACATGAACGATTTGATCAAGCTTTAAGACTACATCTTTCGATTAGCGTTCAAGATATTCAATTCTAACGCGAAGTCCATCGAAGATCTCATAATGAAGAGTTGGATTTAAAGATTATGAGAAAATGAGAAATACACAGTATTTAAGGTATATCTTTCTCTAATTGATATTGCTCAAACCTTTTTCAAAACCATGCACGAATTACTTGCATATTTGCATGTTTTGATCTTACGCTTTACAGTATTTCAAATGATTTAATTTTCTATGTTTAATTTGAAATTTACCGAGTTTTAAATCACATTCATCGTATTTTTAATCGCGAGTCAAAACTATTTTTCAAGAGTCTTTTAGGACATTAATGATTTAGCAGCGCTCTCCTGAACTTGATAAGTCTGGACGCTGATGATTCATTAGGACAATGATAACATTCAAGGTTGAATTGAACTGATAAATTAAGACGTTTACTTGTAAGTAGTGCCTTCCCTTTAGTCAACCTTTGAAGTTGTTAGGACGCTGACTCAGCATCAGCTTACTAAAAAAATTCTAAGTTTTTCAGAGAATTTATCTTTAAGGACGCTGATAGTTATAAGTGGAATAAACTATCAGGACGCTACCTGGATATGAGCGCCCTCACTTTTGGGAATCAACTTAGTAACTTTCAGGACGCTGATTGTCCTTAAACATACTTAGTATTATTCTTCAAATGTTTTTAAATATGGTAGGATGTTTACATAGTTGAAGCGCCCTCGTGTTGTGTTTTATATTTTAAAAGGTAGGACGCTTACTCGAAAAAGTAGCGCCCTCATGCACTAAATTGTTTTAAAATAATGCAGAAGGCTAACTATGCATTAACGCCCTTAGGGTTAAGTCACTTATGCCTCAAAGAAAGTTAGGACGCTTACGAGTTAGTAGTGCCCTCACTTCATTGTTCAGCAGGACGCTTATACATAATGATCGCCCTCAAGGAACAAAACGACAAAGTTGATATTATGCGTCAGGACGCTGATTATGGAATCATGACACTAATTCAACAACCGTCACTGTTCTAACAAGTACACTATATCAGTCTACTTTTTCAGAACAGATCTTTGCAAAGAATCCTTTTTAGATTTATCAGAGATCTTCTCTGATACATGAATCAAGTCTATCTAAAAACTTTCCTTATTCATGTAGTCTGAAAAGAATCAGAATGTTAGTGAAAATTGCTGTTGCCATTTTCATATAACATTCTTGCAGTTGTGTGTAAACGTTCACATTGTATTTGAATTTCAAATATCTAACGGCTATTATCTTCTAGGTCTATAAATACCAACATTTTGAATCAAACAACTTGCCGATAATTTTTATTGTGCCAAAAAAATTTTGAATGTTAGTCAATGTTTAATCTTTCAAAATGTTTTTCAAATGTTCCAAGTTTTCAAAGCATTCTTCATTGATACTTTACTTAGTCAAAATATTTTCATATTAAGCTTCAATTATATTCTGTCTTTGAAAATCTATTTTGATCTGGTTTCTACTCAAATTCTCAGCCTGGATTTATACTTAACTTCCATCATGTTGATGAATGAATTTGAGAAATAGTTCATGAGAAATACATATGTACTTGATTTAATATCTTAAGTACTATATTGAACTATTTCAGTAGTAGTGTTAACTACTAAATACTGAATCAGAAGTTTTCATGCTTATATACTATATCTATTTTGAAAACTGTCCGTGTCTGTGCATTTACACTGGTCCTGCATTTTCAACTTCAATGTTTCAATGGTATCATAATGTTTTCGAAGAAGCACTTAATTGATTTACAAATCATTCACGCATTTCGAAACTGCACTTGAGCAATACTCAACATTGAAAGGTAAAAGACTGTAAGTGTATTCTCTTAGCATTACGTATTCAAATTTATACATCTTTGTAATGCTATGCACATGGGCTTAATTGTAAAGTGTTCTACTCAGTTAGTACAAACATTATTAGTTTGTGTTGTAATACTGGTGTGTTTTTGGATTGAAACAACCAGGACAAGTGAATGTAGTTCACTTGATGATTTCAAGGTGAAATCATGTTAAGGTTATCTCTGAACCTGTAAAAGAGAAAAAGGTTCATCCTCACCTGCAAGTAGGAATCTGGTTCATCCTTATCCCGTAAAAGGATAGGTTCGTCCTTAACCTATAAAATGATAGGTTATTTCTGAACCTATGAAAGAGAAACAGTTCTTCCTTATCCCGTAAAAGAAAAACGGTTCTTCCTTATCTTGTAAAAGGAAAATGGTTCTTCCTTATCCCATAAAAGGAAAATGGTTCATCCTTATCTCGTAAAAGGATAGGTTTGTCCTTAACCTGTAAAAGGATAGGTTATCTCTGAACCTGTAGAAGAGAAACGATTCTTCCTTATCCCGTAAAAGGAAAATGGTTCTTCCTTATCACGTAAAAGGAAAACGGTTCTTCCTTATCTCGTAAAAGGAACATGGGTTTTTCCTCATCCCAAAAAAAGGAAATACAGTTCGTCCTTAGCCCGTAAAAGGATAAGTTTACCTTGAACCTGTAAAAGGGCATGTATAACGGTTTGGTTCTCACCCGTAAGAGAATCAGTTAGTGGATTGAGAAAATCCTAAATGGGAGATTAGGTTGTGGACATAGGCTTGGCTGAACCACTATAAATCGTAGTGTTCTTAACTTTATGCATTTTACTTTACGGTTAGTATGTGCATTTAGTTCCAATGTACCAATGTATATCACTAAGTCATTGGAAAGTTTTAAATTGACCATCACACCCAATTCACCCCCTTCTGGGTGCACCAACAATTGTGAGAATTATACATTGAGCTAGTTGAGCTCACCCATTTTTCCCTCTTTTTCTCAGGTTCAGATTCAAAAGGGAAGGGCAAGGCTTGATCGTTCGAGAACCTTCTTTTCTTTCTTTTTGGATGTAGGTTTTGTTAGGGACTTGGGTGTATAGTTTTGATTACTTTTTATTATTTTGCTCTTTTGGAACTTGTATATAACTATCACAATATATATGTTTATATCACATAGATGTATTGGTTGTATCTAGATGGACTGTATGTGACAACTTGGGTTGATAGGCTCTTGTTGACGTCAAATGGATATCTTAGATGTTGAACCAAGTTTATACAGGATGGATATGATCTTGTCTTATTATGGGTGATGGATAGCATGTTTTGGTTCAATTAGATATGGTGATTATCTGGGTTAGTATTTTCGTAGGAGACTTATCAGTGCCTCAAGTTTTTTCGTGTAGTGGTATTATCTGGGGTACTGTGCCGGTTGTGACATCACCCGGAGAGGGGTCGCAACAAGTATTGGTATCAGAGCATGGTTAACTAGAGGGCAGGAACTCGATATCATGATCAGGGGTTCTCACGATGTGAGGGTGGCGAAACACCGACTCTTACTCTGACATGACCACATGGCTCGCCACCAGTGTGGTTTGTGATAGTCGAGAGGCTAACCGTAAAACATGTTCTGAGGTACGCTTTTATGCCACATGACTTTGTAGGTCATGGTCGTTGGACACACGTGAGTGTCAGTTTTGCTGACCAACAAAGTATTGGTATCACAACCTGAAGATTAGGTTATAAAATCTTTTAGAAAGATAAAAGTCTTATAATTTTATGTTTGATTGTATGGGTAGTTAGATTATGTTTAATTGTATGCTACCCTGTCTGATGCATTCATGCCCATTGAAATTTTCAGTTTTTTGAAGAGGGGCAGATCTGTTAGCCCGGAAATGTGCAAGAGGGGGGAGGGTGAATTGGAAAATGGTGCAAGTTTTAAAGAATTAAGAAAACAAATTTAAAGTTGAAGTAAGACAGTAAAAGTTAATAAACATAAACGATAAAAAATAGTTAAAGGAACAATCAATCAGTAATGTACGTTACAACCTTTCTCAACTTCATGGGTGTGAGAAAAATCGTTAACCATTTGAGCAACACTTGCTCAACCTCAGTGACATACACCATCACCAAAGTATATCAAATACAAGTTTGAGAGTTTGATTCTTTTACCAAAAACCAAAGAAATACTTACAGAGCAAATAATGAAACCTCAGACCAACACTGATTCAGTTATGAATGTATGATTATGCTCGGCTGAAAGTGAGAGGTTTTTGCTCCTCCTTCCTTCAATGAATTTTGAAAGATATGATAGTGAAGAATAACTAATCCAGAAGGTGATTTCGAATCAGAGTATTTTCAAAGTATTTTTGCACAATTTTTCACAAAAATATTAGACTAACTTTCAAATTTTTTTTGTGAAAATCTTATTTCTTTTCTTGTTGTTTGTTCAACGGCTCAAAGTGATATACTTATATAGAGAGCCTTTGAAATTAAGACTTTTTAAAAATGTTTTGGCGCTTGATTTGAATTTCAAATCAAACAGTCAAATTGTTTCATCAAAATATATATGTTCAGACTGTTCGAGAAAACCCGAAGCATCTGTGCAATCACAAGAATAAAAGGTTTCAGAAACAACACAGGTTGACAGTCTTTTCAGAACTTTTGTCAGTATCGCATTAGCGTCCTGAATGACACTATTTTGAAAAATAGACTTTTTGTCAACTTCTTTTGGGAGGGCGCTAATGTAACATTAGCGTCTTGATGGGTTTATATTTTGGAAACCCAGAAGTTCAGGGAGGGCGCTAATACCCGATCGGTGTCCTAATAGCAATTGCTGGTTTTTTCGCGTTGGTTCAATAAGGGCGCTAATACTAGATCAACATCCTGATTTGAACTCAGAAACCATTAGCGCCCTGATAGCCCATCAACGTCTTGATGTCCCATCAGCGTCCTGAAAGACACTGAAAAATAATTTTCTTGAAAATTGATTTTTTCAAAACTCGATCAAATCAAATTAACACTTAAGCTTTTTGGATCAAACAAAACATTTGGAAATCATGCAATTGGTCCAATGACGAGTAGAAAAAACTTTCGAATTGAATCGATTAAACTCATTTTCTATGAGATAGAAAATCTTTTGAAAATTTATGACAAATCGTGAAAAATTCATGAAGTGAATGATTTGTTGAATCAAGTAATGGCTGACATTCTACAGTCCTAAAACATTCTAATAACATAACATTTAATTCCTAAATATATATATATATATATAGTCTTCATCTTGATCACGAGCTTGATTTCTTTTCCACCATGCTTTGGGTGAAGTATCTATGCATCATCATGTATTCAATATACATAAGAATGTGGTTTGTTGATCATTAAAGTATCTTCTCACATATATGGGACATGAGAGTTATTGGAATAACAAGATCAGGGTTAGCAATGGACCTTAGCGATCAAGATAGGCTAAAAAGGCTAGAAGAAATGTTTGCAATCCAACAACAGCAAAATGCTCAACTCTTAGAGATGGTCACTAAGCTGCAACATGATAGGCGACATGTAGAGACACCTACTGTTTAGGGTGTAGGCATCAATAGTGTTGGTGCAGTGGCTGGTTCACCTTCTTTTGAGGCGAGGGTTCAGATTCCTGAGTCCAGAAAGGACATTGAGGAGAAGAAAAGATACGAGAAAGTAATGAAGGCCTACAAAATGCAAGAACCCCCAACATTTTTAGGTAGCTCGAAGCTTGAGGATGCTGAGAGTTGGCTTTTGTGCATTGAAGTCATATTTGAAGATATGCAGGCACTCGATAGGGAAAAAGTTCCCCGACTAGATTTAAGCTGACAGATGGGGCTAGCGGATGGTGGGAGACGATGCAGAGGTCCCATAGGGAGATCAAAACAAGGACATGTTGATGTAACGACTCTCACCCAATTTTGTTTTGATGATCACAAAGAACATTACTTGTGATCACTAATCTCTTTGACTTGGTTGTTTTAGTGCTAAATAGCTATATTTAATGGATTCAACTATATCGTCAAAGCGTGTGGATGGAACAATAATGCACAAAGATTTAAGAGCTTCATATTTGTAATCTTTTGTCTAGAATCTTAGTGCTGTAGAGTAATCCTTACTCGTTCCAACCACAATATGATTTGCATCTTTTTGAAAATCATGTATATAGGTTATTAGATATTCATGCACATATACTATTACCATATTGATCATGCATGCACACACGTTATCATGATTATCATGCAATTATATAGTTAATGTTGTTTATCATGCTCTCATATTACCAACTTTACATGATTTTTATCATTTTACGTGTATCATATCGAACGTCTTGATCATTTGTATTAATCGATTGTTTTACACGTGTTTATCATCGCAAATTGTGTTTCAGTCTTGACAAAAATGTTTTTAAAGTTGGTTTATATGTTTGACAATGTTTTAAACTCATTTTGATCGAAAAATTGGGTTTCTATCACTTCAACGTGAAGGAACACGCTCCTCATTAAAAGAACATGCTCCTGTGCGTTTTCTCAAGAATCAAAATTTTCTGATTAGAGTTTAAGGAACATGTTTCTTAGTCCAAGGAACAGGCTCCTGTGGTTTTTCCCAAGACTTAGACTTTTCTGATAAGGGAATAAGGAACGCGCTCTTCTTAACAGGGACACACCTGTAATCAAGGAAAAAATAAGAATGTTTATAAAGTCAGTTGTTCTTGATGAAGAACCTTGCTCTTATGCCCAACAGACATATTAAGGATCGCGCTCCTCAATTGGAGGGAAATTTGAAAAGTTTTAGATTTCAAAACAGAAGTGCATTCTTTTATTAAGAAACACGTTCCTATGCCTCAGTTTGGTATTTATTTATAAATACTACACTTCCTTATTTGAAGAACAACTTTTGTAAAAATCTTGAACTTATGCCGATTTTCATACTTTCATTTCTTCAACTCCAAAACAAGTTCTTGAGTCATTTAAACATCTTTTCAAAGAAAAAGTTCACCTACATTTGAATCTTTGATTCATACTTCTGAATAGTTCGCCTAATCTTTCAAACTCTGTGAGAAGCTTGTGAGTTTTTCTTGAGCATAGATCAAGTTGTTCTTGAGTGAGTTCATCACATATCTTGTAGATCTTGATCTTTCTTGAAGGCAAAATCACTCTCAACCACCTTCACACATTGGAGAATCTTGTGTGCTTCATCCTTCCCAAGTTTTGGGTAAAATCTCTATTTAAGATTCGTGTGATTGTGTTTGTGATTGTTAAACGATTTTTGTGTTTGATTTTTATCTATCTTTAAAACCGTTTTATTTAAGTGCTTGTGAAACCATATTTGATCTTCATATGATATTATTTTGATTAGTGGTTTCATACATCTTATGTGGAATCGATTCATGTGTAAACTTACATTATTTTGAATTGATTTCGTTGATCATTACTTGAGCATATTAATTCTTGAACTTAACCATTTATTTATTTAGAATCAACAAGTCTTGATCATTTGTGCATGTTGATTCTTATGCTTCATACATATCATCTTTAGAATCAATATTTGAATACATGTGCATATTCAATTCTTGATCTTATATTATCACTATTTGAATTGTTTGCATGTATTTGAAAACAACTATTTCAACACTACACATCAGTTAAAATATTGTGGTTGGAATATTAGTGATTATTCATTCAAGATTATATGCTTAAAATTGTTGAGAGTGTTTTTAGAGCATCTTTCTTTATCATTTGCAATGTTGATGTATTGTTGACTTGTTAGTCAACCAAGACTATACCATATTGTTGTACGACCTGTAACCACACTCGTAAGTTGATTACTGATGCGTGCAAACCGCAAGTGTACGGTGCTAAGTTATAATATTTACTGATGAGAATCGAGTATTGTCCTCAGGGATTGATTTACTATACTAATTATATTGTTCATAACCCTAATTTTATCTAGGCAACCAAATTTTAATGATCAATGAACTAAAATAATATTTAAGCTAAAACAATAATTAAAACAACGAATTATCAAAATGAGAAAAATCAATATTAAAAACACATAGAGATTAGATTTCACCTAATTATCAATTATGGAATATTAGTTATGCTCATTATCAAATTATTATTCAAGTTTATAAGTCAAAATCCTATAGTTCCTAATACTCTCTGTCGAGTGCCGCGTTAGAATCTATCACCAAAATAAAATTTTGATCTATCGATAAAAATCCATATAGTAGTAATGCATTACGCTTTGTGATTTGCCAACAACTTCATGAAACATCGCATATCTATTGACACTAAAACCATCCCATGTCATATTTCTCATGTTCCAACCTAGAGAACCCTCTATCGAGTGCCGCCCCCCCAAGTCTATGATCAATCGATCCGTGGCCAAGAAATCAATAGCATTACACATAGAGGAATATAAATAAACCATGAATAAATTATTGATAATAAACAAAAGCTAATATTATAGCATTAAATTTAATATAGGATCTATCTCATCTCTAGATTAACAAATTAGTTCATACTTTGGAATAATAAAATCCAAAACATGTAGAGAAACAAGAAATTAAACATTCCAAACCAAACTAGTTGCTATTGAACTTGTAGAATCCTCCTTGTTTCCAAGTCAATTTCTTCGCGCTCCTGTGCTCCTAGCCGTCGTTTTCTTTTGTCCAGTGTATTCTCCTTGAAAAATCCTAAAGTTTGATATATAATATGTCCCAAAGTCGTGTGGAATTCAAATTAGAAAGTGGGGAAAAATACACAAAAACTTGCTAATTTCGCAAGTATAAAAACCCCAACAGCACCATGGCGCCCAGAATCCTCTTCTTCTCGTCTTCATTCCACCACCACGGCGCCCAGAACATTGCACTTTTCTCTTCTTTTTGAGACTTAGCCATTTTTCTAACCTTTTTCGACTTGGGTTCTTCATGTTCCTTTTTTGCATCTTCTTGAACATGTTTTCACCATCCAAAACCATGACTAATACATCTAAACACCTACAAAATAAAGCAAATCAAATCAATAACGCACTTAAACATAAAATGAATCAAATCATAAACTAATAAACCAAAATAATGCATGAAAACCCAATTAATCCTAAACTAACAAATGCATCAAAACTAACATAAACACATCAAACTAATGCATGAAATGTCCTAAAACACACCTAAAACATGCTATAAAACTTATCTAAGTATGCAACTATCAATTACAGTACGACTTCTAGCCAAGCCTTTATGTTGGTTAGTGTGTGCGGCTTTTAGCCAAGCCCTTATGTCGGCTAGTGTATACGGCTTCTAGTCACGCCCGTAAGTTGACTAGCTAATAGTAGATTAAAAAATCCTGATCGTGGGTGGTCAGGTAGTGGAGTAGGTTCAAGGGGAACCGAACCACTATAAATCACTGTGTCCATTTATTTTTTTCTGTACTTGATTATTTGGCTTGTTACCTACTGTGCATATATTCTGTTTAAGTTTATTAACCGAAAGGTAGCGCGAAAATCCGCCAAGTCCAATTCACCCCCCTCTTGGACTATAATACTGCTCAAACAAGTGGTTTCAGAGCGGTTTTTTGCATCAAAGAGATCTAATAATTTCTTTGAGTATGGTAGGACATAGTTCTAATGTTAATTCTAAGGACACGTATGATGAAGGAAACTCTATGAATCGCTCTCAACTATTCAAGGGTGGAAATTACTTGCACTGGAAAACAAGAATGAGATACTTCATGACATCTTATGATTCTGATATTTGGGACATTGTAAGAAATTACTATATTGCACCCACAAAGGTTGAAAATGGAATAATTGTGCTAAAGGCAAAAAATGAATGGCTACAAGGAGAAAAGAAGTTAGAGCAATTAAATGACAAGGCCATAAATATATTATTATGTAGTCTCTCCATCAATGAATTCAACTGAGTCAGTGCCTGCGACACTGCCAAGGAGATATGAGATAAACTGGAAGTTACTCATGAAGGCACAAAGCAAGTAAAGGAAACAAAGTTGAGAATGCTGGAGGAATCCTATGAAACCTTCAGAATTAGTGAGAACGAAGACATCTCAGATGCCATAACACGTTTCACCAAGATTATTAATGAGATGAAAAATCTGGGTGAGGAGTTCCCACAAGCAAAAATAGTTGGAAAATTATTTAGGGGATTACCAAAAGAGTGGGACCCTAAAGTCACAACGATCGAGGAAGCTAATAATCTCAGTGATTATACCTTTGATGAGTTGTGTGGATCTCTGATGGTTCATCCAATAAAATTGAAGAACAAAATCAAGAATGAATCAAAGGATGACCACAAGGCAAAGAAGGACTTAGCTCTGAACGTGAATGATTCAAGTGACTACTCTTCCGATGATGGGAACACGGATGATGAGGTTGCTATGCTTACAAAAAGGCTAAGTTACTTGAAACGAAAGGGAAAAGGAGGATCGAGTTCAAGGTACTTCAAGGAAAAGAGAAGTGGCACTAAATCAAGTGAACTTACATGTTACGAATGTAACAAACCTGGACATATGAGAAATGAGTGCCTATATAGAAAGAAAAAGTACTTTGATTCTAAGTGAAATGACAAGAAAGTCTTAAAGGCCACTTGAGATGATACAAGTTCAAGCGAGAGTGACTCGGACACTGGTGATGAAAAGGCTGTACTATGCCCCATGTCAAGTTCAGAGGTAAAATATTCCACCTCTTTTGTCCTAGATGATTGTTTTGATTCTAATGATGAAAATGATTTTGAGTTTTTGAGACTTAAACTTACTAGACAAATTGAAAAGAACTCAAAACTCAAAAATAGCTTGAAAGAAGCCCTAGTTGAAATAAAATCACAACAGGATGCTTTAGATACTCTCCAAATTGATTATGAGTTACTTAAAAAGGAGAGAGATGCACTCCAAAAGAGTGTAGAAGACCTAACCAACGTGGTACACAAGTTTACAAACGGTCAAAAACTGTTTGATATGATGTTGGGAGCATAAAGGTGTGCTTTTGACAAGGCAGGATTAGGGTATACAACAGGGTCTAAGCAAAAATCGTATAACAATTTGTTGACCAAAAGACTTACTTGCAACTATTGCAATAGGCAAGGCCATACCATAGGAAGATGCTCCCTTAGAACAAAATGGAAAAGCCACTTTGCATGGATTAAAAAAAAAATACTGAATGAGGTTAACCTTGCAGAACCCAAGGCCACTTGGGTACCAAAATCAAAAGTGTTCTATGTGGTGTAGGATACTTCAAAAAATGATGCATGGTACTTGGATAGCGGATGCTTTAGACATATGATTGGTGATAAATCAAATTTTTTGAGCATGGTCCACAAAGATGGAGGTGTCGTAACTTTTGGCGACAATAGCAAAGGAAAAATCGTTAGCGTAGGCATTGTTGGTAACGACTCTCTATCTATATCTGATGTTCTTTATGTCAAAGGCCTGAAACATAATCTCTTGAGCATAAGTCAATTGTGTGACAAAGGATTTGTCATTTCATTTGAAGCAAACCGGCGCCTTATAAAGCATGAAAATGAAAATGTTGCATTCATTGCATATAGAACTAAAAATGTTTATAATTCAAATTTGCATGAATTGTGTGATCAAAATGTTTCATGTTTAAGTGCTATTAAACAAAATGATGCATGAATTTGGCATAGTAGACTAGCTCATGTAGGGATGGAAAACATTTCAAAGTTGGCAAAACTTAACCTAGCTAGAGGACTCCCTAAAGGAATTTACTTGAAAGATAGAGTATGTGAGTCATGCCAATTAGGCAAACATACAAAGTCTTCTTTCAAAAGTAAGACCCAAAGCTCAATCACAAGAGCTCTTGAACTTGTCCATATGGACTTGTTTGGACCAACCCTAACTTAAAGCTTAGGTGGAAAATCTTATTATCTTGTGATTGTTGATGATCTCACTCGCTATACATGGGTTTACTTTCTTGCACATAAGAGTGATGTATATGATGTGTTTGTAAAATTTTGCTCTTGTGTTGAAAATGAAAAGGGATACAAGATCAATTTCATAAGAAGTGATCGAGGTAGGGAGTTTGTGAATGTAACAAGCAAGAATACACCCATCACCTTTCAGCCCACAAAACTCCTTAGCAGAATGGAGTTGTTGAAAGGAAAAATAGATCCCTTTAAGAAATATGTAGAACAATGTTACGTGAATATGATGTAGCAAAATATTTTTGGGCTGAAGCTATTAATACTGCTTGCTATGTCATGAATAGAGTGATGGTTAGGAGAAAATTGAACAAAACTCCTTATGAACTTTGGAAAGATAGATCTCCTAAAATCTATTACTTATAAGTCTTTGGTTGCAAATGTCATATTTTAAATGATAAAGACAATCTTGAAAAATTTGACTCTAAATCTGATATTGATATATTTTTAGGGTATGCATCTCATAGTAGAGCTTATAGGATATTCAACAAATCTACAAAAACTATAGAAGAATCAATACATATAAAAATTGATGAATCTAATCCTAGAATGACTCTAGAGAAGAAAATAGAACATGTTAGAATAGACGATGATGATGATGAAATCATAAGTAATAAATCTGTTGAACATGAATCTAGTGAACCCCAAACTGAACCAGTTGATGAACCACCTAAGAACACTAGGTTGCTTATAGGTCACCCTCAAGATCAAATCATAGGTGATCCAAACCTAGGTGTAACCACTAGAGCTTCACTTAGATATCAAGGGCAAGTAACCTTTGCATCCCAAATTAAGCCTACTAAGATAGAAGAAGTTTTAACTGATGAAAACTGGATTTTTGCAATGCAAGAAGAGCTGAGACACTTCACTAGAAACAAAGTGTGGGATCTTGTACCTAAACTGGAACACCAAAGTGTTATTGGAACCAAATGGATGTTTAGGAACAAGAAATATGAGAAAGGAATCATAGTCAGAAACAAAACAAGATTGGTAGCACAGGCCTACAATTAAGAAGAAGGAATTGACAATGAAGAAGCTTTTGCTCTAGTAGCAGGATTAGAAGCAATCGAATAATTACTTGCTTATGCTTGCTATAGAGGATTCATGTTATCTCAAATGGATGTCAAAAGCGTTTTCTTGAATGGTTTTATAAACTAAGAAGTTTATGTGAAGCAACCACCCGGTTTTGAGGATTGTCAGAAACTTGATCATGTTTATAAACTTAGAAAATCTTTATATGGTTTGAAGCAGGCTCCTAAAACATGGTATGATAGGCTTAGCACATTCCTCTTGGATTATAACTTCAAGAAAAGGACCCTAGATCCAACCTTATTCATCAAATGCAAAGATAATGATATGCTTCTAGTGCAAATCTATGTTGACAACATTATTTTTGATGCATCAAACAAGATCTTGTGTGATGAGTTTTCCTCTATCATGACAAGTGAGTTTGAAATGAGCATGATGAGAGAATTAAACTACTTCCTTGGTATACAAATCAAGCAAATGATAAATGGGACATTCTTAAACCCATCAAAGTATGCAAGGGACATGATTAAAAAGTTCAAATTTGAGAATTTGAAATCTATTGATACTCCTTGCAGTTCATCCATCAAAATGGGTAAGGATGAAAAGGCAAACCAGTCGACCCTAAGCTATACAGAGGAGCGATAGGAAGTTTGTTGTATCTAACGGCAAGCAGACTTGATAGTATGTTTGGTGTTTGTCTATGTGCTAAATTCCAATCTGATCCTAAGAAGTCTCATCTAAAGTTTGTTAAGAGGATATTTCGATACATTAGTGGCACACTAGATGTCACGCCTGGATTGCACACAATGCCCCTACCCAGGGTGATGAGTACCCTAATCTCCAGGGCGTACTCCAGCCATTATGGACCCATAATATTGTCCCATCTCGGCCAGCCACGCCACACATGGACGCCGGTCACCAAGATCATTTGTCCCCACTATTCATCATGAATGGCTCAGTGGCTACTCCAAGTGCGGATTCTAACTCCTTAAGGAGAGGTTGTGAGTTCGACTTGGGGGGAGACCCTCTTTGTGGACAAAAAACCTCGGGGATACTAGACGCTGTGTGCGGGCTGTGACGCCCCGAAAATTATTTCATCTAGCCCATAACCTAATTGCATTTTTGCCCAAACTCTATGTGTTGTCTTGATATGTTTGGTGTTTGTTTGATGATTGTTTAATGTTTGTATAGTTGATGCTTGATAATGTATATAAATATATGTATCATAAATTGTATATGAGTCATGTTAAATTAAAGTATAATGCATATGTTATGATTTATGCATGGGCTCATTAAACCATGAATTGATATGGGTTAGGATTGATTGAATAAAAGGATAAATGAAATTGAAAATTTGGTGTATTAAATGGATTGGACATTTAAAATACATGTGGTTGGTATGGGTAGTATGAGACCAACACATGTGAAGGTTGGTGCATGAAAGTGGACAAGTGTCTAATGCCCACTTCTCTTCTTCAAGGAAGTGCTAGAATGAGTGGAGGGAATCAAGGAGAGAATTAAGGAGAGAATCAAGGAGGGAATCAAGGAAGTGCTAGAGAGAGGTGAGTGGAGAGAAAGAAAAGAAGAGAAAGGAAAGAAGAAGAGAAGGAATGAGAGTGTTGCAGGAGGAAGATCCCTGCGACGTTTCCATCAAAGAGGTGGATCTTTGGAATATACGGTCAGATTGAGCTCAAATTTTGTCACCACGTTCGTAGCTTACGGTTCTTCATTCTGGTCAGTGGAGATCTTGATCAGGAGGTTTCGTCTAAGAGATCTAACCTCTCAAAAAAAGCTGGTCGGAAAGTCTGGATTTCTCTCACCGTTTCGCTCAAACTTATAAATCTCCTAAATCTACCGTCAGATGGTTATCAAATTTCGGTATGTAGTTTAAAACTGATATTTCTACATTTTGAACGGTGAAGATCTTAATTAGAGGCTTTGTCTAAGAGATATAACCTCTCAAACAAAGCTAGTCGGAATTTCTGGGTTTCTCGTGCCGTTTCGGTCAAACTTGTAGATCTCCTCAATCTACCGTTGGATGGATATTACATTTGGGTATGTAGTTTATAACAGATATTTCTATATTCTGAAAGGTAAAGATGTTTATATGTTAAGTATTTTGTGTGATATAGCCATCTGAGTTTGGGTATTTGCAGCAGGAAAGGAGAAACTGTCTGATTAGATACTTGTTCATCAAAGATACATATCTTTTCGGTCCACCGTTGGATTGGGCTGATATTTGGACAGAAGGTTTGTTTCTTCACATACTTCAATATGTTTGGTTGATTTTGTGATTACATATTTCTATTGGTAGATTAATACATCTGAACAGAATATTAAATGAAGAATTGGTAAGGTGCTTGTATTGGTCCTAAATTTAGAATATGAACTTAGACATTTCCAAATAGCTTGCATATCAACTATGTTGATCTAGTTGTCATTGTTGATGAAACCATGATGCAAAATCAGTGATATACATGGCTGAACATGGTGACCTAGTGTAAATCGGCAATATGGCCTAAGTATGGAAAATTTCATATTTTAGGGATTTTGATGCTTTTGGCCTAGAATCATTGAATTGATGCAACTTATGTTTAATTAAGCATGATTAGAGTTGATTATGCTACTGATTTGGTGGTTGTGACCATATCGTGGGTTAGGCCTACTTGTGATCAAGTGACCAAATTTGGGCATGTTTATGCCTAAGGAATTGAAAATCAGTATTTTTGATTAATAGAATGGTTTATGTATGAGAACTATGCATTAGAGGCCTAAGTCATGTGATTTGAGTTGAATGATGGGATTAGATGGGATTTAGGCCTATTGTTTATATGTGGACTGATTTAGGGTTGATGTGTAATGTCTATGTGATTGAGCATAGAAATTGATGTATGGTAGGATATTGATGTATGTTTCAGGATCTTGATTGGGTTGATTCGGTTTGGTGGTCGTGTGTGGTTAAATACTCTCGCGAGGCTTGGTTGTGAGTAGACTTCATTTATGATTATATCTTTTATGTCATCACATCACTTATATATATTGTATCTTGAAAGCATGAATGTGTTCTAATGTTTTGAATGATGCATTGATTTGAGAAAACCTTATGACTTTGGTTGGACCCATCTATCTGGCTAATAGGGGGACTTAACCTTGTCATAAGAGGGTTTTAGGAAAAGAAATGATTGGGATCAACGGCACGGTGAAATAGACGTGTACTAGTAACCCAAATAAAAATGATTGGGATCAACGGCACGGTGAAATAGACGTGTACTAGTAACCCAAATAAAAATGATTGGGATCAACGGCACGGTGAAATAGACGTGTACTAGTAACCCAAGGCATGTGGAATGTGCATCCAAATTGATAAACTTTTACTTGCATCGAACTTATTATAAATGCTTGATATCTATATGTTATGAGCTTTTAATCATGCTACACATTGACATGCATACATGGTTTTTATTGATGAGTATTGATAGCATATTTGAATTCTATTCACTGGGCATCGTTGGCTCACCCTCATTTTCCTCTTTCAGGTCCTTCTGTCCCGAATAAGGGCAAAGGAGTAGTCATATCTTGAGGGCCTTGCCTGCGAGAGAATCCAAGGCCTCGATGTGAGTTGAGAGGCATTTTGATTGAATTGTGTTTTAAATTATGAAGTACTATATTTTGGATTATGTAATTATAACACTTACCACATTGTAGTATGGGTGAGTTGGGACTTGTTAGATAGACTATGTGGGCATATGACGGTTTTATTTGTACCCACAATTTTGGACTTTATGAGTATGTCAATTTTAATGGACTGTAGGGATTATGATTATTATTTATGGTTCATTTTTCTATGGATGATCTCTTGTCTTGGATGATTAATACGGTGGGTAGTTTTGTTTAATGCCTTTTGATATCATATCGTTGTTTGGGATAAGGCTTGTAGGGTCTCAACCACCTCACGGGAGTTGAGGAGTGGTCGGAGATGCCTACGCCGGGCGTCCCGCCCCGGCATTCCGCACGCCATTCCCTGCGGGGTTGGTGGTCCGGATACACAGGGGACGGTGAAGAGTTGGGACACCTTCAAACGGTTGTTCTTACAGGCTTACATTCCAGAGACTGAGAGACAAGCTAAGCAACTCGAGTTTTTGAATCTCGCACAGGGCACCATGTCAGTTAGGGAGTACGAGCTCAGATTTAGGCAGTTCGCAGTTTATGCTCCTGGGTTAGTTCAGACACCGAGTGATAAGATTATGAGGTTCTCTTTGAACCTAAGGCCTGCGATCCGACAGGCCTTGTCTGTAACAAAGATGACTGATTTTTCCACAGTGGTCCAGAGGGCCAAACAGTATGAGTTGGCTGAGCGGGTTGATGGTATGTCTACACGGGCAGCTCCGGGTGTACAGACTTCACAGGCAGAGTCCGGGGGACAGTTCCAAACTCCATGGAAGAAGGGTAAATGGGGAAATAAGAAAAAGTTTTATGGAGGAGCACAGTCCGAGGGTGCTCACCAGTGGTTTCCTCTCCTGTCCCGATTCCTATTCAGGCACCAAGTGCACCGAGACCCCCATTCCCACAGACTGCTGGCCGAGGCAGAGGTAGAGGCCGAGGAAGTTATGTGACGACATCTCAGACTGGGTCATCTGCACCCAGGGCTCCATTTTTATGTTATCAATGTGGGCAGGCTGGGCATAGGAAGACCGAGTGTACAAATTTTCAGAGAGCTCAGGGATTTGTGCAGCAGTCCAGTGCCAGAGAGACAGCGAAGGCAGCTACTGAGCCAGACCCAACAGCATCCAGGACTTTGGTGGAAGGTACTCTTATTATTTGTGGTACTTCTATGCATGTATTATTTGATGCTGGGTCTACATTATCATTCATATCTGGACGTATGGTAGATAATTTGCATTTGACTCCCATTAGGGCTAGTACGTGGTTAGTGGTGAGTACTGTAGCTGGGGAGAGGATCTACCCGAACATGATCTGTAGCCAGTGTGTGGTTCAGATTGGTGATGTTGAGATGCCTATTGACTTTCGAGTCCTAGAGTTTTTAGAGTTTGATGCAATTTTAGGGATGGATTGGCTCGCGGCTTATCATGCAGTTGTCGACTGTTTCGCGAAGAGAATCATTTTTCAAATCCCCGGACACCCAGTGTTTACACTACAGGGTAGAGCTTCAGACCAGACAGTCACAAGGGGTAGATTTGTCACTGATGGAGATAGGGAGATCTTGGCTGGGTTAGTGCCTGATGAAGAAGAGACTAGTGAGGCGATAATTGAAGATATTGCCATTGTTAGGGACTTTCCAGATGTGTTCCCTGCGGATCTTCCAGGATTACCACCGAAGCGAGAGATCGATTTCATTATTGAACTAGTCCCTGGCATGAAGCCTATCTCCATGGCACCATATAGAATGGCGCCAGCCGAATTGAGAGAATTGCAGAAACAGCTCGAGGAGTTATTGGCTAAGGGCTTTATTTGACCGAGCGTGTCACCCTGGGGAGCTCCAGTTCTTTTTGTGAAAAAGAAAGATGGGAGCTTGCGGTTATGCATCGACTATCGCCAATTGAACAGGGTGACCATCAAGAACAAATATCCTCTCCCAAGGATTGATGACTTGTTTGATAAGTTGAGGGGAGCGAAGTATTTTTCGAAGATTGATTTCTGCTCCGGGTATCATCAGCTGAGGATCAGGGAGGAAGATGTGCCTAAGACAGCATTCAGAACCCGCTATGGACATTATGAGTTCCTTGTGATGCCATTTGGTGTGACTAATGCACCGGCGATGTTCATGGACCTGATGCAGAGGGTCTTTAGGCAGTATCTAGATAAGTTTGTCATCGTCTTCATTGATGACATATTGGTGTATTCCAAGACTCAGGCTGAACATGAAGAACACCTTAGAGTGACCTTGCAAACTCTGAGAGATCACCGAAGTGAAGTTCTTAGGTCATGTGGTGAGTTCTGAGGGGATTTCAGTTGATCCGTCTAAGGTTGAAGCCATTATCAGTTGGCCTAGGCCTACCACAGTGACCGAGTTCAGAAGCTTTCTTGGGTTAGCTGGTTACTATAGGAGATTCGTTCAGGGATTCTCCAAGATAGCTACGCCTATGACTAGGCTCACCCAGAAAGATGTGTCCTTTGTATGGACCGAGGAGTGTGAGAATGCCTTTTTAGAGTTGAAGAAAAGATTGACATCTACGCCAGTGTTGATTTTGCCAGAGCCTGATCAGGAGTTAGTTATCTATACTGATGCCTCTCGTATCGGCTTGGGTTGCGTGTTGATGCAGAAGGATAGGGTCATTGCTTATGCATCGAGGCAGTTGAAGATGCATGAAAAAAAACTACCATGTTCATGACTTAGAACTGGCCGCAGTGGTTTTTGCTTTGAAGATTTGGAGGCATTATCTCTATGGTGAGAGATTCACTTTGTATTCTGACCATAAGAGCCTCAAGTACTTGTTCTCTCAGAAGGAATTGAACATGAGGCAGAGAAGGTGGTTAGAGCTCCTCAAAGACTATGATTTTACATTGGAATACCACCCAGGTAAAGCCAATGTAGTGGCTGATGCATTGAGCAGGAAGCGGGTAGAGACAGTTATGGTAGCACACCAGATGTCTCATAAGTGGAGACTACTTGAGGCGGCTACGGTTATGAGTATATGTGCTACCCCTTCAGATCAGATTGTGATATGTGCTCAAATGAGAGCTCAGCCTACACAAGTCCAGGAGGTAATTGACCAACAGAGACTTGACGTTGATTATGGGATATACAAGTCTTGGGCTGAGAGCAGTGATTTTACTGATTGGCACTTGTCATCTGATGGTGCCTTGAGATTTAGGGGACGTTTATGGGTTCCCGCAGATCCACGACTTAGACAGAGTGTTCTCCAAGAGGCTCACAGATCTCATTATGCTATTCATCCTGGCGGAACCAAGATGTATCATGATATGAAAAGAATGTATTGGTGGCCCGACATGAAGAAAGAAATAGCTCAGTTCATTCAGAGGTGTGAGATCTGTCAAAGAGTCAAAGCTGAGCATCAGAGGCCTGGAGGGCAGATGCAACCGCTTGCCATTCCTGTGTGGAAATGGGAGCATGTCACTATGGACTTTGTTGTGGAATTACCCAACACCCCGAGGAGACATAATGCTGTTTGGGTTATTATTGATCGCTTGACCAAGTCCGCTCACTTTCTACAGGTGAACACTAGGGATTCTATGGACAAGCTGAGCAGACTCTATATGCGGGAGATAGTCAGATTACATGGAGTGCCTGTTTCGATTGTGTCAGATAGGGATCCGAGGTTTACATCGGTATTCTGGCAGGGGCTGCAGAGGCAGCTCGGCACTAGACTAGATCTCAGTACCGCTTTTCACCCCCAGACGGATGGCCAGTCTGAGAGGTTGATATCGATTTTAGAGGATATGCTTCGAGCTTGTGTCCTTGAGTCCAGTGGTAACTGGGAGGAGTACATACATTTGTGTGAGTTCGCGTACAACAATAGCTATCAGTCCAGTATTGGCATCGCTCCTTTTGAGGCATTGTATGGTCGACCCTGTAGATCTCCGATCTGTTGGACGGAGGTAGGGGATGTTGCGATGATGGGACCAGAGTTTGTACAAGAACACACAGAGAATATTAAGAGGATCAAGCATAATATGAAAGTAGCCCAAGACAGGCAGAAGAGTTACACTGATGCCAAGCGGAAGACCGTAGAGTTTGAGGTGGGTGACCAAGTTTTATTGAAGGTCTCACCTCAGAAGGGCCAAACTAGATTTGGGATACCCTCCGAGTATACCCTTCGTCGATACATCCGACGTCCCGTCAGCCTAAAATACATATACGAATCCCCAAAAAGAAATGAAAGTACATCATTAACAACCAACTATCATGATCATAATGAAATAAAATATTACTTCTCCAAAGTTTTACAAACATAAAATTCCAGAGTCTTCAAAATGATACAAAACCCAACACATCCCAACTATGTGTTAAATATACAATTACTAGGTGTTATCATGTACATAATTATCAAAATACAAAACTAAATGTACGACACCTACATGAAACAAAAACAAGGGACGCTCTGCAGTCAAGCCTTCCATTTTCCTTTTCTATCAGATCCTGAAAGAAGATGGTGAGGTGTGAGCTACAACTAGCTCAGTGAATGTTATTTACAAGTGGCATATACGTGCATTTATAAAACATGGTAAGATCATAAAACAGTTGAAATGTCATGATGGCGAAATATATTACATACATGCTAAGATAATGCATCAAGTCATACATAGGACGATGCATAACATTTTGTAGTCATGCTCATGCAATCCTAACACCTCCTGAGTATGGGGGTTTCAAGGCCTGGTGCGCGACACACAGCGCCCGAACACACACACAATACTCGTATTCTAATAGGGTTTATGGGGTCGTGCAGCACGTAGGATTAATTTAAACAAACCTACCCATACACAAGGCATAAAACCCTCTGCCAGGTACACTACTGGGATCGCCGCTAGACTTACGAGAATTCCCAAAAAGAGGAAATTCCAACTAGGGGCCTCAACCCAAATTGTCATCCCAATGAATTATGCTCAAATGAATTTCATGGAATATTAAAACATGCATACCATCATACATAAGTATTTAAAACATTTCTATACTACAATGCCACATATAAATAATCCAAAAGTAAAAGAACACTCACACTTGATTGGCTAAGTCTAGCCAATCCAATTGCCAAAACTCTCCAATTGACTAAACGGGTTCAAGATCAATCACAAGACCTGGAAATAACATGGTTCACACAACTGAAAATCAGTCATAAAGTGTGTCAAAACCCCATGTTCAAACCCAATCTAAAGTCAATTAGATTCTAAATTGATTACCCCATTGAGCCAATTTCCATATTGCCCAACTTGATCATTTAGACTCAATTAAACTAAGATTGACCTAAATTGAATGTAATAGGGTGATCCCATGATCCAACCACTAATATACATGAAATTCAATTATAATTAGGGTCAATTAGACTATACATCAAGTCAATTTCATCAATTGACTAAGTCTTGGTCAAAATCCTCAATTAGGCCAATATAAAACATAAGGTCAAAATGAACTAAGTCATATCAATTTAACATAGGTTCTAACATTTTAAACCCATGATTCTACTTAATCTGGGTCCAATTAAACAATCCCCAAGTCAATTTCACAAATTGACTTGCTTTGGGTGAAAACTCCCAATTTGGGCAAAATCCCCAAATTACATGCAAAATTACCAAATACTTAGCCTAGATCAAAATTCGTCAACCTTAGGGTGTCCATTATGAGAACCCACTGAATTCAATCATCAAAAAACTCTAATCATGTCCAATTAGACCTATATTGCATAATTTTCCAGATTTTATATCAAGAGCATCAAAAGCCCCAAATCTGGAAATTTTCATACATATGCCCTATTGCCAATTTTACACTAGGCCACCATGTTCAACCATGAATTTTACTGATCTTGCAACATGGAATCATCCACAATGGCCACTAGATCAACATAGTTGACATGCAAACATTTTGAAAAAGTCTAAGGCCATAAACTAAGTATAGGTCATTTGAACTAAACCTTCCAATTTCTTGCTAGAAATTGGGGCTTTCACCATTAGTGTACTCCTTGCACTCTCTAATCACACATATGTGATATGCAAGACTCAACTCCAACTTTGGTCTTCCACCCATCCAAGGTTCATCACAATACATGCATCAAAATGAAACCCTCATGCTCAAAATAAAGCTATCATGCAACTAATAGAGAGATTCAAGGAAGAAATAGAGGAAAAATGCAAACCTTAAGGTGTTCTTGAGCAAGAAACCACCAAACCCTAACTTTTCTCTCCTTTTCTCCTCTCCAGCTCCTTTCTCTCTTTTCTGGCTGAGAAATGAGCAAATGAGCCTAAAATCATGTTTTGGTTGCTTAAATAGATAAGCTTAGGCCCACAACTAAAAGTTGTCAAAACTATCAAAAACCCAGTTTTCCTGTTACAATACTTGCATTTAGATAGTCCATTTCTTGCAAAAACCGTTCAAACGTTGAATGAGTAAGTTATAAACATTCTGGTAAACGTTAGGCTCAATCCGACGGTGGGATTGTGAGATCTATCTGTTTGATCAAACCTGCATAAGAAAATCCCAGAATTCGTGAAACAGTGTTTTGAGTCTTATAACTCAAAGTAGGTAACTCCAATCAAGATCTTCACCGTTCATAATGAAGATCTATCATATAAGAATGAGCTGACAAAATTTCAGCCCAATCAGACAACGGATCTAGGAGATCAAACCATTGATGTAAGTTGTGACAGAAATTTCTTCCTCCATGGAGAAAGCTCCACTGGATCCAAAACATCGTTTTTGAAATGTTTTGACGTCGAACGGGTCTCCGATGGTTCCGAAATTTCATGCGCACCCTTTATGATCTAAAATCATGCAAAGACACTCGAACTTACGTACTTCGAGCATCAAAATACATATACACATACGTATACGAATACGTATAGGGTACACTATGGGTCAAAATGACGTCACCTAAAGGCACGGGTGCTACAACTCTCCCCAACTTAGGAATATTTTTGTCCTCAAAAATAAAAGAAAGAGAACTAACCTCAGTCGGTAAAGAGGTCGGGGAATTGCTTCCTCATCGGGTCCTCGCGCTCCCAGGTTTGCTCTTCATTATCGTGGAATTGCCATCTGACGCGCACAAGCGGGATTTCCTTATTTCTCAATTTCTGAACCCTACGAGCCATAATCTGAATAGGCAACTCCTCATAAGTCGTATCCTCCCCAACTTGCAGATGACTCACATCAAGCACATGAGCTGGATCGGGATAAGACTCCTTCAATGGATCTTCATTAAACTTCCTCAGCATCGATACGTGGAATACATCATGAACACCCTCGAGCTGAGAAGGTAGAGCCAACCTGTACGCTACTGGTCCAATCCTCTCAACAATCCGGAATGGCCCAATAAACCTAGGGGCAAGTTTCCCACTGACACCGAACCTCATCTGCCCTTTGAGTGGCGAGACCTTAAGCAAAACTAGATCTTTCACAGCAAACTCTAACGGCCGATGTCGGTTATCATAATAACTTTTTTGCCTGTCCTGAGCTGACTTCAGCCTCTGCCGAATCAGCTTGACTTTCTCAGTCTGCTCAACAACTGCATCAGGGCCCCATAGCTGCGTATCACCCACCTCGTACCAACAAGCTGGAGATCTACAGGGTCTTCCATACAAAGCCTCATATGGTGCCATATCGATGCTAGCCTGATAACTGTTGTTGTAAGCAAATTCACACAAGGGCAAATGCTCACCCCAACCACCACCAAACTCTAAAATGCAAGACCTGAGCATATCCTCCAGCATCTGAATCACTCTCTCGGACTGACCGTCCGTCTGAGGATGAAATGCTGTACTGAGTCGGAGGCGGGTCCCAAATCGAGTCTGCAAGGCCTGCCAAAACCTCGATGTAAATCGTGGATCTCGATCCGACACGATAGACAAGGGCACTCCATGCAATCTCACGATCTCTCTCACATATAATCTGCTCAGTCTATCCACAGAGTCCCTGGCGCTCATAGGAAGGAAGTGCGCACTCTTGGTCAATCTATCGACCACAACCCAAATGGCATCAAATCTGTCCTGAGACCTCGGCAATCCCATGATGAAATCCATTGTGAGTGTTCTTTTTGTCACGCCTGGGTTGCACACAAAGTGCCCCCTACCCAGGGTGATAGGGACTTAATACCCTCAGCCTTTATGGATGCCATAATATTGTTCCACTCTCGTACAGCCAGCCACATAAGTGCTCTTGTACGCAGTCTTTTATCGATACTATTCACTATTCATAAGGTTTAAATTCGAATCTTGAGTACCCACTGAGCCTGGCTGAGGGTATTAAGTCCCTATCACCCTGGGTAGGGGGCACTTTGTGTGCAACCCAGGCGTGACAACTAGACACTGCGGTGTGCTGTGTACTGGGGTGTGACACTAGATATGGGTATCTGATACGTTAAAGGAACTTTTATCGATCTTACGAGTTTGTTGATTTCGACTATCTGGTACATTGTAGCCGAAAGTTGTTGTGCTAAAGTGTTATATCTGAAACAACAACTTTTAGATTATCAAATCAATATCCAATGTGCGAAAACTTATTGTGATAATACAAGTGCTATAAACATTTTCAAAAATCCTGTAATTCACTCTCGAACGAAACACATTGAAATTCGACATCGTTTTCTTCGAGATCATGTGCAATGTGGAGATGTGAAATTGATCCATATTGGAACGAAAGATCAATTAGCTGATATCTTTACCAAGCCTTTGGCTAAAGATTAATTTTCACATATAAGGCTAGAATTGGGCATGTTTGACTTTTCAAACTTGCCAAGTGCTTAATTGATTATCTATCACTCCACCACTCTAGCCTCATCTGTAGCTACCACTATCATACCCGATGCAAATGCTAGTACCACCCTTACAAAGGACGCTACCCTGACTTCACCCGCTGATGATATATTCGTTAAGCTTTGATCTCTTAATCCTAGATCGTATCGTCCCCTCCGTCTTAGGCACACCTCTTTTTGATATTTCAAAACGGGGAGATATTAGTATATGATTTGTCTGATTGACTTGATCATTTTTGTGCACATACTCAGGGGGGAGAGTTCATACACTCAGGGGGAGTTTAGGATGTTGGATACATTTTTGAGATGTTCTTGTTCACACTTTTGTACTTTTTTTTTTATTTTTTCTTTTGTTTTTGATGTACATACTTCAGTTGATCACATGTATATGTTTGTATTTGATATATTGTTATACATGTACATTTTGATACTATTGTTCACACGTGCTTGAGTATATTCAGTTATCTATGCTTACATGATCATATCTTTTTGAGTATGCTTATATTGGTATCAGATTGATTAAAGTTCAAATGCTATTGAATGCTATTTTTTTAAGTGGTATATTCTTAAATGTAGGATGATATAATTATTCATTTCACGCATTCATTCACTCGAGAAATCATGTTTCTTGCTTTAATCAGGCCAATAGTGAATTTGTTTGAAATCATCAAAAAGGGGGAGGTTGTTGATGTAACGACTCTCACCCGGTTTTGTTTTGATGATTACAAACAACATTACTTGTGATCACTAATTTCTTTGACTTAGTTGTTTCAGTGCTAACTAGCTATATCACATGGATTCAACTATATTGTCAAAGCATGTGGATGGAACAATAATGCACGAAGATTCAAGAGCTTCATATCTATAATATTTTTTTCTAGAATCTTAGTGTTGTAGAGTAATCCTTACTCGTTCCAACCTCAATATGATTTGCATCTTTTTGAAAATCATGCATATAGGTTATTAGATATTCATGCACATATACTATTATCATATTGATCATGCATGCACACACGTTATCATGATTATCATGCAATCATATAGTTAACATTGTTTATCATGCACTCATATTACCAACTTTGCATGATTTTTATCGTTTTACGTGTATCATATCGAACGTCTTGATCATTTGTATTCATCGATTGTTTTACACGTGTTTATCTTCACAAATTGTGTTTCAAACTTGTCAAAAATGGTTCCAAAGTTGGTTTATATGTTTGACAATGTCTTAAACTCATTTTGATCGAAAAATTGGGTTTCTATCACTTCAACGTGAAGGAACGCGCTCCTCATTAAAAGAACGTGCTCTTGTGCTGTTTCTCGAGAATCAGATTTTTCTAATCAGAGTTTAAGGAACACGCTCCTTAGTCCAAGGAACGCGCTCCTGTGGTTTTTCCTGAGACTCAGACTTTAACATCTTTTCAAGGCAAAAGCTAATCTACATTTAAATCTTTGATTCATACTTCTGAATAGTTCGCCTAATCTTTCAAACTCTTTGAGAAACTTGTGAGTTTTTCTTGATCATAGATCAAGCCGTTCTTGAGTGAGTTCATCACATATCATGTAGATCGTGATCTTTCTTGAAGGCAAAATCACTCTCAATCACCTTCACACATTGGAAAATCTTGTGTGCTTCATCCTTCCCAAGTTTTGGGTAAAATCTCTATTTAAGATTCGTGTAATTGATAGTTGCATATTTAGATAGGTTTTATAGCATATTTTAGGATGATTTATGCAATAGTTTAGTGTGTTTATGTTAGTTTAGGAATAAATTGGGTTTTATGCATAATTTCGGTTTGTTAGTTTATATGTTGGACCAATTTATGTTTTGAGTATGCTAATTACTTATTTTGCATTGTTTTGTAGGTATTTAGATGTGTGGAAGTGAGCATGAATGATAGACAAAACATATGAGAAGCCTAGATGATGATTCATGAAGAACTCAAGTCAAGAAGTGGAAGAAAATTGGCTAAGTCCACAAGAAGGAAGGAAAAAATGCCCAAAAAGACGTTTTGGGAGCCGCGGCGCTCCGCAAAAGGCAATTGTGCAACATTTTTGTTTTGGCCATAATTTTCTCAACTCAACTCCGAATTGGACGTGGTTTGTTTTTATGGATTTCTTACTTAAAATAATACAAGATGAAAGCGCTTTTGTGATTTATTTAGAGTATAGAACAAGAAGAAAAATGGTGAGGAAGAAGGCGGATGTGCAATTTAGAATTAGAAACTTTCTAATTTTGTTGCAAACTTTCCTAATTCGACTTGGACTTCTCTTGGACAACTTCCTGTGGACTTGTAGCTATATAAAGACCATTGTATAGGGTTTTTAAGGCATCAAAGAAAGGAGGAAAGATTGTGGAAAGCAAGAAAGACGGCTAGGGTTTAGAAGCGAGGAGAAGAGCAAGATTGAAGATCATTGAAGAATCTCCTACACTTTCCCTTCCTTCTACTTGTTTTTCTGGTTTTAGATTTATGTTCATCATGCTGTGTCATGCTTTTATCTTTCTAGTTATGAACTAAATCCTCTTTCTAGAGATATAAATTAATCCAAGCTTGATACTATGTCTAGTTCTATTGATTGATTATTGTTAATGAAGTTTCTCTAGTTTATTTATATTTTCCTGTGTTTAATGCTTTTGATCACTTCGACATGGATTAGATGATCATATACTCGAGGTAGATGCTCCAAAAGAGGGTACATTGGGTTGGAATTTAGAAAATATAACCTAGGCTATCGTGAGACTCAAAAGGAGATCGAGACCTTCTAAAGTCATTAGGTGGAAATCATAGATCTTAATGAGTTATTGTTGGCTTTGGTTTTCATCGAAAGAGTTAAACCTAGACAACAATAATATGTTATAATTGATGCTCCAAAAAAGGGAATTAGAAATGTTAGGATTTCCGACTTATAAACGAAAAAACTGATTTAATGATAAAATATATAAAGGCATAGTTGAGAGTAAGGTGATATCGAACCTCTAGAGCATTCTATCTTTGATTTTCTACCTATTTCTATTGCATGTTTAGTTTACGTTCTAGTTGTTTATTTATTTCACTCAATCACTCAAATCTGATTTTCTAAATAAAGTTGAAGTTAGTAAACGTGGTATTTAGTGTGAGTGTCAATTCTAGAGGACGACAACCCGATATCTCATTGATATATATTATAACTTGACACCGTACGCTTACGGTTTGCACGCAACAAGTTTTTGGTGCAGTTGCCGGGGATTGATTCACTCTATTTTCACTAACATCGTTAGTAACTAACTTTTATTTTAATTTATAGTTTTATTTTTATTTTTTTATTTTTATTTGTTTATTTTTATTTTTCTTTTGTTGTTTCTTTTGTAGATTAATGGCGTACAATTTCAATCACTCAACTTTCCTAGATAGTTTCAAGCAAGTTGATCCTATTAGCACGTTGTCGGCATCAATGTCCAATCTTCAACTTCAAATATCCAAACTTATTGATGCAAGATCTTAACCTACTATGGAGAGAATGGGAGTTGCAAGCATGAGATATTTAGGATTTGATTCAAGTATGGAGCAAGTTCAATATGGTAACCATTGGGCTTATGATTGTATGGGTGACCCTTTACCCAACCAATACCATTCGGCTATTTATAACCATGAGAACTACTCCTATGATAATTCATGGAATGTCTTGCAACCTCAATCGGATTTCTATTATCAAGTAGCGGATGAGTCTTCCTTGGAGGATATGTTGATCTCATTCATGATGGAGACAAGGGCTTCACTCAAGAACCTTGAAGTGAAAATCGGGCAACTAGCTTTAGACATGAATACCCAACATCGAGATTCCTTCCCAAGTGAGGTGAATCTTCACGAGCAATACAATGCCATCACATTGAGTGATGAAGAAAATATCAAGGGGGCTGATTTATTATGTCAAAACATGACACCACCACCACCACCTCTACTAAAACAATTAAGTATTTTAGAAGTGATGCAACGCTATGAGGCCTCGAGAAGAGAAGAGATGAATACTCAACCGATGGATGTACTTGAGTGTGGTGATCAAGAGGTGCCAAGGGATGTGCAATCAGGCGATCTTATGATGCCATATTTTGATGCGGTGCCTCCCAAGGTGGATGAGTGTTTGGATGTCACAAAGTATGTTTTTGATTTTGAGGATCCGTTTGCTCAAGGAATACAAGCTAAAGTTGAGGAGGTTACTGATGATGCTCAAAGCCATTTAGAGGTGCTTGAAAATCAATTCATAATCATTTGGAAAGCACCAATTGAGTATTTCGATGACATTCCTCCGTTAGATGGGAGTGCTGCTTCATCGGACTTTGTGTTTCTATTTGAGGATTGTTCGTATGAATTTTTATGGGAGAAGTGCACAAGTCCGGTGATTCCGTCATTAATGCTAAATAATGAGGAAGATGGGATGAACTTAGTTTGGATCCAAGCGTACGATGTCAAGTTATAATATAAAACCGATGAGATATCGGGTTGTCGTCCTCTAGGATTGATACTCGCACTAAATACCACGTTACTAACTTCAACTTTATTTAGAAAATTAGATTCGAGTGATTAAGTGAAATATATAAACACTTAAATAACTAGAAAGTAAACTAAGCATGCAATAGAAATCAGATAGGAAATCAATGGTAGAATGGTCTATATGTTCGAAATCACCTTACTCTCAACTATGCCTTTATATATTTTATCATTATATTAGCTCTTTCGTTTATAAGTCAGAAATCCTAAACTTTCTAATTCCCTCTTTTGAAGCAAAACTAGAGCATATTATTGTTTTCTTGATTTAACTCTTTCGATGAAAATCAAACACAACGGTAATTCATTAAGATCTATGATTTCCACCTAACGACTTCAAAGGTTCTCGATCTCATTTTGAGTCTCACGATAGCCTAGGTTATACTCTCCAGATTCCAACTCAAGGTACCCTCTTTTGGAGCATCCACCTCGAATCTAGGATCAATCAATCCGTGATCAGGGGATCAAAGGCATTACTCTCAGAAAAGAATAAATAAACTAAAAGAATTCATTAATAATAATCAAATCATAAAAGCTAAGACATAGTCTCGAGTTTGGATCAATCTACATACCCTAATAAAACCCTAAATCAAGCTTAAATACATAAGTGGTCGAAAGGACAAAAAAGGGCAACAAAAACTAGCTAAAAAACACAAATCCCGCATTTCTGGGTAACCCGACGCCGTGGTGCCCACACATTGTCCCTCACCACTCTCTGTAGCATCTGGGTGTCGCGGCACCCACACTCTAGTTTGTGCACTCTTGTGCACTTGTGTGTGTGTTGTGGACTTAGTCATATTCTCAACTTTTTGGACTTGTTTTCTTCATTCTTCCTCCTTTTTCTTGACCTCTTTTTAGCACCATTTGAGCATCATTTCCACCACTTTAAATTCCTTATTTACCTAGAAAATGAAGTATAAACAAGTGTAAATTCTATGCAATTGATCAAGGTACTAAACTAATATGAAATGCACTCAAAGTATATGATTTCTATGATATTAACATGTATCAAAATGTTATTTATTTATGATAAAAACCTATAAAAACCTAAGATAGAACCTAAATGAACCTAAAATAACTAAGTATACTAATCATGCAAAAACACCTAAAAACTAACCAAATGAACCTAAAAATATAACAAATGTACATGCAAAGTAACTACTAAAACTCAACTTATCAAATTCCCCCAAACTTAGACTTTGATCATCCCGAGCAAAGAGAAAAATGAAGTTGAACAAACAAAACTCTTCACATATTCCAAAATGAACAAGGATTTAACTTGCAAAAAATGGATTCTCATGATCTTCAAGGCAACAAACATTTTATACAACATAACTCAAGGAAAACTTTGAAAGTTTAAAACTTGTTGTCTAGAATGTCAACTTACAAAACTTGTCTTCTTTTCTATCCTCATTGACAAACAAGCAAAAGAATCGTTTACATGACCACTCATAAATCATATAGACCAATGCAAGCAAGATAAAAAAATATGATCTCGACAAAACAAAACATGAACTTCATATGCTTGCTTTTCACATTTCTCTCCACTAATATAGGTCTCACACCAATTAAAATCAATAAGACTTTATTAAGCTTGTAATGTAAGGCCAAGGGTAAGGGTATGACAACATGGATTAAATGAAGCTCAATACACCCAAAACCTCTTTGATACATAACACTTTTACACATCCCATGCCTTACAAAATTAACCAAACCCAGCACATTATCCAAAATAGGATTTTTCAACATTTTCCATTCACATTACCTCCAACATACCCTCAAACTTATTCATTTCATTCATTAATGAAGAAAAATACTTTTTCTTTTTATTTTTCATTCTTTTGTACTCATTTTGAACCATTTTGAATCTTTTCTCATCACCTTCACATAACATTTTCATTCCATAGCACATTTATACAAAATGTTTCATGTAAAACAACCCAACCCATTACAATTCACGTCTTTCAAAGAGTTAAGGGTGTAAGGGTGAAAAATAGGAGAAATTCAATCAAAGGCCTTAGCTACTCATTTAAGGTGGCAATGAACGATATATAAGGCTCAAAATAGGGTAACTAGGGGTAATACACATC
The DNA here is from genome assembly GCA_035771175.1 of Paratinospora sagittata. Taxonomy (NCBI): domain Eukaryota; kingdom Viridiplantae; phylum Streptophyta; class Magnoliopsida; order Ranunculales; family Menispermaceae; genus Paratinospora; species Paratinospora sagittata. The sequence continues at coordinate 12,491,918 of CM069589.1, forward strand.
TAGTTGGGCTTTAAGGCTCAATCTATCCAAAGATGGCCTAAATCATATCTCTCATGGTGTGATTCCTAGGATTTTGCCTCAAGAAATGATCAAACAAGTTCTAGAGTTCAGTTTGAAAAGTGAGATTTAATGATGCTTGACTTGCAAAATCTCAATTTAAACAACAAGTGGAACTCATGATCATGATTTCGTACTCAAAAGTCACCAAGAATGTCCAATAAACATGGTAAAGCAGATCAAACACACAGACTTAAGAGTACTTTCTAATTTTTCAAAAGTGATGCTCAGAAATGAGTGTTAATCCTATCATAGATCATCCATACAAAATCAAATCAAATCAAAGCTCATAAAGGAATATGGAATTATTCATAGATCTAGACTCATCAAAAACAAAAAATTTCACTAAACTCACTACACTTTTTCACTAAGACATAAAATTCAAACTCTCCCCCAAACTGAAAATGGGCATTGTCCTCAATGCAACACATCCACAATGTAAAGCAATATAAAGAGAGAAAGGATAAGGAAACGCCCCTAAACCACAAGGGTAAAGTGCTCCACAATGATTCTCCTTCTATTGGTAGTGATGAGGACCTCCAAACTTGAATGAATACTTGGGGAATGACAAAAAGAGATGTCATTAGTAAAAAGTATAAACTAAAAACTCAACTTCTATACTATAATGACTAAAATTAAAAGAGAGCATAAAAACTAAAAACCGGTTGGGTTGCCTCCTAGAAAGCGTTTGTTCATAGTCATTAGCTAGATTTTTTCTTTTCTCTTCAAATCGGTTCTTGAAAGAAGATCGTCTCTTCACTCTGGTGGTCTTGTCCATATTAGTGTTTCACTCTTTAGCAATTTACCTGGAATTGACTCCCATCTTTGGCTTGGAACTCCACCACGCCATAGGGAAAGACATTGACAACTAGGGAAGGACCCAACCATCTTGATTTTAGTTTCCCAGGAAACAATCTCAATTTAGAGTTGAAAAGAAGTACTTGTTGGCCCGGAAGGAATTCTTGCTTCAAAAAAATCTTGTCATGCCATAATTTGGTCTTCTCTTTATAGATTTTGGCATTCTCATAAGCTTCATTTCAAAATTCCTCCATCTCATTCAGTTGAAGCAATCTTTGTGTACCCAAAACATTCAAATCAAAGTTTAACTTCTTCACTGCCCAAAATGGTCTATGCTCAAGCTCAACAGGAAGATGACATGACTTTTCAAACACCAACCGGTAGGGGGACATCCCAATAGGAGTTTTGTAGGCCGTTCGATATGCCCACAATGCATCATATAACTTTGTATCCCAATCATTCCTATTGGTGTTGACTGTTTTCTCAAGAATTTACTTAACTTCTTTATTGGAGATCTCGGCTTGGCCATTTGATTGAGGATGGTAAGGCAAAGCAATCTTGTGTTTGACTCCATATTTGGCAATAAGAGAATTGAACAACTTGTTGCAAAAGTGAGACCCTTCATTAGTTGTAGTAGGAATGACTTCAACCCATTTTGACACATAGTCCACCGCCAACAAAATATAGGTCTTGCAAAAAGAAGATGAGAATGGTCCCATGAAAACAACACAACCTCCATGATAGGAGTCATGGGAAGCTCGTGTCACCTAGAGATGTTGCCAAGCCTTTGGCACCTATCACAAGTCTTCACATATGTGTAGCAATCACGAAATAGAGTAGGCCAGTAGAAACCACTTTATAACACTTTGAATGTCGTTCTTGTAGCACCGAAATGACCACCGTATAAAGATGAATGGCAATCATGAAGTATGGCTTGAATCACTTTTTCTGGAATGCACCTCCTTATAACTTGGTCACTGCACTACTTGAACAACAAGGGATCATCCCACATATAGAATCTGACATCATGTAGAAATTTCTTCTTCTTGGCATAAGACAAATCCGGAGGTAACACTCCACTAGCCTTGTAGTTGACATAGTCTGCGAACCATGGAAGCTTGACCTTCACCCTATAAAGTGATAAGTAGGTATTTAGACATGTTTTAGGTGTGTTTTAGGATATTTCATGCATTAGTTTGATGTGTTTATGTTAATTTTGGTGCATTTGTTAGTTTAGGAATAGTTTTGTTTTTCATGCATATTTCGGTTTATTAGTTTATAAGTTGGTTTATTTCATGTTTTAAGCGTGTTACTAATTAGATTTGCTTTGTTTTGTGTAGGTGTTTAGAGTTGTTGATCATGGATTTTGATGATGGAAACATGTACAAGAAGATGCAATGAACAAACATGAAGAATACAACTCAAAATAGAGCGGAAAAATGCCCAAGTCCACGAAAAAACCACCGCCAATAGGGTTCTGGGAGCCGAGGCGCCAGGTTTGGGTGTCGCGGCGCCGGTGATGGAGATGAGGGAGTTTTACAGTTTCGTGATTTTTACAAATTTTAGGGGATTTTTGCTACACTTCCTAATTTGTATTCTCCACGACTTGGGGGCATATAATATATCAAAACTTAGGGTTTAGAAGGGAGGATAAACTAGAGAAGAGAGAAAAACGGCCAAGAGAAAAGGAACTCGAAGAAATCTTCATTGAAGACAAGGGAGAAATCTACCAGTTTTAAGGCCTAGTTTGTGTTTAATGTCTATTTTCATGTCTTTCTTCATGTATTGTGTTTCATTAGTCCAAGTTATGAACCAAGTTTTTGTTCTAGAGAGGAGATGGATCCTAAACCAAAGATTATGGTTTAATTTTAGGTTTTGTTTATTATCAATAATATTTTCTTAAGTTTATTCATGTTTCTCCATGTTTAATGCCTTTAATCTTTTGGCCACGGATTAATCGATCGTAGACTTGGGAGGCGGCACTCAAGAGAGGGTTTCCTAGGTTGAAATAAGGGATTTATGACTTGAGATTGTCATAGAATAGAGAGATTTACGATACCTCTTGAAGTTGTAGGAAAATCACAAGGTTTAATGGGTTGTTAAGAATACAAGTTTTATCGAGAGGTAGAACCCTATTCTTGGTGATACGTTCTACTTCGGCGCTCGAGAGAGGGAATTAGAGACTTAAGGATTTTGACTTATAAAGTAGAAAATGAATTTGATAATAAGCACGTCCAAAATACATAATTGATAGTTGGGTGAAGTTGATTATTCAGATTTTCTCATATATATTGATATTTTTCCACAATTGATTTGTTTTGATTCAATTAATTTGTTGTTTAAATACTTGAAATTCTACAACTTGATTTTCTAGATAAAGTTAAAGATTAGTTAAAACAGTAATTGGTGAGGTGAATAATCCCAGAGGACGACAACGAGATTTTCATCGGTTATTACTAATATTAGACACCGTACACTTCTGGTTTAATCGTAACATAGAGTTGTTCATCTGGAAAGAGTTCTTGAATTGGGCAATCATCTTCTTTTTCTTCATTTTGCCCTCACGATAAGTGATCCACCACAATATTTTCACTCCCCTTCTTGTCCTTGATGTCAAGGTCAAACTCTTGGAGTAACAAGATCCATCTAATCAGTTTAGGCTTGACGTATTTCTTGGCAAACAAGTACTGGATAGTCGCAATCGGTGCAGACAATCACCTTCGGCCCAATGATGTAAGATCGGAATTTGTCACAAGCAAACACCACCGCAAGCAATTCCTTCTCTGTTGTTGTGTAATTTTCTTGGGCATCATCGAGAGTATGACTTGCATAATAAATTGCCCGGAATAACCTGTCCCTTCTTTGGCCAAGAACTGCACCAATAGCGTAGTCGCTCTGATCGCACATGATCTCAAAAAGTGATAAGTAGGAATTTAGTATATGTTTTAGAGCATATTTTAGGTGTGTTTTATGGTATTTAGTTCATATATTAGGTTAGTTTATCATAAATTTGGTTATTTGATAGTTTTGTCAATTTTTAGTGTTTTTGCATTGTTTCAGTTTCGATTTTTATAGGTTGGTTCATGAGATTATTAAAACATGATTCTCACATGATTTGGGTTGTTTTCAAGGTGTTTTGATGGACCTAAAGTGTACTTGGAAGTTGGAAGCAAGTTGCATGAAGTTTGCTTGAAGATACATGTGCAAATCAAGACAAAAAGGCATGGAAAAATGGCTAAGCCCACAAGAAAGAGGAAAAAAAGGTGCAAAAAACTAGTGTGTGGGCGCCGAGGCGCTGGGATTCGGTAGACTTTCTATTTTGCGCGGCTTTTGTATTTCGGCCGTAACTTTCGCAATTAAACTCCAAATTGGACGTAGTTTGTTTCTATGGATTCCTTAATTGAATTAATATAACATGAAATTGTTTTGAGGTTGATTTGGAGTGGTGGACAAGAAGAAAAAGGGCGAGGAAGAAAGCGGATGTGTAATTCAAAATAGAAACTTTCTAATTTTCTTGTGAACTTTCCTAGTTCGACTTGGACACTTCTTGGACGACTTATTATAGACTTGTAGCTATATAAAGACCATTTTTTAGGGTTTTCAAAGCATCAAAGAGAGGAGAAAAGATTTTGAAGAGCAAGGAAGACAGCTAGGGTTTGGAAGAGAGGAGAAGAGCAAGATTGAAGACATTGAAGATTTCTCCTACACCTTCCCTTCCTTCTACTTTATTTTTCTGGTTTTAGATTTATGTTCATCATGTTATTTCATGTTTTATCTCTCAATTTATGAACTAAATCCTCTATCTAGAGATGTAGATTGATCCGAACTTGAAACTATGCTGTAGGTTTTATTGATTGATTATTGTTAATCAAGTTTTCTAGTTTATTTATATTTTTCTGAGTTTAATGCTTTTGATCCATTGGCCAAGGATTGAATGATCATAGACTTGAGGTAGATGCTCCAAAAGAGGGTACTTCGGGTTGGAATTTGGGAAATATAGCCTAGGCTATCGTGAGACTCAAAAGGAGATCGAGAACCTTGGAAGTCGCTAAAAGGAAATCGTGAAACTTAATGAGTTATTATCATCTTAGGTTTTCATCAAAAGAATAAAGCCAAGATGATAATAACATGCTCTAATTGGTTCTCCAAAAGAGGGAATTAGAAACGTTAGGATTTCTGACTTATAAATGAAAGAACTGATTTAATGATAAATATATAAATAAAGGCATAGTTGAGAGTAAGGTGATATTGAACCTCTAGACTATTTTATCTCTGATTTTCTATCTATTTACATTGCATTGCTTTAGTTTAATTTCTAGTTGTTTTTATTAATTCACTTAATCACTCGAATTTGATTTTCTAAATAAAGTTAGTGTTAGTAAACGTGGAATTTAGTGTGAGGGTCAATCCTAGAGGACGACAACCCAATATCTTATCGGTATATATTATAACTTGACACCGTACGCTTACGGTTTGCTTGAGAGCTTGCTTGAGATGTTCAAATGCTTCACACATTCTTCATTGAATACAAAAGGTACATCCTTCTCAAGTAGATGGCAAAGAGGCTTGGTTATCTTGGAAAATTCCTTGATAAACCTTATATAGAAGCCTGCAAATCCCAAGAAGCTTCAAATTCCTTTAACATTTGTTGGGTAAGTGAGCTTCTCAATGGCCACCATGTTGGCTCTATCAACCTCTAACCCCTTTGAAGATACTCTATGGCCAAGTACAATCCCCTCCTCAACCATGAAATGACATTTCTCCCAATTGAGTACCAAGTTCTTATCTTCACATATTTGCAACACCAAGGCCAGATTTGTCAAGCAATTATCAAATGAAGTTCCAAAGACTGAAAAGTCATCCATGAATACCTCCATAATATTCTCCACCATGTCAACAAAGAGACCCATCATACACCTCTAAAAGGTTGTTGGAGCATTGCACAAACCAAATGACATTCTTCTGAAGGCAAATTTTCCATAAGGACAAGTGAAGGTAGTCTTTTCTTGGTATTTTAGAGCTATTGCAATCTGATTGTAGCCAAAGTACCCATCAAGAAAATAATAGTACTGAAAGCCTGCTAGCCTGTCTAGCATCTTATTAATGAAAGGAAGGGGAAAATTATCCTTCCTTGTAGCCTTATTCAACTTTCTATAGTCAATGCACACTCTCCATCCAGTTACTGTCCTTGTAGAAATTAGCTCATCGTTCTCATTTTTCACCGCTATGATGCCACCCTTCTTCTGTATAACCTAAATTGGACTCACCCATGAACTGTCAGAGATGGCATAGATGATCCCTGCCTTGAGCCATTTGAGGATTTTTGCTTTCACAACTTCCTTCATAGTTGGGTTTAGTCTTCTTTGATGCTCCACTGTAGGCTTGTACAACTCTTTCATCAGAATCTTGTGTTTGCAAATTGTAGGGCTTATACCCTTAATATCTGCAATAGACCATCCAATGGCAGACTTGTGCTCTCTCAAGATTCTTAAAAGCTTCTCTTCTTATGTCTGGGATAGGGATGAGGAAATGATCACTGGAAATTTGACGCCCAAAAATGCATATCTCAGATGATTCGGCAATGGCTTCAATTCTGTTGCTGGATTACTCAATTCCTGTGAAGAAGCAACATCTTCAATGCTCTCACTCTTAGCTTGTGGAGATTATTCAATAGCCGCTTCAAGAGCCAATAGATAGTACTTGTCCTCTTCATTTGTCACCATATTTTTTGAACAAGAATGAACAAAACATCTCTCTAACGGATCAACCAGACTCATTTCCATCTTGTATTCATGAATACAACGCCCCAAAATATCAATCCTATGACAAGAGCTCTTTTCTTTTGGTAACTTCAAGGTCTTATAGATGTTGAACACCACTGTTGGCCCAGGTATGTTCAAGAGGGGGGTGAATTGGACACTTGGACAATTCAAAATAATCCAATGGTAAATAAGAAAATGCAGAAAACTAAATCAATTGACACAATCGATTTATAGTGGTTTTCCTACTTGCATACTTCCACTACTTAACCTCCTCATTTAGGATTCTTAAACCTCGTCGTCACTAAGGGATTCTCTTACAGGAGATAACCAAATCGTTACAACTTTTTCTCAACTTCCGAGTGTGAGAACCACCGTTACAGTACTTAACTTACAGGCTTGAGACCAACCTACACCTCTCGACTTACAGGCTAGAGAACTACCTATCTCAACTTTCGGGTGTGAGACTAACTGTCACACCCTGGGTTGCATAGCGTGCCCCCTACCCAGGTGCGGGCGCACCCCCTCGGGGCGAACGCCTAGCCATTATCGATCCATAATATTGTCCCATCTCGGCCAGCCACGCCACACAAGGACGCTGGTCACCGAGATCATTTATCCCCCTGCACAATCCACAACACAGGGAGGGCCTCCCCCAAGTTCGAACTCGCAACCTCTTCCTCATAAGGTTAGATGGATACTCAAGTTGCGAAATCTAACCTTATGAGGAAGAGGTTGCGAGTTCGAACTTGGGGGAGGCCCTATATTATTCATGAGAGTGTGAATAATATGGATAAATGATCTCGGTGTCCGGCGTCCTTGTGTGGCGTGGCTGGCCGAGATGGGACAATATTATGGATCCATAATGGCTAGGCGTTCGCCCCGAGGGGGTGCGCCCGCACCTGGGTAGGGGGGCACGCTGTGCAACCCAGGGTGTGACACTAACCTAAGATATTCTCAACTTACATGCTTGAGAATAATCACTTTGTTAAACAAACAAAGATAAGTAATCAGTATTTTGTATAAGTACTTTTACAACTCGATACAATATACAACATATGAAATGAAGTACAATTGTGTCGTATGAACTATCTCTCAAATTTCTCCTTCAACAAGAATGATATGAGATTAAAACCGTGGTGAAAATTTGAGTAAAAATAGTTCAATAAACTTCAAACAGATTTTCAATAAAAGATGTAAGATGAGCTCAATCTGAAAATCCTTAAAACATGTTTCAAAGACAATACTTTGAAAAACAATTTAACTTGAAAAACGATATAAAAATTCGACTAACTTTCAAAAGTAATAGCTCGAGAATTTTGGGTGTTGTTGTGTGTTTGGATTCTTAGTGCTGGTATATATAGGCATAGTAAGGATAAAGTTGTTGATCATTTGAAGTTTTAATTTCAAAATGAACGTTAGCTCTCAACAACTAGAATCTTTCACGAAGATGGCAAAAACTATCTTTATGAACATTCTGATTCTCTTCAGGTTGCATGAAAAAGGAATGTCTAAAAGGACGTGATTCATGTACCAGAAGAAATTTTTGACAAGCCTGAAAAGGGTTCTGTGCATAAAAAGTTCTGAAAAGATAAATTGAAAAAGTGCATAGATGCAGCTTTATGAAAGTGTTGGGTTAGCGTCTTGATTTGACAATCCGCGTCCTCACACGTAAAACCAATTTTGTCGTTTTGTTCCTTGAGGGCGCTTATAGTCTGTAAGTGTCCTGCTGAACTATTAAGTGAGGGCCTTTGTGGCGACCTCGCGCCCCAGACCACCAACCCCGCAGGGAATGGCATGTGGAATGCCGGGGCGGGACGCCCGGCGTAGGCATCTCCGACTACTCCTCAACTCCCGTGAGGTGGTTGAGACCCTACAAGCCTTATCCCAAACAACAATATGATATCAAAAGGTATTAAATAAAACTACCCACCGTATTAATCATCCAAGACAAGAGATAATCTATAAAAAATGAACCATAAATAATAATCATAATCCCTACAGTCCATTAAAATTGACATACTCATAAAGTCCAAAATTGTGGGTACAAATAAAATCGTCATATGCCCACATAGTCTATCTAACAAGTCCCAACTCACCCATACTACAATGTGGTAAGTGTTATAATTACATAATCCAAAATATAGTACTTCATAATTTAAACACAATTCAATCAAAATGCCTCTCAACTCACATCGAGGCCTTGGATTCTCTCGCAGGCAAGGCCCTCAAGATATGACTACTCCTTTGCCCTTATTCGGGACAGAAGGACCTGAAAGAGGAAAATGAGGGTGAGCCAACGATGCCCAGTGAATAGAATTCAAATATGCTATCAATACTCATCAATAAAAACCATGTATGCACGTCAATGTGTAGCATGATTAAAAGCTCATAACATATAGATATCAAGCATTTATAATAAGTTCGATGCAAGTAAAAGTTTATCAATTTGGATCCACATTCCACATGCCTTGGGTTACTAGTACACGTCTATTTCACCGTGCCGTTGATCCCAATCATGTTTATTTGGGTTACTAGTACACGTCTATTTCACCGTGCCGTTGATCCCAATCATTTTTATTTGGGTTACTAGTACACGTCTATTTCACCGTGCCGTTGATCCCAATCATTTCCTTTCCTAAAACCCTCTTATGACAAGGTTAAGTCCCCCTATTAGCCAGATAGATGGGTCCAACCAAAGTCATAAGGTTTTCTCAAATCAATGCATCATTCAAAACATTAGAACACATTCATGCTTTCAACATACAATATATATAAGTGATATGATGACATAAAAGATATAATCATAAATGAAGTCTACTCACAACCAAGCCTCGCGAGAGTACTTAACCACACACGATCACCAAACCGAATCAACCCAAATCAAGATCCTGAAACATTCATCAATATCCTACCATACATCAATTTCTATGCTCAATCACATAGACATTACACATCAACCCTAAATCAGCCCCACATATAAACAATAGGCCTAAATCTCATCTAATCCCATCATTCAACTCAAATCACATGACTTAGGCCTCTAATGCATAGTTCTCATACATAAACCATTCTATTAATCAAAAATATTGATTTTCAATTCCTTTAGGCATAAACATGCCCAAATTGGGTCACTTGATCTCAAGTAGGCCTAACCCATGATATGGTCACAACCACCAAATCAGTAGCATAATCAACTCTAATCATGCTTAATTAAACATAAGTTGCATCAATTCAATGATTCTAGGCCAAAAGCATCAAAAGCCCTAAAATATGAAATTTTCCATACTTAGGCCATATTGTTGATTTACACTAGGTCACCATGTTCAGCCATGTATATTACTGATTTTGCATCATGGGTTCATCAACAATGGCAACTAGGTCATCATAGTTGACATGCAAGCTATTTGGAAAGGTCTAAGTTCATATTCTTAATTTAGGTCTACCAATTCTTCATTTACTATTCTGTTCAGATGTATCAATATACCAACAGAAATTGTTAATCACAAAATCAACCGTACAGATTGAAGTATGTGAAGAAACAAACCTTCTGTCCAAATATCAGCCCAATCCAACGGTGGACCGAAAAGATATGTATCTTTGATGAACAAGTATCTAATCAGACAGTTTCTCCTTTCCTGCTGCAAATACCCAAACTCAGATGGCTATATTACACAAAATACTAAACTTATAAACATCTCCACCGTTCAGAATACATAAATATCTGTTATAAACTACATACCCAAACTTTATATCCATCCAACGGTAGATTGAGGAGATCTACAAGTTTTACCGAAACGGCACGAGAAGCCCAGAAATTCCGACCAGCTTTGTTTGAGAGGTTATATCTCTTAGAAAAAGCCTCTAATTAAGATCTTCACCGTTCATAATGTAGAAATATCAGTTCTAAACTACATACCAAAATTTGATAACCATCTAACGGTAGATTTAGGAGATCTATAAGTTTTAGTGAAACAGTACGAGAAATCCAGACTTTCCGACCAGCTTTGTTTGAGAGGTTAGATCTGTTAGACGAAACCTCTGATCAAGATCTCCACCGACCAGAATGAAGAACCATAAGCTACGAACGTGATGATAAAATTTGAGCTCAATCTGACCGTATATTCCAAAGATTCACTACTTTGATGGAAACGTCGCAGTGATCTTCCTCCTGCAACTCTCTCCTTCCTTCTCTTCTTCTTTCCTTTCTCTTCTTTTCTTTCTCTCCACTCACCTCTTTCTAGCACTTCCTTGATCCTTCCTTGATTCTCTCCTTAATTCTCTCCTTGATTCTCTCCTTGATTCCCTCCACTCATTCTAGCACTTCCTTGAAGAAGAGAAGTGGGCATTGGACACTTGTCCACTTTCATGCACCAACCTTACATGTGTTGGTCTCATATTACCCATACCAACCACATGTATTTTAAATGTCCAATCCATTTAATACACCAAATTTTCAATTTCATTTATCCTTTTATTCAATCAATCCTAACCCATATCAATTCATGGTTTAATGAGCCCATGCATAAATCATAACATATGCATTATACTTTAATTTAACATGACTCATATACAATTTATGATACATATATTTATATACATTATCAAGCATCAACTATACAAACATTAAACAATCATCAAACAAACACCAAACATATCAAGACAACACATAGAGTTTGGGCAAAAATGCAATTGGGTTATGGGCTAGATGAAATAATTTTCGGGGCGTCACAGCCTTACAGGAACGTAAGCGTCCTGACTTACTTAACGTTTAAAAACAAATAAAGTTGTGAGGAAGTTGTTTGAAGATAAGCGTCCTGACACATTTTTGAAATACTTAAAATCACAAGGGCACTACTAGTGATGTAAGTGTCCTAACATTCAAAGCACGAAAACACAACGGCGCTACTAAAGACATAAACGTCCTGATGTTTAATACTTTTAAAACGATCGAAAACATAAGGGTGCTACTAGATAGTCAGCGTCCTAATGTTTACATTAGGATCAGTGAGCTGATGTTCAATCAACATCCTGATAAGTTCCTTGGTTGATTCAATGAGGGCCCTACTGACAAAGTAAACCTCTTGATAGATATGAACTTTCCAACTTTGAACATTATCAACGTCCTAATGTACTATCAGTGTCTTGACTTGCAAAGTCCAAGAGGGCGCCGCTGAGACATTAGCGTCCTGATCGAATACTTAAAGACTGATTTTGTAAAATAATTTCGTATTTCAAAACTTAGTCAAATTAGCTTGAAATTTGATCAAACTAAAAATTGAATCGATTACGAAATTAAATCTTTTAAGAAAGCATTTCAAAAACATCGATCAAAACATGCAAATATGTTAAACTTGCTTAGAGTTATTTGATCGAAAGTTTTACATCGTAAGTACTTGAAAACTCGAGACATTGATCTTCCAATAGACTTGTAAGCTATACTCTTTGATCATGGTTCTTGATAATTCTGAAACACTTAAGAAGATCATTAGATACACAAACATGAGTAGTTCAGAATCATCAAAACATTCTCATCATTGGGTTCCTTAAGATAACAATCTCGCCCTTTTTGATGATTTCAATTACTCAAATACCATTAGGCTAAGTGATACACAAATATACATATTTTCACGCAAGTCACGTTAGCATGGTACATAGGTATCAAAAATTGCATTCATTCAAGAGTAACCAATCATTTAATGCTCAATGCAAAATACAAATCAGATCAAAGCAAACATATCAATTTATATTCATACAAGATCAATAGGTCAAATCAGACAAAAATATAGTTATACACAAGTTTTGAACTTTTACTATACAAGACATGTACAACACAAATATAGTGCATCCTCCCCCTATCTTGTAGCTTCCTAGAGCTAACATAGCCTTAACTGTATCCAATCCCTTCTCCTCCTTTTGAAAACATCAAAAAGTAGATAGGCTAGTTAGAACTGGGGCCTGTTCCTTTCCTATTTCTGTCATCCTCCTCCTTCTTCTTCGATCCACTTGAACTTTTTTCCTTGTCTTAGGCTTGGTCAGCGACCCTTACTTCCTTAAGGAATTTTTCAAGTACTTTCTATGAGACGCTTGATTTGTAAGGATTAGGAGGTGGAGCAAGCTCAGCTCCCTTTGCACGTCTGTCAGGGAGACCGACAACAAATTCTGATGATGGTGTATGACCTTTGAACTCAGGTCTGGTTGGATGTTTGCGTTTAATACTCGGAAACCTCTGAGTTTCTGCTGGTGGAGGAGGAGATATTTTTTGTGACACTCAATGCAATGGTTATTCATCAGACTCCTTTTCTTCTTCACACTCCAAGATGCCTAGAAGTCTATCAGACTCCTTTGGACCTTGTGGTCTCGTGAAAGTTTGGGCTCTGGGTGCTAGAGGAACATTCACTCCACGTTTCTCTAAGAGATGAAAGAGCATTCCAAATCTCTTCAAACTCGAAACAATGTACCAAACTGTGGAATGAAGCCTATTGTTCATAGCTTTGAAGAGATCCTCGTAGAAACCAACTACACTTTCCATTCGATCTGCTGTAGTGGTGATGGTGTAAGAGAGATCTATGATTGCGGATGCTATGAAGGGAATTTTCTACTTAATAGAACACGTCTTCTTATAAGCTTGATTGACAACATCAAAAATCTTATTCAGCCTGTTGTCCTCAGAGGGTGCTGGCCGAGCAGTATCAACTAAAACATTGTCCTTTAGATTTGATATGGCCTTTAGCACTGGATCCATGTAATGCCCATACCTTAGGATGACGTCATTTTGACCCGTATAGAACCCGTATATGTATTTGATGCTCCGCGCGTGTTGGCTCGAGTGTCTTTGCATGCTTTTAAGTTGTTTAATGTGTGCGTAAAGTCTCAGAATGATCGAAGACCCATTCGACGTTGAAATATGTTGAGATTAGTGGAGCTCGCTCCATGGAGGAAGAAATTTCTGTCACCGATTACATCAATTACGTGATCTCCTAGATCCGTGGTCCGATTGGGCTGAAATTTTGTCAGATTATTCTCCTTTAATAGATCTTCATTATAAACGGTGAAGACCATGGTCGGAGTTGTCTACTATGAGGTATAAGACTCCAAACACTGTTTCTCGGATTTGCTGTTTTTCTTGCGCAGTTTTGATCAAACAGTTGAATCTCCCAATTCCACCGTTTGATTGAGCTAAAATTTACCAGAATATTTGTAAGTGACTCATAAAATTTTGGAAAGGTTAAGATGTTAAATTGGTGAGTAGTTTGCAAGAAATTAATTATCTAAGTGCAAGTAATTGCAGCAGGAAAACTGTTCCTTTTATTTAAGTTTATTTTTTTCATGTGGGCCCAAAATTTTTCTATAAAAGCAACCAACTTGTATTTTTTTAGCTCACTTGCTCATTTTCACTTAGAAAAGAGTTTAAGGAGCTTGGAGAGGAGAAAAAGAAGGGGAAAGGAGAAAAGGGAGAGAAGTTAGGATTTTTTTGGTGACTTTTGCCCAAAAATCACCCAAGGTAATCAAATCTCCCTCATTCTTTCTCTTTTTTCTTCCTTCTATCACTTTCCTTCATGCATGCAAACTGATTTTCGACCTAGGGTTTCTATGAATCCCGAATTTTAAGGGTCCTTGACCTAGGGTTTACTTGTTTAGGCCATTTTATGCTTGTGTTTTTATGCTAATGACCTTCCCTAACCTCAATCACCACCTAATGAGTGTTTTTCACCCATAAATCCCAAAATTTAAGGAGGTTGGTAGAAAACCAATATTGGACTTAGGTCTTGAAATTGAGATATGTTGGAGGCCACAAATTGCAAAACCCCCGATTTCTAACAAGAAATTAGTGGGGTTTCATGGATTTGACCTAAACTAAGATTTTGACCTAGGGTTTCCTATTTCAAATTGCATCTGATTTGTAAGGAATGCAAGGGTAAAAGTAGTGGTATGACACTCTAATTTACTGATTTTGATTAATGGTGTGACGCCCCGAAAATTATTTCATATAGCCCATAACCCAATTGCATTTTGCCCAAACTCTATGTGTTGCCTTGATATGTTTGGTGTTTGTTTGATGGTTGTTTAATGTTTGTATATTTGATGCTTGATAATGTATATAAATATGTGCATCATAAATTCTATATGGGTCATGTTAAATTAAAGTATAATGCATATATTATTATTTATGCATGGGCCCATTAAACCATGAATTGATATGTGTTAGGATTGATTGAATAAAAGGATAAATGAAAATGAAAATTTGGTGTATTAAATGGATTGGACATTTAAAATACATGGGAGCATGAGATTGGTTAAAGTACATGTGGTTGGTATGGTAGTATGAGACCAACACATGTCAAGTTGGTGCATGAAAATGGACAAGTGTTCCATGCCCCATTTCTCTTCTCCAACACATGTCAAGTTGGTGCATGAGAATGGACAAGTGTTCCATGCCCCATTTCTCTTCTCCAATACATGTCAAGTTAGTGCATGAAAATGGACAAGTGTCCCATGCCCCATTTCTCCTCTCCAACACATGTCAAGGTTGGTGCATGAGAGTGGACAAGTGTCCCATGCCCTACTTCTCTTCCCGAAGGAAGTCTTAAGAGGGTGAGATGAGTAGAGAGAAAGGAAAAAAAGAAGAGAAAGGAAAGAAGAAGAGAAAGAAAGAGGGAGTTGCTTTGAGAAAATCTCTGCAACGTTTTCATCAAAGAGCTGGATCTTGAGGATATATGGTCTGATTGAGCTCAAAATTTGTCAGCGAGTTCGTAGCTTATGGTTATTCATTCTGTCGGTGGAGATCTGGATTAGAGTTTTCGTCTAAGAGATATAACCTCTCAAACAAAGCTAGTCGGAAAGTTTGGATTTCTCGCGCAGTTTTGATCAAACTTAGAGATCTCCTGAATCAACCGTTAGATGGCTATGATATTTGGTTATGTGGTTTAAAACTGATCGTTCTGAACTATGAACGGTGGAGGTGTTTATGGACTAAGTATGTTGTGAGATATAGTCATCTGCGTTTGAGTATTTGCAGCAGGAAAGGAGAAATTATCTGATTAGAGACTTGTTCATCAAAGTGACTTATCTTTTCGGTCCACCGTTGGATTGAGCTGATTCGTGGACAAAAGGTTTGGTTCTTAACATACTTCAATCTGTACGGTTGATTTTGTGATTAAATATTTCTATTGGTAGATTGATACACCTGAACAGAATATTAAATGAAGAATTGGTAGGGTTGCTTGTATTAGACCTAAATTTAGAATATGAACTTAGACCTTTCCAAATAGCTTGCATGTCAACTATGTTGACCTAGTTGCCATTATTGATGAACCCATGATGCAAAATCAGTGATATACATGGCTGAACATGGTGACCTAGTGTAAATCGGCAATATGGCCTAAGTATGAAAAATTTCATATTTTAGGGCTTTTGATGCTTTTGGCCTAGAATCATTGAATTGATGCAACTTATGTTTAATTAAGCATGATTAGGGTTGATTATGCTACTGATTTGGTGGTTGTGACCATATCATGGGTTATGCGTACTTGTGATCAAATGACCCAATTTGAGCAAGTTTATGACTAAGGAATTGAAAATCAGTATTTTTGAATAATAGAATGGTTTATGAATGAGAACTATGCATTAGAGGCCTAAGTTATGTGATTTGAGTTGAATGGTGGGATTAGATGGGATTTAGGCCTATTTTCTATATGTGGGCTGATTTAGGGTTGATGTGTAATGTCTATGTGATTGAGTATAAAAATTGATGTATGGTTGGATATTGATGAATGTTTCAGGACCTTGATTGGATTGATTCGGTTTGGTGTCCGTATGTGGTTAGATACTCTCGCGAGGCTTGGTTGTGAGTAGACTTCATTTATGATTATATATTTTATGTCATCATATCACTTATATATATTGTATGTTGAAAGCATGAATGTGTTCTAATGTTTTGAATGATGCATTGATTTGAGAAAACCTTATGACTTTGGTTGGGCCCATCTATCTGGCTAATAGAGGGGCTTAACCTTGTCATAGGAGGGTTTTAAAAAGGAAATATTTGGGGATGAGAACGGTACGGTGAAATAGACGTGCACTAGTAACCCCAAATAAACATGATTGGGGTCAACGGTACGGTGAAATAGACGTGCACTAGTAACCCCAATGCATGTGGAATGTGGATCCAAATTGATAAACTTTTACTTGCATCGAACTTATTATAAATGCTTGATATCTATATGTTATGAGCTTTTAATTATGCTACACATTGATATGCATACATGATATTTATTGATGAGTATTGATAGCATATTTGAATTCTATTCACTGGGCACCGTTAGCTCACCCTCATTTTCCTCTTTCAGGTCCTTCTGTCCAGAATAAGGGCAAAGGAGTAGTCATATCTTGAGGGCCTTACCTGCGAGAGAATCCAAGGCCTCGATGTGAGTTGAGAGGCATTTTGATTCAATTGTGTTTGAAATTATGATGTATTATATTTTGGACTATGTAATTATAACACTTACCACATTGTAGTATGGGTGAGTTGAGACTTGTTAGATAGACCATGTGGGCATATGGGGGTTTTTTTGTACCCATAGTTTTGGACTTTATGTGTATGTCAATCTTGATGGACTGTAGGGATTATGACGGTTTTATTTTTATGGAGTATCTCTTGTCTTGGATGATTAATACGGTTGATAGTTTTGTTTAGTACCTTTTTATATTATGTCGTTGTTTGGGATAAGGCTCGTAGGGTCTCAACCACCTCACGGAGGTTGAGAAGTGGTTGGAGATGCCTACGCCGGGCGTCTCGCCCCGGCATTCTGCACACCATTCCTTGCGGGGTTGGTGGTCCGGGGTGGCCACAAATGGAAACCCTATTGTAGAGTAATTTTGGCCTAGGCCATGTAATTTGACAATTTCCATGTGATTTGGTGATTTTCATGTAATTTAGGGATTTTGCCCAAATAGGGGATTTTGACTTGGACTTAGTCAATTGATGAAATTGACTTGATAGTTAGTCAAATTGACCCTTAATATAATTGAATGTCATGTATTATAGTGTTTGGATGAAGGGGGATCAACCTATCGCATTATGTTTAGTTTAATTTGGTAGTAAATGATTGAATTGGGCAATATGGAAATTGACTCATGGGTATAATCATTTTAGGAACTTAATTGGCTATGAAATTGGGTTTAAACATGGTTGTTTAGCACACTTATGGACTGATTTTCAGTATTGTGTATAAACCATGTTCCATGTAGGGATTTGAATTGATTTGAGTAACCCAAGTAGGCCAACTGGGGATTTGAAGTGCTTGAGGTGATTGTGGTCATCCTAATGCTTTATTGGATCGGATTGGATTGGCTAGGTCTAGCCAATCAAGTGTGAGTGTTTCCTAACTTGTTGTCTTCTATATGTGGCGTTGTAGTATAGAATGATTTTAAATGCTTACCTAATTTAGTATGCATGACTTAAATGTTCCATGAAATGTATTTGAGCATAGACTAATAGGGTTGCAATTGGGTTGAGTCTCTTTGCTGGGATTTTCTTTAGGGAATCTCGTGAGTCTAGTGATGATCCCTAATTGTGGACCTGACAGAGGATTTTTATGGGTTGTGTATGTTAGGATTCGCCTAGGCATAGTATTTGTCTTGGTGGGCGAACCCTATGGTTCATAGAATCCTAGAAATTCTAATAGAATATGGGTAAGAGGTCGATCGGGAGATGGGTGTCGCGCACTCAGGCCCTTGTATTGATTCTTACCTAGGAGGTGTTTAGGATTGCATGAGCATGTCATAAATGATATGCATTGTCTTGATATGACATGATGCATTATATTGAGCATGTATGTAACCTTGATTATATCCATTATATTAAAACTGCTTTAATGATCTTTAATTGTTTTACTTAAATGCATATATATATATATATATGTTGCCACTTGTAGAGGACATTCACTGAGCTTGCAGTATCTCACCCCTTACTCTTATCCTTTCAGGTTTGGATAGGAAGGGGAAGGGAAAGGCTTAGCTGCGAAGCATTTCCTGACATTTTGTGACGTAGGTGTTAGTACTTTTCCACATTTATTTTGAAAAATTGTACTATGTAAAACCTAATACTTATACTTGACACTTAGATGGGTTGTAATCATGGTTAAGTATTATTTTGTATATTTGACATTGTAGACTTAGAAAAAAAAATTATGGTTGTCATTTGTGTATATGTTTTTAGATTAATGATTTGATTATGTCCATGTCTTGATATAAGTTTGGGGATTATGGTTTGTTATTAGAAGGCTGACGGGATGTCGAGTGTATCGAGGGAGGATATACCCGGGGTTCCGTGCCGGTCATGACGTCACAGATAGTTGGTCGTGACAATCCAAGTCAATTTTACTAGATACTTGATCTAAAATTGCATTCAATACTGATTGTAATGCATTAGTGGTGGCTGTGTCCTTTGAAGATTCAACAACATAACCCTTCATACTCTAAATATCTTCATAAATCTTCTTCAGGATAACACCATTTGATCCATCTTGAGGTTGGCTTGGCTGCATCCTCTCTGGATGAATTGATTGAGGTTGAGGTTGGGGTTGACTTTGCTGTGAATGCTGCATCTGAGCTGGCTGTGGTTGAGGCTAAGTTGGTTTACGACCAACTAAAGTGAGAAGGGCCTTCTTAAATTCCTTGATGGACTGCAAATTATCTTGAACATCCTTCATCACATTGTCACTTAGAGTAGTTGAACTTGATGATGGAAGAGCGTGCATGGCCTCAAGTTGTTTAACCATTAGCTTAATTAGTAACTTGACTCAATTTTTCTAAAACTTGTACCATACTTTCAGTGCAAGTTTTTCTCTCTTCAAGTACTTCATGTTTTAGCTGTATCAAATGTTGGATTGCTCCCAACATCGCAGAATTTTGCCTGCTATGTTCTTCTCTTATTCTGTCCAACAGTTTGAAGTTCATATATTCTTGATCTTTTCTGATTCTTCTCAGAAAATCCTCTTCATCAAACTATGGGGCTGTTGGTTCACTGTAGTGAGAGTGAGATGGTGAAGATTCATTATCTTGGTCACCAGCCTCATGAGCAAAACTTTCGTCTTCTTCTGCCTTATTGTACTCTTCTTTTCCAACATGAGGTACAATGGCAGTTTCATCAACTCTCTCTTCAGGAATTTCCATAACAACATCTTGGATTCCTTCTTCAGGAACATCCATAGCCACTTCTTGAAGTATTTCTTCATAAATGTCCTCTGGAGGTTTATAGAATGCTTCCTTTTTTTGATCATGGGGTTCCTCTTCCATAGGAACATCCCTTGGAGATGGCAAATAAAAAATGGTTCTTTCAGAGTCCTCCCCAACTTTTCTTTAAGTTGTGCCTCCACAACAGCTTGAGCAATCTGATTTACCTTTTCCATGGTCTGATCAGCTTGTTCAATTAGAATGTCTTCTTCAGTGTGATCAACCTGTTCAACCTGAACGTTTTTTACAACTTGATCAACTTGTTCAGCTTGAACTTCCTTTCTTGCAGCAAGTGGTCCAGTCTCCACCTCTTGTGGAACTTCAAACATGGGGAACAATTTTTTCTAAGCAGAAACATATGCATATCTCATCAATTTGATAATCGTCTGCCCAATATAGTGATATTTGCTAGTTTTTTTGACTTTCTCACCATTGAAGTCAACTTCACTTCTCTCAAATAAAGTAGTAAGGTACATCCCAAATGGAAGACCTCATTCTCTATTGATAACAATGTTGGAAACATGAATGAGAATGTGGGCTAGGTTGATCTTCTTGTTTTGGAGAATACTCCAAATTAAGAACAAATCCAATTCATTGACATTCCCTCTGCTGCCAGACTTAGGTTGAATGATATGAGTGATTATATTGTGGATAATCCTAGGAATGAGCTCGAAGGATTGGTTTGTAAGTTTCTTATCAACACACACATGGTCTTTCTTCCTTGAAATGAGATTCAAAGCAGATAGGCTATCATAGCCTGGAAATTGAAACTTCCCCTTAGTGAAGGAAAGTATATGGGCACTTTCATCACATGGCAATGAGAAAGTTTCAGAAAAGAATTTAGGAGAAATCTCTACAGATTTTCTTTTAACCTTGGACTGTCTCACAAGTCCTGATTTGGGTTTCTCTTGAAGATGTTAGAAAAATTGGCTGACAAGGTTAGGATACCATCTAGAATGGTAGGTGAGAAGTTTAGCCCAACCCTAGAACTCAAATAAAGGTAGCACATCGAGATGTGCATTAGTGAAGAAATCAAAATCAACAAAATAATTGTCTATAACGGCTCGGTTGGCAAGCTCTTTTGCTTTAACATCCTTCTTGGATTTTTGGGTTGAAAACGATGGTTGAGGAGCATCAGTTGATGTTTCAACTGGAGGTGGGTTACTAGGTTCTGAGGCAATGGGCACCTCAGCAAGTTCTGCATGAGATTTCACTTGTCTTTGTCTCACACTCCTAGGTGGAGGTGGTGAAGATGACAAAATTCTCTTTCTAGCAGAGAAAATGCATAACTTCTTGGTTTTGGGTGCCATCGATAACAATGGTGGTTAAGATATATGTCTTGGTAAGAAAAGACGAAATGGGGATCAAAAAGTTTGAATTTTAACAGATATCAAATTTTTACCTAAAAATTAAAGAATGACTATGGTGGAATCGACTGAGCGTAGGAGTAGCAGGGGTTCTAGAATGAGTTCCTCAATCCGTTCAGAGTGAGCGTCATAAGGCATCAACAGATGAAAATGACGAAAAAGTCACCTTGTTCGAATATATATTACCCTAATAATAAGTGTGCTTCTGACACACATCGTGTGCTACGACCTATTGAGCATTAGCGTCCTACTATTTCTATCGCTTAAACCAATCAGCGTCCTTCTTGGCAATAAGCGTCCTTGAACAATTAATTGCTTTGTGCGTATTAGCGTCCTTGTACACAATGAGCGTCCTGCTATCGTAGTCAGTAGCGTCTTGAAACGTTGTTAGCGTCCTCTTGGACACTTACGTATTGATTTTAATCGAATTCGATTAATCATTCTTAAATATTTTCATGAATAAACAATCAACATTAAAAATTAAACTTCATAAAACATCTATCAACAAATTAATCATGTAACCAAAAATATTCAATCATTTCAAGCAATACATGATTATATAACCTCAATAATCACTGAGATATGTGTTCAAATAATCATAGTGGTAAATAAGTGATTTATACCTTGCACAAATTTTTTTCCTTTTTACCTCAAGGTACTATAAAGTCCTCGATCTGTGCACTTGCTTGTTGAAAAAGCCGAAATACTTCTTGATACTCATTCTCCAAGCTGACTTCCTTGTTGGTACATCATCATGTAATCTTTCACCCTGTACCAGTGTTCTTGCTATGCTTGTAGATGACTTTTAACGAATCATCATTTGAACTTCTTCATCAGCAAGTTCACTTTTGTCTTTGCTTGGAAGATTTTCGAGCATATCCTCTCTCTTTGATGACGTTTCTAATCCAATCAAAACATAATCAATTTCTTCAAAAACTGATTTAAAATGAATTTGAAAACTCTTTTAAAAATTCTACTTTGTATTTCCATTTTTCAGGAAAACTGTTTAAAAAGTATTGCACTAAAGTAGAATGAGAGATGGATTTTTAAAATTGTTCAAGTTCATTAACCAAACATTTAAATCGTTGGAGATTATCATGAACTGAATCATTTTGTAGGATTTTAAAGTGGATGAGTGATTCTTCCAATACTCTAACTTGATTCCTAGTCTCATCTATTCCTTCTATGGTTTTCAAAAGATCACAAAACTCTTTTAGGTTCATTTCCCATTGATCAATTGTTTTAGTTATTGTAATTAGATTTTCATTCCATTTCTTTGGAAGCTTGTCAGTGAAACATACTATGGCTATGCCTAAGGGTATTACCTGTCCAAGTTGGCTCATTTCGTCTAGGATGGACTGGTACCTACAGTAGGTTGTATCTAGAGATTCATTCTCAAATACATCAAAATCATCAAACAACCTTTCATACCCCTTAAGCTTTTCATCTTGATTCATTATCTTTTCACCATAAAGTGATTTGAGAGTTTCCCAAATCTCCTTAGCACTTTAAAGATGAGCTACCCTTTCTACTTTTTCATTGAGTAGACGACAATATAATGCATAGACAACTTGAGAGTTGTACTTATCACTGAGTCTCTCCTCGTTTGTCCATAGTTTAATAGACTTGTTGGGCATGGTGTAACAATTTATAACCATTTCCCATAGATCGAAGAAAGGCATTCATCCTATTCATCCAATCTTCAAAACAGTCTCTATTGAATACAAGTGGTCTGTCTAGGGATTGACCTACTTTCATGATGGAACTTCTAGACTCTGCCATTGATATCAAAGAAATTGTTAGATTTTTTTAATGAGCAACTCTGCTCTAATACCAATTGTTGGCCCAAGTATGTCCAATAAGGGGGTGAATTGGACACTTAGACAATTCAAAATAATCCAATGGCAAATAAGAAAATGCGGAAAACTAAATCAATTGACACAATCAATTTATAGTGGTTCGTCTACTTGCCTACCTCCACTACCTAACCTCCTCAGTTAGGATTTTTAAATCTCTTCACTAATGGATTCTCTTACGGGTGAGAACCAAACTGTTACAACTTTTTCTCAACTTTCGGGTGTGAGAACCACCGTTACACTACTCAACTTACAGGCTTGAGACCAACCTATACCTTTTGACTTACAGGCTAGAGAACTACCTCAACTTCCGGGTGTGAGACTAACCTAAAATCTTCTCAATTTACATGCTTGAGAATAATCACTTTGTTGAACAAACAAAGATAAGTAATCAGTAGTTTGTATAACTACTTTTACAACTCGATATAGTATACAAGATATGAAATGAAGTACAATTGTATCCTATGAACTATCTCTCAAATTTCTCCTTCAACAAGAATGATATGAGATTAAAACCGTGCTGAGAATTTGAGTAAACACAGTTCAAAAAACTTCAAACAGATTTTCAATGAAAAATGTAAGATGAGCTCAATCTGAAAATCCTTAAAACATGTTTGAAAGATAACACTGTGAAAAATAATTTAACTTGAAAAACAGTATGAAAATTCGACTAACTTTCAAAAGTAATAGCTCAAGAATTTTCGGTGTTGTGTGTTTGGATTCTTAGTGCTGGTATATATAGACTTAGTAAAGATAAAGTTGTTGATCATTTGAATTTTGAAATGAACGTTATCTCTCAACAAGTAGAATCTTTCACGAAGATGGCAAAAACCATCTTTATGAACATTCTAATTCTCTTAAGGTTGCATGAAAAAGGAACGTCTAAAAGGACGTGACTTATGCATCAAAAGAAATTTCAGACAAGCCCGAAAAGGGTTATGTGCATAAAAAGTTATGAAAAGATAAACTGAAAAAGTGCACAGACGCAGCTTTATGACAATGTTGGGTTAACGTCCTGATTTGACAACGAGCGTCCTGACGGGTACAACCCAACTTTGTCGTTTTGTTCCTTGAGGGCGCTTATAGACTGTAAGCGTCCTACTAAACTGTTAAGTGAGGGCGCTACTGGAATGTAAGCGTCCTTACTTACTTAACGTTTAAAAACGAATAAAGTTGTGATGGCGGTATTTGAAGATAAACGTTTTGACACATTTTTGAAACACTTAAAATCACAAGGGCGTTACTAGTGACGTAAGCGTCCTAACATTCAAAGCACAAAAACATAAGGGCGCTACTAAAGACATAAGCATCCTGATGTTTAATATTTCTAAAACGATCGAAACCATAAGGGCGCTACTAGATAGTCAGCGTCCTGATGGTTAAACACGATCAATGAGTTGATGTTCAATCAGCGTCCTGATAAGTTCCTTGGTTGAATCAATGAGGACGCTACTGACAAAGTAAACATCCTGATAGATATGAACTTTTCAACTTTGAACATTATCAGCGTCCTAACTTACCAAGTTCAGGAGAGCGTTGTTGAGACATTAGCATCCTGATCAAATACTTAAAGATTGATTTTGTAAAATAATTTCGTCTTTCAAAACTTAGTCAAATTAGTTGAAAGTTCGATTAAACTAAAAACTGAATCAATTAAGAAATTAAATCTTTTAAGAAAACATTTGAAACACATGGATCAAAACATGCAAATATGTTAAACTTGCTGAGAGTTATTTGATCGAAAATTTTACATCCTGAGTACTTAAAAACTCGAGACATTGATCTTTCAATAGACTTGTAAGCTTTGCTCTTTGATTTTGGTTCTTGATAGTTCTGAAACACTTAAGAAGATCATTAGATACACAAACATGAGTAGTTTGGAACCATCAAAACATTCTCATCATGGGGTTCCTTGAGATAACGACCACTTCTTTATCGTTGACTCTCAGTGTGAGCTCTATTTTATGAACATCGATCAATGCACGCCTCGTGGCAAGGAATGGTCTTCCAAGAATGAGTGGAATCTCATCATCCTTTTCCATGTCTATTACCATGAAATCACCAGGAAAGATGAACTCGTTCACCTTCTCAAGTACATCTTCAATGATTCCTCTTGGATATGTGATTGACCTATCCGCCAACTGTAATGAAATTGTGGTGGGCTTCACCTCACCAAGACCAAGCTTGTTGAAAACAGATAAGGGCATCAAGTTAATGCTAGCACCAAGATCACATAACACTTTATCAAATGAAGAAGTACCAATAATAGAAGGAATAGTAAAACTCCCTTGATTTTTGAACTTTTGTGGTAGTTTCTTTTGCAGGATGACACTGCATTCCTCAGTCAGCTTGTTTGTCTCGAACTCTTCAAGCTTCCTCGTCTTGGACATCACATCTTTCATAAACTTTGCATAGTTGGGCATTTGCTCCAAAACATCTACAAAAGGAATATTGATGTGAATTTTCTTGAAAATATCTAGAAACTTAGCAAACTGATCATCAAGCTTTTTCTTTACAAAATGTTGAGGATAAGGGATGGGAGTCTTAAGGATAGACGGATTGTCCGAAAATGTGATGTGGCCTGGAACATAGTCTTTCTTCATAGCCTCTTTCTCTCTCTCATGCGCAACTCCCTTGCCTTTGTTTAAAACTTCCTATTCTCGAGCTTGTGATGATGATGAAGGACTATATAATGAAGGAGGAGTAGACTTGACAATGCTCGGTGAAGAATCATTATCTACTTTTTTGCCACTTCTCACTGTAATGGATTTGCATTGCTTCTTTGGATTTGTCTTTGTATTGCTTGGGAATGAAATTCCTTGTTGGGCATTGATTGATGAAGCTATTTGCCCAATTTGAACTTCCAAGTTCTTGATTGAAGCATTCATGTTTCCCATATGAGTTTCCATATTGTTGAACCTTGACTCATTCTCCTCAAACTTATTGGAAGTCTCTCCAATGAACTTAGCCAAAATGTCTTAAAGTGGTGCCTTCCTCTCTTGTGGTTGTGAATTGAATCCCAGTGGTTGCAACACATTTCTAGTGTTGGAGTAAAAAAAAATTTTCATGATTTCTCACACTCGAATGGTACTAATTTGGAACTTGACTTGTATTTCCTTGATTTCCTCTATAGTCACCTTGGTTCCCTCTATAATTGTACAACCAATTGTTCACAAATTGAACTTGCTCTTCTTGACCACCAAACCTTGAGGAATTGCATTCGCTGCTGCAATGGATGTTATAGAAGACGAAAGACTTCCTTGTAGAGTGGAGACTTTGTCATATAGAGTTTCCATATAATGCAACATACTATCAATTTGTGCAGATAAAGAGGTCATTTGATCAACCTCATGCAACCCAACCACTTTCTTCATTGGAGCCTTCTCACTTGAATGCTTATAAGTGTTTGAAGCCATCTCTTCAATCAACATGAGGGCTTCATTTGCAGTTTTCCTCAATAATGTACCTCCTGCTGCAATATCAACCAAAGATCTTGTAGATAATGTCATTGAATTATAAAACATCTGAATTTGTAGCCATTCTTGACACCCATGTTGGGGACATCTTCTCAATAGATCTTTGAATCTCTCTCATGCCTCATATTCAGACTCCAATTGTCTGAATGGACTTACCTATACTCTTAACTGTGATATCCTTGCCGGTGTAAATAATTTTTGAACAAACTTTTGGACCATTTCTTCCCAAGTAGTGATGCTGCCAGGTAGCAAAGATTGAAGCCATGATCTTGCCTTGTCTCTAAACGAAAATGGGAACAACCTCAGTCTTATTTGCTATTTCGAAACACCATTAATTTGTATTGTGTCACACATCTCCAAAACTGTGTTGATGTGGACCGTTGAATCATCTTGAGGTGCTCCACCAAATTGGTGTTGTTGAACCATAGTAATCAAAGTAGGCTTCAACTCGAAGTTGTTTCCATTGATTGAAAACCTTGCTATCCCAAAATAGTTTTTGTTCACCACTAGCTTGAAGTAGTCCCTCAAAGGTAATTGATTGTTCTCTTCGGCCATCACTTCTTCTTGTGCTATTCTATCCTTTCTTAGTCTCCCAAAAGTTCTCTCAATATTCGAATCAAGAGGTATAATTTCAACACTTCTCACTCTACGCATGATCCAATGAAATTTATCAAGAAAAGATAACAAAATTAAAAAGTAACAAACAAAACAAAAATTCCTAAATTAAGACCAAAATCAATTCGAATTAGTATTAATAAAAGTAGAATTTGCACTATTCCCTGGCAATGACGCCAAAAACTTGATCGTGAATATTTGTATCGCAAGTGCACGACAGTCAAGTAATAATATAGTCCGAGGTGAGTCGGGTTATCGTCCTCAGGGAAAGTGAATTTTACTGTTAATGCCCAAAACTACTATGAATTTGATTTTATCTAGGTGATCAAAATGTGATGATTTGATTGCTGATATTGAAAGTAACTAAAATAAAACTAATTAATGCAAATAAACTGAGAATTGGAGAAAAATCAATGAATAGGGATGATTAGAGAGTTGATCTCATTGTTAACCTAAGTGGTTCATCACTTAGCACGTCCCTAAGTATACTTGATGAAGTATATTTTGATGATCAAACAAAATCTCTTTCGGTGCTAACGAGCTTTAATCAAAAGCCTATCTCAGCATCTCAGGAAAGCAAAAGGCCAAAGAATGTTTCGATCAAGGAACTTATGGTCATATCAGATGTTCAAGATCATTTCAATCGAAGGACCTCAAAGATCATATCATGATTTCAAGATCACACCACACAAACGATTCGATCAAGCTTCAAGACTACATTTTTCGATCAACGGTCAAGACATTCAACTCTAACGCGAAGTTCACATTGAAGATCTCATAATGAAGAGTTGGATTTAGAGATTATGAGAAAAATGAGAAATACACAGTATTTAAGGTATATCTTTCTCGAATTGTTATTGCTCAAACATTTTTCAAAACCATGCACAAATCATTTGCATATTTGCATGTTTTGATTATACGCTTTACGAAATTTCAAATGATTTAATTTTCTATGTTTAATTTGAAATTTACAGAGTTTTTATTCGCATTCATCGTATTTTTAATCACGAGTCAAAACTACGTTTCAAATGTCTTTCAGGACGCTAATAATTTAGCAGCGCTCTCCTGAACTTGATAAGTCAGGACGCTGATGATTCATTAGGACACTAATAACATTCAAGGTTGAATTGAATTGATTCATTAGGACGTTTACTTGTAAGTAGCAACCTCCATTTAGTCAACCTCTAAAGTTGTCAGGACAATGACTCAACATCAGCTTACTGAAAGATTTCTAAGTTCTTCAAAGAATTTATCTTTGAGGACGCTGATAGTTATAAGTTGAACAAACTATCAGGATGCTACCTGGATAGGAGCGCCATCACCTTTGGGAATCAACTTAATAACTTTCAGGACACTGATTGTCCTTCAACGTACTTAGTATTGTTCTTTAAATGTTTTTAAATATGTAGGACGCTTACATAGTTGTAGCACCCTCATGTTGTGTTTTATGTTTTAAAAGGTAGGACGCTTACTAAGAAAGGTAGAGCCCTCATGCACTAAATTGTTTTAAAACAAAGTAGGACCCTAACTGTGCATTAGCGCCCTCAGGGTTAAGTCAATTATGTCGCAATGAAAGTCAGGACGCTTACGAGTCAGTAGCGCCCTCATTTCATTGTTTAGCAGGACGCTTATACATAATGAGCACCCTCAAGGAACAAAATGAAAAAGTTGATATTATGCATCAAGACGCCAATTCAACAACCGTCACTGTTCTAACAAGTACACTATATCAGTCTACTTTTTCAGAACAGATCTTTGCACAAAATCATTTTCAGATTTATCAGAGATGTTCTCAAATACATGAATCAAGTTTCTTTAAAAACTTTCCTTATTCATATAGTCTGAAAAGAATTAGAATGTTAGTGAAAATTGCAATTGCCATTTTCATATAATATTCTAGCCGTTGTGTGTAAACTTTCACATTGTATTTGAATTTCAAATGTCTAACGACTATTATCTACTAGGTCTATAAATACCAACACTTTGAATCAAACTACTTGCCGATAATTTTTATTGTGCCAAAAACTTTTTGAATATTAGTCGATGTTTAATCTTTCAAAATGTTTTTCGAATGAACTAAGTTTTCAAAGTATTCTTCACTGATACTTTACTTAGTCAATAGATTTTCATATTGAGCTTCAATTATATTTTTATCTTTGAAAATCTATTTGAACTGGTTTCTACTAAAATTCTCAGCCTGGATTTATACTTAACTTCAATCATGCTGATGAAGGAATTTGAGAAATAGTTCATGAGAGATACAGTTGTACTTGATTTCATATCTTAAGTACTATATTGAACTATATCAGTAGTTGTGTTAACTACTGAACACTGAACCAGAAGTTTTCATGCTTATATATTTTATCTATTTTGAAAACTATTTGAGTCTATGATTTACACTGGTCCTGTATTGTCAACTTCAATGTTTCAATGGTATCATAATGTTTTTGAAGAAGCATTAATTGATTTGCATATCATTCACGCTTTTTGAAATTGTTTTTGAGAATACCGAACATTGAAAGGTAAAGGACTGTAAGTGTATGTCTCCTAGCATTATGTATTCAAATTTATATATCTTTGTAATGCTATGCACATGAGCTTAATTGTAATGTGTTCTACTCAGTTAGAACCAACATTATTAGTTTGTGTTGTAATGTTGGTGTGTTTCTGAATTGAAACAACCAGGACAAGTGAATGTAGTTCACTTAATAATTTCAGGGTTGAAATCATGTTAAGGTTCATCCTCACCTGTAAGTAGGAAATCAGTTCATCCTCGTCCCGTAAAAGGATAGGTTCGTCCTTAACCTGTAAAAGGATATGTTATCTCTGAACCTATAAAAAAGAAACAATTCTTCCTTATCCCGTAAAAGGAAAATGATTCTTCCTTATCCTGTAAAAGGAAAACAGTTCTTCCTTATCCCGTAAAAGGAACATGAGTTTTTTCTCATCCTGAAAAAAGAAAATACGGTTCATCCTTAGCCCGTAAAAGGATAGGTTTGCCTTGAACCTGTAAAAGGGCATGCATAACTGTTTGGTTCTCACCCGTAAGTGAATCTATTAGTGGATTGAGAAAATCCTAATCGGGAGATTAGGTAGTGGACGTAGGCTTGGCCGAACCACTATAAATCCTAGTGTATTTTAAGTTATGCATTTTACTTTATGGTTAGTATGTGCATTTAGTTCCAAGGTACCAATGTATATCACTAAGTCATTGGAGAAGTTTTAAAATTGACCATCACACCCAATACACCTCCCTCTTGGGTGCACCAACACTCACTATGTTGTCTGATATGGGTTTCAAAAGAGTATGCTATTGAGTTAATTCTTAGGTTTATAAATCATGAATCCTAACTTATTCAAACCATTCTCTCGAATGACATTCGAACACCTATACTTCAACTATTGATTCCCTTTCTCAAGTGGAAATTAACAAGTCAAGCATGCATTAAGATCTATGAGTCATTTTCAAGGATTTCAAAGGGATTGTGGGTCTCTCGACCCAATACAAACTCCCTAGGTTACAATTTACTTGTTCAAATTCGATAACACCTCTCTCGAGTGTAAGAAATCAAATCTAACATCATTCAACAAGTGGCCAACAAATTGAAAGCACTAAGCATGGAAAATTGTAAATAAATCCATCAAACTACTCAACAACACATAAACAATGATAATCAACCCATATAATTCAAAATAGATCAATCAACTTCTCTATTAAAAACTTAGCTCATATTCAAATTCATGGATACAAGATAGAGATTGAGAGAAGAAAACGTAGAAACAAGTTAGAATAGAAGAAGAATGGAAGAAAACCCCCTTTTACAAATGAGAACCCCTTATTCTTCTTCTCCAAAACCTATGACTCTTCTTCTTCTTTAACCTCTCTCTTGCCTCTCTCAACTTTCTCTATACCTAATTAAAAATGCAATAGAATGTGCTAGAATATGATAGAATACCCTAATAAAACCCTAAATCAAGCTTAAATACATAAGTGGTCGAAAGGACAAAAAAGGGCAACAAAAACTACTAAAAAAATGCAAATCCCTCATTTTTGAGTAACCTGGGGTCGCGGCGCGCACATACTGTCCTTCACCACTCTCTGCAGCATCTAGGCGCCACGATGCCCACGCACTGGTCTGTGCACTCTTGTGCACCTATTTATGTGTTGTGTGATAAGTTGAGTTTTAGTAAGCATTTTGCATGTTAATTTATTAGGTTTTTAAGTGCATTTGCTTAGTGTTTAAGTGCTTTTGCATAAGTAGTACACTTAGTTACTTTAGGCGCATTTAGGTGTTTAGATGAGTTTTTGAAGTTGTTTTTAGTTGTTTTCATTAATTTGATGCACTGGTGTTTTTGATTTGTTTTGTAGGGAAATAAGGAGCTCGAAAGTGAGTTGAAACAAGGTTGAAATGGTTGCTAAAATAGAGTCAAGAACATGTGCAAGAAGTGTGCAAAAATTGAATAAAATCGGCTAAGTACAAAAGCCAAAAAAATGTGCGATTTACACTCTGGGCACCGCGGCGCCGTGATAAAAACACGAAGAAGAAAGGAACAACATTTTGGGCGCTGCGGCACTGCAGTTTCGTTGGGTTTCTCTTGTGCGTATGTTTGTAATTTGGACTATTTTTTTTGGTCCATTTTTTGGTATTTCGAACCACCAATTTAATTAAGCTTCATTTAGGGTTTGTTTAGGAGGGGATCACTTACTAAGAAATATTAGAATTAGGTTTAGAAAAGGAGGCAAGACAAAAGGTTGAAGAAGGGAGAAAAGCTACAAGATTGGAGAAGAAAAAGAAAAGGAGTTTGTCCACTTGTAAAAAGGGGTTCTCTTCATTTCTATTATACTTTAGTTTGTTTCAATGATGTCTTCTCTAACTATCTATCTTGTAACCATTGATTTGGATATGAACTAATTTTCTAAGCTAGGGATTGATTGAGCTATGGTTTGTTTTATGGGTTGAATATTATTGTTTATGTGTTATGAATTAAATTGATAGGTTTATGTACAAGTTCAAGTTCTTAATGCCTTTAATATGCTGGCCACATCTTAAATGAATTTAGATTTGATTTCTTACGCTCGAGAGAGGTGTTTTCAAATCGAATTTGGGAACTTATACCCTAGGAATTTGTATTCAGTTGGGAGACCTACAAACCCCTTTGAAATCATATAAAGTGGATCATAAATCTTAATGCGCTTTTATTTAATTGATTTACATTCGGGAGAGGGAATTGATGTTATAAAAATAGATGTTTGAATTACACTCGAGAGAGAGATTTGAATGAAGTAAGATCCATGATTTATAAACTAAGCAATTTAATTCAATAACATAGCTTTTTGAAACCCATAAAATAAATATAGTGAAATCAATCTCTAGAGTTTTAATCCATTGATATATTTTTCATTTTAATTCAAGTTGCTTTGATTATTGTTAATTTTGATTACTTTAAATTTCAGCAATCATCCATCCAAATATTGTTCACCTAAATAAAATTATTTTTATAGTAGTTTTGGGCATTTATATTAGTAATTTTGACTATCCCAGTGGTCGATACCAAACTCAACTTGGGATATTATAACTTGATAATCGAATACTTGCAATACACGATATTATTACGGTCATTGTGGACTTGGTCATTTTCCCAACTTTTTGGACTAATTGTCTTCATTCTTCCTCCACTTTTTGCACATGTTCTTGACCTATTTTTAGCACCATTTAAGCACCATTTTCACCACTTTAAACTCTTTATTTACCTATAAAAAAAGTATAAACAAGTGTAAATTCTATGCGATTGATCAAGGTATTAAACTAATATGAAATGCAGTCAAAGTATATGATTTCTACGATATTAACATGTATCAAAATGTTATTTATTTATGATAAAAACTAAACGAACGTAAAACAACTAAGTATACTAATCACACAAAAACACCAAAAAACTAACCAAATGAACCTAAAAATATAACAAATTAACATGCAAACTAACTACTAAAACTCAACTTACCACGCACCAGTGATACGCATATCACTAATACAAGAATCGTTATAAGAAAATGAAATGCAGAACTTGTACAAATAGATTGAAAATGTTCTTTTTACCACGACACTTCTACTTACAACTGTTGCCTATGATCGTCTTCTTGTTACCCAGCAAAAAGAATGTGTAATAAAGTTCCGGTGCTGAAGAGGTTACCACGACATGAGGCAAGCTTTTTCCAAAAATGTTGAGATTTGAAGATGAATAATCAGAGTTGTTGCAGCTCAAATCAAATCTCGTTTGAATGTAAAGCCTCTTTGTGAAATACTACAAACCTTTTGTTTGAATATGAGACTAACACTCAAAATCATTTGGAGTTCATAAGTTTCAAAATGAGCAAACCCTTGTTTAATAGAAAAACATCTCTCCAATTCGAAAACTAGGGTTTTGGTAAACCAATCAAATTTTTGTTTAAGCTTTTGTAGAGCATTTTTCCTTAATTAGATTTGCAAATAAACATTGGAAATCATGGAAAAATGTTGTTACACTAAAGAGGAAAGAAACAGTACACTCAACATTCAAAAACCCAGATCTGTTAGTTTTCGCTGATAGGGTTTGTATAACGTCTTATCCTATAGCGCGCTGTAGCACTTACAACACAGCTGAGCAATTTTGACTGTTCTACCTCTATAGTGGGCTATAGTCTCTATAGGAGCGAGCTGTATCAAAAACTCGAGAGTTGGGTTTCTCAGTCACAACTCTATAGAACGCTTTTGTAGCCTATAGTAGGCTATTGCTTAAGTTACTCAAAAACAAGATTTTTATCAGAAAACCAACAACGAACTATTCAAGTCAATAGCGAGCTATAACTTAAGCAATGAAAAGTTGGGAATTTCTGAGATGGACCCATTGTGGTCTATAAAAAGGTATAGTGGGCTATAACATAAACAGACAGAAATTTAGAAATACCCAAACATGGGAGAACAGGTTATAAGATCTTATAGCGTGCAGCAGGCATTTGGAAAAATTGAAGATTTTTCAAATTAAACCACAAAGGCACTTCAACCATGTCCAAATAATTTCAAATGAAATTCTTAAGAAATCAAATCATTCTAAAGACTTGAAAACCATTCGAAAACATATGAAAAATGTTTTTTGCAATCAAATCATTTTAAAAGAATATTATGATTACTCTAAGGAATTGGAATAATCTTTTGCTGGAGTAATCAAGAGTAGATCTTACATTCTAAGACCGACTCTAAAACAACTTCTTTAAGATCTTTAGTTGATGACTATGAGGTTGATCTTGAGCTTTTACAACATCATCTTTTGCTTTGAGTAATCTTTGATTGTCTCATTTTCTTGATTGATTCTTTGTAATCATATCTGAAAGATTAAAGCTTAAAGACATAAACCGAGGTTAAGTAAACATGTTGTTTGTAATCAACAAAATTCACCGTCAAATGTTGACCACAAGGAACATTGGTCCAATCGAATGCCAACCACAAGGGACATTGGTCCAACAATCTCCCCTTTTTTGATGATTTCAAACAATCAATGTTGACCTTAGAAGCAATCCTAAGTATGCATGACTTTTAAAATATTTTGAGAAATATTAGACATGATACATGCATGCCTCATATTATATTCAACCTGAAAGACAACCAATCAAGATAATTGTTGTAGGCACTGTGTCACATTATCATGAAGAATATAAATGAACATCAAATGGGCATATCACAACATATAAACAAGATATATATATATCAAGCAGGTCAACAAGTATATGACACATAAACAACAAACATCACACATTCACAAAAGCTCCCCTTAAATACATGACCTCTCCCCTTGAGACATACAACAATCCATTGCTTTTAAGCACACATGTTCTCCCTCTTTTGAAATCTTAAAAAGATGGGATCTTAAACAGAGGTGTATTGCGAACCAGAT
The DNA here is from genome assembly GCA_035771175.1 of Paratinospora sagittata. NCBI lineage: Eukaryota > Viridiplantae > Streptophyta > Magnoliopsida > Ranunculales > Menispermaceae > Paratinospora > Paratinospora sagittata. Next base: position 12,527,011 of record CM069589.1, read on the forward strand.
CATGAAGTATGTCTTTTATAGAAGCAGTAGACTGGCGTGGGGAATGTCCTGGTGCAATGTAAGTAGAGGGGCCTCGGGTCCGTCGTAAGTAAGGTGGTGTCGATGTACATGATGGCTGTAGAGGAGCCGTAAGTGGCACTGAAGGCAATGAAGCGTGAGAAGCAAGAATAGACTCGATCCTATGTAGATAGTCTACACCAACGAGTACATGTGTCGTTCTCGTATGCATGGCTCGTGCAGCGTGGGCAAGAAGTGATGCCATAGTCTACATCCGGTCATTAATAGTAGTAAACGTATGTGTACCCTGACCGATCGCACCTCTGATAGTCTACTCAAGATTAGAAAACCACAGAGCATCTCTGTAGATGATGAAGTTGTAGCAAATGAGGTGGGTACCTCCCTATCCCAAAGACTAATCAACAGTCTCTCCTTCTCGTCCATCCAAGTAGCCAAGGAAGTCGGTGCTGATGTGATGAAAGAAAACATGACGGTCTGACTGTCCGACATTGCCTGAATCTATTGCACTATAGCTAATAACTTTAGTGTAGGGACAACATAAGAGGAAGATGGTTGAGAAACAAGGATCTCTCTATGTATATCAGCTGGTGGAGAGAGACGATCACCTGTCTTAGCCTCTATGGGCATAGAAGAGGGTGCAGCTGAACTCAGACCTGGTACATCTGGAATAGGAGCTGAAGTAGCCTCCTATCCATGGTCATCTCCAACCTTTGGGTCTCTCGGAGCTCTACCATTAGACCTAGTCTCCTCGAAATCCACCGGAGGATCATCACCAGTCTTGGTGCTCGAATATGATCGCTACTCTACTCCTTAAGGGAGTTAATCCTTATGCACCCACCTTCTCTTCGGCTTATAGTATGAATAGTTCATATGCTTAACAGTAGCCGATCCTCTCCTCCCATTTGGAGTTAGATTCTTAGCATCTCTTGCCTTTGACAAGTCAATTTGTGAAAATTCTAACACTTGGTCTGATAATTCTCTCACAATCAAATGACTTAAAAATATCAAATATTTGATGCATTTGATTCACTAAACATTCTCAATTCTCTTCGAATGTGTACAAATTGATCCTTTGGCAGTGCTTTTGTAAAAATATCTGCTAATTGATCTTTTGTGCCAACATGGGTCAATTGGTCATCTCCTTTTTGTACATCATCTCTTAGGAAATGGTGCCTAATTTCAATATGCTTAGTCCTTGAGTATAATACTGGATTTTTGGAAATATTGATTGCACTTGTATTGTCACAGAAAATCTCAGCACAATCAATGTGAATTTGGTAATCTTCAAGTTGTTGTTTCATATATAACACTTATGCACAACAACTTCTAGCAGCTACATATTGTGCTTTCCCATAAAGTGATAAAATCCTTAGATATTCTTCATAACAATTAGACTACCAGCGTAGTTAGAGTCAACATAACTGTTAAGATCAAAGGAAATACATTTTGAATACCAAATTCTTAGATCACTAGTCTCACTAATATATCTAAAAATTCTCTTCACACACTATAGGTGGGATTCTCCAGGACCAGATTGAAATCTTGCACAAAGACACACACTGAACATGAGATACGACCTACTTGCTGTAAGATACAACAAGCTGCCAATCATGCTACGATAAAGCCTTGTGTTTATAGGTTTTCCTTTTTCGTCCTTATCCATTTTGATAGTTGAGTTGCATGTGGTGTCTATTATTTTCAAGTTTTCAAGCTTGAATTTCTTAATCATATCCTTAGCATACTTGCTCTAACTCAAAAATATACCATTAGGTAATTATTTGATTTGCAGGCCAAGAAATTATATTAATTCACCCATCATACTCATCTCAAATTCATCTTAAATTAATTTTGAATTCTTTTTGCAAAGATGACCATTTGAGGCACCAAAAATAATATCGTCAACATATATTTGCACAAGCAACATGTCATTATCTTTGAGCTTTATGAACAAGGTGAAAGACACCCAAGGCGAGGTGAATTGGGTGTTGACGGATTTTTCAGTACTTTTCACAAATAGTTAAAATACACAACCAAGTAATAGTGCTGGAAAGTAATGAAAGCGGTAAAAGGGACAATGCACAACGATTTATAGTGGTTCGGCTTACCAATAAGCCTACCTTCACTACCCGATCTCCCCGATCAGGATTTCCTAACACTCCTGTAATGCCCCGTACATTGGTCAAACATAAATGTTGACTTATACGTATGCATACTGGCTTTAGAATAGTTTAAATACAAGTATGGTAGGATCCTTGGTACACTAGGATGCTAGTGGAATCAGAAAATAACCCATACTTAGTGAATTTCAAATTTGGGTTACAAGAAGTGCGCTCCTGTGATGAAACCGGAGATCACTATTTTTCAGAATGTTCAGAGAAGCGCGCTCGTAAGGGGGAGAAGCACACTCCTCATGGGAAACAAAGAGAAATTTCATTTTGGGTAGCTCAGGAGCGCGCTTCCCGCGGCCTGGCACAATTTTTTCTAAGTGGACGGTAAGGTGGTTCGCAAGTTTTAAAATCAAATTTCTCATCATTTTCGGCATTTCTGAGCTGAGAGAAGGGGAAAACCGAAAGAAGAGGAAGAAAGGAGTAGGGTTTCATGAATCTAAGATGAGTTTTGATCCATTTTTCATGAAATTTGCTTAGTTTTGTTCCTTGCAAAAACTTATGCAACATATGTCATTTTTGTAGATTTTTAACGGTTGAAATTGTGGGTTTGAGAAACGTGATTGGAGCTTGGAAGTGTGGATTTTCATGGGCATTTGATAGGTAAATGATTTGTGGTTAGAATAGATGTTATTATCTTTGATTTGGTGTAAAAAGAATGGATTTTCATGGTGGAAAATCCCATCTTTGTAGCTGCAAGTAACGGAGGGTTTGAGAAGCTTTCTTGGTATTTTCTGGATGTTCTTGAGTGCGTTTGGGCTAGAAATGAATTGGGAATTGATCGGTTGTTGTTTGTATGAAAATTACAACATGAATTATGGACTGAATTGGTGATTTGGACAAGTAGTAAGTGAGCAGCTAGTGTGTCAAGCACTAGGCGTCGCGTTGTCTGTGAGTATTTCTTGACTTTGGTTACTTGTACATGGCATCGTATGATAAAAATTGTGTTTCGAATCATGAATATGTATATGTATTGCATTGTTTTAAATTCATGAAAATGTTTGACTTGGAGCATGTTTTGGACTTGCTAGAGCATGTTAAAACATGAAATTATTTCCAGAAGACAGTCCTGCATGAGTATTTAGAAATCTCATGGACCGAGTGATAGTTTCTAAATGGAATTAGCATTAAGTCCTAATTTGAAATGATTCATAGCAAAAAATTGGGTAATAAGAGGTCTGTTGCGTAGACACCTTATAAATGCATAATAAGGGGTGAATACCCGCTCTATTACTAGCAGAAGGGAGATGAGATGATTTTATTGTAATCCTAAATGTTTTGCAATTATATTATACACATGCATGTATGTATTGCTAAATGTTTCATACGTGTTTCTGAATGAGATTTGAATGTATTGAATCATGTGTTTCCTTAAATGCATATATGATGTCATAGTCATGAATATTCACTAAGATGTAGTTGCTCACCCTACTCTCAAACATTTCAGGTTTGGATCCTAAAGGCACGTGAAGGATAAAGAATCTTTCTTCTTTTGCAATGTATGTAAATGGTTTGAGAATGTTTAAATACTATTTTGGATAATTGATAGTTGCATATTTAGATAGGTTATAAAGCATGTTTTAGGTGTGTTCTAGGACATTTTATGCATTAGTTTGATAGGTTTATGTTAATTTTAATATATTTGTTAGTTTAAGATTAATTGGATTTTTATGCATTATTTTAGTTGATTAGTTAATAAATTTGATTTAATTTATATTTGAGTGAGTTATTAATTTAATCTGCTTTGTTTTGTAGGTGTTTGGATGCATTAGTCATGGATTTGGATGAAAAGAACACGTACAAGAAATAGCAAAAGAGAAGCATCAAGAGCCTAAACAGAAAAGAGGCACAAAATTGGCTAAGTCCATGAATCAAGCAAAAAGAAGAGGTTCTGCGCAGCGCGACGCTGGAACAACCTCATCGAAGTGTCGCGGCGCTGGAAAGATTTGTCATAGCACCACGACTCTAGGGTTTCTGCAAGTTGTGTTTTGGCAACTTATTGGACAATTTTTTAGGACTTTCTAATTTGGATTTTGGACGAAAGGGGGCCTATATTATATCAAACTTTAGGGTTTTTCAAGTAGAACACAGGATAAGAGAACAAGACGGCTAGGGGGCGAGGAACGCGAATATTCAAACTTGGAAACAAGGAAGAAGATTCAAGTTTCATGATTTCTAGTTGGATATTAATGTTTATTACTGAGTTTTTCTCCATGTCTGGTGTTGTTTTCATTCATGCTATGAACTAAGCTTTTATTCTAGAGGATAGATGGATCCTAACTTTGATTCTATATTCTAGTTTAGGGCTTTACTTATTGTTCATGAATTTATGATAGTTTATTTATATTTCTTTGTTGTTAATGCTTTCAATCTCTTGATCACAGATTGGATGAACTTAGTTCTAGGGTGCGACACTCGAGAGAGGGTACTTTGGATCGAAACAAGGGAAATATAGCCTAGGTTATCGTGAGACCGAGAGGAGATCGAGACCCTTTGAAGTCATTAATGGAAATCATAAATCTTATTGAGTTTGTAGGAATTAGATCTTTATCGAGAGGTTGAGATCAATTCCTATGAATATGCTCTAATGCGACACTCAAGAGAGGGTGTTAGAAACATTAGGATTTTCGTCTTATAAACTAAGTGAATACATTGATGATATATATTTGGAAAAGAACATAGTTGATAGTTAGGTGAAATCACATAGTTGATAGTTTTCGCATAGATTGATTTATCTCATAATTAGTTTAGTTTAAATTAGTTACATTTGTTTTTTAATTCATTTAAATCTCTATAGTTTTATTAGTACATAAAGTTAGAAATTAGTGAAAACGGTAATTGGTAAGGTAAACAATCTCTGTGGATACGATAACTCGACTCATCTCGGATTTGTTATAACTTGACTATTCATACACTTGCGAATCTGAATTTATTGCAACAAGTTTTTGGCGTCGTTTCCGGGGATTGTTTTTCTTTAGTTTCATCAATATTGTTAGTAATTGGTTTTGATTTTAATCTAGTATTTTTTCTGAATTTTTCTTAGTTTATTTTTTTTTTTTTTTTGAAGGTTGATTGAAGTGTATGCAACGGTCCAGAAGTGCTGAGTTAGTACCATTTGATCCTGAGATCGAGCGCACTTTGGGACAGAGACGAAGGGAGAAAAGAGTGGAAAAAGATGCAATGGAGCCTGGAAATAATCAATGTTTTCTTCAGGATTATTTCAAGCCCGTTATTACTGTGAACTACTATGGGATTGTGAGAACGCCAATTGTGGCAAACAACTTCGAGTTGAAGCCAGTGTTAATCACAATGGTTCAACAACATCAGTGCAGGGGATCGCCAATAGAAGATCCAATGACGCATATACAATCATTTTTGGAGAAGTGCTATACGGTAAAGTTCAATGGCGTGGCTGAAGATGTGATTTGACTGAGATTGTTCCCATTCTCTTTGAGGGACAAGGCCAAGTCATGGTTACAAGGTTTGCAACCTGGGAGCGTTGCTACATGGGATGAGTTGATGCAAAAATTCCATCAAAAGTTTTTCCCACCGGCGAAGACAGCTCAACTTCGAGTAGAAATCAGTCAGTTCAAGCAGTTGGACACTGAGTCACTCTATGAGGCGTGGGAACGGTTTAAGGAGTTGTTAAGGAAGTGCCCACAACATGGTTTTAAAGTATGGACGCAACTTCAGATTTTTTTATAATGGGATGAAAGTGGCCACAAGATGTTCGGTAGATGCCGTAGCTGGTGGCACTATAATGAGCAAGACGGCCGAGGGAGCTCTCAACTTATTGGAAGAAATGGCTTCCAACACAGATGAAATGCTTGTATTCTCAATGAACCCCATGATATGAAGGTTTTGATGATTCCAAATATCCCCAGTTGGTCTATCTAATGATCTTGTCAAGTGTTTCAGATTTATCAAGAATCAAGATCAAGGAATTGAGATCACCAACCTATTGAACAAAAAAATGAAGTTCCAAGTCTGTCAGTACTTAGATTGTAAGGTCTATCAATCAACTTACTCTCAGTAAGATTTTTATCATTTGCGTACTTTGATCGTAACATTTTAATCGTACCTTATGATTTCTAAAGTATTTGTTTTGATTAAAAGAAACAATGATGTTTTATCTAGTTTTAATTGAGAAATCAAAAATCGCTTTTATAAAGTCTTTCAGGACGCTAATGTTTTAGCAGCGCCCTCCCGAACTTGATGAGTCAGGATGCTGATAAAATGTTAGGATGCTCAAGGTTGAGTTGAACTATTTAATAAGGACGCTTACTCGTTAATAGTGATCTTTCTTTTATCAACCTTTGAGAATGTCAAGACGCTAAATTAGTTTCAGTTCGCTGAAAGATTTTCTTTTATCTTTAAGTGATTTCTATCTTTAAGGACGCTGATAAGTTAAAAGTTGAATGAATTATCAGGACACTACTTGTGTAGGAGCGCCCTCATCTTTAGAATCAACTTAAGTAACTTTCAGGACGCTTAAACATTGTTTTAAAACTGCTTTTAATAGTTCAGGACGCTTACTCTTGAGTAGGGCCCTCATATGTTTTGCGTTTTTAAAACAAAGCAGGACTCTTACTACAAGGTAGCGCCCTCATGCTTTAAGTCGTTTAATTGTCAAAGCAAGTCAGGACACTTACTACTTAGTAGTGCCCTCACTTCATTGTTCAGTAGGAAGCTGATGTTCTATGAGCGCCCTCAAAGGAACAAAATGACAGAAACGGTATTTTTACTGTTTTGGCATGTACGTATTTTTTTGCCACCTTTTCAGAACAACTTTTTGTACAAAATTAATTTTCTGTATTTGTAAGAGATATTCTCTGATTCTCGAACCAAGTCTTCTAAAACTTTCCTTATTCGTGTATCTGGAGAAAAACAAAATATTCATGAATTGTACAGTTGCCATTTTCGTGGTATATTCTAGTTGTTGTGAGTAAACGTTCATATTTGAAATTCAAATTAAAATGAACAACAACTTCATATCTACAAGTCTATAAATACAAGCACTTAACAATTTGTTAAGCACCGAAAATTCTCTGAGCTAAAACACTTTTTGAAAGTTAGTCGAATTTTCATCTGGTCAAGAAAATGTATAAGTCGATCTGCTTTCACAGTAGTTTTCTTTGAGACTTTACACGTATTCAAAAGATTCTCATACTAAGCTAACATTCTATCTTTATTTGAAAATATATTTGAAGCTTTCAACTGTTTTCACACAAATCGTTCAACACTGTTTTAACTTATATCATTCTTGCTAAAATAGTAATTTGAGAGAAAGTTCATAGGATACAGTTGTATTCAATTTCATATCCTGTATACTCTATCAAGGTTGTAACAGTAGTTATATAAACTACTGAGTTGATATTTTATATTCAACAAAGTCAGGTCTTCTCACACCCGTAAGTTGAGATAGGTTGGTCTCATGCCTGTAAGCTGAGCAGTGTAACAGTTGTTTTCACACCCGCAAGTTGAGAAAAGATGTAACGGTTTGATTCTCACCTGTAAGAGAATCCCTTAGTAACAAGGTTAAAATCCTAACTGAGGAGGTTAGATAGTGGATGTCGGCAAGTAGCTGAACCAGTATAAATTGAATGTGCATATTTGTTTATTTTCTGCACTATTTCTTTGCCATTGTTATTATTTTCTAAATCGTCTAAGTGTCCAATTCACTCCTTTCTTGGACATATTTGGGCCAACAATTGGTATCAGAGCAGTGTTACTCTTCAACAAAACTTCACAATTTCTTTGATATCAATGGCAATGACTAGAGGGAAAGTCATAGAAGTAGGTCAACCTTTAGACATACCACCTCTGTTCAATAAAGATTGGTTTGAAGATTGGATGATAAGGATGAAATCCTTTCTACGATCTAAGGATATCAGTCTGTAAATGGCTACACCATGCCCAACAAGCCTATTGAGCTATGGACAGATAAGGAAAGACTAAATGACAAACTTAACGCTCAAGCGGTCTATGCCTTGTACTGTTCTCTACTCGAGGAAGAAGTAGAAAGGGTAGTTCATTTTGAGAGTGCTAAGGAAATTTTGGAAACTCTCAAATCACTTCATTTTGATAAGATTAACATTCGTGATGAAAAACTCAAAGAGTCTGATAGACTATTCAATGCCTTTGAGATATCGAAGAATGAATCTCTCGATACGACATCCAACATATATCAATCCATTCTTGACGGAATGCAAGAACTGAATCAGGAAATACCTGCAAAAATATCCTTGGTTTATTTCTGTGATAAGCTTCCAAAGAAATTGAATGATAAGCTGACTACGTTAGCTGAATCTGTTGAACCATGGGAAATGAATTTAAAGGAGTTCTGTGATTTCCTGCAAACCATGGAAAGAAGGGATGAAACTAGAGACCCGGTTAGAACATTAGAAGAGTCACTTGTCCACTTTAGGGTTTCAAACAACGAGTCTGTTCATGATAACCTTCAACATTTTATACATATAGTAAATGAACTTGAATACTCTGGAAAAACCATCACTCACTCTACTTTAGTACAATATTTTCTTAACAGTTTTCCTGAGAACTGGAAATATAATGTAGATTTTATAAACGAATTTTCAAATCCATTTGAAATCAGTTTTAGAAAAATTAATTATATTTTAAGTGGATTAGAAACTTCATCTGAGAGAGCAGACATTCTTGCGAATGCACCAAGCAGGAGCAGAAGTGAAGTTGCTGATGAAATATATACAATGAGTCAACAATCCTTAGCAAGCACATCCAGAACTCTCAACGAAAGATCTGCTGATAAAATGACAATAAAGAAGTCTACATGGAGAATAAAGATAATGAATTATCTCAGCTGCTTCAAAATGGGACAGAGTACTCAAGTCGAGGACTTTGCAGTACCTTGAGGTAAAAGTCAAAAATACTCATCAGTGACTACTTGAAATTAGTGTCTATGTTTAATTATGTATTGCTTGGAGTGTTTATGTCCATTTTCATGCACCAACTTGACATGTATTGGAGAAGAGAAATGGGGCATGGGACACTTGTCCATTCTCATGCACCAACTTGACATGTGTTGGTCCCATGCACCAACTTGACATGTGTTGGAGAAGAAAAATGGGGCATGGGACTCTTGTCCATTTTCATGCACCAACTTGACATGTATTGGAGAAGAGAAATGGGGCATGGGACACTTGTCCATTCTCATGCACCAGCTTGACATGTGTTGGTCTCATGCACCAACTTGACATGTGTTGGAGAAAAGAAATGGGGCATGGGACACTTGTCCATTCTCATGCACCAACTTGACATGTGTTGGTTTCATACTACCCATACCAACCACATGTACTTTAACCAATCTCATGCTTCCATGTATTTTAAATGTCCAATCCATTTAATACACCAAATTTTCATTCTCATTTATCCTTTTATTCAATCAATCGTAACCCATATCAATTCATGGTTTAATGGGCCCATGCATAAATAATAACATATGCATTATACTTTAATTTAACATGACCCATATACAATTTATAATGCACATATTTATATACATTATCAAGCATCAAATATACAAACATTAAACAACCATCAAACAAACACCAAACATATCAAGGCAACACATAGAGTTTGGGAAAAATGCAATTGGGTTATGGGCTAGATGAAATAATTTTCGGGGCGTCACACTGATTGTCCTTCAGCGTGTTTTTAAATGTCTTAATTTGGAAGACGCTTACATAGTAGTAGCACCCTCATGTTATGTTTTCATCCAGTAGGACGCTCACGTAATGTAGCGCCCTCATGTTTTGTTTTATGTTTTAAAGGCAAGACGCTTACTCGAATAGTAGCGCCCTTATGCACTTAACAATTTTAAAATATAGAAGGACGCTAACTGTGCATTAGTGTCCTCAAGGTTTAAGTCGTCAAAAGTCATAAGTAAGTCAGGATGCTTACGAGTTATTAGCTCCCTCACTTAAGTGTTTAGCAGGACGTTTATACGTAATAAGCGCCCTCAAGGAACAAAATGACAGTTGGCATTATGGGTCAGGTCAGTGATTGCGGAATCAGGACGCTAATTCAACTATGGTCACTGTTTTGACACGTACACCATATTGGTTTGCTTTTCAGAACAAATCTCTGTAGAAAAAATTTTCAGATAAATCGAAGATCTTCTCTAATGCATGAATCGGGGTACCTTAAAATTCTCATTATTCATGCTACCTGGAAAGACCCAGAATGTGTATGAAAATTGCAGATGCCATTTTCATATACTTCTCTAGTCGTTGAGTCTCAACGTTCATCTTGAATTTGAAATTCAAGTGTATAACGGCTATGTCCCACTAAGTCTATAAATACAAACACTTAGGATAAAACAACTTGCCAATCACTTTGTGTTGTGCCAATACTTGTTGAAAGTTAGTCTGTGTCAAAACGAATTTCATTTTTCTAATCTTTCAAAGTTTTTTTTACTAATACCTTTACAATTATAATAGATTTTCATATTAAGCTTCAGTTATACTTTATCTTTGAAAATCTATCTTTAGTGGTATCTACTCAAATTCTCAGCACTGATTCATATTTGGTATCATTCTTGCTGGAGATAAAATTCGAGAAATAGTTCAAGATATACAGTTGTACTTGATTTCATATCTTAAGTACTGTATTGAACTATATCAGTAGTTGGTTTACTACTGATCAGAGAACCATAAGTTTTCATACCTATATTTTATATCTTGTTTGAAAACTATCTTGGTCTATGTATACACTAGTCCTTCGATTTTCAACTTCAATGTTTTTTGGTATTATATTATTTTCGAAGAAGCACTAATCTTCATAACACATCATTCATGGTTTTCGAAACTACACTTGAGCAATACCGAACATTGGAAGGTAAAGGACTGTAAGTGTATCTTCTCTTAGCATTACCTATTTCATATTTCATATCTTTGTAATGCTATGTACTATGCTTAATGTAAAGTGTTGTACTGCATTAGAACCACCCAACATCTTAGTGTTGTAATACTGGTGTGTTTCTGGATTGAAACAACCAGGACAAGTGAAGGTAGTCCACTTGATGATTTCAGGATTGAAATCATATAGGTTTCCTCTAAGCCTTTAAAAGAGAAATCGGTTCATCCTCATCCAGTAAAAAGGTAGGTGTGTCCTTAAACTTAAAAATGATAGGTTATCTCTCAGCCTTAAAAGAGAAACCAGTTCTTTCTTATCCTGCAAAAGGATCACGATTATTCCTTAGCCAGTAAAAGGAACATGGGTTTCTCCTCATCCCGGTAAAGAAAATTGGTTCTTCCTTAGCCATTAAAAGGAACATGGGTTTTTCCTAATCCTTGAAAAAGGAAAATGGTTCATCCTTAGCCCGTAAAAGGATAGGTTTTCCTTTAATCTAAAAAGGGCAGTTGTAACAGTTTGGTTCTTACCCGTAAGAGAATCAGTTATTGGATTGAGAAAATCCTAATCGAGAGATTAGGTAGTGGACGTAGGCTTGGCCGAACCACTATAAATCTGTGTGTCAAACTTTTGCATTTTAGTCTGTGTTCTAATTTGCATCATATTCCAATTAACTTATGTAAATCACCTAAGTTATTGGAAGAATATTTAAAATTGACCATTGCACCCAATTCACCCCCTCTCTTGGGTGGGACCAACAATATCTGGGCCAACAATGCCTAATGAGAGATCCTTGGTGAAGAAAATTGCTGGAGTGCTTGAGCTTGATCCGATGACTGCAATTTCGGCTTAGTTAGCCACATTGTCTAACCAAATAGCATCGATGCAAAGTGCACAACAGCCATCCGTTGATAGTTTAGCTGCAGCAAGCATGGGATACTTGGGTGGAGGAACTACTGAAGAACAAGTAAATTATGTGAATAATTGGGGGTATAACTATAGGAGCAATGCTCAAGTCCCACACCAATACCACCGGGGATAAGGAGTCATGAAAACTTCTTATATTCCAATACTATGAATGTTTTGAACCCACCACCGGGTATGCCTATGCCAGCACAAGAGAAGAAACCTTCTTTGGAAGAGCTTTTAAGTGGGTACATAGAAAAATTTAAGGCAAAACAAGATAGGACTGATTGAAGGATTGATAGCTTGGAAGTTTTAATAAAGAATATAGAAGTGCGAATTGGGCAACTTGCTTCAGCTATAAGTGCCCAACAAAGAGGTTCCTTCCCGAGCAATACCGAGGTGAACCGAAAGGAGCAATGTATGGCCATCAAACTGAGATGTGGTACAGAAGTTGAAAGTGGTTCTCTAGCATCTATTCCCTATTCATTATTTATTCCATCATCATCCCCATCACCAATGCTAGAAGAAAAAAAAAGGCAAAGAGGAATGACAGTGTTCTGGGTCGTATCACTTTTCCGGACAACCCCCCTATTCTTAAACCTCTGCTGCCCTTTCCCCAACGTTTTGCAAAGAAGAAGTTAGAGGATCCGTTTGCAAAATTCTTAGAGATTTTCAAGAAAATTCACATCAACATACCTTTTACATATGCACTGGAGCAGATGCCTAATTATGCAAGATTTTTGAATGATGCGATGATGAAAAAGAGGAAGTTAGAAGAATTTGAGACTGTCAAGCTCACAGCGGAATGCTATGCCATCATAAAGAGGAAGCTGCCCTAAAAACTCAAGGATCCAGGGAGTTTTACTCTCCTTTGTGTCATTGGTCCTTCTTCTTTTAATAATGTATTATGTGATCTAGGCGCTAGCATTAACATAATGCCTCTGCACATTTTCAGGAAGCTTGGACTTGGTGAGGTGAAACCCACCACAATCTCACTCAACTGGCAGACCGATCAATAATTTATCCTTGGGAGGATTATAGAGGATTTACTTGTGAAGGTGGACAAATTCATCACCCCGGGATTTTGTAGTGTTGGATATGGAAGAGGAGGGAGATGTTCCTCTTATACTTGGTAGACCATTCCTTGCTACCTGGAGAGCTTTGATAGACGTGGAGCTTGGTGAGCTTACTTAGAGGGTGAACAAAGAAAAAATGATGTTCAACATTTATAAAACACCCAAAGCTCCCGAAAAGAAGAATAGTTGTCACTAAATAGACTTGAAGGGAGGGAGAGAAGAATGTTCTCTCAAGGCTTATGATAAGCCTACAAAGAAAGATGCCTTGAAGTGCTATAAGGAGAGGTTGGAGAGTTTAGGTGAACCACCTCCCTTAGTGTGGACGAACCCCTATTGGCAATCACATGAAGAAGAAGAAGATCACTTGCACCATCATTTAGGGGAGGTCAAGCATTAAAATGAGAATCTCCCTTGGGTAAATAAGCAGCGGTTCAAGGAACACTTCGGCAAGGATCCAACAAATACCAAGGTGGTGCTTTTTGTTGAGCCACCTTGATAAGAAAAGCGAAAGTCGGGCTGACAACTCTAAACCAAGTGCTGGATGGGAGGCAACCCATCGGTTTATGCTTGATTTATTGATTGATTGATTGATTTATTTATTTATTTTTAGTGTAGTATAAGCTTCGAATTCGTACCTTGACAGATTTTTTTTTCCTTAACCTTTTCAGGTTATAAAGCAAGTTTGGGGGTCGTTTTGGAGCATTTAGGAAAGACAACTAGCATGCATCATGTGCCATCTTCACCCATTTTGGTTTAGGGGGTTTTCTAAACTCTTTTCTCTCCTCTATGCCTCTGTTTTTCCTACTAATTCTTTGATAATTTCAGCATTGAGGACAATGCTTACTTTGAGTTTGGGGGGAGAGTTTTGAAATTTTAGTCATGGTATGTTAGTTGATTATGCAATAGTTTAGGTAAGGTAGTCACATTCTTATACAACTTTAGACTTACTTATGGAGGGCCAATGAAAAGAGAACACTTTAGAGATATGAAACTATAGGAGAATGTAAAGAGTTACATCTATGTATGTGTGCTTGATCCAACTTTTATTGGGAATTGTTGGAGAAACTTAACCATTTGTATATGGTTTTGATCATTAGATTAAGATTGTTTGAAATAGAACTTTGCCTGCTAAGTCACATCTTAGATCTCTAGGGATTCTAGAACAAGTTTGATCACCACTCGAGGCGAAATCCTAGAAAACACGCTATGAGGAAAATGATTTAGGCCATGTTTAGAAAAGCTTGAGCCAAATAACCTACCCTAGTTTACTTTTAATTGTACCCATAGTTCCCATTTTGAGCGGAATATCTTTTTCTTTGATACCTATGCATCATGAATTTTGAGCTTGTCATGTATAAATTCCCTGTTTTTCAACCTAAACACCTTATACACTTTGATCATGTTGGAGTGTTATTATTTGGAAGGAAGAACAATGAGGAATGAAAAAGATGAGAAAAGGGTGATAAAAAAGGAATTTTTTCTTAAGTTTGCTTATGAATTGTATTGAAAGAAAAAAAAGAAAAAGAAAAGAAGATGAAAAAGTGAAGAAAAGGGTGTTACATCTATGTGTGAAAAGAAGCAAGTTTGGGGGTGTAGCATTCTATAAAAGAAAAGTGAATGATGAAAAAAAGCAAACAAAAGAATGAGAATGAGAATATTTGAGAAATATATGTGTTGAAAAGAGGTTTTGGTTTTAAATGTAATGTAGTGGATGTTAGTAATTGATCAAAGTGTTTAGGGTGTTTTGAGCTATAATTTTCTATTCTTCCTACCTTTGAATCTAAGCCTTACATTACAACCTGTCACACCCTGGGTTGCACAGCGTGCCCCCTACCCAGGTGTGGGCGCACCTCCTCGGGGCGAACGCCTAGCCATAGTACCACATAATATTGTCCTATCGCCATGTAGCCATCCAACCGCAGCTGGTCTACATCGAAACGATTATTTGTCTGCCACTATTCATGAATAGTGCAGGGCCTCCCTAGGAATCGAACTCGAGACCTCCCTTAAGGAGTCTAATTTCGCATTCCTAGTAGCGACGGAGGACTCCTCGACGGAGGGCCATTGGCTCAATGGGTACTCAAGTTGCAAAATCTAACCTTATGAGGAAGAGGTTGCGAGTTCGAACTTGGGAGAGGCCCTATATTATTCATGGGAGTGTGAATAATATGGATAAATGATCTCGTTGACCGGCGTCCTTGTGTGGCGTGGTTGGCCGAGATGGGACAATATTATGGATCCATAATGGCTAGGCGTTCGCCCCGAGGGGGTGCGCCCGCACCTGGGTAGGGGGCACGCTGTGCAACCCAGGGTGTGACACAACCTATGAAAGACCTATTGATTCTAAATGGTGTGTGATCTACATTAGTGGAGAGTGGTGTGAAAGACTTGCCTATGGAGTTCCAACCTAAATTATATAGTTTGAGATCTTACACACAACACTGGTTGCACTTGTTCATGACTTGCATGATTAGTTTAATGAGATCAGCTATGTACTCATGTGTGAAAGAATCAAAAGTGAAACTTGGTGAGAGTTGGGTTGAAATTCTAGACAATTTTATACTCTTGAAATTTTTCCTAGAATTGGATGTTCTTTTTGGTGTAATCTTGGAGGCCACAAATGTGTTTTTAATGTTGAGTTAAGTCTTTAATTGTGCGAGAATGTGACTGTAGACGAGTTGTGATAATTATTAGTTTTAGTTTTGTTTTCCCTTTGCTCAGGACGATCAAAGTCCTAAGTTTAGGGATATTTGATAGTTACATATGTAGATAGGTTATAGAGCATGTTTTAGGTGTGTTCTAGGACATTTTATGCATTAGTTTGATAGGTTTATGTTAGTTTTAATATATTTGTTAGTTCAGGATTAATTGGATTTTCATGCATTATTTTAGTTGATTAGTTAATAAATTTGATTTAATTTATATTTGAGTGAGTTATTAATTTAATCTGCTTTGTTTTGTAGGTGTTTGGATGCATTAGTCATTGATTTGGATGAAAAGAACATGTACAAGAAGTGGCAAAGGAGAACGATTAAGAGCCCAAGCAGAAAAGAGGCACAAAATTGGCTAAGTCCATGAATCAGGCGAAAAGAAGAGGTTCTGGGCGCTACGGCACAGCTCGCGGCGCTGGAACAAGCTTATCGAAGCCCCGCGGCAGTGGAAAGATTTGTTGTAGCTCCACAACGCTAGGGTTTCTGCAACTTGCATTTTTGCAACTTATTGGACGATTTTTTAGGACTTTCTAATTGGATTTTGGACGAAAGGGGGCCTATATTATATCAAACTTTAGGGTTTTTTAAGTAGAACACGAGAGAAGAGAACAAGACGGCTAGAAGGCGAGGAACGTGAAGATTCGAACTTGGAAACAAGGAAGAAGATTCAAGTTTCATGATTTCTAGTTGGATATTAATGTTTATTATTGAGTTTTTCTCCATCTCTTGTGTTGTTTTCATTCACGCTATGAACTAAGCTTTTGTTCAAGAGGATAGATGGATCCTAACTTTGATTCTATGCTCTAGTTTAGGGATTTACTTATTGTTAATGAATTTATGATAGTTTATTTATATTTCTCCGTTGTTAATGCTTTCAATCTCTTGATCACAGATTGGATGAACTTAGTTCTAGGGTGCGACACTCGAGAAAGGGTAGTTTGGATCGGAAGAAGGGAAATATAGCCTAGGTTATCGTGAGTCCAAGAGGAGATCGAGACCCTTTGAAGTCATTAATAGAAATCATAGATCTTAGTGAGTTTGTAGGAATTAGATCTTTATCGAGAGGCCAAGATCAATTCCTATAAATATGCTCCAACGCAGCACTCGAGAGAGGGTGTTAGAAACATTAGGATTTCTGGCTTATAAACTAAGTGAATTGATTTTTAATTCATTTAAACTAGATAAAGTTAGAAATTAGTGAAAACGAAAATTGGTGAGGTAAACAATCCTTGTGGATACGATAACCCGACTCACCTCGGATTTATTATAACTTGACTATTCGTACACTTGCGAATCTGAATTTATTGCAACAATAATAGTTATGTAAATAATACTATCTATAGTAAATGAATCACATAGATGGGTATGGATAGTTTTACGTACATGTATATATATGTGGTTGTGAGGTTTAGATGATGAATGGAAATCAATGATCATATATATAATGTGGTTGAGTTTGTTTGTGAAAATTAGGTTGTGATATAACCAATAAACAAAAGAGACTCTGTCGAAATTTTGAAAAAAATTTGGATGTAATTTTGGATAAGGCTGACAGAGTATTATATATGTTGTTACATGACGTATATAATATTTTGTGTCGGTCGTGACGTCACTCATATGGAGTGGGTTGCGACAACTCCACAATTTCGAACCTACTTCACGAGTGAGGATTAAACCGTTTACAATCACTGATTCCAGGTTAGAGAATCTTTCCAACTAGTACAACCGCTAGCTTTTAACAATGCATCAATTGTTAAAGGAACGTTTTCTCAACAAGGGAGCAAACTCCAAGAGAAATAAAAATTACAACCTTGAGTGATCTCTTACAAGATTTCTCAACCACAATGATTTATAAAACATGCACAACAAGAAATCTAATAATGAAATGATATTACCTCTGAATTGATAAAATATGATATATGTGACAGAACTTGCAATCGTGAACAGAATATGTAAAAGATGAAGTACCAAAACATCAGTTTTTCACTATGAAAACCTCAAGCCTTCAATGGCGGCTGTCTTCTTGAAAGTTGTGTTGCAGAGAAAAGATTGGAGAATGATAATTAAAGTTGTTGGCTAGAAAGTAGGGTTTAATTAATGTTTAAATATAAAACCATGCTAAAAAACCCTAATCCTTTCATGGACGGCCAAGATTAAAAGATTCAAACATGTATTAGTAAAATCAATGGCCCAGATTGAATGCTCAAGATAAAAACTTGAAATCTCACAAATATGGAAAAAATTCGGTGGAGTGTGTTCCAGGGTGCTGGAGTGCGTTCCACGAGACCCGAGACTAAAATACAATTTTTTGTCAAAACCTACTGGAACACGTTCCACAAGACTCGAGACAAAACACAGTAATTTTTTGGTCTTACCAACTGGAATGAGTTTCACACTGCTGAAATGTGTTCCACAAGACCCGGGAGCATTTAACCATCTTTGTCGAAACGCGTTTCGGTCTGCTGGAGTGCGTTCCAGCATGTCCGAGGCATAATAGTTGTGTTTTGGCTTTTGGAGTGCAATTCAAAAGGGAGGAAGGCATTCCATGGGTTCTTGGGAAACGTATACATGTCAAGAATACTATTCTTAAACATGTTTAGGTTCCATGATCAACAAAAAATGAAAAAGCATTTGGTAGATGATCAAATCATCAAATTGAATCAAGAACTTAAAAACCTTAAAAGATATCATGATATGCCTAGAAAACGATTTGGGAAAACACAATAAAACAAGTGGCTGAGCAATAATGAAACAAACCTACAACCTAGAAGGATATAAAATAGTTACAATAATATTAGACGATTCATTTTTGTGCTTTGATCTTTGGTTGACTTTGGCTGACTTTCATCTTAACTTTCGTTGACTTGTCTTATTTTCATGCATGACTGAGTTCCTTGGTGTTTGTGTTTCAGGTTTTGTGTCTGGAACTTCAGTTTTTATCCAAGCTAGGTGAGTATTGTCTCTGTCTCCAATCTCAAGATCAATCATACGGTGTTAAACTGAAACATACTTAACACATGTTAAATCACATAAAATATTGTTTGAAATAATCAAAATAACAGAGGACGAGGGTCATCAAGCCAACAATCTCCCCCTTTTTTATGATATCAAACATCTTACTTTAGGCTTGATTGAAACAACTAAAGCTTGATGAATAAGTAGGCACACATACCACAAGATCATATAAGGCATCAACACATGTAACACTAGAATTTTACAAGATAAAAGCATTAACTCATGCAAATCAGAACATTTTGTTATAGCCATTCAAGAGCGAAATATAACGTGTTGAAGTCCCCAAAATAAACAAAACTCATCCTTAATCTTTTAGGCTAACATTCTTCTCTAACTCCCCCCGAGTTTATGCCCATCATTAGACTCACAATCCACGAAAATCTACAAAATTTTCCTCTTTTGAAATATAAAAAAGGTGACATCACTCCGTCGGTGGATTAGATGGACTAGCCTGTCGCTCCAGATCCCAAAAAATATTGTCCTATGAAATGGTCAGATCAAGCGACCGTCTGTACCACCTTGGGGGCTGACGCACCGCAAAAGAGAAGAAATCGTGCATAGGTGGCTGGGAGGGGTGGCGAAACTGCTACTAAAACAAGTCAAACCGAGTCCGTAGCTGCTGGAACTCGGTGTAGAAAGATGTCTCAGCTGGGAGATCATCTTTATAGCCTATGAAACGCGAGACTTGGTTATGTCGTTCAACTAATCCGGTTACTACAGTATCGATAGTCGTGAGATCAGATCATAAAGAAGCAACGAATGAGTTCTGAGTATCATGGATCTCACGCAACTACTGCTAAAGACTGCTAAAATCAAATCCATGAGCTAGAGCAAATGGAGTCTGCCGACTGGGTCTAGCCTCATTGTTGGGAGGGTCATCATCAAAAGACGAGTCAGAACAAGAACTAGAAGGCATGCTCTCATTGCCGTCCGAAGTCTCCTCGTGAAATAGATCCTCCATCTCATCAGAGGATGGATCGCTCGGATGAGGGGACTCAAAATTACCATAAGTCTCTCCTCGAGGTACCTACCTAGGGATGATCCATCTCCTCAGTCATCGCACATAGTAAAACCCCATATTGTGCAAAGTGTCCTCATCAACTACCTTTCTCGGCTGGACATTTCATAGGCCGAATAGTAGATAAGTCGATACCTGCCTCCTCGAAGAATAGAGTAAGTTGCATCACATATGGCAAAGCTTGTGAGCACTTCATCGCGGTGGCAATGTGATGAACAATAATATGTGACAAATTTACCTTAGTCCCGGAAGTAATCACCCAAATGAGAAATAAATCAATAGTGGTGACGTTACTTCTACTGCTCTTCCTCAGAAGAATGACTTTAGAGATGACGCTGTGAATCAAGTAAGGCATGAAGGAGAAAGTAGTGTTAGAGACTTTCTTTGGATACGTTGAATGCATTATTCTCTTGGAGAAATTATTCAAGATCTCCAACTTGTCGAACCCTAGAAAGTTAATGTTTCCTTTAATGTCCAAGGCATATGGACCTCCTCGAGGTAAATCAAACTTTTCCTCAATAATCCTAGGAGAAATAACAATGTGATGAAGTTTGATGAACGCAATCAGCAACATCTTGAGTAAGATTGGTATAGAATGCTTGGGCTAATTTCTCGTACCAAGGGGTGGTGAAATGACAAAATGATGTCCAACCAAGCCCATTAAACAAAGGTCGGAGAGGTACGAATGCTCGATCGAAGAATGCAAAGTTCACGTACACACTCGGAGAAAGTTTGTGTCGGAGCACTTTTGGAGAAATAGGTTCAAGCATAGGTGGTGGTGGTGGTCGAGCATTTTTTCGAGGTCCTCTTCTCTTCTGGTCCAGATGACAAATCGGAAGAACTATGCCATGTGGAAGAACCACATTACGAGCATTTCGCGAAGGATTCCTTCTAGACATTTTTTCAAACACGTTGAAAAAAACTAGTGTGAAGAATGAGGTTTCAATCAAATTCCTATTATAACACCGTAGAAATGGGCTGCGTGCTGCTCTAGACGATTGGTATTTAAGTAGACCTCGCGTCTCACCTCTCAACTTGAGACTGATCTGGTTGGTCTTATTTGAAAGCTTTCAGCTTATACATGTAATACTGAATGTCCGAAACCTTGCACGTAGTGATACCGACCCTGATAAGGATCACTAGACGATGCCAAATCATGTCTAAATATTAAGTAAAGACCGGACCAGTTCATGCATTGGCATCATACATAGCACCACCTAGGGACGTATGTGGTTTATGATTCATAGAATAGTTAGAAGTGATGCTCGTTATTCATTATATTTCCCTAGAGAGGGACGTACAATGAGAACCTGGCTATTTCTCCGGGGAGGGACATCTGTACGTGAATCCAGAGCATCGTTCCTGAGGAGGGACGTACAATGAGAACCTGGTTACTCCTGGGGAGGAACATCTACATGTGAACTTACGCGATGTACAGTCATCAAACCATTACGAGACGGTGTCATGCATACATACATATTGAATTGATTATGATGCTCTGATGTGTATTTAAGATATTTGATTATGAATTTTGTTTTATTAATTGTTATATTCATGAACTATTTTACCCACTGAGAGTGTAGCTCACCCCGTTGTTATCCAATTTTTCACAGGAGATTAGGGTGGACTCGATGCAGGTTTTTGGGCCAACATTTTGTACCCTTTGTATTATTCATTGGGGATTTTGGGAGATTGTTCCCTTAACTATTTCATGTACAAATATATTATGGATTTAATGAAATCAGATTTGTACTTAACTATGTTTCCGCACACTCTGTTATTATCGTTATAATGCATTCGCGTCCCGTCTGTGAGTGTCCCGCCTATTTAGGGGCGTCCGGGCTGGGTGTGACACTAACATACCGACTTACCTCATATGGGACTTCATCAAGCAGTTTGCAAAAAAAACCAAAAAATGAGGATCTCCCAGGAGTGAGAATGGAAGCTAGTAGCTATGGTCATGGTGATTGGAATTCCTGATCCTTAGCGTGGGCATGATGCCACCTGTCTGAGGGTTGAGTACAATGACGATTATGAGTCAAATATTTGCATGAACCATTTGGGGCCTTGTGTGAATAGGCCAGGTAGATCTCCGATGGGATGGACGAAGATGACAGATCGTTCATAATAAGACCCTAAATTTTACGAAAACACACAGAAGAAATTTGATCAGATCAAGTGAATTCCAGAGATAGCTCAAGATAGGCAGAAGAGCTATGCTGATAATAGGCGCAAGGCCATAGAGTTCAAGGTTGGTGACCAAGTTCTATTGAAGGTCTCTCCTCAGAAGGGTCGTTCGAGGTTTAAGAACGGATTGGCCCCGTCGCTTACCGATTAGCCTTGCCACCTCAGCTTGTAGCAGTACACAATGTGTTTCATGTGTCGATGCTGAGAATGTACAACGATTTTGATCATGTCTTGGATTGGAGACACATGGAGTTGAGGCAGGATGGAACCTATAATGAGGAATCCGTCCAAAAACTTGACCGAAAAGTTTAGAGATTGCGCAACCGAGAGATTCCTATGGTCAAGGTGAAATGGCAATTCCACGGCGAGGAGCAGGTTACTTGGGAGTGTATGGACTACATGAGGGAGCACTTTGCCGAGTTCATGGGCTGAGGTAAATTTCATAACCTTAAAACTTCAAGGGCCAAGTTCACTCTAAGGTGGGTGTGATGTAGCGCCCTAGAATCATTTCATCTAGCCCATAGCCCATTTGCATTTTGCCCAAACTCTATGTGCTCGCCTTGGTGTGTATGTTTGTGTGTTTGGTGAGTGATTATTGCTTATATAAAAGAAAGTATTATTAGTGGTGGTGGTGTTATTATAGAAAGTATTGTTGGTGGTATTATTATAGTTATTAATATCATTTGACACATTAATACTATTGTAAGTGTTTTTGGAGAAGCTTCGCATAAGTAACTTGTTGATCAAGTTATCATCTTCACTTGTGACTTATTGAAAAGACTCCATTAAATGTCCTCATTTAATGCACCTTTGACATATGGGAAGGTTGTATCTCAACACATGGTAAATATGACAATTATATTGGAAATATGTTGTGTATATGTGTTGATCATATTATAATTAATTATTGGTGCGTCAAATGGACCTGGGAATTTTAGAAATGAGTCAAGAACGCATTTTTACATAGAAAACGAGCGGTCATACACGAAATTACGATGTGTATTTAGGGCGTAGCAGCTAAATGAAAAATGAGTGTTTTGGGCGTAAGGGAGGACGCTCATGCGTTGGGAGGGCGCTCATGCGCTAGTGAGGAGGGCGCTGATCCATTTTCTGGACACGTTTTTAGTCAAAAATGGCCATTTTCAGTGTATAAAATGTGGGAAAAGGTGGCTACTCTTTCCATATGTGCCAAGAACGAACTGGAAAAGGAAGAAGGGAGGAAAGCTAGGGTTTCCAAGGGAAATCTTCACCATTTACACCCCAAAGTAAGTGTTTTTCTCCATTTTTCTCCATGAAATCACCATTAAAGGTGAGAGTAAGCTTTCTAATGGCATAGTTTTCTCCATGGGTCACGGTTTTGGGTGTTCCCTAACCTAAGGTTGGTTGATTTTTGCTCTTTGGAGCTTGTTTATGATAAAAGCAACCTTCATTGACCTAGATCTACACTTGGAATGCATTTTACATGAACTTCACCACGTTTTTGGTGGTGCAAGAGTTTAGGGTTTTGTTGGAAACCCTTAGGGTCGTGGTCTATGGCATAGATTTGGGTTCCTTGGTGGATTTGGAGCCTATTAGTACCGTTTTCCCTAATTTCTAACAAGAAATTGGTGGATCTAGTGTTAAAGGCCTAAACCCTAGAAATCAAACTTAGGGATTTCCTTTGGACTTCATGTCAACTATGTTGAATAAATGGTTGATTCTAGTTGATTGATGGTGGTGTTCAGTATTTTTATCCCATCGAAAACCCTAGTTGTAGTGTAAAATCGGCCTAATGCTTGATTTTGCGAATTTTGCCCAAAATGGGGCTTTTGACCTAAACCAAGTCAATTTATCAAATTGACTTAGGGATTATCTAATTGGACCTAAATTGAGTGGAATCATGGGTTTAGAATGTTTGAACCTATGTTAATTTGGTATGACTTAGTGCAATTTGGCTCAATGCCTATTGTAGAGATTTTTCCCAAATTGGGTCATATGCCATGTATTGATTTGAATTGAGGAATTTACTTGTTTATAATCAATCTTGCATGGTGTAGACTTGTGTTAGGATTGATTGACCTAGACTAAGTGATTGTCTTAGTTTTTGGGAATTAGCCTTATCCGTGGCTTGGCACAGATGTCGAGGTTGATCATGAGATGGGAGACTCACGGTGGGAATTAGATGCACATGGACTTGTTGGATTAGGAATTGATCATGATTAGTGTGTCTATGTATGGATGGTCATGATAATTGGTACATGTGCATGAATCTATGGTTTACAAGATCTTGTTTTGCATTGGGATTCGTCTAGGCCGTGTGTGGTTAAGTACTCTCGCGAGGCTTGGTTGTGAGTAGACTTCAATCATGTTTAAATGTCTTATATCATCATATTACTTATATCTTGTATGTTTGAAAGCATGAAACATATTCTAATGGTTTGAATGATGCATGTTTTGGAATAAAAACTTATGACCTTGGTTTGGCTCATCTATCTGGCTAATAGGGAGACTTAAACTTGTCATAAGAGGGTTTTAGTATGGAAATATGACTTGGCCTGGGAACGGTACACCAGTACCTCCAATGCATATGAAATATGATTGGGCATGGGAACGGTACATTAGTAACGCCAATGCATATGAAATGTGGATCCAGAAAACAATTGGCTTTTTACTTGCGTCGAACTTATTATAACTAGTTGATATCTATATATTATGAGCTTTTAATCATACAGCACATTGACATGCATACATGATGTTTATTGATGAATATAGATGGCATGTTTGAATTCTATTCACTGGGCACTGTTGGCTCACACTCTCACTCTCCTTTCAAGTCCTTCATATAAGGGTAAGGGCGTTGTGATCGATTGAGAGATAGCCACTGCCAAGCTAGGACTCTTATGTATGGTTTGATGTCTTTAATTACATATGTGTATGGTTTTGATTGTTTTGATACATATGTATTGAATATAACCTAGTTAAACCTAGATGGTGAGAGGGATTGTGGTTGTGTGATGTATATTGGCCATGTGGCCCTGGATTTGATGTGTTTGGTTGTATATTTTAGACTTAGATTTGATAATGGGTTTAGGCATGTTGTCTTAGACATTTTTTGGGATTCATGTTGGAAATCTTATGATCAATGGTTGTATGTTTATTTGAGAACTATTATGATCTTCGTGTTGTGTCTTAGGAGATCATTCTCATTTGAATTGTGGGTATGCAATTGATATTAGATCTGTTAAGTCTATTAGGTGATTGATGTGGATGTTTCAAAAAAAAAAAAAATTGGAGACTCTATGTGAGAGTCTAGTTGAGGCTTGTAGGGTCCCGATCATCTCATGAGATGATTTGAGGTGGTCATGGATTCCTACGCCGAGGGTCCCACCCTGTCATTTTCACACGCCGATCCATAGGGGATGGCGGTCTGGGGTGTAGGTCGCCACAATTTAGATACTACACGGCCAGCACCAACAGAGGATGATGGACTAACCAAGATTCTAGACTTCGTTACTCGTGCTTTTGAGAAATTACAAAACTTGGAAAACAAGATGTCTTTCCTTGCCACAACCATTATGGATCTGTCTTATACTATCATCAAAGCTGCAGGTCAAGTGGAAGGAGTCATAGGCTTCTTTGAAGACCTATTCAAGGTAATGAACAGTAGGATGCATTCTACTATTAAAGAAGAAAGGTTTACAATGTTTTTTCATCTATTGAAGAAGAAAGGTGTCAAAGTTCCACCTGCACCATGGGTCTGACAATCTTCTTGGAATATTAGATGGTGAAGATGAAGATGAATCGGATGAAGAGCCATTACACAGAATCAGTCGAAGAGTGTTTCCACCCACAGATCCCTCATCAGAAACTTTTCCAGACCCTAAACGCAAGCGACCCATCAGGCCAGAATTTGAAGGTCACGCACTTTCTCCTAAGTTTGCTCATGGTCTTGCGGAACGAAAAGCAAAATGTTTGAAACCTAGTCCACCTCTTGATCCATTTAAATTTGGTGTTTCTAAGCATGCCCATGAAAAATTCATTGAAAAATCCAGGAAGGGTATTGTAATTGATGAATCTGTCAGCAGTTTGAGACAAAGCACACATGGTTCTTCAAGACCACAAGCACCAAGGAATCCAAGAATTATGTACCTAGTTCCAATGGATCCAAGAAGGATGATGAGGCCAAAGGAAAAAGGAAAGGGAAGGGTCCAAGTACGGGGTAAACCTACCCACTTTTTGATGTTTTCAAAATAGGGAGAAGAGATTGCAAGTTGCAGATATTAAGGCTAAATTAGCTCAAGAGGGAAGCTACATGTAAGGGGGAGTTTACATGTCGGGGGGAGTTCTATCCAAGTTAATGTATTCATTATTGTTTATAATTTACATTGTTTGTATTCTGCATTATTTGCATCTGACCATGTAAATTGTATGATTAAAATCAAATAGAACTGACACGACTGCAGATATCGTTCTAAATTCGTTATATGTTTGATTACATGAATATATATATCTGCTTGATCTCTGAGTATTTGAAATCATCAAAAAGGGGGAGATTGTTATCTCAATGAACCCCATGACAATGTTTTGATGATTCCAAATATCTCCAGTTGGTGTACCTAATGATCTTGTCAAGTGTTTCAGATTTGTCAAGAATCAAGATCAAGGAACTGTGATCACAAGCCTATTGAACATCAAAGGAAAGTTTTGAGTCTGTCAGTACTTAAAATGTAAAGACTATCGATCATCTTACTCTCAATAAAATTTTTATCATTTGCATAATTTGATCGTAACATTTTAATCGTACCTTATGATTTCCAAAGTATTTGTTTTGATTAAAAGAAACAATGATGTTTTATCGTGTTTTAATCGAGATATCAAAAACCATTTTTATAAAGTCTTTCAAGGCGCTAATGTTTTAGCAGCGCCCTCCTGGACTTGATAAGCCAAGACGCTAATAAAATGTTAGGACGCTCAAGGTTGAATTGATCTGATTAATAAGGACACTTACTTGTTAGTAGTGACCTTTCACTTATCAACTTTTGAGAATGTCAGGGCGCTGACTTAGTTTCAGCTCGCTAAAAGATCTTTTTATCTTTTAGGATGTTGATAAGTTATAAGTTGAATAAATTATCAGGACGCTACTTGTGTAGGAGCACCCTCATCTTTAGAATCAACTTAAGAAACTTTCATGATGCTCACCGTCTGTCAGCGCGCTTAAAAATTGTTTTAAAACTGTTTTTAATAGTTTAGGACGCTTACTCATGAGTAGCGCCCTCATGTGTTTTACGTTTTAAAACAAAGCAGGACGCTTACTGCAAAGTAGCACCCTCATGCTTTAAGTCGTTTAATTGTCAAAGCAAGTCAGAACGATTACTACTTAGTAGCGCCCTCACTTCATTGTTCAGTAGGATGTTGATATTCTATGAGCGCCCTCAAAGGAACAAAACGACATAAATTATATTTTTACTGTTCTGACATGTACGTATTTTTTGCCACATTTTCAGAACAACTTTTCGTACAAAATCAATTTTTTGTATTTGTAAGAGATATTTTCTGATTCACGAACCACGTCTTCTAAAACTTTCCTTCTTCGTGTATCTGGAGAAAAACAAAATATTCATGAATTGTGCAGTTGCTATTTTTGTGGTATATTCTAGTTGTTGTGAGTAAACGTTCATATTTGAAATTCAAATTCAAATGAACAACAGCTTCATTTCTGCAAGTCTATAAATACAGACACTTAACAATTTGTTAAGCACCGAAAATTCTTTGAGCTAAAACATTTTTCGAAAGTTAGTCGAATTTTCATCTAGCCAAGAAAAAGTTTAAGTCGATCTGTTTTCACAGTAGTTTTCTTTGAAACTTTACGTATTCAAAAGATTTTCATACTGAGCTAACATTCTATCTTTATCTGAAAATCTATTTGAAGTTTTGAACTGTTTTCACTCAAATCGTTCAGCACTGTTTTAACTTATATCATTCTTGCTGAAAGAGTAATTGAGAGATAGTTCATAGGATATAGTTGTACTCAATTTCATATCTTGTATATTGTATCAAGGTTGTAACAATAGTTATATAAACTACTGAGTTGATATTCTTCTGTCAACGAAGAAACGGTAGTTCTCACACCCGTAAGTTGAGAACGGTTGGTCTCACAGCTTGAAGTTGAGCAGTGTAACGGTTGTTCTCACACCCGCAAGTTGAGAAAAAGGTGTAACGGTTTGATCTTCACCCGTAAGAAGGTCTATAGTGATAAGGTTAAAATCCTAACTGAGGAGGTTAGGTAGTGGACATAGGCAAGTAGCCGAACCACTATAAATCGACTGTGCATACTTGCTTATTTTTTTACACTGCATCTTTGCCATTGTTATTATTTTTTAAATTGTCTAAGTGTACCACCCTCTTGGACATAACTGGGCCAACAACAACGACTAATCAGGTGCTCACTATTTAGGTACATATCATATCTAAATCGAAAATCCAAACTGATCAGATCACAAAATATAAGAGGCTCCAGCCTCACATTTTCGGGCACCCCAGATGTTGATGAGGCTAAAAAATGGTTGGATGAGTCTAAAAAGGCTTTAGAGGCTATGAGAGTCAGCGATGACAAAAAAATCCCACTAGCTTCTTATCAGCTCACTGGGGGAGCCAACCTCTAGTGGAAAATAATGAAGGAAGACCTAAGGGTCAATGTAATGACTATGACTTGGATGGAATTCGAGTAATAAAAACGCTAGGATTTTGTAAGGCTCTATCAAGGCAGGATGACAGCTCGTGAGTATGCTGAGAAGTTCCTAGAATTATCATTCTTTTTTTCTCCACAATCTCTACGAAGCGGGGTAAGGCTGAGAAATTCTTCAATGGCTTTCGTCTGGATATTAGACAAGCCCTGTCATTCTTAGAACTCAAGAATTATAAGGAGGTCGTCAACATGGCCATGAACTATGAGTGGGAGAAGACGAAGCAAGAACAAAGGAAAAACAAGGGGAAAATGGGTTGTGAATTTTTCTTAATAGGGCACTCAGCAGGGCAACAAGAAAAAACCATATCAGACTTCAAGCCCTTCCCCCATACCAAAATAAAAATTGTTGCACCTGCGACTGAAACTTTTAACCCTGGCCATCAAGGTTTTCATAATCAAAATAGAGGAGGTCAGAATGGGATAGCTGGTCGCCAAAAATAGCAAAATCAGCAAGCCCGGCAGAACCAACAACAAATGCCTCACCAACAAAGGTAGACTTGTGACAATTGCAACCAACCTGGCCACTTAAAAAGGTTTTGTCCCCACCCTCCACAAGCTCAACAACCAGCTCCCGTAAACCTAGTCCAACAAGCACTAGCCGTTGCAACTGCCCAACCCAAACAGAACCAACAAAACCAAGGGCAAAGATAACAAGGAAGAGCCTACACTGTGGCTTAACAACCCCTTCCAAATAACAATCTGGTGGAAGGTACATTTCATTTTTTTCAATATAATGGTGCATGTCTTATTTGATTCGGGTTTCACGCACACCTTTATATCTTTTACATTGGTAACACATTTGGGCTTGCAACTTGAACCAACTGATATCACTATCTATGTCTCAAACACCAATAGGGCTTGGTATTGATATTAACGAGAAATATTCTAAATGTAAACTTAGAATGTCAGCACAGATAATTCATGTAGATCTCTTAGTCATGGATATAGAAAACTTTGACATCATCCTCGGCATAGACTAACTGACTCCGCTAAATGCTATTATTGATTGTCTAAAGAAGCAAGTCCAACTAACCTTGCCTACTGGAGAGAAAGTCAAGATTCAGGGAACTTGAAAATGAATACACAGCTCAACTGTCACATTCCTCAAGGCACAGCTCTAAGCCTTATCCATTAGTGATGACAATGAAGCATCATCACTATACCTTCTTGAAGTACATGATATCGTGGTCATATCTGAATTCCCAACAGTTTTTCTAAACGACCTTCCCAGTCTACCTCCAGTTCAAGAATTCGATTTTGAGATCAAATTCATACTAGGAATTGAACTCATCTCCATTCCACCATACATAATTTCCAACGCCGAATTGGTCGAGTTGGACAAGCAGACGAAAGAATTGGAGAGTGTGGGCTTCATAAAAAAAAGTTCATCACCCTGGGGTGCTCCAATTCTATTTGTCTGCAAAAAAGATGGTTCATTAAGACTTTGCATCGACTATCGCAAGTTGAACAATACAATCATCAAGAACAAAACCCACTGCCCAGGATCGATGACTTGTTCGACCAACTTAGAGATGCCAAATTCTTCTCTAAGATCGATTTTCGATCCGACTATCAGTAACTCTGGATCAAAGAGTCGGACATACGCAAAACAGCTTTCCGAACTCGACATGGTCATTACGAGTTCCTGATCATGTCGTTCGGTCTAACAAAAGTACCTGTAGCATTCATAGATATGATGAACCGTATCTTCAGACCATATTTAGACCGCTTTGTGGTGGTCTTTGTAGATGAAATTTTGGTGTCCTCACCAACTGAAGATAACCATAAGACACACTTGAAGATGGTTTTCCAGACCTTAAACAACTATCAGTTGTACGCATAGTTGAATAAGTACGAATTTTAGGCAAAGAAGGTCCAATTCCTAGGTCATGTTGTCTCTAGCAATGGCATTGCGGTAAACCCTTCGAAAGTTGAAGCAATACTAAATTGGAAGCATCCAACGAATGTCACTCAGATTCGTAGCATCCTCGGCTTAGCTGGCTACTATAGATGTTTCATTAAGGATTTTTCCAAGATTGCCGCACCGATTACCAAACTTACTCAAAAGGACATAAGAATTATCAGGAATGCAGCATGTCAATCATCATTTCAGGAATTGAAAAAATGCCTCACGACACCACCAATACTAATCACTCCAACAAGTGGAGTTGGATTTACACTCTACACCGACGCCTCTTTACAAGGCTTAGGTGCAGTATTAATACAAGATGGTCAAGTTGTTGCGTATGTCTTTAGGCAACTGAAAATTCTTGAGGGTAATTACCCTACGCATGACTTCAAACTTGTAGTTGTTGTATTTGCACTGATGATATGGCGGCACTATCTATATGGTGAAAGGTTCGAGGTCTTCTCCAATCATAAGAGCCTCAAGTACATCTACACTCAAAGAGACCTCAACCTCCGTGTCGTGTGCATACTGCAATCGCACGGTGTGAAGTTATAATATATACCGGTGAGAATATCTAGTTATCGTCCTTTAGGATAGAATACTACACTAATTATCATGTTTACTAGCCCTAACTTTATTTAGAAAAATCAAATTCGAGAGTTCAACTAAAAACAACAATTAAAGCAACTAAAAACTAACAAATCAATGCAATAGAAGTAAGAAATCAATGGATGAATAGTCTAGAGGTTCGATATCACCTCACTCTCAACTATGCCTATATATATATATATATATATTTATTTATTTATTTATTTATTATTAATTCAATTCCTTTGTTTATAAGTCGAAAATCCAAACGTCTCTAATTCCCTCTTTTGAAGCACCAATTAGAACATATTATTATCACATTGGTTTTACTCTTTTGATGAAAACCTAAGATTTTAATAACTCATTAAGTTCTATGATTTTCTTCCAATGACTTCAAAGGGTCTCAATCTCCTTTCGGTCTCACTGTTTGCCCAGGTATGTCCAAGATGGGGATGAATAGAACACTTAGACAATTTAAAAATAAATGCAATGACAAGAATATAAGTGCGAAGAATAAATAAATATGCACAGTTGATTTATAGTGGTTCGGCTTTTTGCCTACGTCCACTACCTAACTTCCTAAGTTAGGATTTTAAACCTTATCACTAAGGGATTCTCTTATGGTTGAGAATCAAACCGGTACACCTTTTCTCAACTTGTGGGTGTGAGAACAATCGTTACACTTCTCAACTTATGGTTGTGAGAGGACCGTTTCTCACCTTGCGGGTGTGAGAGGATTGTTTCTCAGCTTACGGGTGTGCGAAGACTGTTTCTCAACCTACGGGTGTAAGAAGACCTAGACTTGTTGAATACAGAAATATCAACTCAGTAGTTTATCTAACTACTGTTACAACCTTGATACAGTATACAAGATATGAATTGAAGTACAACTATATATTATGAACTATCTCTCAAATTTCCCTTTCAGCAAGAATGATTTAAGTTAAAGTAGTGCTGAAAATTTGATTGAAAACAGTTCAATCTTTCAAATGATTTTTCAGATAAAGATATAGATTTAGCTCAAAATGAAAATCATTTGAATAAGCAAAGTTTCAAATAAAACGCTCTGAAAAAAAAATAACTTGAGCTTTTTAAATCAGATGAAAATTCGACTAACTTTCAAAAGTGTTTTGGCTCAAAGAATTTTCGGTCATCTTGCAAATGACTAAGTGCTGGTATTTATAGACTTGTAGAGATGAAGTTGTAGTTCATTTGAATTTGAATTTCAAATATGAACGTTTACTCACAACAGCTAGAATGTATCACGAAATGGCAACTGCACATTTCATGAACATTATGATTCTCTCCAAATTCACGAATAAGGAAATTATAATGACGTGGCTCGTGAATCAGAGGATATCTCTAACAAATCCAAAAAGTTAATTTTTGTACAAAAAGTTGTTTTGAAAAAGTGGCTAAAAAGGATGTACATGTTAGAACAGCAAAAATATCATTTTTGTTGTTTTGTTCCTCTGAGAGCGCTCACGGAGCATCAGCGTCCTACCAAACGATGAAGTGAGGACGCTACTAACTCGTAAGTTTCTTGACATACTTTGAAGATTAAAACCACTTAAATCATAAGGGCGCTACTCAGCCGTTAGCGTCCTGCTTTGTTTTAAAACACTTAAACGCACGAGGGCACTACTCAAAGGTAAGCATCTTGATATTTTTAAAATAATTTTAAAACAATATTGAGTGCACTGAAGGGCAGTAAGCGTCCTGAAGGTTATTAAGTTGATTCTAAGGATGAGAGCACTCTTATACAAGTAAAGTCCTGACAGTTTTTCAACTCATAACTATTAACCTCCTTAAAGATAAAAATCATTTAAAAACTTAGAGAACTTTCAGCGAGCTGAAACTAAGTCAGCGTGCTGACACTTTCAAAAGTTGACTAAAGGGAGGTCGCTACTTACAAGTAGGCATCCTAATGAATAAGTTCAATTCAACCTTGAATGTCAGCGTCCTAACATTTCATTAGCCTCCTGACTCATCAAGTCCAGGAGGGTGCCCATGAAACATTAGCGTCCTGAATGACTCTATAAAAATAGTTTTTGATTTTTTTTGTTAAAGCTCGATAAAACTCGATTAAAAACAAGATATTTCTAGATTAAATCAAATACTTTGGAAATCATAAAATAACTTTAAAATGTGACGATAAAAATACAAAAACGATTAAATCTTGCTGAGAGTATATTTGATCGGTAGTCCTTACATTCTAAGTATTGAAGGACTCGAAACTTTAATTGATGTTCAATAGGCTTGTGAGCATAGTTTCTTGATCTTGATTCTTAATAAATCTGAAACACTTGACAAGATCATTAGATACACAAATTGGGGATATTTTGAATCATCAAAACATTCAGGTCATGGGGTTCATTGAGATAACAATCTCCCCATTTTTTATGATTTCAAATACTCAGAGATCATGCAGATAATTATATTCATGTAATCACACATATAGCATATTGAGAGTAACAGGCATGTCAAGCATATTTGATTGTAATATATAAGTTGCAATATATAAGTTACAAGATAAGTACAATCATTCAAAATATACAAGAACATGATAATCATACAATCATGTTATACAGAAAATCAAATAAATTCCCCCTGACTTGTAGTTTCCCTCTTGAGCTAACTTAGCCTTAATATATTCATTTTCTTCTCCCCCTTTTGAAAACATCAAAAAGTGGGTAGGCTTAGCTCGTACTAGGACCCTTCCCCTTCTTTTTTCTTTCAGCTTCCTCATCCTTCTTGGATCCACTGGAACTAGGTTCAGATTCCTTGGGTTTCCTGGGCGCTCATGGCTTTGAGGAACCACTTGAGCTTTTTCTCAAGCTTTTGACAAATTTGTCAATTGCAATAGTCTGCATAGGTTTTTCAACGAATTTGTCGTGGGCAGGCTTGGAAACACCAAATTTGAATGGATCAACAGGTGGACTAGGTTTAAAACCTTTGACTTTCCATTCCACAAGACCTTGAGCAAAATCAGGAGAAAGTTTGTGACCTTCAAATTCTGGCCTAGTTGGTCGCTTGCGTTTTGGATCGGGAAAAGCTTCTGATGAGGGATTCGAGGGTGGAGACACTCTTCTTCTAATTCTATGTAGAGGCTCTTCATCTAATTCTTCTTCCTCTTCACCTTCTAATATCCCAAGAAGTCTGTCAGACTCTTTAGGTCATTGAGGACGTGAAAGCTGGAGCTCTTGATTCTGGTGGAACCTTTACACCTTTCTTCTCCAATAAATGAAACATCAGTCCAAAACGTTTCATGTTTGAGGCAATGTACCACACAGTAGAGTGCATCCTACTGTTCATTACCTTGAAAAGGTATTCAAAGAATCCTACAACTCCTTCCACTTGATTTGTAACTGTGGAGACGGTGTATGATAGGTCCATAATGCTTGTGGCAAGGAAATACATCTTGTTTTCCAAGTTACTAGACTTCTCATGAGCTCGAGTAACCAAGTCAAGAATCTTGGTTAGTCTATTATCCTCTGTGTGTGTTGGCCCGACAGAGGTAAAGTTCTCCTTCAGACTGGAGATGGCCTGCAACACTGGATCAAGCGTTTTCTTGCTGGTCACTTGATCCAAGATAGCATCCAAAACTGATTGCAAAGTGTCAGAAATGGACATATCCTTAGAGGTGTCAACCACTTTCCATCTTAATCTTTTTATTTCTTCAAGTATCTTCTGCAAAGCTTCTGCAGTCACAACACTGGAAGGATGACTTGGGGAAGTTTGCGATGAGTGACTCTGTGATGCTTGAGGTCTGGCTTAAGGTGGTTGAGAGCTTGAATATCTTGGTTGAACTGATGCAACAAAAGCTCTCATGAATGCCCTTATCTGTTGCATGTTGTCTCTAATATCCTTAACCAGATTATTATTGAGTGATGAAGTAGGAAAAGATTGCATGACACTTAATTGTTGGTTCATTTGTTGTGTGTCTTTTCCGAGCAATGCGGTTGCTTGGATCAGGTGAGAGGTGTATTCCTTTATCTCATTAATCTCAATTCTCTCCTGAGATTTCATAGAGTCTCTGACCTCTATCAATATCTCATTCTTCAGCAGTATTTGATTTTGCTCGAAACGATCATCAGTTGAGACATGAAAAATATTTGATCTTCTCTTACTCTTCTCAAGAAGTCTTCCTCTCTGAAGAATTCATCTGTTTGCTGGCTGGTAGAAGGATAAGAAGGTGCCTCATGATCAAATGATCTTTTCACATCAATATTTTCCATTTTATCTTCTAGTTGGAACTCAGCACTAGCCTCTTGAAAATCTTTACTATGATCCTTTTCATCTGCATTAACATTCATTTCATCTCCCTAATAGGGTATGAAAGCTAGATCATCACCCTCTACATCCTGAGGTTCTCTACCATCAGACTCAATCTTTTTCGAGTCATGGGGTTCCATTGATAAAGGTATATCAAATGGAAATGGTGGCTTGAAGACGGTTTTATTTGAGTCCTCACTGAATCTCTCTCTGGTGATTTCTTCCAAGATTGCATCAACATTTTCTAAATCATTTAGATGTTCTTCAACAACGGCCTGAGCAATCTGGTTCACCTCTTCCATTAGATATTTTTCAGCTTGAACAGCTTGTTCTGCATGTTCAGCTTCAACAGCTTTAGTTTGAACATCTTTTTCTCTTGTTTCATCTTTTCCACTGGATTCTCCCTCAAGTGGAACTTCTGACATTGGAAGCTTTTTCTCCAATGCAGGTACATAAGTGTATCTCATCAATTTCACAGTGATTTGACCAATGCAATTGTATCTGCTGGTCTCTTTGAAGTTTTCTCCACTGAAATCAATACCACACATCTCGAACAAAGTGGTGAGGCACATACCAAAAGGAAAACCTCCTCCTCTGCTAACCACTGTATTCGTCACATGCATGAGGATGTGGGCGAGATTCACTTTCTTCTTTTCCAAAATGCACCACACTACCCCTACTGCCGGTTTTGGATTGAATAATATGGGTAATGATGTTGTGGAGTATTCTGGGCAAGAATTCAAATGACTAATTCATGAGTTTCTTATTGAAACTCGAGTGGTCCTTTTTTTTTGAAACAAGATTCAGAGCAGAGAGGTTATTGTAACCTGAATACTGGACTTTATTTTTAGTGAAAGAAAGTATGTGGGCATCTTCATCACTTGGCAGAGAAAAGGCTTCAGAGAAGAATCTGGGAGAAATCTCAACAGATTTTCCCTTGACCACAGAATGTTTTGCAAGTCCAGAACTTGGTTTATCAACCAGATTCAAATAGAATTGGCTAACAAGGTTGGGATACCATTTTGATCTGAAAGAGAAAAGATTGGTCCAACTTTGAAATTCAAATAGAGATAAAATATCTAGATGGGAGTTTGTGAAGAACTCAAAATCGGCAAAACATCCATCAATCACATCTCGGTTAACAAGCTTCTCTGTTTTGTTTCCCTTCTTGCTTATCTGGGTTGAAGAAGGTGGGTGAGATGGTTCAACCGCGATTTCAATAGGAGGAGTGGGTACATAGATTGAGGGTGCCTCAGTCAGTTCGGCATGACTAGGTTCAGTTCTCGGTTTCACACTCCTATCTGAAGGTGATGATGGTGAAACGACTCTCTTTCTTGAAGAAAAAGTGCGAAGCTTCTTGGATTTTGGCGCCATAGAAAGTTTGGAAAGGAACAAAGGTGAAGAACTGAGGTGACTTGGCAAAAACCAACGAAATAGAGAATAAATGACTCAAGAATGAGTAGAGAGTTGAGTTTACACTTTATCGAAGGTTAAAGATGAAGGTTCAGTAGTAATTCCTGGAGCGATTCCCAGTAAGTTCTTGACGAAGCGTCCTAGGGCATCAAATGGCGAAAGTGACTGCTAGGTCACAAAAAGTTCGATTTTATAATGCTAAAGCGATGAGTGTGCTCCTGACACACACTCACACGTGCCGCAACCTAGTATCTAAAGGTGGTTTAATTTATCTAATGTTTGTGACTAGTCATCGTCCTCCTTATGACATGTGTTTTTGAACGACTAAAGCCATTGGGCATATTAGCGTCCTCATTTGCTGTCAATTTACTTGCGGACACTTAAGCACTAATATTAATCAAATTTGACCAATTAAACTTAAGTATCGTATGGTTGAATAATCAATATCACAATTTATATCACATCAACCAAGCGTCAAGAATTTAATTATGAGCGAAAATATTTAAGCATTCTAAGCATCGCATGATTAAAGATAATCATTTATTTCTAGTAATCACTAATAAATATATATTCTAATAATAATAGTAGTGATGAGAGTGATTTTTATATTTTTGCATATTTTTGACTTTTACCTCAAGGTACCGCAAAGTTTTCAACTTGTGCACTCTGTCTCTTTTTGAAGCAGCTGAATTATTTCATTATCTTCGTTCTCCATGCTGACTTCCTTCTCGTCATTCTATAAGAAGATCTCTCATTAAGCGTTCTGGATGTGTTGTTGAAGATTGTTGACTCATTAAGCTTAGGTCATCAGCAACTTCACTTTCGTTCCTGCTTGGTGCATTTGCTTGATACTCAGTAGTTTATATAATTACTATTACAACTCGATACAGTTTACCAGTTATGAACTGAAGTACCATTGTATCCTATGAACTATCTCTCAAATTTTTCGTTCAGCAAGAATGATTTATGATTAAAATAGTCCTGGAAATTTTAGTGAAAAATAGTTCAGTAACTTTCAAATAGATTTTCAACGAAAGATAGATATTAAGCTAAGTATGAAAATCTTTTAAATAAGCTAAGTTTCAAAGAAAACACTTTAAAAAACTAAACAATTTGAGCACTGAATTCAAATTAAATAATTTGACTAACTTTCAAAAGTATTTGCTCAACAAATTTTTGGTGTTGTTTCGTTTGAGTCTAAGTGCTGGTATATATAAACACTATAGAAAAGTTGTTGGTCATTTGAATTTGAATTTCAAAATGATCGTTTACTCACAAGAGCTAAAATCTTTCACAAAAATAGCAACTACAATTTTCACGAACATTCTGGTTCTTTTCAGACTACACGAATAAGGAAGGTTTCAGAAATCTTGACTTCGTGTATCAAAGAAAATATCTCACAAATCTGAAAAGGTTTCTGAGCACAAAAAGTTTCAAAAAAGTAAACAGAAAAAGTGCAGGTGTCAGTTTTGTGACAACGCTGGATTAGCGTCCTGATTGGTCAATCAGCATCCTGACGCATAAAAACCAACTTTGTTTTTTTGTTCCTTGAGGGCGCTCATGAACCATAAGCGTCCTGCTTAATTGTGAAGTGAGGGCTCTACTTGATCGTAAGCGTCCTAACTTACTTGACAATAAAAATGACTAAACTTCATGAGGGCGCTAATCCACAATTTGCGTCCTGTCTTGTTTTAAATACGTAAAGTCACGAGGGCGCTACAAACGAGTAAGCGTCCTGATAATTTTAAAAGTAATTTAAAACAACTGAAAGACATAAGGGCATTATTAAACGATTAGCGTCCTGATATTTTAACTCGTAGAAACAGTTAGTGCACTGAAAGACGATCAACATCCTAGGTTACACAAAAAAAAAAATGAAACCTTTAAGTGAAAGCCCGAACCTTAGGGCGAATGCGGAAAGCCTGAACCTTCGGGCATGTCATTTTTAATAAAAGAGACCCCTCCCTTCCTCATTTTCACACCAAAACTTCTCATATCTCCCTCTTTGAGCACTCTTTCTCTCTTTTCTCTCTCTCTCTCTCTCTCTCTCTCTCTCTCTCTCTCTCTCTCCCTCTTAAAGACTCTTCACTGGTACTGTGCGAAGTCGCTGACCGGCAAAAAGCACGGAACATCAAGTGTTCAATTTGAAAGTGGGGAATGAAACATAGGTTTGCGTGTCTTATGAATTTTAATAAAGTTTTCATTCATTTATCATTATGTCTATTATTCACTTACATTACATTATTGTGCATAATGTTCAGACATATCATAGTTATGCCTTAATATTTGGAGTCTATGTATTACATTGTTACTACGTTGGATTAATGGTCAATTTGACTCAACCAGACTTAGTCTTGTCCTTGGTAACTTTGAATAGTGAACGAGAAGCAGCTTGCTGCTCTAGAAGACTTGGTATTTAAGCGGGACCTTGTGTTCCCACCTCTCGACCTGGAGACTGGTCTGGTTGGTCTTATTAGAAAGCTATATGCTTGTATAACTGATACTGAACATCCTAACAACGCACGTAGTGATGCCGACCCTGATAAGTTTCACCAGACATTGCCAAATCATGTCTAATATTACTAAAGACCGGACCTACACATGAATATTCATCATACATGAAATAAGAACCACCTAGGGACGTATGTGGTTTGTGATCTATGAAATAGTTATTGGAGCAATTTTGCTCACTATATTGATGTTTCCCCTGGGGAGGGATGTACAATGTAAACCCAGGATTAGGTGGGGATGGACATCTGTACGTGAATCCAGGGCGATGAACGATCACAGAACCATTACGAGATGGTGTTACGCATACATTATTGTTAAGCCATGTTGTACTGTTTATGATGCTATGTTGTGTATACGTGATATTTGATTATGAAGTCTTCTTTATTTATTGTCATATTCACGAACTATTTTACCCACTGGGCAATAGCTCACCCCGTTGTTAACCATTTTTACAAGAGTTTAGGGTGGATTGGGTAGAGGTGTTTGGGCCCTCATTTTGTATCCCTTGCTTATTTGTTAGGGAGATTTTGGGAGGATGTTCCCTCAATTACATTTTCGTACAAAATGCATTCTGAAATTAATGAAATCAGATTTGTACTCAAATTATGTACATGCGCACTCAGTAACTGTTATAATGCTCGCGCCCAACCTGTGAGTGTTCCGCCAGTTAAGGTGCGTCCGAGCGGGGTGTGACATTTAATGGTATCAGAGAGAAAGGTCCATGGCCCGCCCAAAGCTACCACTTAGAAAAAGAAAATATAT
Source organism: Paratinospora sagittata (assembly GCA_035771175.1). NCBI lineage: Eukaryota > Viridiplantae > Streptophyta > Magnoliopsida > Ranunculales > Menispermaceae > Paratinospora > Paratinospora sagittata. The sequence continues at coordinate 12,567,178 of CM069589.1, forward strand.
ATTAGATATATATACATAACTATATATCTAGTTAAGATTTATATTAGATATATATATATATATATATATAACTACATAGTTATATAGTTAAGATTTATATATATAATTTGTTGCTAATGAAAAATTTATATGAAATGGTGGCATAAACATCAAGAGAAAAATAGAAAATATTGTCCAACGGATAAGGCATAAATCTTAAAAATTTCAGGAATATATTTGTGTGTACTTCACAAGTTTTATCTTCCTTTCAGCAAGATAATGGCCTTTAGTGAAAGAACAAATTCCAGTAGTCGGGAACAAGTTTCCACAAGACTTACGGAACTTTACAAACGGAGAATTGTGTTAATGAGGAATATCGACATGAAGAATCCATGTCTCCGTCCTTTCCTTCACAACAAACTCACAAAGCTGGGGTGGCTGAATATAACTAATGTTGAGGGTTTTGTCTCCCTCAACTTGACAAGGGTGTTTTACGAAAACATGAATATTGTGGGACTCCAAGATGAGGGAATCAACCCTGTCTTGGAGACACTGATCATGGGAGTAAAAATTTCTATCAACGTCGAAACTATTTTGGATTGATGGAAATCCCAATTGAAAACAAGATCATTGCTCCACATGAACCCCATACTGTTGTAGAGATCACTAAATCAAAGGAAAAGTTATTCAACTCCTTCACCTAGAAGGCGTACACCGAAAAGACATACACCCACCGCCCAAATAATCTCCTAAAACCAATCCTTGCAGGCCTTGGAAAGGTTGTGGTTGATAACATCTTGCCTAAAGTGGCTAGTAAAAGTACAATGTCAAGGGCTCAACTCCTTGTCTTTTACTGCATAGACAAGGAAATCTCCATCTCTCTACCTCACATCGTTGTCCAGCAAATGATAAGAGTAACCCAAAACCCTACAAAACAGGAATACCTCGGCTATGAAGCTTTAATCATGAAGATACTAACCGAGACAAACATTAATACCTTTGATGAATCTTCTATATCGGTCACTAAAGTTGTTGCATTGTCCTCCTATTCCAAAACTTTCAACACAAAAGGAGGGGTAACCAATGAGGAATTATTTGGCACCACTTATGAGGAAAACAACGGAAGGGCTAGTGATGACACTGAGTGTAGTCAACGAAAAAGTCGGCGCAAGATTCCTACCAGAAGAGTGCCAAATAAGGAAACAAATCAGAGGACTGAAATGAACACAGACCCAAACAATAAACAACCCAATCATTAATGGGTCACGGAGGAAGAAATCTTGGGGAACCAAGAAGGAAACTTAGAGCAACCCCAACCAAATCAAGACAGACGGGGAGTTCCGGTGAATCCACCTTTCTGGAACCCCCCAGCCCAAGGCAATACGACATCTCAAGGGTTTCCAACTCCTGAGGTACCCTACCAGCCGACTCCACAATTCCCTATGAACCAACCATCTCAAAATTGGGCGGCACCGAACTTCGGAAGACAGGATATCCCGATGAGTCCACTTTTTCAAAACTTTCCGACTCAAGCAAGTCCAACCTTCCAAGAAGTCCCAGTTAGGGAATCCTCATATAATCAAACCAACTACCCTCCACCAATGGGTCAACCATCCGACCAATATTTTCCAACAATGCATACGACTTACCATCCATCGATGGGACAACCTGCCTGCCCTTCCCCAAGGGGACAACCAACTAACCCAAATGACCAGTTACAGTTTGTGGTATCTTGTGTCATTGAAATGCGTGAAAGGTTTAATGCTTTGATGAATAGTATGCAAACCTTAGAAAAATGGCAAAACGCCCCTCCGCCTTCTTCTAGTAGTCACTCTGCAACTAGCAGGAGAACTAGGCGTAACAGTAGGCAGGGAAATTAGGAAAAATTACTAGCATTTTAAAAAAAAAATTATGAATGAAATGTTTTGTTTGAGACTATGTTTGGTGGGGGGACTTACAACCATTTTTTCTTTTGTATCACTAACTTTGGAGTGGTATGGGACACAACAAAATTGGAAAATACCAAATAAAACGTGAAAGTAAGAAAACCCACGACCTTTTGTGGAAAAACATCTGGGAAAAGCTGAATTACTAACATTATCACTAAGTTTACATCCAACCAATGTTTTGTAGAGATCGTGTTCATACAACTTAACTTGGTTGAACCCCTTATTACCAAATTCATGTGGTGTGGGACACACAAATTTGGATAATAATTGAAAAGACTAAGGAAAAGAGTTTGAATACATAAGAATGTGATGGAACGTTAGACCAGGGCATTTATCAAGGCTAATCTTAGAATCTCTGACTCGTATGGATTTTCAAAAAGGTATGTATGTTCACAAAAAAAACCATAACCAAAACATTTGAAATACTTTCAAAATTTATACTTATTATAAACGTTCTAACCTTGTTTTGTTCCATGGCCAAACATATGAGGCACATAAGATTCTGTGATTCCTCACCAAAACCCTACACCATGCCTAGAAAAATATGTGGTTTTATATTGCAGAATTCTCAAACATATTGCTGAGAATATCATATCACTATACTTGGCTATGTTTCCTAAAGCAGAGTTCTATTTCTCTCTTTGCCAGTGAGAAAAATACAACCCAGAAAAAAAGGAAGGTCACACACAGTCCGTCCAACAAAAGAGGCACCTCCTGAGACACAAAATCAGGAACTGCCGCCTCCGAGGACAGAGCAAGCCACACACAACACTGCCACTACTTCTTGACAGGCAGTGTCGCCTCAACCCACGTCCTTCGTCATGCCTCCGGGGATGGAACACTTTTTCGCCGGATTTATTGAGGCGATGAAAGTAACAATACAAATGGTCATCCGTGAGATCGCGGCCAACCAGGTGGTCACTGTACAAGCACCTGTTCAATCTGGGTCGGAGAGCTAAATCGACCAGATCACAAAGTATAAAAGGCTACAACCCCTTACCTTTGCTTGCACCATTGATGCGAATGAAGCGCAGAAATGGCTTGCTGAGTTAAAAAAGGTTCTTGAGGCTATGGGAGTCAGCGAGGGTCAAAAAATCCCACTAGCTTTCTGCCAACTTGTTGGTGGAGCTAACACTTGGTGGATAAAGTTAAAGGAACACCCAAGGGTTAATGTAACAAACATGACTTGGCTGGAGTTTGAGTCACTGTTCATTGATGAGTACTTCCCCAGCGCAATGAAAAGGCAAAAACGCCAGGAGTTTGAAAGGCTTTACAAAAGCATCATGACAGTCCGAGAGTATGCTGTCAGGTTCAAGGAATTATCGGTCTTCTCTCTCTCCACCATCTCATCGGAGCGAGATAAAGCCGAGAAATTCTATAATGGCTTTCTTCTAGACATTCGACAGGCCCTGTCAATGTTGGATCTCAAGAATTACGGGAGCTAGTCAATATGACCATGAACTTTAAGCAAGAGAAAACAGAGCAGGAATAGAGGAAAATAGGGGAAAACGGCCTGCAACGTTTTCCCAACAGGGCACTAAGCAGGGCAACAAGAAGAAGCCCTATTTTAATCAAAACTCGGCCCTCCTAGCCCCCGTGCAAAAACATGAGGCCACGACATCTGCGGCTGAAACTTCTAACCCTGGCCATCAAGGTTTTCATAATAATAACAGAAGAGGATGTAGGCAATGGCAGAGGTGGTGGCCAACAACACCACAATCAGCAAGGCCAACAAAACTGACAACAAGCGCCTCAACATCAGAGGCTGGCTTGTTACAACTGCGGTCGGCAGGGCCAGGTAAAAAGCTTTTGTTACCACCCTCCACAATTGTAGCAGCCAGTTCCCGCAGTCCCAGTCCAACAAGCCCCACTTGCTGCTAACGCCCAACCCAGGCAGAACCAGCAGAACCAGGGCAAAGGCAATAAGGCAGAGCGTATGATGTCGCTCAACAACCCTTTCCAGACAACAATGTAGTGGAAGGTACATTTTTCTTTGTTCAATACAATGGTGCATGTCTTGTTTGATTCGGGTGCTACGCACTCCCTTATATCTTTTGCATTGGTAAGGCATTTGGGGTTGCAACCTGAACCCATAGACATCACAATCTATGTCTCAACACCATTAGGATCTGGTACTGACGTGAAATTGAAGTGTTCTAGATGTGAACTTCGAATGTCAGAACAGATAATTTATGCAAATCTCCTAGTGATGGACATAAAAGATTTCGACATCATCCTTGGTATGGATTGGCTAGTACCATTGAATGATAAATCTGATTATTTGAAGAAGTAGGTTCAGTTAACCTTACCCACTGGGGAGTTTGTCGAAATTCAGGGAATGCGAAAATGGATACACAACTTGACTGTCACACACCTCAAGGCACAGCTCCGAGCCCTATCGCTTGGTGATGACAATGAATCATCATCACTATACCCTCTTGAAGTACATGATGTCTCGGTCATATCTAAATTCCTAACGGTTTTTCTAAATGATCTTCCTGGTTTACCTCATGTTCGGGAATTCAATTTTGATATCAAACTCATACCAGGGACTTAACCCATCTCCATCCCACCATACAGAATTCCCAACGTTAAGCTGGTCGAGTTGGACAAACAGCTGAAGGAATTTGAGAAGGCATCCTTCATCAAAAAAATTTCATCACCTTGGGCCCTCCACTGTTCGTTCGAAAAAAGGATGGTTCGTTACAACTTTGCATCGACTATCGCAAGTTGAATAACGTAGCCATCAAGAATAGATACCCATTGCCCAGGATCGATGACTTGTTCAACCAACTTAGAGATGCCAAATACTTCTTTAAGATTGATTTACGATCCGTCTATCATCAACTCCGGATCACAGAGTCGGACATAAATAAAATGACCTTCAGAACTCAATACGGTCATTATGAGTTCTTGGTCATGCCATTCAGTCTAACAAATGCACCTGCGGCGTTCGTGGATTTGATGAACCACATCTTCAAACCATATTTAGACCAATTTGTGGTGGCCTTTGTAGATGATATCTTGATATATTCACCAACAGAGGAAGACCATAAGATACATATGAGGATTGTCCTCCAGACCTTAAGAAACCATCGGTTATATGCAGAGTTGAGTAAGTGCGAATTTTGAGTGAAGATAATTCAATTCCTAGGTCATGTGGTTTCAGGCAATGGCATTGAAGTGGATCCTTCAAAGGTTGAAGTGGTATTAAACTGGAAGCAACCTACCATTGTTACTCAAATTCAGAGTTTTCTCGGTTTGGCTGGCTACTACAGACGCTTCATCAAGGACTTCTCCAAGATTGTTAAACCTATGACCAAGCTCACTCGGAAAGACGTACGATCCATATGGAACGCAACCTGTGAATCGTCATTTCAAGAATTGAAAAAATGCCTCACGACGGCACCAGTACTAATCACTCCAAGAAATGGAGTTGGATTTTCTCTATACACCGATGCCTCTCTCCAAGGCTTAGGTGCAGTATTAATGGAAGATGGCCAAGTTGTTGCATATGCTTCTAGGAAACTAAAGATTCATAAGGGTAATTACCTAATGCATGACTTGGAACTTGCAACTATAGTATTCGCAATAAAGTTATGGCGTCATTACTTATACGGTGAACGTTCTGAGGTCTTCTCTCATCACAAGAGCCTCAAGTACATCTACACTCAGAGAGACCTAAACCTCCTCCAAAGAAGATGGTTGGAATTTTTAAAAAATTATGACTTTCAGCTCTAATACCATCCGGGAAAAGCCAACATTGTGGTTTATGCCCTGAGTAGAAAATCTTATGTTGTTGCTTGCACTCTCAACTTCGAAATGGGGAAGCTGGCTATGGAGATGGAGAATTTTAACTTCCAGCTCATTGAGGAGGGAGGAAAATCATGACTCTCCCAATTATCAGCCAACTCTTAGCTTATTCGAAAAATTTCAGTTGCTCAAGCCAACGACCCCATGTTAATGGAGAAAAGAGAACTTCTCTTCAGCGGAAAGGACCTTCCCCACTGGTCGGTATCCGATGACGGGGCAGTTTTCTACAAAAAACGTCTCTGCCTACCGAACGATCCTGAAGTTCGAAAAGAAGCGCTCACCGAAATGCATTGTTCTAGGTTTGCTATGCATCCTAGGGGAGACAAGATGTACAAAGATGTCAAGTGACAATTCTGGTTCTCTGGAATGAAAAGGCTATTGCAGACTTTGTTGCTCGATGTGTCATTTGCCAACAAGTAATGGCAGAATGCAGACTTCTCCAGCCTTTACCTATTAGAGAATAGAAATGGGAGAAAATAGTAATGGATTTTGTTACGACCTTACCTCAAAATAATAAAGGGCAAGATGCAATTTGAGTTATCATTGACAGACTTACAAAGTCTACACACTTTTTACCAATAAAGTTCACGGATAACCCCGCCAAGCTAGCCGAATTGTATGAAAGAGTGATCGTACGCCTCCATGGCATACTACTCATGATCGTCTCTGATCGACACCCTTGATTCAGATCAAAATTTTGGCAAAGCTTCCAAGGTAGAATGGGCTTCAAGATTACTATGAGCACAACTTTTCACCCACAATTCGACAGGCAGTCAGAGTGTTTAATCCAAATCTTGGAGGACATTTTATGATGTTGCATATTGGATTTTCATGACGGATGGGCAAAGCACTTACATTTGGCTGAGTTTGCATACAACAACAGCTACCTATCCAGTATCGGCATGGCACCATACGAGGCTCTCTATGGTTGTCCAAAGTCTACAGAAGAGCTATGCTGACAAGCGGAGACAACCTCTAGAATTTGACAATGGGGACTTTGTTTTTCTAAAAGTTTCGCCTACAAGAGGTGTCAAACGCTTCGGGATCAAATGAAAGCTTTCTCCACGATATATTGGCCCATTTCAGATCGTCGAACGTATTGGCAAACTAGCTTATCGCTATCCCTTTCCACATTCATGTCTAAAGTTCATGAGGTTTTTCATGTATCCATACTTCAGAAGTATCGTCTTAATCCTTCACATATCATCCCTTCGGGTTGAAGAAGGAAACAAATATCAGGAGAACGATACAAATTCTGGATAGAAAAACTCAAGAACTAAGGCGACGTAACATTCCACTTGTAAAAGTATTCTGGGATCACCACGAAGTAGAGGAAGCAACTGGGAACTAGAAAAAATAATTAAACAGAAATACCCCGAATTGTTTTCTAGTAATAATTGATGATGTGATACATTGTACTATTTCACTAATCAATGAAATTATAAAACTTCCTTTGCAATATCTTAATATATCATTTCAATTAAATAACCATGCAGATGTTTGAAAACCACACCAACAGAAGTAATGAACCATACACGCCATGGCCTGCTTGGCAACCAGTGGAGACTCCTTCAAGTTCAGAAACAAACCACAATTTCTTTGCATCACGAACTCCCTCGCCTCAGTGGCAACGATCCCTATCGCCAGAACGTGTATGGCTATATCGTAATGAAATTGCCCAAAATAATGCAGTCCCCTCATCCTGGCATGATCTCCTACCAAAATTACCAGGCCGCCGAATTCGGGCAACTGCACATAAACACAATCCGCCACTCAACCTAGGTCTCCTGAAATGCTGCAACTTGTAGTGCCCTACACCACCATTAGTCAGACAAATGTCGAAACCTTCTACGAATGAATTTGATTCTATTTGCTCTCCATTGTTTGATGATGTCGAGGATTCCACTGGCCAGAGTATTATTCAGGGACCTTACCAACAATACCCTAATCTAATGAATGATTACCAAGGCAGTGAATCTCACAAAGACAACAATCATGACTACATGAACTGAAATTTCGAGGGTGAAATTCTTTTAAGGGAGGTAGAGTGTAACACCCATGGGTTACACACAAAAAGAAAAAAAAGGCCTGAACCTTCAGGCGAAAAGCCCGAACTTTCGAGCGAAAAGCCCAAACCTTCGAGCGAAAGCATATACCTTCGAACGAAAAGCCTGAACCTTTAGGCATGTCATTTTCTATAAAAAGGCCCCTCCCCCCCTCATTTTCACACCAAAACTTCTCATCTCTCCCTCTTTGTGCGCTATCTCTCTCTCTTAGAGACTCTTCACTGGTACTGTGCGGAGCCGCTGCTCGGCAAAAAGTGCGGAACACCAAGTGTTCAATTGGAAGGTAGGGAACAAAACATAGGTTTGCGTGTCTTATGAATTTTAATAAAGTTTTCATTCATTTATCATTATGTCTACTATTCATTTACACTGCACTATTGAGTATAATGTTCATACATATCATAGTTATGCCTTAATATTTGGAGTCTATGTATTACACTGTTACTACGCCGGATTAGTGGTCAATTTGACTCAACTATACTTAGTCTTTTCCTGAGTAGCTTTGAATACTAAAAGGGAGGCAACTTGCTGCTCTAGAACACTTGGTATTTAAGCAGGACCTTGTGTTCCCACCTCTCGACCTGGAGACTGATTTGGTTCGTCCTATTTGAAAGCTATCTGCTTGTATAACTGATACTGGACATCTTAACAACGCACGTAGTGATGCCAACCCTGATAAGTATCACCAAACGTTGTCAAATCCTATTTAATATTGATAAAGATCAGACCTGCACATGCATAGCCATCCTACATGAAATAAGAACCACCTAGGGACGTATGTGGTTTGTGATCTATGAAATAGTTATTGGAGCAATTGTGCTCACTATTATCGATGTTTACCCTGGGGAGGGATGTACAATGTGAACCCAGGATTACGTGGGGATGGACATCAGTACGTGAACCCAAGGTGATGAACGATTACATAACCATTACGAGACGGTGTTATGCATACATTCTTATTAAGCCACGTTGTACTATTTATGATGCTATGTTGTGTATATGTGACGTTTGATTATGAAGTCTTCTTTATTTATTGTCATATTCACGAACTATTTTACCCATTGGGCAATAGCTCACCCCGTTGTTAACCATTTTTACAAAAGTTTAGGGTGGATTGGGTGGAGGTGTTTAGGCCCTCATTTTTTACCCCATGCTTATTTGTTAGGGAGATTTTTGGAAGATGTTCCCTCAATTACATTTTTGTACAAAATACATTCTGAAATTCATGAAATCAGATTTGTACTCAAGTTGTGTACCTGTGCACTCAGTAACTTTTATAATGCATTCGCGCCCCACTTGTGAGTGTTCCGCCAATTTAAGCGCGTCCGGGCGGGGTGTGACATGGTACAAATGATTGCATTCATTTAATCAATCAGTTATTGCTCAATGCAAAACACATATCAGATGGAGAACAAACAGAGCAATTTATATTCATGTCAGAAGTGTTGGCTTAATGACCCTCACCCTTTGCACTTTTGATAATTCCAAACGATATTTTATGTTATCGAACTTATGTGTTGAGCTTGTTTTAGATTAATATGTTATAAGTCTTAAAGTCAGAAACAAAAACAATACATTCATCTCATAGTAGTTCCGAAAGCAAAACCTAAAGTACAACTACTAAGGAACTCTAATGTGCTAGCAATGCAAGCCAGCTAAAGTTAACAAAAGACAAGTCAAAGTCAAACTGAAGCCAACCAGAGATCAAAGCAAATGAACTGTAATAATATTTCATTTTGTGATTGCTTTAGATCTTCTTAGGTTGTAGGTTTCTTTCTTGATTGATCAGCCACTCATGTTTGATAGGTTTCTCTCGAGACTTTTCGTATTTGATTTTTCGATTTCTTGAATTAATAAATTTTCAGTTATTTATTCTTTCGATCATGATCATAATTGTTTTCTCATTACATTTATTTTAAAATGATCATATTGCATGTCTTTGAAAGTGAATCTCGGATGTATGCTTATTTTCAAAGAACTCAATCCATGATATTTTGACTTTGAATCTAGTTGACCACGCTCTGAATAGTTTTCATCATTTTATCTATCACAGAACTTAAACATGTTCAAGAATGGTATTCTTGACGTGTATATGTTTCCCAAAAACCTGCGGAATGCATTCCTACTTTGTGGAACACACTCCGGTAGCAAAAACACGTCTCATTCGCCTCGGACAAGCTAAAACGCACTCTAGCAAGGAGTAACACATTTCAGGTACAAGGCAAAGAGTGTGCATAACTCTTGGGTCTGGTGAAATGAGTTTCAGTTGAGTGAAACGCGTTCTAGATGTTTGAATCTCATTTTGATATGTTTTTGCCTCAGGTTTACTAAAACGCGTTTTCGTTAGCTGAAACGCGTTCCAGCTGGGTTGACAAAAATTGATTATTTTTGTCTTGGGTCTCGTGAAACACGTTTCAGCCAGTGTATGGAAATGTGTTGATTTCTCTCGGGTGTCCGGAAACGCACTCCAGCATGTTTTTTCCATATTTGCTTATTTTCGAGTTTTAAGCTTAAGCAACCAATGTGGGCCACTAATGCAAGATTAAAACTTCTAATCCTAGGCATTCATAATAGGTTTAGGGTTATGAGACATGTTTTATTATAAAAACAATCATTAACTCTTGTTTTATAATCAAAAACTTTTATTATCTTTCTCTAAAGTTATTTTCTCTACAACTAGAGGCAGACTCTATTGAAGATTTGAAAATACTTACTGATGCACTGAGATTCTGGTATTTCTTACTAAACAAAAGTTGTTCATCATCTTGACCTTTATCACATATCTTGTTTCTGGTTTGTTTCGAGGTAATATCATTTTGATTTCTCGATTTAATGTTGTGCATGTTTTTCATTACTATAGTGGCCGAGAAATCCTGCAAGAAATCATTTAAAGTTGTAGTTTATTTTTCTCTTGGAGTTTGTTCCCTTGTTGAGCAAATTTCCTATTGATAAACCAATGTATCATTGAAATCTAGAAAGTATGCTAGTTGGGAAGATTCTCTTTCGGAGAATCGGTGTTTGTATCCAGTTTGATCCTCACCCGTGAAGTAGGATCAGTTTAGTGAAGAGTTTTGGAAATCCTAGTCGGGGAGACTAGGTAGTGGAGGTAGGCTTATTGGGAAGTCGAACCACTATATATCGTTGTGCATTATTTATTTTGTTGCTTTATTTATATTCATGCATTACTGTTTATTCACGTATTCCAAATATTTGAAAAAGATCTTGATTAATAGGCTAACACCCAATTCACACCCCCCCCCCTTAGGTGTCCATCAAGAAGAATATATCCAAAATCATCAGATCAGTACAAAACATTTACAAGTATAATACAAGTCAGTACATATAGCACAATTTAGTACATTAGTATAATCTCTCCCTATCTTATTGCTTCCCACTTGAGCTAGCGTAGCCTAAAGTTGTACATTCTTTTCCCCTTTTAGAAAAAATCAAAAAGTAGGTAGGCCTAACTCGAACTGGGACCCTTCCCTTTTCTCTTCCTTTCTTCTTCCGAATCTTTCTTGGAACCATTTGAACTGGCATCCGTTTTCTTAGAATTATCCTTGGGCTTCTTTGGTGCTCGTGGCTTATTAGAACCATTGGGACTGCTTTTCTCTGGATCCTTTTTCCTTAAGCTTTAAAGGAACTTTTCAAGCACAACTGTTGTCTCTAAATCCTTAATGAACTTGTCGTAAGCAGTCTTAGAGTCACCAAATTGAAAAGGGTCAGAGGGTGAAGCAGGTTTGAAATCTTTTCTTTCCTCTTGCGGGGCCTCTGCCCACAAGAGGAACCAGTGTCCAGAGAGGGCATCTTTTGGCCAGTATAGTCCTACACTAGTTCCTACCAAAGAGCAGGCCAGAGCTGTTACGCAGGCAGATACTGAGGCGAGCAAGCAGCTAATTGAAGGTACAATCAGCATTTGTGATTCTTTTATGTATGTTTTGATTGATGTTGGTTCTACTCTATCGTTTATTTATGGTAGTGTGGTAAATAGATTGAGATTGTCTACTGTTAGGACTAGTACACCGTTGATTTTGAGTACAGCGGCCAGTGAGAGGATTTACCCTGACATGGTATGTGTGGGATGCATTGTGAGATTCAAGGACCATGAGATGTCTGTTGACCTTAGAGTCTTAGAGTTCCTCGATTTTGATGCCATTTTGGGTATGGATTGGCTGGCAGCGTATCACGCTCATATTGATTACTTCAGCAAGAGAGTTGTCTTTCAGATACTCGGGCAGCCAGCCTTTCTTTATAGAGACAGGACTGGATCAAGATCACCTACCCCGGGTAGATTAGCCACTGATGATGAGGTTGCTACGATGGCCAGTTTGAGGCTAGTGGATGATGTGGGTCAGGGTGTTCAGCTAGCAGACATTCCTGTAATCTGTGAGTACCCAGAGGTTTAATCCGACGACTTACCTGGCTTGCCGCCTAAGCGAGAGGTAGACTTTATCATTGAGCTGATGCTCGGGACAAAACCCATTTCCATTCCACTGTATCGTATGACATCAAAATAGTTGAATGAACTCAAAGCCCAGCTTGATGAGCTAATGGGAAAGGGATTCATTTTCCCTAGTATGTCACCTTGGGGGGCACCTGTGTTGTTCGTCAGGACGAAGGATGAGAGTCTTCGATTGTGCATAGACTATCGTTAGTTGAATAAGATGACTATGAAGAACAAGTATCCACTTCCTCATACTGATGACTTGTTTGATCAACTGATTGGGACCAAATTCTTTTTGAAGATTGACTTGAGGTCTGGGTACCATCAGTTGAGGATTAGAGATGAGGATGTGTCAAAAACTAATTTTCAGACGAGGTATGGACATTACGAGTTTCTCGTGATGCCCTTTGAGTTGACTAATGCACCAGCTATGTTCATGGATCTGATGCAGAGAGTATTCAGACCGTACCTTGACCAGTTTACTATAGTCTTCATCAATGATATCCTAGTCTATTCTAAGACTAGAAAGGATCATGAGCGTCATCTCAAAGTTACATTGCAGACATTGTTGGAGCATAAGCTGTATGCCAAGCTGAGCAAGTGTGATTTCAGGATTACTGAGGTGAAATTCTTGAGTCATGTGGTTAGTGCAGAATGTATCTCAGTTGATTTTGCGAAGGTTGAGACAATCATTGGTTGTCCAAGACCTACCACAGTGACAGAGATTCGTAGCTTCTGGGTTTAGCTGGCTATTACAGGAAGTTCGTGAAGGACTTTTCCACCATAGTCGCACCATTGACCAAGCTGACTTAGAAGATTGTGACCTTCACGTGGTCGGATGCCTGTGACAAAGCTTTCAGTGAGTTGAAAAAAAAGTTGACTACGGCTCCAGTGTAGATTCTTCTAGAGCCTGGGAAAGAGTTGGTTATTTTTAATGATGCATCATTCTTGGGTCTGGGATGTGTGTTGATGCAGGAGGGTAGAGTGGTAGCATATGCATCTAAACAGCTTAAGGTGCATGAGCACAACTACCATGTGCATGATTTGGAGCTGGCAGCTATTGTGTTTGTACTGAAGCTATGGAGGCACTACCTTTATGGTGAGAGGTTCACTTTGTATTATGATCATAAGAGTTTCAGGTATCTCTTTGATCAAAAGGAGTTGAATATGCGGCAGAGGAGATGGCTCGAGTTACTTAAGGATTATGATTTCTCTTTGGAGTATCATCCTGGCAAAGCTAATGTTGTAGCTGACGCTTTTAGCCGTAGACGAGCAGAGACTCAGGTGAATGCTGTTCAGATGGTCCAACAGTGGCCTTTACTTGAGAGAGTAGCTATGATAAGTATACTCTCAGACACACCACGTACTAAAATATGTGCTCAGATGCACGTGCAGCTTGCTGATGCCCATATTCTGGGGGTTAGAGATCTATAGGAACATTGTCCGGATTATGACATGTACCGTAGATACACAGACAGTGCTGACCAGGCCGATTGGCAAATAGATCCAGATGATGTCTTACGGTATAGAGGGAGACTATGGATCCCATATGATGTTGAGTTGCATGTTGAGATACTTCAAGAGGCTCACAGGTCCCAGTATATTGTTCATCCAGGGGCTACCAAGATGTCTCATGACATGGAAATGTCTGTGTGGTGGCATGGGATGAAAAAGAGTATAGCTGAGTATGTGCATAAATGTGAGCTACGCCACCATGTTAAGGATGAACACCGGAAGCCTGGAGGTCAGATGCAACCATTACCCATACCTGAGTGGAAATGGGAGCACATCACGATGGATTTCATCATGGGATTGCCGAGGTCTCAAGGTAAGTTTGATGTCATTTGGGTTGTGGTCGATAGATTGACCAAGAGTGCACACTTCCTTCCTATGAGCGCCAGAGACTCTGTGGATAGACTGAGCAGATTATATGTGAGAAAGATCGTGAGACTTCATGGAGTGCCCTTGTTTATCATGTCGGATCGAGATCCACAATTTACATCGAGGTTTTGGCAGGCTTTGCAGACTCTCTTTGGGACCCGTCTTCGACTCAGTACAGCGTTTAACCCTCAAACGGATGGTCAATCCGAGAGAGTGATTTAGATGTTAGAGGATATGCTCAAGTCTTGCATTTTAGAGTTCGGTGGTGGTTAGGGTGAGCATTGTGTGAGATTGCTCACAACAACAGTTACCAGGCGAGCATCGATGTGGCACCGTATGAGGCTTTGTATGGAAGACCCTGTAGATCTCTAGTTTGTTAGTACAAGGTGGGTGATATGCAATTATGGGGCCCTAATGCAGTTGTTGAGCAGACAGAGAAAGTCAAGCTGATTCGACAGAGGCTGAAGTCGGCTCAGGACAGGCAGAAGAGTTATTACCATAAACGGCATCGGTCATTAGAGTTCGCAGTAGGAGACCTAGTTTTGCTTAAGGTCTCTCCACTCAAGGGTCAGATGAGGTTCGGTGTTAGAGGGAAACTTTCCCCTAGGTTCATTGGAGCATTTCGGATTGTTAAGAGGATTGGATCAGTAGCGTACAGGTTAGCTCTACCTTCTCAGCTCGAGGGTGTTCATGATGTACTCCATGTATCAATGTTGAGGAAGTATAATGATGACCCATCGAAAGAGTCTTATACCGATCCAGCTCCTGTGCTTGATGTGAGTCATCTGCAAGTTGGGGAGGATATGACTTATGCGGAGTTGTCGATTCAGATTGTGGCTCGTCGGGTTCAGAAAATGAGGATTAAAGAGATCCTGTTTGTGCGACTCAAATGGCAATTCCACGATAATAAAGAGCGAACCTGGGAGCGTGAGGACCAGATGAGGGAGAAATTCCCTGGTTTCTTTACCAACTGAGGTTAGTTCTCTTGATTTCATTTTTTAGGACAAAAATACTCTTAAGTTGGGGAGAATTGTAACGCTCGTACCTTAAGATGATGTCATCTTGACCGTAGAGTACTCGGATACGCGTATGTGTGTGTATTTGTATGTGTTTTGACTTCGTAGGTCCATTTCTTGTGCCCGAATGGGTGAAAGGAATTAGAAATGAGTCTGAAATGCATTTTTACATAAAAATCGACCTACTATATGCGAAATTTCGATGTGTATTGACCGTATAGCGAAAAGATGAAAAATCTGAAAATCTAGAAAACTGAAACGTGTTTTAGTGATGCTAGAACGCGTTTCACACTAGCCGAAAGGCTTCCAACCCAAAAGAATCCCTGAAACGCGTTTCATGGACCTGGAACGCGTTTCACCTGGGTAAAATGCAAATTTTGACTTTTTTTGGTGGACCCAAACTTGTCCATTTAAGCAACTAACACCTCATTTTTTACTCACTTGCTCATTTTTCACTTAGAAAAGAGGGAAAAGAGGTGGAGAAGAGAAAATGAGAGGAAAGTTAGGGTTTTGGTGATTTTTTGCTCAAAAATCCCTCTATGGTAAACCATTTTTCCCCATTTTCTTCCTTCTATCTCTTTCATGTGTGTTTGCAAGCTTTCTTTTGACCTAGGATTTGCTATGAATCTTGAATTTAGTGGGTTCTTGACCTAAGGTTTGAATGTTTAGGCTATTTTATGCTTGTTTATGATGTTAATGGCCTTCCCTAACCTAGAACAACCCCTAATGATATGATTCCTCACATGAATCCCAAAATTTGTGGAGGGTGGTGGAAGAACACACTTAGGAGGCTTTGCATGTCATATATGTATGATTAGAGGCCATTAGGAACCTATTGATGGTAAAACCCCCCAATTTCTAGCAAGAAATTGGAGTGGTTATGTGTATTGACCTAAACCTAGGATTTTGAACTTAGGGTTTGCCATTGGATTTGCATGTGATGTATGTTGATTAGATGGGTAAATGTGGATGTGTAGTAGTCCAATTTACTGATCTTGATGGTTGGAAACCCTAGGTGTAGTGCAATTTTGGCCTAGGCCATGTAATTTGGGAAATTGCAATGAATTTGGGAATTTGCCCAAATTTGGAGATTTTGACCTAATTGATGTCAATTGATCAAATTGACATGAAATTAGTCTAATTAACCCTATTTATGATTGAATGCCTTGTAGTATAGTGGTTGGATCAACCTATTGCATTCAATTGAGTTAAATTGGGGTTAATGTAGTATAAATACTTAAATTGAGCAATATGGAATTGGCTCATGGGTTTGACTATTTTAGAATATTAATTGGCTATGTAGTTGGGTTTAAACATGGTTGTTTGACACACTTTCAGGCTGATTTTCAGTATTGTGTGAACCATGTCATTTGCAGGGTTTTGTGAATGACCTAAGTAACCCAAAGAAGCCAATTGGAGGTTGTGGTGCTTAGGAGTGTGTTGGTGCATCCTAGTGTTTTCTTTGATCGGATTAGATTGGCTAAGCCTAGCCAATCGAGTTGTGTGTGTCCTTTTACATTTGGATTTCTATATGTGGCATTGTATTACATAAACTGATTTGAATTGACATCTATAAGTGTTATGCATGTTTTCATATTCCATGAAATGAATTTGAGCATAGTCTATAGGGTTAGCAATTTGGTTGGGTCTCCTAGTTGTGATTTCCTTTAGGAAGTCTCGTAAGTCTAGTGGTGATCCCTAGTTGTAGACCTGGCAGAGGGTTTTATGGCTTGTGTATAGGTAGGATAGCTTAGGCCGATCCTATGTGCTGAACGATCCCAGAAATCCTACTAGAATACGAGTATTGTCTGGTCGAATCGGGCGTTGTGTGTCGCGCACCAGGCCTTTGATCGCCCTTGTTCAGGAGGTGTTATGATTGCATTGGCATGTTTAGAAAATGATATGCATTGTCTTGGTTATGACATGATGCATTATATTAGCATGTATGTAATCTTGTTTCATCACCATGTTATTTCAAGTGTTTTTATGATCTTGCCATGTTTTATATAAATGAATGTATATTTCCACTTGTAGAAGACATTCACTGAGCTTGTTGTAGCTCACACCTCATCCTTACCATTTTAGGTTCTGATAAGAAAGGAAAAAGGAAGGCTTGACTGTGGAGCACTCCCTTGGTATTTTGTTGATGTAGGTGTTGTACATTTTTGTATTTGATATTATTTACATGATAACACCTAGTATATGTATATTTAACACATAGATGGGATGTGTATGGTTTTGTATAATTTGTGGACTTATGGAATTTTATATTTGGTAATTTTAGAGATGTAATATTTTTATTTATTGTTGTTGATCATGTTTAGATGGATGCATTTATAGGATTGTATTTTATTGGGATTCGTGTTATATTTAGGCTGACAGAACGCCGGGTGTATCAATGGAGGGCATACCCAGGGGTTCCTTGCCGGTCATGACGTCACAGATAGTGGGTCGTGACAAAATGACTATGTTCCGGGTCGTATCACATTTTCGGACAACCCGCCTATTCTTAAACCTCCATTGCCCTTTCCCCAACGTTTTCTAAAGAAAAAGTTGGATGACCAGTTTGCAAAATTCTTAGACATTTTTAAGAAAATTCACATCAACATTCTTTTTGCAGATGCACTGGAGCAGGTGCCTAATTATGCATGATTCATGAAGGATGTGATGATGAAAAAGAGAAAGTTAGAAGAATTTGAGACTGTCAAGCTCACAGAGGAATGCAGTGTCATCATACAGAAGAAGCTGCCCCAAAAACTCAAGGATCCAGGGAGTTTTACTATCCCTTGTGTCATTAGTTCCTCTTCTTTTGATAATGTGTTATGTGATTTGGGCACTAGCATTAACTTAATACCTTTGTACATTTTCAGGAAGCTTGGACTTGGTGAGGTGAAGCCCACCACAATCTCATTGCAACTGGCAGACCGATCAATCACCTATCCTTGGGGGATTATAGAAGATGTACTTGTGAAGGTGGAAAAATTCATCTTCCTAGTGGATTTTGTAGTGCAGGATATGGAAGATGAGGGAGATGTTCCTCTTATCTTTGGAAGATCGTTCCTTGCCACCGGGAGAGCTTTGATAGACGTGGAGCTTGGTGAGCTTACTTTGAGGGTGAATGAAGAAAAAGTGTTGTTCAACATTTATGATACACCCAAAGCTCCCGAAAAGAAGAATAGTTGCCACCGAATAGATGTGAAGGGAAAAAGTGAAGAGTGTTCTCTCAAGGCTATTGATAAGCCTACAAAGAACGATGGCTTGGAGTGCTATAAGGAAAATTTAGAGAGTTTAGATGACCCACCTCCCTTCGTGTGGACAGACCCCTATTGGCTACCACATGCAAAAGATGATAAATTGCACCATCATTTAGAGGAGGTCGAGCATAAAAATGGCTATCTCCTTCCGGCAAAGAGGAAGCAATTAAAGGAACACTTCGGCAGGGATCCAACAAACGTCAAGGTGGTGCTTCCTGATGAGCCACCTTGATGAGAAAAGAGAAAGTCAGGCTGACGACTCTAAACCAAGCGCTAGATGGAAGGCAACCCATCGATTTGGGAGTTTTCTTATTTTATATGTTCTATGTTTTTAGTCATAGTAGTATAGATTTGAGTTTCATAGCATTAACATATTTATTTATTTTCCTTTCTAGGTTCTAAAGTAAGTTTGGGGGTCTTCTTGGAGCATCTAGGAGAGGCAATTGGAGTGCATCATACGAGATTTTCACCCATTTGGGTTAAGGGGGCTTTTCTAAACTCTATTCTTTTGTATTGCCTCTGTTTTTCTTTATTTATGTCATGCATTGAGAACAATGCTCACTTTAAGTTTGGGGGGAGAGTTTTGAATTTTTTTCATGATTATTTTGCTGAGTATGCATTAGTTTAGATTAGGTAGTCACATTCTTTTACAATTTTAGACTTACTTATGGAAGGCCAATGACATGAGAACACTTTAAAGATATGACATGATATGGGAATGAAGAGAGTACCTATATGTCTATGTGCTTGATCCATTTTTGCTAAGTTTTGTTAGAGAGACTTAACCAATTGTGAATGGTTTTGCCCATTAGATTAAGATTGTTGGGAATGGACTTTTGCTTGCTAAGTCATATTTTAGATCTCTTGGGATTCTAGAACAAGTTTGATCACTACTCGGGGCAAAATCATAGAAAACATACCATGAGGAAGATGATTTAGGCCATGTTTGAAAAAGTTTGAGCCAAATAGCCTACCTTACTTTTTTATTGTTTCCATAGTTCCCATTTTGAGCCGAATATCCTTTTTTTTGTTACCTATGCATCTTTGAGCTTATCATGTTTAAATTCCTTGTTTTTCAACCTATGTACCTTAAATACTTTGATCATGTTGGAGTGTTATTATTTGGAAGGAAGAACAATGGGAAAGAAAAGAAAATGAAAAAAGAAAAGAAAAGGGTGTTACATCTATGTGTTGAAAAGAAATAAATTTGGGGGTGTAGCATTCTATGAAAGAAAAAAAAATGAATGAAGATAAAAAGCAAACAAAAGAATGGGAAGTGAATGAAAAGTAGAATTTTACAGAGGATATATGCACTGAAATTGGGGTTTTGGTTTCAAATGTAATATAGTGGATGTTAGCAATTAATCAAAGTGTTTAGGGTGTTTTTGAGCTACAATGTTCCTATTTTTTCCTAACTTTGAACCTAAGCCTTGCATTACGACCTATGAAAGACCTTTTGATTATGAATGGTGTGTGATCTACATTAGTGGAGAGTGCCGTGAAAGACTTGCCTATGGAGTTCCAATCTAAATAATATATTTTGAGATCTTACACTTAATACATGCTTGCATTTGCTTATGACTTGCATGATTAGTTTGATGAGATTAGCTATGTACTTATATGTGAAAGAATCAAAGGTGGAGCTTGGTAAGAAATGGGTTGAAATTCTAGACAACTCTACACTCTTGAAGTTCTTCCTAGAAGTGAATATTCTTTTTGGTGTAATCTTGGAGGCCATATATGTGTTTACAATGATTGAGTAAGTCTTTATTTGTGTGAGAATGTGATTTTAGAAGGGATATGTTAATTATGGGTTTTAGTTTTGTTTTCCCTTTGCTCGGGACGATCAAAGTCCTAAGTTTGGAGGTATTTGATAGTTGCATATTTAGATAGGTTTTAGAGCATGTTTTAGGTGTGTTTTAGGACATTTTATGCATAAGTTGGATGTGTTTATGTTAGTTTTGATGCATACATTAGTTTAGGATAATTTGGGTTTTTATGCATTATTTTGGTTTATTAGTTTATAATTTGATCCATTTCATATTTTAGTGTGTTATTGATTTGATTTGATTTTTTTTGTAAGTATTTAGATGTGTTAGTCATAGATTTGGATGAAAATGCAAAAGAGAAGCATGAAGAACCCAAGTCAAGAAAGTGTGAAAATTGGCTAAGTCCAAGGAAAACAAGCCACAATCAACATTCTGAGCGCCACGGCGCTGAAAGGTGGTGAAACGCATGAGAAACGGACAGCTCGTAGCCCTGCGACACTGGAAGGAAAAAAACCTGCGATTTTTGCAAGTAAAAAAGCGGATTTTCCCGACTTTTTAATTTCAATTCCACACGACTATAGGGCATATTATATATCAAAATTTAGGGTTTTTCAAGGGGGATACATTGGAGAAGAGAACAAGACGGCTGGGAGACGAGGAACGCAAATATTCAAAGTTTGAAACCAGGAAGAAGATTTAAGTTCTAGGATTTTCTAGTTTGCTATTCATGTCTATTTTTGAGTTTTTCTGCATACCTTTTGTTATTTTTATCCAAGCTATGAACTAAGTTTACTTTCTAGAGAAGAGATGGATCCTAACTTGAATATTATGGTTTAATTTTAGATTTGGTTTATTATCAATGAAATTTTTATAGTTTATTCATGATTTCATATACTTAATGCTTTTGGTTTCTTGGTCACAAATCGAATGAACTTAAACTAAGAAGGCGGCACTCGAGAGAGGGTTTTCTAGGTTGGAAAAAGGGGATTATGACATGAAATTGTTGTAGAATTGAGAGGTTTACAAAGATTCATGAAGTTGTAGGAAAATCACTAAGTTTAATGGGTTGTTGAGAATACAGGTTTTATCGAGAGATCTAATTTGTCACTCAAGAGAGGGAATTAGAGAAGCGAGGAATTTGACTTATCGACTAGGAAATTGATTTGATAATAAGCATGTCTAAATTACATAATTCAAGGTTAGGTGAAGTTGATTCTCTAGATTTTTCGCATATATTGATATTTCTCCACAGTTTATTCGTTTGATTAAATCTATTTGCTATTTAAATACTTGAAATTCTACAATTTGATTCACTAGATAAAGTTAAAGATTCATGAACACGGTAATTGTTGAGGTAAACAAACCTAGATGACAACAACCCAATCTTCATCGGTTATTACTACTATCTGACACCGTACACTTACGATTTTCAGTGAACATCTTCCCTCTCGGATGTTGTTTCTAACCCACTTAAAATATAATCAATTTCTAGAAAACTGATTTCAAATGGATTTGAAAACTCTTTTAGAAATTCTACTTTGTATTTCCAGTTTTCAGGAAAACTATTTAGAAAATATTGCATTAAAGTAAAATGAGAGATAGATTTTCCAAAATGTTCAAGTTCATTTATTAAACGTTCAAATCGTTGAAGATTATCATGAACTGACTCACTTTCTAAAATCCTAAACTGGATGAGTGACTCTTCTACCATTCTAACTTGGTTCCTAGTTTCATCCCTTCCTTTCATGGTTTTTAAGAGATCACAGAACTTTTTCAAACTCATTTCCCATGGATCAACTGTTTCAGCTAATGTAATTAGCTTGTCATGCCATTTCTTTGGAAGCTTATCACTGAAGCACACTAAAGCTATTCCTATAGGTATCTCCTGACTATGTTCTTTAATTCAATCAAGGATGGATTGATACCTACAACATGTCATATCAAGAGATTCATTCTCGCATATTTCGAAGGCATCAAATAACCTATCAAGATCTTTTAGCTTTTCATCTTGATTCATTATCTTTTCACCATGAAGTGATTTGAGAGTTTCCCAAATCTCCTTAGCACTTTCAATATGAACTACCATTTCTACTTCTTCCTCGGGTAGACAACAACACAATGCATAAACAGCTTGAGAGTTATATTTATCATTGAGTCTCTCTTTGTCTGTCTATAGCTCAATAGACTTGTTGGGCATGGTGTAACCATTTACAACCATTTCCCATAGATTGATGTCCTTAGATCGAAGAAAGGCTTTCATCCTTCTCATCCAATCTTCAAAACAGTGTCCATTGAATACGGGTGGTATGTCTAGAGATCAACCTACTTCCATGATAGAACATCTAGACAATGCCATTGATATCAAAGAAATTGTTAGATTAGAACAACTCTACTCTGATACCAATTGTTGGCCCAGGTATGTCCAAGAGGGGGGTGAAATGGACACTTAGACAATTAAAATTAATGCAATGGCAATAAGTAAATGTGAAAATGTAAATAGAATCAACACAGACAATTTAGAGTGGTTCGGCTACTTGCCTACGTCCACTACCTAACCTCCTTAGTTAGGATTTGAAACCTCTTCACTAAGAGATTTTCTTACGGGTGATAACCAAACCGTTACACCTTTTCTCAACCTCCGGGTGTGCGAACAACCGTTACAATGCTCAACTTGCAGGCTTGAGACCAACCTAAACTTCTCAACTTACAAGCTAAAGAACTACCTATCTCAACTTCCAGGGTGTGAGACTAACCTAAACCTCTCAACTTACAGGCTTGAGAACAACCTATCTCAACTTACGGGTGTGAGACTAACCTAAACCTCTCAACTTACTGGCTTGAGAAAAACCACTTGGAAAACACAAACAATCTTTGATACTCAGTAGTTTATATAACTACTGTTACAACTCGATACAGTTTACAAGATATGAAATGAAGTACCATTGTATCCTATGAACTATCTCTCAAATTTCTCGTTCAGCAAGAATGATTTATGATTAAAATAGTGCTGGAAATTTGAGTGAAAAATAGTTCAGTAACTTTCAAATAGATTTTCAACAAAAGATAGATATTAAGCTCAGTATGAAATTTTTTTAAATAAGCTAAGTTTCAAAGAAAATACTTTGAAAAACTAAAGCAATTTGAACACTGAAATTAAATTGAAAAATTCGACTAACTTTCAAAAGTATTTGCTCAACAAATTTTTGGGGTTGTTTCGTTTGAGTCTAAGTGTTGGTATATATAGACTTAGTAAAAAAGAAGTTGTTGGTCATTGGAATTTGAATTTCAAAATGATCGTTTACTCACAACAGCTATAATCTTTCACGAAAATGGCAACTACAATTTTCACAAACATTCTGGTTCTTTTCAGACTACATGAATAAGTAAGGTTTCAGAAATCGTGATTTCGTTTATCAAGGAAATCTTTGAAAAATCCGAAAAGGTTTCCGAGCACAAAAAGTTTCAAAAAAGTAAACAGAAAAAGTGCAGGTGTTAGTTTTGTGACAGCGTTGGATTAGCATCATGATTGGTCAATCAGTGTTCTGACGCATAAAAACCAACTTTGTCGTTTTGTTCCTTGAGGGTGCTCATGAACCATAAGCGTCCTGCTTAACTGTGAAGTGAGGGTTCTACTTGATCGTAAGTGTCTTAACTTGCTTGGCGAGAAAAACAACTAAACTTCATGAGAGCACTAATCCACAATTAGCGTCCTGCCTTGTTTTAAATACGTAAAGTCACGAGGGCGCTACAAACGAGTAAGCGTCTTAATAATTTTATAATTAATTTAAAACAACTCAAAGACATAGCGCTATTAAACAATGAGCGTCCTGATACTTTAACTCGTAGAAACAGTTAGTGTGTTGAACGATGATCAGCGTCCTGCGAGTTAAAACATTTAAAACTTGGAAAGCAATGAACGAGTTGATTCTTAATCAGCGCCCTGACAAGTTCACAGGTTGACTTAATGAGGCCCCTACTGGTGAAGTAAGCGTCCTGATGAATAAGTACATTTCAACCTTGAACGTTATCAGCGTCCTAATGTTTTATCAGCGTCCTGACTTGCAAAGTCCAGGAGGGCGTTGCTAAGACATTAGCATCCTGATTGAACACAAAGAACCTAATTTTTGGAATTTAACTTAAACTTTCAAAACTCGATTGAATCAACTGAAAATCAAACACATGACCACTAATAAATCATATAAATTATGCAGGCAAGATAAAAATAGATGATCTCAACGAAACAAAACATACGTTCATATGCTTGTTTTACTCTTCTCTCCACTAATGTAGGTCTCACACCAATCAAGATCAATAGGACTTCATTAAGCTTGTAATGTAAGGCTAAGGTTAAGGGTATGATAAATTGGATAAATTGAAGCTCAAACACCCAAAACATCTTTGATAGACAATGCTTTTAAACATCCCATGCCTTACAAAGTAACCAAACCCAACACATGTTTATGATGAAGTCTTGAATAACCTGCCCCACGTCGATTGATTTGCAGGAAACAATGGCAAACAAGAGCACGACGCGATCCTTTGATATATCAGATTTATGATCTCCTGGCATCAATTTGATCAAATCAAACACTTAAGATTAAGAATTTAAACCATTTAAAATACCTTTAAAACATATCGATCAAAACATGCAATTGATTAAATCTTGCTGAGAGTAGTTTGATCAGTAGCTTTACATTCTAAGTGCTGAAAATCTTGAAACTTCGATCTTTGACATTCAATAGACTTGTAAGCTAGGTTCTTTAAGCTTGATTTTTTTATAGATCTGAAACGCTTAACAAGATCATTAGATTGCACAAATTTGAGTTTATTTAGAATCATCAAAACATTCTTATCATGGGGTTCCTTGAGATAACACTTAGTTCATCATTGAAATAAAAAAAAACATAAAAATATTGATGAACATTGTAAAAATAAACAAGAAGAAACTAGAAAATCAATCGCAAGATGTGTAGATTCCCTCCTTTGTCTCCAACGTCGCGATCTTCGTATTCTTTGATCTATTTTTCTTCAACTTTTCTCCCCTCTATTATGCTTCAAAACCCTCTCTTAATGTTGTATTTATAAGTAGGAGAAGGTAGAAAAGAACCCCTTACAATTTGGATTTAAGATGAGAAAGTTTTGGCCAAGATCCTAAAACGTGTAGGAATTAGAATTGCGCGGGCATTGCAATGCCACTATTGGGCGTTGCAGCGCCCAGTATGATTTTTCTACATTTTTTACAATGTGTGTGGCAACGTTGGGTGTGCATTTTTTTCTTCATTTTTACGTCTTTTTATCGCCTTTTCTCACATGGTTTTGGATTGTTTCTTCTCCTCTTTTTTTGGGCACTTGTTCAATCTTAAAACTTACAAACTTAATCATGAACTAAGTGTTAGACTCATCAAAACATTTACCTAAAGTTACATATAAAAATGTAAACTGAAATAAAACTAAAGTGAAACTATAGCATAAAATAACATAAAATATACCTAAGCTAGAACATAAAATGACATAAAATATATGTAAAAGAAACCTAGAAAGCTACTTATCAATGAGTCCTTTGCATGGTCTTCCACCATCTGTCTGCCTCATCTGCTAGTTTGAATCTAGCCAGGCAAACCTTGTCCTTGTCTAGTGCCTGCTGATAAGTTGTTTTCTAATCATCTATTTCGTAGGGTTATTAGTGTTAATTGTGTCTATTAGGACAATTTTATGGTTTATCTACTCATTATTGACTTTATTTTGTAGATTAACAAGCAAGGTTGCAAGTTAAATCAAGTTTAGAAGTGGTGGTGAAAACAAGTATGTGGAGGCCTAGGCTTGGAAATTGGAAGCCTAGGCTCCGGGAAGAAGATGATTTTCAGCAAGTGGAAGCTTAGGCACCCAAAAATGGAAGCCTAGGCGCCGGGAGTTGTAGTCCTATTAGGACTTGTATTTCCTTCATGCGATTTTTGTGGTTTTTCTTTCTTTTTTGTTGAGCCATTATAAATAGAAGTTAGGGACTTTTAAAGAGAATTATTCATGAAGAGGGGAGGCAATTGAAGCATTCGAGACGAAGGAAAATCATATTGGAGAGACGCGAAAAAGCTAGATTCAGATTTAGTGAATTTGTGCTAGTTTATATTTTTCTCCTTTCTTTCTTTTGTCTTTAATTTTTTCAATTTTTATGATGTTGAACTTATTTGATTTGGACTTTTTAGAAGTAGTTATGGGCCAAATTTCTTGTCTAGGGTTACAATTGAATTTCATATGGATATTGGATTTCATGTTTGATTTCCTATGTTAATTGATTATTTGGGGTTCTTTATTTTAATTTGTTCTTATTGCTACTAATTAATTGGCCACTAATTAGATGATTTGTTGAATCTATATGATCTTGGCAAAGAGAGTTTAGATTTAAATTTGATTAAAATAATATATGATCAAAAAGGTGAAAACTCTTGCGTTCATGTGAGATAGAAATATACTCATGTGACATGTATAACCATTGAAGAACATGATCTTAATGAACATCGTTTTAATTTAAATTTTATAGAAATATAGAGATTTATTTAATTAGGGCATTTTTGCTTAACCATCAAAAGAGGCTTGTAAATAAATTAAGCTCTTGATTAACAAATTTAATTAATTAATTAATTAAAAGATAGTTAGATGAATCCAATTGAAGTATGAGAGAGATTGTAATTCTAGGTTTCCATATTCTAATTAATTTGATTAATTTTGATTTGTTTTAAGTAGAAGTCAGATTTAATTTTATTGCTTAGATTAGAGTGAATTTTAATCGGTGTTTAGACAAGATTAGGGTGAAACAATTTTAGCAATTAACAAAGGAATTCAGTAAAAAATCTCTATGGGAACGATACTCTACTCTTCACTTTATTACTTGTTAACGATATTGTGCACTTGCAATTATTTTGCAACACTTGCATATCCTCAACAATGACCTTCATGCGCAGGAGTCAGTTCTCTGCTACTTCGAGTATCAGACTGTTGAGGAAGGTTGGAGGTTCTCGCCTTTTAAAAGCTTTCATTACCTCTTCATATCTCTTTTTCTCCTTAATGTCCTCCCTAAACTCAAGCGTCTAAACTCTCGCCTCTCCAGAAGGCAATCCTGCAACTGCACCAACAATATTAGTGCCAACCCCCTATACAACAGGTGTCTTAGGTCGCGGTTTATCTTGTTACAGCTTTGTAATCAGCTCAAGAAGTTGAGCATTCTGTTGTTGCTGAATGGAAACTAACTCTTCCAACCGTTTAAGCCTATCTTGACCACTACGGTCCTTCTGCTAATCCCGATTTGCCCTTCCTCAATAATTGAAATTTACAAGGCAAGAAATCATCAGGCAAGGTAGCACACAATGGATAACATTAACCATACTCTAACTACCCATACTATACTCATACAATCAAACATAATGATATAAGCCTTTTATCTTTTTAAAGATTTTATAACCTAAATTTCGCTCTCATACCAACATTGTCGCGACCCCTGACCGAGTGACGTCACGACTGACACAAAACCCCAGATATTGTCACTCCAGGACAAAACTTGAGGTCCTGCTCAACCTCCACCTAATACACAACAAAAAGTCCAATACAATACAACTCAACCTGTATATGACAAAGTATGATTGAACCATAATTTTTTCCAAAACCATCAAACATAATTTATAGTCATGTACATCAAACATATGGTTCATCCACATATTTGTATAAACTTGTATAATCAAGGATCCATCCCAAGGGCAAGTCATATACATCTCATTATCTCATATATCAACCACTCATCTAGGTGATATATGAATAGATTTAAAGTACGATAGTCATATATTGTTGACCTAAGTGGTTTATCACTTAGCACTCTCCTAAGTGTTTTGATGCTAACAAACAATATGTCATTTGGTGCTAATATTTGAACTGAGTATATTTCAGCACTTTAAGTAAAGCGAAGAAAGATTACAAGCTCAATTACAAGAAGAAGGATTATAGTGGACTCAAAGTTCAATTCAAGATCAAAGATTCTTCCAAGGTTGAACAACATGAACAAAAGTCTGAAGATTTCAAGAAGAGTAAAATTGAGATTAAGATAGAGATATGTAAGTCTAGAATTAGGATGTACTTTCTTTATTCCTTATTGCTCAATCATTTCAAATCATACATGCATAAGTCTTTTGCAAAATTATTATATTTCAAATGATCATGATGTTTAATCTATTTGAAAATTACCCAAATGTTTTCAATCATGTTTTTCTCATATCTTTTTCAAAGAGAAAATGATTTTGATTGATTTGTTTTTGAAGAGTTTTCGATCTGATGTTGATCACATTTGATGAGTCTTTCAATGATTAATTCGATCCAAAGTTATAAAGTTTTCAATCTGGTTCAATCGATTTTTGAAAAGTTGAAATTGTCAAAAATCAATTTTAGTGTTCTATCAGGACACTGACAGCTCATCAGGACGCTCATACAATGGTCAGTCACTTAGTGACAAGCCAACATGTCAGGACGCTAATGAAACATTAGGACGCTGATGGCACATGAGTTGGTTTATGCGCGTTCATGTCAAGAAGCTACTCATCTAAGAGCACCCTCATCGAACCAACCTGACGAAAGCATCAAGACGTTGATCGTACGTTAGAGCGCTCATGCGTTTCTGGGTTTTTAGTGTTCTAAATGTGTCAGGATGCTACTAGTAGTATTAGCGCCCTCCCTGCATGTATCTAGGTTGCTGCTTCTCAGATAAGCGCATTCCTACCCATGAGAAGCGCGCTCATTGCGGTCTGCAGAATTCCAATTTTGAATCTTTGACCACTCCAAGGGTCATATTTTTTAGTGTAACAGCTAGTAACTATTTTCCATCTATTTATACATCTACTGTAGCTATTTTACACAAGAAAGAGAGCACACACAAAGTGTCAAACACATTCTCTAGATTTCTAGGGTTTTCCAATTTTGAAAGAGTTTTTCAAAATGAGAAAATGAGCTTCGATCTTTACAAAGTTATTCTCTCCTTCTCAAAGATTTTGGATTTGGTATTTGATTGAGTCAAAGAATTTCAAAGTGCATTTCACAACCATTTTTCAAAGATTATCATACGAGCTTTCTAAAGATCGCATTTGAGCAATATCAAATCTTTGAAAGGTAAAAGGTTGTAAGTGATGTCTCTATCTCTCTCTTCATTACGAGCTTAATGTTTCATATCTTGTGATTGATGTATATGCGCTATATTGTAAGTGTTCTACTTGTTTAGAACCATCTTAATCATTGTAATCTTGTAACTAAGGTTTGGTGTGTTTCATGATTGAAACAACCAAGTCAAGTGAACTTGGTTCACTTGAAGATTCCAAGGTTGGAATCATAGGAAGGTTTACCCTCTCCTTTGAAGTAGGATCAAGTGGTTATTCTTTAGCCATGGAAAAGCATCTCGGTTCTTCCTTATCCCGCAAAAGGAATAAGTGGTTCTTCCTTAGCCCGTGAAAAAAATATATGGTTCATCCTTAGCCCGCAAAAGGATAGGTTTGCCTTGAACCTATGAAAGGGCAATTTGTAACGGTTTGGTCCTTACCTGTAAGAGAATTCATTAGTGAAGTTTGAAAATCCTAATAGGGAGACTAGGTAGTGAATGTAGGCGCGATCGAACCACTATAAATGCTAGTGTGCTTTACTTTATGCTCACTAGATTTATTTATCTATTGAATCAAATAAGTAAAGGAATCTCATAAGAAATTAGAAAAGATAAAAAATGGTCATTATACCCAATTCACCCCCCTCTTGGGTGTTTAACATATACTTGTCCAAAATATACAAAAAGAACAAAATAATAACCCAGATCCCATCTTCACACATACATCCAATGAAGAAGAAGACTTAATTCAACGACCTAAGCCTTGTCTTTTCCTTTTGGATTTGAACCTGAGAAAATAATAACCCTCACTTACGTGTACCCAAGAAGGAGGCAACCATAACCCCCTAATTGACACTGCCGACCAGGAGCAAAAGGACCTGGACGACGCAAGATGAGCAAAAACCATGGACCGAGAATGACACCAGGTCTATGCTACCGATTTGGCATAAACTACCAGACAACCATCAAGAAAAATGATTCTTGATAGGAAACTTAAGTTCCATGAGCTAGGTATACCGAGCTCATGGAAAAAATAATATGGATCACGACACAAGTTGAATCCCATTGGATTTGCTACAAGATACCCAGGATGCTACACGTATATCACGGCGGTACGTATACTTGTTAATTCTGGCCAAAGACTCCTACCTCTATAAATACCCCTCAACCCCTCATTAGTGAGGTAAGCCATTCATAACTCCAGTTAACATGAGATTACTTCCTGACTCAGCTCTGAACTGACTTAGACATTGAAAGGTCTTTGGTCGGCACCATATCGGTGCTCCTTACGATAGTCTACTCTTCTCCCTCTTTCTCTTTCATGTCTGAGGTCTCAAGCAGGCGAGTCACCTCCTAAGCAGGTTCCAACTCAGCACGTTCCTTCTACCTCATCACTCGTTGGTGTTGGTCAAATCTTGCACTAACAAATAATATACCATAAATGGGCACCACATTTGGCTAGCCTATTCTATTTTCACTTATCCATATCTATATTTAACATCTAACTTTAAATTTTTACTAATTTAAAAAAAAAACTTTAAATATTTACTAAATATTTTATTTTATTAACACACACACACACACACACACACATATATATATATATATACTAGTTTAGCGACGTGCTTCACACGTGTTAAATATGTAATTTAGATTATATTTTAAGTGCTTTAAAAGTGTCCAAAGTTATAATTGTCAAACTAATTCGATAGAACTAATTTAAAATAAAGAGATAAGAGATTAAGGCAAAATGAAGCTTACATGAATGAAATGTTGTTACTAACCAAAAAAAAAAAAAGAATAGGATGTTGTTATCTAATTCGATTTCAAGACCTCACTTTTTTTGTGAAAACATGGTCAAATGCATTATTTTGAAATAAAAACTTATAATTGCAACACTTTAAAAAATTATGTATGAGTTAGTTTAAAGGATATCTTTTTTTGATAAAAATAATTTATTAAACAAGATTAAAAAATAAGAAATATAAATATATTATATTCATTTTTCTACTTCTATCATAATTCAAAAGTTCAATGAGATAATGTGAAAGTTCAAAAGGGCTGAAAATCACTTTGCCATTGTGAGGGACTTTATCGCCAGCCACTGAGAAAGTTGGTTATTTTTTCTCTTACAATGAATACATCTCCACTCCCCAAACTACTTGAGATTTTCTTGGATGACTTATATGAGGGTTGAAATCTTCGAAGGGAGGATTTAAACTTTGATTAAACCAAATACAGTGAAACACTTTCAAGCACTGCTTTTTGAACTCCCAAAGCGAAATATAAAACACGGATTGTAAGATATTTTGTTCACTTGTAAAGGATAGATGATGAAAATTTAAATACCAAAACACTAAATTGAAATCATTATAAATATGTAGTGATGAAGTTCTAGTAAAAATTTCTATCTAGGAGGATATTAAATATTCACTATTAAATTTAATAATATGATTTGATCTAGAGTTTAGGGAAAAAAAATTATATAACACTTTGCATTTGTGAATATTTTCTAAACCATAGATAAATTGATTTTTAAACGTAAAAATTGATATATTTATGCTTCTCAATCTAGATAGAAAGAATACTTATTAGAATTACTACTTATAAGTTTCACATTTGTAGTAAAATTAATTTTATTTTTTCTACCAATGGCTATAGCTAAATAAAGTGTGTTTGTAAAAATAGTTATAATACACCATTACACCTTACTCAAGATCTTGTGTTGACCAAGAAAAGAGAGATAGAGGTGAAAAATGAAGTATAGGCATAAAAGACAAGACGAAGCGTAGAAGAAGCAAGGATTGGAAAGGAAAACAAAATCTAGGTAAAAGTGATAAGTTGAAGGGCAAAATGGGAACAAAAATTGAGCCATTGAAACGGTAGATTCCCTTTTATAATAGTTACAGATTATAGATTATAGATAAGTTTTAAACCTAATTGACTAATTAAGAACTTAGTCAAAAATATTTCACAAGTCTAAAATTGTTGCATTAAAAAAAAAAGTCTAAAATGGTCAAAATTTTAGTCAAAAATATTTGATAAGTCTAAAATTGTTGCATTAAAAAAAAAGTAGCTAAATGGACCCCAGTTATAGACTATCTACACCCCAATCCACATTTTTTTGTAATCCCTAAAATACCCTCACTTAAAATTACTAAACTAACCTTTATAAAAAAAACCTAACACTCTATTCTCACCCCACACCCCATCTTCTTCTTCTTTCCAACGCCCAAGAATGCCCGAACAACGCCATTGCATTTCTCTCGATGGTCTCGAGTGCCTTACATGTCATAATCGTTGTAAGTATACTATTTCACCATTATTAATGTTTTTTTTCAATGTTCAAAGGTTTTTTTGGATGATTGGGTGAATGAATGATTGTTTTATTTTCTAGGTTAAATTATTCAAAAAACAACACCATCAACAAACATTTCAATCAATATGGCCAAAAGAGATTGTTCTCGTGATGATGTACATCAAGGAGAGGTAAGTTTAGGTTGTGTGCAAATGAAAATTGCAAGTTTTGGTTTTAAAATATCGAGTTGAAGGTCGATCCTGCTAGGTCGACCGTTGTACAGTAGAGTCGGCCACAGAGGGTTGACCTTCCTTTCTAAACTTCGGTGATGATCATCCGACCGTACTGTATAATGGTCGGCCCTAATAGGTCGATCCTTCCATTTATTACACTTATCCAAACTTTTGTGCATGCAATTGTTATTTTATGCATTTAGGTGTATTTGATGTCGTTAATGATAGGTTTTGGTTATTGATTGTCTAATTATAAAATTTTGCATAATTGGAGGTTGAAGAACTTGCAATGGTCATTGAATACACAAAACAGTTCACCCCTGATAGGGACTTCAATACACGGGAGGAACTTGTTTCCTGGGTCCAAGAGGTTGGCAGAAGGAATGGATTAGTGATCATTGTTACGTGCAAACCGCAAGCCTACAGTGTGAAGTTATAATATATACCGATGAGATATCGGGTTGTCGTCCTCTAGGATTGATATTCACACTAAATACCACGTTTACTAACTTCAACTTTATTTAGAAAATCAGATTTGAGTGATTAAGTGAAATAATTAAACAATTAAATAACTAGAAAGTAAACTAAGCATGCAATAAAAATAGATAGAGAATAAGAGATAGAATAATCTAGAGATTCGATATCACCTCACTCTCAACTATGCACATATATATATATATATATATATATATATATATATATATATATATATATATATATATATTGATTATTAAATCAGTTCTTTTATTTATAAGTCAAGAATCCAAAAGTCTCTATTATTCCTCTCTCGAGTGCCCAATTAGAATATATCACCAAGGCTTGATTTCGATCTCTCGATAAAAACCAAAACCCTAGCAACTCATTAGGTTTTGTGATTCTTCCTACAACTTCAAAATATATCATAAATCTCTCGATTCTATAATAATCTTAGGTTATATTTCCCTTGTTCCAACCCAAGGAATTCTCTCTCGAGTGCCACCCCCCAAGTCTAGAATCATTCAATCCGTGATCAAGAGATTGCAAGCATTAAGCAATGAGAAATATAAATAAACTAGAAAACTTTATTAACAATACTCAAACAATAAAACCTACAGCATAGTATCAAGTTTGGATCAATCTACACCTCTATAACGAGGATTTAGTTCATAACTAGAGATATCAAAGCATGAAATAGCATGATGAACATAAATCTAAAACCAGAAACACAAAGTAGAAGGAAGGGAAAGTGCAGGAGAATCTTCAATGTCTTCAATCTTGCTCTTCTCCTCGCTTCCAAACCCTAGCCATCTTCCTTGCTTTCCACAATCTTTTTCTCCTCTCCTTGATCTATCCTCCTTTGAAAACCCTAAACAATGGTCTTTATAGAGCCACAATTCCATAGGAAGTTGCAATAAGAAACTCAAAGTCAAACTAGGAAAGTTCGCAACAAAATTAGAAAGTTTCTATTTTCAATCGCACATACGCTTTCTTCCTCGCCATTTTTCTTCTTGTTCTCCAATCCAAATCAACCTCAAAACCCTTCCATCCTGTATTATTTCAAGTAAGGAATCCATAGAAATAAACCACGTCCAATTTGGAGTTAAATTAAGAAAGTTATGGAGAAAACAAAAAAAGTCGCGCAGTTTGCTATTGTGTAGTGCCGCGGCACGCAGAACGTATTTTGGGCGTTTTTCTTGTGGACTTGGCCAATTTTCAGCCCCTTTTTGACATGTATTCTTCATGCTTCTCCTTTACAACTTCTTGTACATGTTTTCATCATCCAAAACCATGACTAACACATCTAAACACCTACAAAAAAAATCAAATCAAATCAATAACACACTAAATTATGAAATGGATCAAATTCTAAACTAATAAACCAAATTAATGCATAAAAACCAATTTATTCCTAAACTATCAAATGCATCAAAACTAACATAAACACATCAAACTAATGCATGAGATTTCCTAAAACACACCTAAAACATGCTCTATAACCTATCTAAATATGCAACTGTCCATCATAATTCGAAACTCGGATGCTGGGGGTAATGGTAGGCGAGCCCGAGTCAATTTTGCTTGTGAGAGATATGGGAGGAGTAAATCCACCGCTCAGAAATCTACTCCTGCTAAGAAGGGGAAGAGAAGTCAAACTGGCACGAAAAAGTGCGGATGTCCTTTCCTCTTAAATGGAAATAACCCTCGAGATGGTGAGTGGACGTTAAAAGTTGCATGTGGCACCCATAACCACCCAGCTGCGAAGTACTTTGAAGGACACTTATACGCCATAAGGTTGAATAATGATGAAGTAAAAGTCATGGTACAAATTTCAAAGAGTAATGCCCAACTAAAAGACATATTGTTAACTTTAAAGGAAAAAACTGCCCGTAATGCATCGACGCTGAAGACAATATACAATGCCAGACAGAAGCATAGGTTGTTGGAATATGAAGGCAGATCTCAGATGCAACAACCGTTGCACAAGTTAGAAGAAGAGAAGTACGTCAAGTTACACAAATGTGAAGAAGGTACCGATGTTGTTCAAGATATATTTTGGGTTCATCCTATTTTAGTGGATCTTTTGAGGTGTTTCCATATGTGCTTCTGATGGACTGTACATACAAAACGAACAAGTACAGATTTTCATTACTGGAGATTATTGGTGTCACATCGACGGATTAGACATTTTCAATGGCATTTGTGTATATGGCATCTAAAAACAAAGACAATTATATGTGGGGGCTACAAAAATTAAGGGAGTTGTTGGATGGGTGGTCTCTTCCCAAGATAATTACGACAGACAAAGACTTGGCCTTGATGAATGTTATTTCATGTGTGTTCCCCGAAACAATGAATCTTTTATGTACATGACACATAAACTAGAATGTGTTGGCGAACTCAAAGGGAAAGTTTGCAAAGAATGAAGACTTTGAAGATTTTTGAGAAAGTGGAATGAATTGGTTTTTTTTAATACAGTGGAGGAGTACAATCACCAAAAAAATGTATTGTTTCGATAGTATGCTGAGTACCCTGATGTGATTACGTACATCGATACGACATGGTTGATACCCCCACAGAGAAAGATTTATGAAGGCGTTGACGGATTGATCTATGCACCTTGGCAATACTACAACCAATAAGGTGGAGAGTGCACATTCCAAGCTGAAGAGAACTTTAGGGTCTTCTCAAGGCAACTTCGAAACATCAGGGACTGCAATCAATACAATGTTGGTTTTGCAACACACAAAGATCAAGTCATCATTTGAAAAAAGTCTGAATATTGTTTAGTATCACTTCCAAGATTCAACATTCATGCATTTGCATGGATTAATCTCTAGAGCTGCACTGGACAAGATATGGGAGGAGTTAGCTCGTGTTGAGAGGGTTGGGTTGGACCAAAATTTATGTGGATGTGTGGTACGCAGAACACATGGATTGCCATGCGCACCCGAGCTTGCTTTGTGTAAGCAATCTAGCATGCCCATACCTCTAGCTGATGTGGATGCCCATTGAAAAAAGCTAGATTTTACTCTTGTGAAAGTAGAGGACAACGAGATGGATTTCAATTTTAGGGTTGAGTTAGGTCTACTTGAAGATAAATTTAATAGTTTTGATGCCTCTAGAAGAGCTAGAATGGTACAGAAAATCAGAGAGATAGTTGTTCCATCGGTCTCTTCTCTCACTGTGCCCATAGAGAAGAAGAAAACAAAAAAGGTAGTCGACTAGGAAGAGTGATCGGTCAGCAAATTGAGTTCCCTCGTCGTTTGAGCATGTTTTGTATGTGATAAGTAGGAATTTAGTATATGTTTTAGGTGTGTTTTATGGTATTTAGTTCATATATTAGGTTAGTTTATCATAAAATTGGTTATTTGATAGTTTTGTCAAGTTTTAGTGTTTTTACATTATTTCGGTTTGGATTTCTATAGGTTGGTTCATGAAATTATTAAAGCATGATACTTACTTCGTTTGATGTGTTTTGTGGGTGCTATGATGTTCTAAATGATGATTGAGAAGATGAAGACATGATGCAAGAGGAGCCAAGGGAGTTAGAGTGAAGAAACAAGTGCATCCAAGCCTTGGGAGTGTGGAAAATTGGCCAAGTCCACAAGAAAATCAGGAAAAACAGGGGCAAAAATCCGTAACTGGGAGCCGAGGCGCCCATCACGCCAACTGTGCGACTTTTGTATTTTGACCATAACTTTCTCAATTTAACTCTGAATTGGATGTGGTTTGTTTCTATGGATTTCTTACTTGAAATACTACAAGATGGATGTTTGAGGTTGATTTGGAGTGGAGGACAAGAAGAAAAACGGTGAGAAAGAATGCTGATGTGCAATTCAAAATAAAAACTTTCTAATTTTGTTGTGAACTTTCCTAATTCGACTTGGACGAATTATTATGGACCTATAGCTTTATAAAGACCATTGTTTAGGGTTTTCAAAGCATCAAGGAGAGGAAAAAAAGATTTTGGAAAGAAAGAAAGAAAGAGGGCTAGGGTTTGGAAGTGAGGAGAAGAGCAAGATTAAAGACATTGAATATTTCTCCTACACTTTCCCTTCCTTCTACTTTGTTTTTCTGGTTTTAGATTTATGTTCATCATGTTATTCCATGATTTTATCTCTCAAGTTATGAACTAAATCCTCTATCTAGAGGTGTAAATCAATCCAAACTAAAAACTATGTCATGTTCTTAAACTTTTGATTATTCATTAATAGAGTTGTTAGTTTATTTATGTTTTTCTACTCTTACTGCTATTGATCCTTTGATCACAGATTGATTGATCCTAGACTTGGAAGACGGCACTCGATAGAGGGTTTTCCGGGTTAGAACATGAGAAGCATAATCTGAAACGACCATAAAATCGATAGATTTATGGAGTTTTATGAAGTCTTAGGGAAATCATAGAACTTAATGATTTTTTGGGTTTTTGGGTTTTATTGATAGATCGAACTTAATTTCCTAAGAATATGCTCTAATGCGACACTCGAGATAGGGTATTAGAAATCTCAGGATTTTGGCTTATAAACTATAGCTCAAATTGATGAATATCGCATATTTTTAGGCATAGTTGATAGTGAAGAGAGATTGAACCTCTAGATGTTTTACCATATTGATTTTCATCAAAATTCTCATAATTTGCTATTTTTAATATATTTCTTGTTTAATTGTTTTTTTAGTTTATTAATCATTCAACTTTGATTTTCTAAATAAAGTTAGGGTTAGTGAAATGATATTTAGTGTGAGTGTCAATCCTAGAGGACGACAACTCGATATCTCATCGATTTTTTATTATAACTTGACACTGTACACTTGCGGTTTGCATGCATCAGTATGCGTACTCCACTCGTTCATCAATCTTATCATTGCGAAAGACCAAAC
The DNA here is from genome assembly GCA_035771175.1 of Paratinospora sagittata. Classification (NCBI taxonomy): domain Eukaryota; kingdom Viridiplantae; phylum Streptophyta; class Magnoliopsida; order Ranunculales; family Menispermaceae; genus Paratinospora; species Paratinospora sagittata. The sequence goes on from CM069589.1 coordinate 12,605,362, forward strand.
CGAAGAATGATGAACCAAGGAAGGTCTACAAGACACGCTTGCAAATGTCTCATAGATATCTTGATCAACTTCCTCCTGGCTGGCATCAGTACGTAGCCCATGTTAGAGATGTTATGGCCAATGGACATTGTGAGTACCGAGTCATCCTGAGTCCATGGGTATGGGAACAAACGATTGGAGCGGAGTCAAAGGTAACTTACTGAGAAAGGTACAAAGGTTTGAGGCACACTACACAACGCTTTTCGGTAGTGTAGAGACTATGAGTTCTCTACAGTGTAGTGACCCTGTAGCACCCCTAGAGATGTAGATGACTTTCCAAGATATGAGATTGTTGATAACATCAACATACAATGTCGTGTTGGTGTTTTTATCTATGCAGCAATGTCTTACATTTTTTCCCCTCAGAACCGAACCTCCACCAATCCCATTGAGGGGAGTGATTGAAATTGGTTACGTGAATGATAACCACTTTGTGCATGTAAAAACTATTTTCTTTTTGTATTTTGTTTCAATGTAAATTATAGAATAATGGAAATAATAATTGCAATGTTGTACTTTCCATAGGTTACGTTTGCCCCTACATCACCGATACCTCTTATATCGCCAGATTGACATAGATTTCAACTACGACAGGCACATGGATGGGAAACCCCTTATTTTGTTTTAAATGTTAATGGTAGCAAAGTGACAAGCAATGCGGGTGATAGACAAGATGTGGTAGTTGACTTAGATGATGACTAGTTATTTTGAAAATGTTGATATGTAGGGGGATGTCTACATATATTTTTGCAAATGTTGACAAGTTTAGACTTGTTTTATTTTTGGAAATGTTGAATTGTACAGGGAGATGTGGAAATGTTGATATGTAGGAGGATGTCAACATGTTTTCTTGGAAATGTTGACATGTTTAGACTTGTTTTATTTTTGGAAATGTTAAATTGTACAGGGAGATGTGGAAATGTTGATATGTAGGGGATTTCAACATGTTTTTTTGGAAATGTGGACATGTTTAGTCATGTTTTTTTTTTCTTTTTGAAAATGTTAACATATAAAGAGATGTGGATATGTATAGACTTTTATTTTTTGAAATGTGGATACAAAAGATGTAATTGACTTCGATGTTGATGATATATACAAATTTGTTGTCTTTGAGTGCTACTATGTTGATTTGAATGTTTGAATTATTTTCTTTCTGTATGTATGTATGTTAAGTTAAAGTTCACCAAACGAGTGGGAAACGGAACCCTACCACCCAAACTAACCCGAAATGGTTGTAAACATGTCAAAAATGTCATGGAATGCAGCACAATGCAGTGTGGAATGTTGAAATGCAAAAAAAAACCCGAGAAATAAGAGGGCATCTCTGTTCAGTCATTGGAAACCGACTAATATCTCTCTGTTTGGTTTTGGATGACCGACCCTACTCTTTACGGGTCGGCCATGTCCGACCGGCCGACCCTCTTATTTCTCGGGTGGGGAACAGTTACACATTTCACACTTCATTGGGATGCATTTCAACACATTCTTGACATGTTCACACCCATTTCGGGTTATTTTGGGCTGCAAGGTACAGTTTTCACCTTTAAACTCTAATGTGGGGTAAGGGTGGGGAACACTATCCCACCGCCCAAAATAACCTGGAATAGTTGTGAACATGTCAAGAATGTGGTAGAATGCATCCCAATGCAGTGTGGAATGTGGAAATGTAAAAAAATTGAAGAAATATGAGGGTCGGTCAGAAATGGTCGACCCTTACATAGTAGGGTCAGTTCTTTTCCACCGAACAGAGAGATATTGGTCGGTTTTGGATGACCGATTGTACTTTGTACTGGTCGACCCTCTTATTTCACGAGTTTTCTGGCATTTTCACGAGTTTTCTGGTATTTCCACATTCCACACTGCATTGGGATGCATTTCACCACATTCTTGACATGTTCACAACTATTCTGGGTTATTTTGGGCGGTGGGGTACCGTTTCCCATTCGTACCTCATATTAGAATTTAAAGGTAGAAACGGTCCCATGTAGCCCAAATATAACTCGGAATAGTTGTGAACATGTCAAGAATGTGGTGAAATGCATCCTAATGTAGTGTGGAATATGGAAATGAAAAAAAAACCCGTGAAATAAGAAGGTTGGTAAAAAATGGCCGACAATTACACGGTATAGTCAGTTGTTTTCAACCGAACAAAGGGATATTGGTCAGTTTTAGATGACCGACTGTACTTTGTAATTGGCCGACCCTCCTAAGTCTCCGATTTTTTAGCATTTTCACATTCCACACTACATTGGGATGCATTCCACCACATACTTGACATGTTCACAACCATTCTGGGTCATTTTGGGCTACGTGGTACCGTTTCCACCTTTAAACTCTAATGTAGGGTACGGGTGGGGAACGGTACCCCACCGCCTAAAATAACCCGGAATGGTTGTGAACATGTCAAAAATGTGGTGGAATGCAGCCTAATGCAGTGTGGAATGTGAAAATGCAAAAAAACACGTGAAATAAGAGGGTCGAACTGGCCGACCCTTACAAATTATGGTCGGTCATCTAAAACCTAAAACCGACCAATATCTCTCTATTTGGTTCAAAAGAACCAACCTTATTGTGTAAGGTTTGACCATGTCTGACCACCCTCCTATTTCTCTGATTTTTTTGCATTTTCACATTTCACTCTGCATTGGGATGCATTCTACCACATTCTTGACATGTTCACAACCATTCCATGTTATTTTGGGCGGTGGGGTATTGTTCCCCACCCGTACCCCACATTAGAGTTTAAAGGTGGAAATTGTATCCTGCAACCCAAAATAACCCGGAATGGGTGTGAACATATCAAGAATGTGTTGAAATGCATCCCAATGAAGTGTGGAATGTGCCATTGTTCCCTACCCAAGAAATAAGAGGGTCGACCGGTCAGACATAGCCGACCCATAAAGAGTAGGGTCGGTCATCCAAAATCGAACAGAGAGATATTGGTCGGTTTTCAATGACCGAACAGAGAGGTATTGGTAGGCCAGACATGGCCGACCATCTTATTTCTTGGGTTTTTTTGCATTTCAACATTCCACACTACATTAGGCTGCATTCCATGACATTTTTGACATCTTTACAACCATTCCGAGTTAGTTTGGGATGTGGGGTATGACACCCCACCGCCCAAACGAGCTCTAAATGTTGATAGATATGTTCATAGACGTATAAAGACAACGTTTCAAGGTGAAATATAACAACCAATACATACACTATAGTATCAACATATAGGAAATTTCTTTCACAAAATTTTCAAAAACGTATCAAGATACATGATCGTCAAGTTTCTTCAAAATAGTATCAACAAAGAAATTCATTACATGTACTGGCACCCTAAAAAAAAAACCAATAAACAAACACTAATGAAGCTATTGTCATCTCTGCTTGCGTGAATATGCTTGAACCCCTGACGAACCCTCTTCATCACTCATTAGGATTGATGGTCCCTGTTCTTCTTCCATTCTAGAGAAAGGCCTAGCTTCATCATGGATGTTCAACCCAGACAAAACACTAACAATTGACTCCATGGCGATTTTCGCACTACGAACTGTTACTTCTGGTTCAGGCGTGGACATCTATTGTAATGAGATGTCTAGGGCTCGTCTGTTTCGTTGTTGTATATATCCCAATACAAATCAACAATTACATGTAAATAACAGATAAATCCAATTCAATATAAAAAAAGAAAAAGAAAAAAGAAATGCAAACTTTATTACCTGGTGGCATCATCATTAAACATATATCTTTGTTGAGGGTTGACAGGATCCTGTCGTACTGGGTTCTCAATGATCGGGTGAGATATAGATGTAAACCACTCGAGGTAGCCCTTAGCCGCTTCCCATGTATTGCTTAGACGCTCACCACGTACTCGAGTAGAAAGTACACCATTATCTCATCTCTCTCATATATGATCATAATAATACTTCACTTGGTATTGTCTGTACATGGCCTAACTGGCTAAGAACCCTATCAGGATGGTAGGGTTCCACAACGTCCATGCATTTTATACAACCATAAAAAAAGCAAACTCCAAGATTGGCCGAGTCTCTCTCAAATCAAAGTACAGGTCCCAATAAACTTTAACAAATTAAATATAAATAATTACACCAACAACACAATGTTACTCAAAGTTATAGTTATAAATAAAACTGCATTGAATTCCTAAACTTTTTCCTAAACTGCATTGAGGGCGTAACATGTCGAGTGCCTTACGCAGAGTTATCACGTGATCCTCAGCTAATCCCATCTCTTTTTTTAGGGCCCACAGTTGCGTCCGTGGAAGATTATTTTCATATGAAGGGTTGACACGAGGACGAATTAAAGGAAAATGATCATATAACCAACCCTATCATACAAATTTTGTATTAAAATCATTATCAAAACATCTTGATATCAATTGATATAGAACAAACATTAAGTGTAAAATGATGTATATATACCTCAAGCAAGGTGAGATACCCTGAAATCTGACAAACCAAGGCCCTCGTCGCACATCCAAGCTGACGATACAAATAGGCAAGACGTGCGGCACCCCATGAGTACGTATGAATCATGTGCACGTGCATGAGTAATTGAAGATAAGCGACGAGGACTTGGGCTGATGTCTTGTCACATAACAGTGTGTAGCCTAGCAAAAATAATAAAAATGTCCTCACCGTGCACTCCACTGGAGGGTAGGGGACGCCTCCTTGCTTGAGGGTACCAAATAGGGCCTTCAACCAGTGCTTAGCCACGGATTACCTTTTCCCCTTCTCGAGCTCCTCCTTCGCATCACCCAATGAAACTCCCAGCCCTTGCACTAGTAATTCGACTGCAATGTTGTTGTCCGTTGCTATGGCTGAGATGGCTCTGCCTGTGACAGGAATGTTGAGAAGTATCGCAACATCATCAAGGGTAATTGTCATTTCACCAAAAGGAAGGTGAAATGTGTTCGTCTCTGGCTTCCATCTCTCCAAGAACGCAGAACTCAGTGTCTTGTTAGCGTGCGTGTACGAGCAACCAATTAGGAGACTCAACCCAAATCCCTCTATGATTTCTTGAAGTCATTCTTGCTCAGGAGGCATTTCAGATCTCACTTACCCACCTGTGCTCCATAATTTATACACCTAAGGAGGGGTCGATGCTGTAAACAAAAAAGAAAACGAAAATAAATATGAATGGTCAATATTAACAAGAAATAACCATCAACAACAAATTTACTACACTAGGGGTGAATACTTACGTCGCCAACCCATATTTTTGTAGCAATATGATTCTTGAAACTAGTAAGGACAAAGGGATCGGTAGGGCCTCCCGGAAATGAGACAGGGGCACTATCATCTTCTTCAATGCACTGGCTGTCCTGGTCAGTGTGTTGTGTGCTTGTCTCCTCTACTTCTTCCTTTTCTTGTTGTACTTCTTGTTCTTCTTCTGCAACATTGGCAATGGCTAGTAAATTGGTTTATGTATGCCGATGTCTTCTTCTCTCCGATGTTGTAGGTCGAGTGTGTGACCCACTTTGCCCAGTAGAAGTGGTATTGAGCGTCATCTGCATATCTGTACACAAACCAATGGTTAATCAATATTTTAAAAAATTACAAAAAAAAAATCAACATTTCAGGGTCGGCTCTTAGTGGCCGGCCTATATAGAGTAAGGTCACTAAGGGCCGACCTGTACACATTAGGGTCGGTCACGAAGAGCTGACCCTTTTTTGTACAGGTCGGCCTTACGTTTTTGTCTATTTTCCACATAAAACACATCCAAAAAACACACAAAAATACTCCATTTCATGAATAAAGGTGCATAGAAACAAAAAGAAACCTTTAAAATATGCATTTCTTACCGATTTAAAGGATCGAAGGTTGCAAAATCTTCGAAGACTACGAGTGGCGATTCGCTCCAATTGAGATCCAAACGATGTTGATCTCTAATATTCTTCCAGCTAAGATCAGAAGATGGAAATGGTGGGCTTTGAAGTTAGATGCTAGGGCTTTGGAGAAAAAGAAATGATGGAGAAGAAGATGAGAAGAGAAGGGTTTTGGAGAAATTTTGTCGTTCTTGGGGGTTAGGTACTTTGAGAGAAGGGTAGATTAGAGATTATGAGTTTTTTGGTGGGGGTGGGAAGAGAGTATGTAGCTTAGGGTGGGGTTCTGCTAATGAGTGGGATGTAGATAGTTTATAGTTAGGGTCCATCTAGTTGCTCTTAAAAAAAAAGTCTAAAATGGTCAAAATTTTATTTATACTATATTTTCACATTTTGGACTACTTTTAAAAAAGACGATTTTAAAATTTTTTTAATAGAATGTTATTTTAAGGGTAAAATAAACGATTTTATGAATTCATCGAATTTAAAAAAAAAGGAAACTCAAATCGAATTAGAAAAAAAAAAAAAAAAACCTCAATTTGAATTTAACCTAATCCCTGGTGCAAGGGGCGTTTAATTCTCCATCTTAAAGCTTAAAAAAAGCTACGGAGTTTTCGCGGCATAAAAAATTACTTAGACAGCGAGAGTGTGATATATTATATTATTTTCCTGATACTAATTTGAAGAGTCATTGCTTGGTTCGTTTGTCGAGGAAAATCAAAGCTCATTATAATTTTCCTATAACTACATAAATCTTTTCTCCTTTTCAAAGGCGGTGTAGTCACACTTGAGGTATTCTCAAGGTATGTTTCTTTAGTGCATTTGGTTTGTTTCATGAAAAGGGTCTTGTAATTTTGGGTCATTTTCTACTTGATTGTGTGAGAGTGATCTTATTGAAGAACTCTGGGCTATGACTAATTTCTTAGATTAATTTGATAGAATCTCATTGTTGTAGATGATTCCTTGATGTGGTGTGTAAAGTGTGGATTAATAGCTGTTTGGTCACTTGTTTCCACAAGCCTTTCCATTTTCAATTACTGAAAAGTAATTCAGTTCATACTTCTTATGCTTAAAATTGGTCGATTGGGTGATTTGGGTGATTTGGGTTTGATTTACTTTGTTGATTTCGTTGTTGGTATAATTTGCGGTTTGGGTTGGATTTAGTTGTTAAGAATGCAGGTTGATTTTGCTCGAACTTGGAAGTAAAATTTTGAAGGTGCAAGCCTTTCAACTGGTCCGCCTGACTTTATTTTGTATTTAGGATATGGATGTGGGTGGTATATTTGGCACAAGTTGTATGGAGTAAAAAACTAATGAATTATGTTTCCATGGCAGAGCAATTATGTTTTTAACACTTGGGTAGAAAATGAACTCGTTTGTTTCGTCGTATGAGATGACATTTTAGGTTTTAGGATTTGAGTAAGAAAGTGTTGATTGTGTGACCAAAGTGGTTACATGTTTGAGTCATGGAAATATCCTTTGGTGTTGCAAGGTAAGGCTACTGCATACAATAGACCCAAAGTTGGTATGTTCTCAAGAGGGGCTTGTATAGGTGAGAGCTTCGTGTACTGGGCACATATGAGGTTTTAGTTTTTGGTGATTTACTTTGATTATCAGATTGGAATGGACGTAGCAAAAAAATTTTGCAGGACAAGCTTTTCTTGAATCTTTATTTCTTACACTTGAAGCTAATTTTGAAATGATTTTTCTTTATACTTTCTTTTGCTTTTTCTTAGAACTTATTGCTAATTCCTTCCATGTCTTTGGTTTACAATGGTTTCAATCTTGGTGAGCTCATTGTGGAGCTAGAGTCCTATATTTTGTTATAGTCCTAGACCTGGGAGCTATATTTTACTTTTTGCTCATCCTAAATGCTAAATTAACATATAGAAATTTGCGTCCTATTTCGATGCTCAGTCAATGGTGGAAAAAAGCCAACAACCTTCAAGTTATCAATGTAAGAGCAAAGTAAACCTTTGCTTTGTACAATTCTTCGAATAACTAATATCCTATAGACAAGATCCTGACTTAGCGTTTGGTGAATTTATTAATTGACTCGCCACATTTCTAGTGATGAAAATTTCAAGTCTCGTCATTCAAATAGCTCAAACTTCCCAAAATTTTAAACAAAATTTCGACGTTGAGAATATTAACATTGATGACTTCTAACTATTCTGGAATTCACGCTTTTATTGTACAATTTAGAGAATTTGCACTCAAGCTTTGGTTTGGCAAGTTTTAAGAAATGAAGTCTGATTACTTTGCTGCAAATTCTACTAATTTTCAACCCTTTTTATGATCTCTTTTGCTGCCCTTTTTCTTTGTCTTGTATTTGTCTATGTCATAAGCTTTTTCTGTTATACCACTTATTCTTTAACCATGCATCTGTACAAAATTTAATTAATTTCTTAGAGGCAGGAAAGTTAGGCTCCGTTTAGTTTGGAATTTAAAAACTGTTTTCTGTATTTCAAATTTGAAAAACATGGAAAATTTGTTTGATTGGCTAGATTGAAAAACAGTTTTTTGAGATTTAACAAAGGAAACAGGTGTTTTTAGAAAACAACAAAAAGTCATTTCTTAAATTTTCACTTTTTGAACTGTATTCTAGTTTTTGAATTCCCAACCAAACATAGTCTTAGGATTTAGGACTTTGGTGTTTTATGATCAATGATTAAATTGAAGGAACAAGAAGATGGGGAAAGATGTAAAGTTGTAGATCACCAAAACACTAAATGTAAATTTTACATATAGCAAATAAACTCAGAAGATTTATTTAGGATATAGATCACCAAAATACTGAATCTAACTTTTATTTAAAGCAACATCATACAGTATGTTTATGAAATTACTGTAAATGGTAAGCCTAAAGGTTAAAATAAATTGTAAAATGCAATATGTACTGCTTCGTCTACTTCCATACATTGTGATTAGATTTTCCCAATTAACTACTTGATCCCCATTACACTAGATTTGTAAGATTCCTTTCCTCCTTCGTTGACATGGCGAATCACCTCTTAGTTTTTATTTCTCGCATGTTTTACTTTGTAATGCAAGTTAATTGCAATATGTGTTCTATATATACCTTTTTCTATCAAGTAACTGTTCCTCTGATCTGTTCATCAAAAACTAAAGATTTTTGGAATTTTGTTCTCAGGTTTTGAGGAAAGCAAAACTGGGGCATGGCTGTGGATGATGACACTTTTATCAGCTTGGATAATGCAGTTGGTGAAACTGATAATTGTGTTTCAAATACCTTGGCGGATGATGTTTGCTTGCATCAAATAGTCTCATCTAATGGAGAGAGCATGCAAGAACTAGGAAATGCAGGGGAAGTTGTAACTAGAGTAGAACTTGAACTAGCATATTCGTCTGAGAAATTGTTGAACCTAGAAATCCTTTTGATGAATGTGTCTGCCAAAGATTGTGATTATGAATCTTTGGCTATGGAGAAAGAAAATATCTTGGATGACTCTTCCCCCCATAGGTTGGAATTTGATTTCTTATGTGGAATAATGGACTCAGAGGTGAGAGAGTTGGATGCATTTATGGATTCTCTGCAGACACAGATTTTGGATGCCCGTCAAAGGATTTCATCATGGAAAGACTTTAAGGAAGCTTTCATCAAGATGGAAGAGAAGTTGGATGATTCAGCAGAATCTTTGAAGAAGTTAAAAAACCAGCTTTTAGAAATGCGAACTCAATCTGCGAAGTTACAGAGGACAACATTGTCTTTTGATGGGCGAGAAAATTGTAAGCTTTTCTTTATTTTTGTTTTTTTATAGGAAAAAGATAAAAACCTACAAGTATTCAAACCATCATGATAAACATGTAGAATTTTTCATATCTATAATGTTTGCCATCAATGTTATCAGCTGTGCTAAGGGTTGGTTTTGTTCTTAGCTTTCTTTTATAGGTAATCTATTAGTCATTATTTCCCTTTCTGTGTTTTTACATCGGCACTTTACATCCCTTGTTTAAGGTTCTTTGTCCAAATTGACATTTCGCCATTAAGGTTTGACTTTAGGTTTCAATTTGAAAGGTTGAATGGCAATATTACAGTGATGACATGGAAAATTCAAGCTCAACAGATTGGAATGCAGTTTTCTTTTGAGGAATTTTCCTTTCGATTTTCCTGCTGATCTGAGTTTTCCTTTTGGTTGTTTACTGCTTTCTCACTGAATATTTGCAGGTAATGACATCGAGGATCATGATTCGTTCGAAAATGGTCAATTTTCATCTGTGAATACAAAGTTAATGATGCAGACTGCTGAACAAAAAAAAGATATTCTAAGAATGCTGGAGAAATCTTTGGCTAGAGAGCTAGATCTGGAAAAGAAGTTATCTGATTCGAGACAGACTGAAGAAGGGCTGAGATTAAAGCTTCACCAAAGAGAGATGGAAGCATTCTGTATGGAAGTAGAATCAGAGTACGTATGGGAACGATTATTTGAAGCGGAAAATGTGGCTGACTTACTAATGGGAATTTCAAAAGATCTGATGGGGAAACTACAAATTGTACAATTCAATCTGAATGTCTCAATTCAACGTGAAGGGGAGATGAGATCTAAGCTTGAAAAGTGTATTCAACATAGTAAAATAGAAGAAAGTGCTACCAGGAAGACGGAAACCAGTAGTTCAGAACTTGACAACATCCTTCTCGAGCAGGTAAGTGTATTAAAAGCTAAATTGAAAGAAGCAGATGAAAAATGTATTCTTGTTTATTCTGAGGACTTCACTTTGAGGGAAAAGATACAATCACTTGAAGAGCAGCTGAAAGAATCTGAAAATCAGCTACAAAATACAAACATTTCCTTGGAAAATAGTCAGGTGCAGCAAGATATTCTGTCTGCCAAAATCATTGAAATGGAAGATGTCATTCAAGATCTGAGAAAAAATCTCTCTAAATCAGAGCATATGGCTGAGCATTTAGAATCCAAATGTACGTTACTGACAGAGACTAACATGGAGCTCAATGAAGAAATGGTTGTTCTCAAACATGATAATGAGGGGAAAGTGAGTTTGCTTGACAAGCAGTTGAAGGAGTTGAGCATTCAGTTACATCATGCAAAGTCATCTGATGAAGCAAGTAAAGAACAACAAAACATGTTGTATGCTGCAATTGGGGATTTGGAAAACTTAATTAAAGATCTAAAGGCAAGAGCTTTGAAAGCTGAGAATAGAGCTCAGAGTGGTGAAACAAAATGTGTTTTGTTATCAGAAACTAATTTGGAACTTAATGAAGAGCTGTGTTTTCTGAGGGGTAGAGTGGAATGTTTGGAAACTTCTTTACGTCAGGCTAATGATGGAAAAGTAGCATTTGCTAATGACGTCAATATCAGGACTAAAGCAGTTGCTGATATGGTGTTGCAACTAGGAAAGGAAAGAGAGCACTTGCAAAAGCTGGTATTACCCTTTCACTTTGTTTTTTTTTTTTTTGCTTACCCTTTGATTCAAGTAAGTTTGCAGGTTGTACCTTTTCCTTTTTTTTTGCTTTTTATATGTTTGTATTTTCTAGTGAGTTTTATCTCCTTTTCCCTTTTAAGATGTGAAGTTTCAAAGAAGTACTACTGTAAAATTAAAATCCTAAAATTTTAAATTCTTACAAAGCTCATTCTCTGAACCTTCGATGAGTATTTTGATGTTTTAGTCATTGAATTTTGTATTAGTTGTTAAAAGATAAAAAATCCATCGGAAGTAAGCGAAAAAATTGAAATTTGAAAGGATCGAAAATTCCTTCAAACTCTTTTACTTTTTAAATATAGAGTTGCTAAAAAAAAATCAATGCTAACGTCAAAGTGTTTTGGATGACGTTATAAAATAATACATGTTTGTGGATTGAAGCTCAATCTTATATGTAGCAACTTGAAACTAAAAACCCAAAGGAAAAAAAGAAAATAAGGTTTAACAACTTTGATATTAACTTAAAAAAGAAAAAAATATGCAATTTATAAATTGTTAACTTGTACTTCTCCTCTATATGTTAATTGTTAAGAATAGAAGGTTTTACTATAATTTGTTGCTCACATGATGTGTGCCAAACATTATTAATATTATAAATCTTACATTTAATCATTATTTGAGAAATGAACATATTTGAGAAATGGTAGGAGTAATGATAGAGGAAGAGGAAGACGTAAAATAACATGGACAAAAATAATTAAGAAAGATATAATTGCGTGTAATTTAAGAGTTGAGTTTGCCCTTGATTGAGCAGAGCAGAGGAAGCAAATTTTGTTGACTTAAGTGGTTTTTTACTTAGAATTCTCCTAAGTGTTTTGATGCTAACAAACAATATAACTATTGTTGCTAATGTTTGAATCGAGTATGTTTCAACACCAATGATTAAATTAAAGGCCAATACAAGATTCCAAATGTTGAAACATGTTTAGTTTATGTTCTTAAACCATTTTTCAAACCTGTTTGAATCATATTTGCATTAGTTTTCAAAACTAAATACACAAGATTTTCAAAAACTCATACGTTTTATGTTTTTGAATTATGACTTGTTTTTGAAACTAGACTTCAATACTTTGTTTGAAATATTTTCAAAGTCTTTTAATCATCAAACTTTGTTTATTTCTGTCATACTTTATTGCCCAAACATGTTCATAAGGTTTTAAATCAAGAAAATCCAAGTTTTTCTTAAAATTGTAGTAGACTGGTTCAAACCAGTTGATTGGATTGAGCTGGAACGCGCTTTAGCTTTCTGAAACGTGCTCTTGCTTGTGAAATTCAATGTTGGGCTTCTCGGGACTTCAATGAACGTGATCCTATAGAGAGGAGCGTGCTCCACACTTTCGGGACGCAATTTAAACGTTATAAAATTCAAATTTCGAACTACCAACGACTAGTTTATTGTGTCTAATGGCCAATATATGTCTTTAAGGTGGAAATACACATATTTAGGCTATTGTTGAGACAAGAGAGACACATATGAGAACAAATTGAGTGATTTCAAGTTGTCTACTCCTTTCCCCATTTTTCAAATTCCAAAATCAAAGATAATTTGATTCAAAGGAGTTTTCCAAAGCTTTCATGATGTGCGTCATTCAAAAGCTTCTTCAAATCATTCTTGAACAATCATTGATGCAAGGAAGGTAAAATTGATTGTAAGGTCTCTCCAATTCACGAGCTTCAATTTCATATCTTGTATTTGATTTGAATTGTATGATTGAGCTTCATTCTAATTGTTCATATTATTTAGTACCGTAGTTTTAAAAATCCATTGAGGCTTACACCTTGAGGCCCACCTTGCTTTGAGGCTATTGAAAGCCGCCTTAAGGCTTAAGCCTTAATGGTACCCTCTCGAGGCTTGTACCTCACTTACATCAAGCTTGTGCCTCAAGACTTACGCGTCAAGACTATGTGAGGTGAGGCTTAAGCCTTAATTTATGTGACCAAAAGGCTCAACCTAAACCCTTTTTGGCTTTTTTCTATTTACATTTTTTTTTCCTAAAACACTTAAATTGATACTCGGACAAACACAATAGTTCTTTATTTATTTTTTCAAGAACACTTGAACCGATATTAATATGAATATGCTAGTTCCTTTTTCTTTCTTAAAATTCTAATGTCAATTATTTGGAAAGATCAAAGTTTTGAAACTTATGTAAACTTTTCTTTGGCTACATACACATTACAAACTCAACTTCTAATGCCAATTGTTTCTATAAGTTTATTACAAGGACCATCATCAAATATAATAAAAAAAAGCTAGAACTTAAAAAGGTTGCTAGAGAATGTGAAAACTAAGAAGTGGTAAAACCTACTATCATTGCATTCTATTTGTTAAGTTTCTACTAGTTTCTTTTTTTGACATTTAGGAACATAAGAAAATTTAGACTTTTAACATGTACTCATTAAGTTTTTAATAGTGCTTATATCAATTAAAGGATTCAATATATTAATTTTGTGTCTAGAGTGCTTGACATTGTTATGTGCTAAGATTAAACATTCATAGAAATAGCTCAAGTTTGTATATATTTCACGTTTCGCTAGTTATTATTTATATTTGAATTTTTAGAATTAATGAGAACATTTTTATGTATTCTTTTTGTGAAAATGTGAGGCTTACGCCTCATTCCGCCTCGAGGCTTACGCCCCACCTCACAAAGAGAAATTGCCTCGCTTACGCCTCAAGAGTTTTAAAACCTTGTTTAGAACGAACTTTCATTATTTACTCTCATTGATTTTTGTTTCTAGTTGAAACAAGTCAAGTTAAGTGATTTTCAATCACTTGTGATTCCAAGTTTGGAACAATGGTCCTAGTTTCACCTTTTATTTTGAGAGGTGTTACCTAGTTTATCTTTAGCCCGTAAAAGGATATTGTAGGTTCATCCTTAGCTCGTAAAAGGATATTGTAGGTTTGTCCTTAGCCCGTAAAATGATAAGTTTATCTTGAACCTGTAAAAAGACATTGTAACGGTTTGATTCACACCCTTGAAGTGAATCCAAGATAGTGGAATTCTAGAGAAAGTTTCTCTAGGCGTGGATGTAAGCAATGGTTTTTCGAACCACATAAAAATCCTTGTGTTCTTTCTATTTGATTTCCACACTTTATTTTTATGCACTTTGATTAATTGAGACTTAATTTGCATAAATCCAAGGATTCTACAAGAAAATCTTAAATTTGTTATAATTGGCCGAAACATCCAATTCACCTCCCTCTTGGGTGTCCAAGAGATTCATGTAGCTGACCTTGTGTAATTGGAAAAAGGCTTAGTTGAGGTGAGTTGAGTTTAGTTGCAACCATTATATTTATAATTTGTTCTTTTTTAAGTATATCATCGAGCTTGTTTAGCATATCTCAAAACCAACATGGATCTTCTAGCTTTTAATGAAAATTCTATATTCTTTTGTAACATGTTTAATTTTTATGAGAACTCTCCACATTGAATTGGTCTCCTTGAGTTATTTCCAAGTTTGAAGAGATTGGACCATAGATTGAAGTTGGATTTCTATAGCATACGTTTGCTTTTGTTTTGTCAGAGCCATAGTTTTAAAAGTCCATTGAGGCTTATGACTAGAGGCTATTGAAAACCGCCTCGAGACTTAAGCCTCAATGGTACTTTCTTGAGGCTTATTCACTTACATGAGGCATAAGCCTTAAAACTTATGCCTTAAGGTTTTGTGAAACATCACTGTTGAAATACCCGATCCCTGATTTTCAGGGATACAGCTGCTGATTTTCAGGGATACAGCTGCTGATTTTCAGTTTCCTTTACTAGTTGTCTACATTAATTTAGGAATAAAAAGATTCTAGAAATTCCTGATATCTCTATTAGTTTGTTTCCTATTTTACTAGTTTCCTGATTTTTAGTAATTAGTATCTTGTTACCAAATATAGTGAAAGGAATGTTTCTTCCTTCCATTATATATTCAGACTGTACAATGATCATGAGGAGATATATGAGAATTATTTTCTTCTCTAAATTCAACATGGTATCAGAGAAGCCACCTCTGACCTGTAGATAGATGACAAAATACGGGATGACAATGGCTCAGCAAAGCCAATCCTCCTCAGAAGTCACCTCCCATTCTGAAACCCCAGCCGCAGGCAGCAATGGAGGATGAGATGGAAATCTTCTGCCCATTACAGGGCACAAACTCAATGGACAAAATTACCTTCAATGGTCACAATAAGTAATGATGTTCATTTGCAGAAAGGGAAGAGATGACTACCTCACTGGAGTAGCAGTCCCACCAAGCAAAGAACAAATGACACTTTTGCAAAAGTTAATCAACCAGCAACAATCCTCCAATACCTCTGTCATTGGAACTGGATCCTTGGCTCACAAAGGTAATTTCTTAAACGCACTCAGTGCAACAAGATAAAAAATCAGACCATGGATTGTGGATTCAGGAGCCTCCGACCACACGACTGGAGATGCAAGGATTTTTAATACTTATAGTCCATGTCATGAAAATTTCTCTGTCAGAATTGCAGATGGATCTCTCTCAAGAGTAGCAGGAACAGGTTCTGTGATTATCTCAAAGAACCTCACCCTAAACTCAGTCCTCTTGGTCCCAAACTTAGATTGCAATTTACTTTTTATTAGTAAACTCACTCAAGAGCTTAACTGTGTTACTAAGTTCTTCCCTAACTCGTGTGAATTTTAGGACTTGAATTCGGGGAAGATGATTGGCAATGCTAAGATGTGCTCAGGGCTCTACATCCTCAGGATTGGTGATCTTCCGGAACAACAAACTCACAAGGCAGATTCGGACAAGGCAAACAATCAGCCTACAAATATTTCTCTTTCTGTTTCTCGTTTCAATAATGATAGTGAAGTTATGTTATGGCACTATAGACTAGGCCATCCCAATTTCGTGTACCTTCAAAAACTTGTTCCCTCATTATTCAGCAATAGAAGTCCAAAAGATTTTCAGTGTGAAGTTTGTCAATTTGCTAAACATGCCCGTACTCCTTATTCAATTCAACAATATCAAAAATCCCATCCATTCTCAATGATCCATAGTGATGTTTGGGGACCTTCACGTATCAAAGGTGTGACTGGTACCCGCTGGTTTATCTTATTTGTAGATGATCATACTAGGATCACTTGGGTGTTTCTCATGAAAGAAAAATCAGAGGTCGGGCAAATCTTCAAGAATTTCAACAGCATGATTCAAACCCAATTCCATACCAAAATCCAAATCTTTAGAACTGATAATGCCAAGGATTACTTCAACCACATTCTCGGAGATTACCTACAAAGTCAAGGCATTATACACCAAAGTTCATGTGTCGATACTCCTCAACAAAACGGAGTAGCGGAAAGGAAAAATAAACATATTCTAGAGGTTGCTAGATCACTTACGTTTTCCACTCATGTTCCAAAACAGTTTTGGGGGGAAGCCATACTCACAGCAACTTATCTCATAAACCGAATGCCTTCCAAAAACCGTGCCAACTCCTTTGTCACTCTTATCCCAACACCCGCATTGTCTCAACAATACCTCTCAAAAGTATTCGGGTGCTCCGTATTTGTCCATGTGCATCAACAACACCGAAGTAAACTCGACCCCAAAGCACTCAAGTGTATATTCCTTGGTTACTCTCCAAACCAAAAAGGGTACAAATGCTATTCTCCTATTACAAAAAGACTATACACTTCCATGGATGTTACTTTCTTTGAACATCAACCTTATTACCCCAAATCTGATATTCAGGGGGAGAATCTCATACAGGAATACCAGCTTTGGGATATTGATGCCACAACATCCAACAACTACGCAAGTTCCCAAGTCACCATCCCTCCTATCTCAACTACTCCTACTCCAAACCAAAGCCACCAAACAGAAACAAATTCTGATTTGGAAAATTCTGAATCTGAACCTGAAAATCCTCCATCTTCAACTCCTGAAAATCCTCCACCTTCAAGTCCTGTCCAATGTTCGAAACCTGCAATCAATGGTGAGTTCATTGTATATTCTCGGAAGAAGAAGATCCAAGAAGATGTTGAGCAACAAGCACCTCCCAAGCAAAGTCAAGAATCTGACCCGAGTGCAAGAAATCATGAAAGTTCACCAGGTAACACTAGCTCTGAATTCATCACTAGTGAGTCTATTGCTAATGACCTTGACTGTCCCATTGCTTTAAGGAAAGGTTTAAGGAAAGGTAGGAAGTCATGTACCAGTCATCCAATCTACAATTTTGTCTCTTATAAAGGGTTGTCACCTAGCTTCCAAACATTTGTGGCAAATTTGAACAAAGAGGAAATTCCTAACTCCATTCAAGAAGCCATTTCAATTCCGGAATGGAAGACTGCAGTATGGGAAGAAATGCAAGCACTAAAGAAGAATGGAACTTGGGAGATTTTAGACCTACCGAGTGGGAAACATCCAGTAGGATGTAAATGGATTTTCACTGTCAAATACAAAGCTGATGGAAGTGTGGACAGATTTAAAGCACGGCTGGTTGCAAAAGGGTTCACTCAATCCTATGGCATTGACTACCAAGAGACGTTTGCTCCAGTAGCCAAATTAAACACCATTCGGGTACTACTATCATTAGCTGCCAATCTTGACTGGCCTCTCCACCAACTTGATGTGAAGAATGCATTCCTCAATGGAGACCTTACAGAAGAAGTTTATATGGATATTCCTCCCGGCTTTGAAACAGAAGCAACTATGAATAAGGTGTGTAAGCTCAAAAAATCTCTTTATGGACTGAAGCAATCTCCAAGAGCTTGGTTTGACAGATTCAACAAAACAGTGAAGAAGTATGGGTACTCTCAGTGTCAAATTGATCACACTTTGTTTATCAAACACTCAACCAAAGGAAAGTTGGCGATTCTCATTGTATATGTAGATGACATCATCCTAACAAGTGATGATGAAGATGAATTGATCAAGCTCAAAACCCTACTTGCCAAAGAATTTGAAACCAAGGATCTTGGGAGCCTAAAATATTTCCTTGGAATGGAAGTAGCCCGGTCAAGCAAGGGAATCTCAGTGTCACAACGGAAGTACGTACTAGATCTACTTAAAGAGACGGGAATGCTTGGGTGCAAACCGGCTGAAACACCCATGGATTCAAGCACTAAAATTGGAGCTAATAAGGACAATATTCCAGTGGACAAAGGAAGATATCAAGGACTTGTTGGGAAGCTGATTTATCTCTCACACACCAGACCTGATATTGGGTTCTCGGTTAGTGTAGTCAATCAATTCATGAATGATCCAACTGAAGAACATATGGAAGCTGTCTATCGGATACTAAGGTATCTTAAAATGACACCAAGTAAAGGCTTGTACTTCAAGAAAAACACAAGGAAAGATGTTGAAGTGTTGGTTGATGCTGACTGGGCCGGATCAATAACGGAACGAAGGTCAACATCTAGTTATTGTACGTATGTGTGGGGAAACTTAGTAACATGGCGAAGTAAGAAACAACTGGTAGTTTCTCGAAGCAGTGCAGAAGCAGAGTTCAGAGCTATGGCACTCGGAATTTGTGAGGGAATATGGCTGGAAAGACTAATGAGGGAACTAGGAATCATCACTTCTGAATCAATGAAGGTATTTTGTGACAATCAGTCAGCTATTAACATTGCAAAGAATCCAGTACATCATGACAGGACCAAGCATGTGGAGATAGATCGCCACTTCATAAAGGAGAAGATAGAAAATGGGACAGTTAGTCTGCTATACACACCGACAAGTCAGCAAATAGCAGATATCCTGACTAAAGCTCTACCAAGGAAGAATTTTGAAGATTTGAGTATCAAGCTTGGCTTGATTAACATCTACGCCTAGCTTGAGTGGGAGTGTTGAAATACCCGATCCCTGATTTTCAGGGATACAGCTGCTGATTTTCAGGAATACAGTTGCTGATTTTCAGGGATACAGCTGCTGATTTTCAGGGATACAGCTGCTGATTTTCAGGGATATAGCTGCAGCAATCAGTTTCCTTTACTAGTTGTCTACATTAATTTAGGAATAAAGAGATTCTGGAAATTCCTGATATCTCTATTAGTTTGTTTCCTATTTTACTAGTTTCCTGATTTTTAGTAATTAGTATCTTGTTACCAAATATAGTGAAAGGAATGTTTCTTCCTTCCATTATATATTCAGACTGTACAGTGATCATGAGGAGATATATGAGAATTATTTTCTTCTCTAAATTCAACAATCACCATAAAGCTCAACCTAATCCCTCTTTTTCTATTTACCTTTTCTTATTCTTTCCCAAAATACTTCAACTAATACTAGAATAACACGCTTCTTTTTCTTTTTTAAAGTTCTAATCTTAATTATTTAGGAAAGATTAAACTCTAAATCTTTTTATTTTTATTATTTTTATTTTTATTTTTCTCTATTACACAACTCAACTCAATTAAGCCTACTCCCAACTACATAGGGTTGGCTATATGAATCCACTTCCTCCACTCCATGCTCCATGCTTTCAAAGGTGACGTCGACATTTAAACGAGGACGTCCTAGCCCTTAATGTAGTTTGATGATTAAGATTCATGTCATAGTTGATCTGATAAAGTTTTATGTTGGCTATCATTTTTTTTCCTGTTATACATTTTCCATTCTTTCCCAAAACACTTCAATTGATTTTAGCATAAATATGCTAGCTCCTTTTTCTTTCTAAAAGTTGTAATATCAATTATTAGGAGGTGTCCAGTTTTGAAACTTAAAGCCTAAACTTCCGTTAACTACATAAACATTACTAAGAATGTCAATTGTTTTTATTACTTTATTGCAAGGAGCATCATAAGCAAGGACTAAAAATTCGCCTATTTTCAGCGAAATTCGGCGAATTGTTTCGGTTTTTATACCATCGAAGTGCAAAGTGGGATGTAAAATAAAAAATGCAAAAATTCGCTAAATAATTCGATAAACTTTGACAACTTCGACGAAATTCGATAAACTTCGACAAAAGTTTAGTTTTTCAATAAAAAAATGCAAAAATTCGAGCAAAAATTCGACAAAATTCGATGAAATTAGAGAGAGAAGTAAAAAAGATGTTACTTCATCAATAAAAAACAAAAAAACACTAATAATTATGTATTATTTTCAACTTCATCGACCAACATAGCAATATAAATTTTAAAAAATAATTTAACAAGTTAACAAATTATGTAGTTTATGGGATATGCTTTACCAAAAAAAAAAAAAGAAAGAAGCAAAATAAATAAATAGTTAAAGTCGAAATAAGATAAAAACTTAAAAATAAATTAAAAGATTTCTTAAAGTCATCTTTTTTTAGTTAACTCTTATGAAACAAGATTAATAAACAACACGTTCAAATAATAAACTAATAAATTAAGCATGATAGAATTCAAACTAGTAAAGTATATGGTCGAGAAGCAAGCCACCACAAAATTAAATATCAAAATAAAGAAAACAAATTAAGACCAAAAGCCGTCATTCAAATTCATCAACTCACTTAACAAGATTGATTTTGTTAGGTCGCTTATTGATATTTTTATGTATTAAAAGTGTCTATTTATATTAGTTTTTAGCTTATACTTCAATAAATTTAGATATTTAAGCATATATGCAAAAATTCTCTAAACTTCTCTAATTTAGCAAATTTTTACAAAAATTCTCCATGTCGAATTAAACTTCTTCGAATTAATTCTGATTTTTGAAGGTCGAAGTTTAGGGCGAAATCGAAGTTTCGTACCTTGATCATAAGAACAAGTTTAGAAACTTAAAAAGTCACTAAAAAATGTAAAAACTATAAAGTGTTAATACCTAATAATGTTGCATTTTATTTGTTGAGTTTCTACAAGTTTCATTTTTTGATATATAAAACATAACATTTGAAATTTTTTGGCTAATATGATGTGCTATTTAACATATCAATAGCATCAATAATAATTAACATTAATTAAAAATTAAATGTTATGTGATATGGTAAGTATACATAAAAATAGCTCAAGTTTGTTTGTTTTACAAGTTTATCTACTTATTAATGATATTGATTTTTTAGAATTAATATAAAAGCTTTTATGTATTCTTTTTTATAAAAATATGAGGCTTACGCCTCAACTCACAAAGGAAAAATCGCCTTAATTACATCTCAAGAATTTCACAACCTTGGTCAGAACAACATGAAGTGTTGAATTTTTTTCTTGGTCTACAAATGGGGTACTTGCAAAGATGAAAAGCATGTTTTTTTTTTTTTCTGGGGCATGGGGGCGAGGGGCGGTTAGGAGTTCCATGGCATCAAGTTACACATCTGGTGGGACAATATTTTGCAATTTTTGCTGGTGTTGGACAGTGAGATAGATATGTATGTGGAATGTGCTTATACAGGATTGGTTTGGGACAGATTCCGGAAGAATTATTCCTTTTAAGCTTTTCGTTGTTTTAAAACTATCCTCCTTTTCATCTTCAATGCCTACAGAAACCCTGATTAAGAATATTTTACCTCATTAATGTAGGGGAATAGTACTAATTATTATAATCATTCGTAAAGTCTATTGACCGAAAGCTTTTACTTATTGGCCTAACCTCTTGGTGCTGACGTCAAAATTGTTTTACAAGGGAGGAGTAATTGTCCATGTTGTAACATGTGATCCGTGCTTGGTCAACAGTTTTTCCACTGTTATCTATATACTGAAAATTATCTATACTTTTTGCAGGATAGTGTTGAGTTTGCTATTACTTGGACATTTTAAGTATTGAGTTGACCATAGTTGTTTCCCTTTTTCTAGGTAGTTTTCAATAAATGAAGTACACTATTTTTATTGAAATTGTATTTGCTGTGGTAGATGGTACGTTGTTGCACTGGAATAGATTTTGAATATTATGTTGTACTGGAGATTTCTGATCATGTATTTGTGCAGCTTCAGCCTGCTGAAATATGGAATGTCTTTGGTGTGCAGATATCTTTATTGAATAAAGAAAACCAGATTTTGGCGAAAAAATTGAAAGCCAATGATTCCGTAATTAGGAATGACATAAGTTCAAAAGCACCCAAGGAAGGAGAAGAGCTCTTGGTTGCTGATTTTGCGGTAAATTCTCCTTTTACTTAGTTACTTGTTCTGTTTCTACTTTGCTGCACGTTAGTTTCAAAGCTAACATTGTAAATTATTTGCAATTCTCATTTGATCATATGTGATATGCCTTTTTGAAATTGAAATGACCTTTCCACCTTTTTTTTCATGCTTTATCAAAATGAGGCTATAACTCATCATTGATGCTCAGGTGAATTTCTAGTTTCCTTTACAATTGCCCAATTGCTGTTAATTAGCCCCTCCACCAACCAAAGGCATGTGTGCATGCACATGCATAACTTCAATTATTGATAAGATTGTGGTATCAAATAATATATAGTTGTTATATATGTCAAAATTGCATGGATGTACTGAGTTTAGCATATATGTCAAAATCACATGTGATTTACTAACTATTGGATTCTAAAGCAATGCACTTTAAGATATCTTTTAATTATTACAATAAGGGTGCACCTTTTTTAAAGAAAATTTCATTAGATATGATCGGAACGGGAAAACACAAAAGGAGGATGAGATACTTCGAAGGGAAAGCCATTGCAAAACTACAATAGAGATGACCAATTCAACCAATCTGAGGCCTACACCTTTGAATTTCTTTCTTGCGTGGATCTATAACATGGCCTTGTACTTAGCTAGGTCCCATGTCGAGGCAACATTAGAATATATGTCCTTGAAGAGCTTGCAATTCCTCTCCATAATGACCATCATATGGCACACATTGCAGAGGACTAAATCACCCTACATCTTGTGGAAACTAGTTTCCCACTAAGAATATTAAATAGGTTATTTTGGATAAAGTAAACCTGCATACCATTCCTAAATCCCTTAAAAGCTCATCCCCAGTGTGCATCGTGAAAGAACACTCAAGAACATTGCTCGTAGCTTTTTCAAAGAATGCAATAGTGAGGGGATATCCCTTGTAATGGCATTCTCCTTTGTAACACATCTCTATTATTAATCCAAAAGTGTGCAACTGCCAACTAAAAGGCTTGAACTTTTGAGGTACCTTAGCTTTTCTAATAAACTCAGTTAGAGAGTGTGGTGGATAGGTTTTCAGTGAGGTGAATGAGCCCAAGGATTCTAGAGACCAAGGTATACTGTCCAATCTGTTGTGGCTAATCCACACTTTTCCAATCTAGATTGTCGAGCTCTCTTTCCTGCAAATTCCTAAATGAATGGAAATCTAAAATCGTAATTTAGGATACTGCTCCCTTGACTTTTGCCTTGGACAAGAAAATCAACAATGGGCATATTTAAATGATGAGATAAGATAGAAGGATTAGAAGTGGAAAAAGAGGATGTAATAGTTTAATAGCATATATTGTAATAAAATTTAATTTAATATCATATACTATAGTAGTATCGGGTGGCTCCGGTGTAAGTTGGGTTAATATTTTTGAGCCCAAAACTTTAAATAGATTTTGCAGTTTTTATATATTATGACTCGATTGACTAATGATTGAGGTTCAACAAATGACCCCTTTTTAGAATGACTTTCCCTTGAAATGACCCTCTTATTGCCATTCTTGTAGGGGTTCAGTGAATGAATTGCTACTCCTCCCTTACAATAATGTTGCACTTTGATGTAGCTCCTTTCCTGTAATTGCATAAAGCATGCTTATGAAAGTGATTTTGGCATAGATATAACATTGTTTGAGTCAAGTTGCACTACTTTCAGTTATTTGATTTGACCAATAATCGCTAATTTCTATGGAATTGTGTGCTTTTTATCAAATTGTAGTATTCGATTTGAAACAGTCAATTTGAGTTGAATCAAACAACTCAATAAAGATTGGCTGAAAATAGCATCCAACAATTAAAAGCAAAGTTTTTTTTTTTCTTGTTTACTTTTTCAACCACTAAACTTTATTTTATTACTTTTATTTCACATTTCACTTAAAAGGAGAGTCGTGAGAGACAAATATAGGCGTAAAAGTCTGTCACTAATGGCAAAAAACTGAGAGAAGTTTCCCAATGATGGTGAAATCAGTGACTTCAATCCACGCCCCAATCCAATCCTATTTATTCCAAAGTTTTTCTAATATTAAAAAAAACTATTGTTCTATCACAAACAATCAAGGAGAAGAAAGAGATTGGCGATTTCCATCTCACCTAATTTCAATTTTTTAAGTGTTACAGAATTTTAGTTGGTTGCGTTTATGAAAGTTTTGGTTGTAGACGGTTGTGCTTAGAGAGTTCAAATTGTTAGTGATAGCTTGATATACATTCCTAGGCTTCCACTTGACAACTATAGCTCTTAGTTCAACTAGTTTCTAACATGGTATCAATGCTTTGGTTTGTCAAATGTATTGGGCCTAAGTCTCATTGTTGGCATTTGTATATTTCCATTTTACATATTTGGTATTTGTTTATTCTCCTATTCCCCTTCTATCTCTTCACGTGCAGGATGTGGTTACACATGAGGGGTAGGGTTTGAACTTGATTTACATTGTTGGGCCTCCACCTGATTGCTATAACTTTTAGGTCTAACAAAAGCAAGTAGTTTGTTTCTGTGTTATATTTTTAAGGACTAAGTTGAGAAAATGTTGGGTTTATATCTGAATAAAGGTTTAGAATATTTACCTTTAGGAATTGGGAGGAGCTAAGTTGGTCAAAAGAGAGCTAAATCCTAGGTCTTTGGCCATGTTGTTTGCAATGCTACATTCAAGGTGAAATCAAAGTCAATTGCCTATGATCAATGTTCTAGGTCAATAGAAGCTGATGAATTTGTGAACGGGTCATGGGCTTGATCTTGGGTTAATTCCTTGGTGAAAGTGTAATCCTTATTTCTGAATTGATATAAAATTCCAGTAATCAAAAAGAGGAAACTCTTGAATAAATCTTCCTTTTTATTGTTGATAGATATCTTGTTCCTTCTTTTTTGTGGCTTCACTTCGTTTGCTCTTTCACTTGAAGGCCCCCCCCCCCCCCCCAAAAGAAAAAAAAAAAAAAAAAAAAGAACATTTGAGAGAGTCTTAGAATTTCATAGCTTTGATTTCTAAATTCTTACCATTTCTTGGGCTATGATAAAACAAACAATAACCTTGAGTTGAAATGAAAGGAGAAACTCACTAAATGAGGATTCGTGTTAAAGGTTTTTCTGATGGAGTTTTAGTGGAAACACTCTTGTTTATACAAATATTAGGGCACGAGCATGGAAGAAGTACAAAGGCAAGGAGTGCACTTTTGGACTTTCATCTCTGTATATCTTAAGCCTCATATTGCGGCAACATTCATGTCTCTTTTTGCCTAATCATGCTCAAACAATTCACTAAAGAAAATGTAATTAACAAATGACATGACAATTTACCTTTAATGACGATACAATCAACCTTGAAAATCCTAAAAATCAGTTAAAATACAAAATGACAGTTCCAAAGAAAGCTTGAAATGAGCTTAAAACTGTTCATACTAAAATAAGAGATGCAGAGTTTGATCGCTCCTAGACTTTCTCGTATGGATCTTGAAGCTGGGGAGAAATTAGAAATCAGGACTCGTCCTCATTTGTTTTTATGCAACGAACAAGTGATTTTTCCTCATTTTAACTTCACTCTTGAAAATTGATCCTATAGCGCTTTAATCAATTCTTGCGTTTGGACTTTAATTTCCTTCCTTGAAATTGATCCTAAGCTCCATTTGGTCAAATTGTTGAGCTGTCCATTCATAGGTACCAAATTTTCAAATCTTCAAAATCAATTTTGTAAACCTTAGCACTTTGTACTTGGAAATCAAAGTCGGCATCAACTTTTTAACAATAATTCATTTTAAAAGAAAAAAATGAATAGATTGTTTGAATTATGTGAATTATTCTACTGTATTTTTTTTGCTTAACATAGATTGATTTTTTATTTTTTATTTTTTTTTGGTGGTTTGACAAAACCTCGAGGAACTTTTATGTCTTTCTATCTACTCTGAATTTGTAATTCAATGATTAAAAAATCAAAGATGTTCAATGAAACTTTGGAGAGATTTGGATAATTTTAAGGTTTGAGGTGGGCTTACCTTGACTACTACTGATCCAAAGCTCAGTAAGAGAGATGTGTACAATTGATCTCCAAAATGGTCTCAATACTTGGACGAAGGTAACTTGTACAGCATGTCTGAAGGGCAAAGACAGGAGCAAGAAATCTTCGTGGACTGCCGGACTCAAGATCATAGATGGGTGCTTGTTAAAACTGCAACATCCCAGAATCTGAATGAGAACCAGAAGGAATCTTAACAGATCCTCGTCCTGGCTGGCCAATTTGTGCTTAAGTCAACAAAAGTCATCCCCAATTTCACTTGGTGAATCATTTGCCCTACTTAATGACTTAATATTTGAAAATATGATGTTGTAAAGTCAGCTTTAGGCCCCAAAAAGAAGCTGAAGGAGGGTCAAATATTCTGACAACCCGTAGTCAGCATGTGAATGCTCCATAATAATTTGTACTCTGCTTTGATTTGGGTTTCTGAAAGAATGGTGATTTCACTAGTATTATTTCATTTGCTAATTTGAGTATTTCCAGTAGAGGCAGCTGGTTCCCTATGGTGCTCTAGGAAAATTCATCTAACCATCTAGAAGACAAATACACACCTAATGGATGAGAACTTTAGAGTTGAAATCATATAATCATAGGAATCTGTGTCACCCTATGAAATTGTTGTTTAGAGCAGGAACTCTATAATAGAAAAACTGCCCTTTAGAAAATCTGAAGCTCAAAAATTTTTGGAACACAAAATAATATACTCCAACCTGAAAGTTACGCTTATTTTAGTTTTAGTTCTGCTTTCATGTGTGCTTTAGGTTAGGAACTTCATTTTTTCAGTGTCACATAATATTGTTATCTTAGAAGTCTTTTTTTTTTTTTTTTTCAGGAGAAAATTTTGTCAAAAGATGCATTTGCTTCTGAGACTGAAGTGGAGCCTGCTACTCCCAAAGATGGTGTAGTTTTGGGGACATCCGACGTCGAGACTGTAAGGACAATAGACATATGGCAGCTTAACTCTAAGTTTTCTCTCGCGGCAGTTCTCATATTACTCATCTTAGTTTTAGCTTTATGGATATTTCAAAATGAAAAATGCCCATTTTGATAATCAATCTCTAGTTTTGGCACTGCAGGGGCATCAAATATGTTGTTTGTAAAAACAAAATTTTGTTATGTTACTCAACAACAAACAATACAAAAATATGAAAAGAAAGAAGAGAAAAAAAAAAGGTTTTGGGTATATTTCACTTTCTTCTCTGAGTTTGTTTGTTTGCTGAGTAAGCCTGCAACTGCAAAATAATTTTCTTCAGGGAATTGGCAAAATTCTGCCGCTGGTTAAATGATACAAAATCCCCATGATCTAAGGGAAGCTATTAAGGGAAATATGACTTGGAACTTTGCTTGTGTTTTTAAGGTTATTGTTGCTTATCACATTATTGCAGGTAGCTGATACCCTATATGGCTTATATCTCGTGTGTCTGGTTCATGTGAACCAAGTGCAGTTGTTAAAAGAAAGGCTCTTGAGTTATGAATTACATGAATTCTAAATATTCATATTGGTTTGCTGTTTTCCTACTTTTGGAGTAAAACTTTATGCAATTTAGACTGTTTTATGATCTACATTGTAGTAAAGAGAAGTAAGATATTTTCTGTTGTCATGCTGTCTCTATACATGTTTTCTTTAATCCTCTTTTCTACAATATGTTTTTCACAAGTTTGGGATAGTAGAGGACCTGTCATCATGGTATATCCAAAAGAAATGAAATCAGAAGACTCTATCAGCACTTGTTAACCCCTTTTTTTGTATTTTGCTTTTGCTCTTGCTTTTGTAGTTTTTTTTTTAAAATTTTTTTTTCATGTAATAAAAAAATGCAAGTAGATAATAAAACTAAAAAAAAAAATAGATAAATAATAAATTCCTACTCTCAAAAAGAGAGGGCAAATCTATACTTTAGAGTATATATATAGCATGTTGGTTTGGATTTGGGATTGGGAAGGCCCACCAATATGATTTAGTGCCTCTTTTTGTGATTGGAAAGAATCCTCCAACCACTACAATTATTACTATTATTTTCCTTTTTGTAACTGAAATAACCTGCCATATTTCTTTTTTATTTTCTTTAGTGAATCTAATATAGAAAAGGTGAATAGAAAACAAACTGTAATCAAATACAAACCATAATCAGAGTTGAAGAATATTATGACATTTCAATTTACTTGCAAGTACAAAAGATAAGTATTATGAAAGAAATGAAAAGTACACTAAATATATTGTTTCCAAACTTTTTATGAAAATATGTAATATATGACAAGGCGACAATGGAAGTGAATAACCAAAAAAAAAAAAAAAGGAAGAAAGAAAATGGAAGTATAAGAGAATATAAGCCTAAGGTCAATAGAAATGAAATAAAAATAATAGCCTATTAATTGAGGTCTTTTTTTTATATATATATTTTTAATACCCTATGTTAAATGAGTTAGCATGCCTGCTTTCTATTGTATAGTAAAACTAACCTTTAGCTTTTGCGTGATCTTTCGTTCAATAGATGGGTTAAAATCAAGCAAATAATTACAATTTTTTTTATTTTTTTTGGGATCTACTGACACAAGGTTGGATTTGGCCAGATCCCTCGGTAGGGCATAGAGGTGAGCTTGACAGCGAGAGATATATGAGACCTCGAGTTCATGGAATAACCAAACAACATTTATTTAAGTGAGAAAACTCACACTTATTCTATTTGAAGATATGGGGAGATAGGTTCTGAACCCCCCACCTCAAGGGAGGAAGACAAGGTGCCAACTAGGTGAGCTATGCTCCCATTATCATCTAAACCTTGCTATTTGTGAATCAGCTCTTTTGCATCTTATTCCCAACTAAATGTTTCACATGATATATGGCATAATAACACCCTGGGCTGGCTAAAATGTTCACATGTATAGGAACTCATCTTGGTATCTCATGATTATGATCGGCCTTATTGAAGCACATTTAAATATACAGTTTTAAAACAGAACTTTAAAATATATGAAATGATATTTAGGAACAACATGAAATCTTAGGAACAAGTGCAACACAACCTAGCTGAACGAATAAAGATGCATAAGCTAGACTAGGGGATGTTTCTTTTTAAGTACATGAATTCATCATATTGTTTATCTCAAGGTATTTTTCCTAAGTAATTAATAAGGTCTAGTTGTAGCTTGATATGTATAGCTAGGCTTCCACCAATCAGTTATACTTATCTTCTATCTCTTTGTCGGTTCTCCCATGTAGGATGAGGTTGAATATAAGGAGAGTGTTAATGATAGTTTCATATGCAATGTTGGGCCTCCGTCTATTAATTATAGCTTTGGGGTAAAGTGATTTCATTTTTTTCTTATTTGTCATTACAAGATTACAATAATCTCTATTTTTAGAGTATATTTGCTAGAAATTATTATGAATCATTTTGGAGAATATACAGGAACAGACAACTCTATAAGAGCCATAAAGACAAAGAAAGTTCATAAGTGCTATATAAAAACAAGAAGAAGATCAAGGCCAAGAGAACAAAGTTCTCATAATTACAAGCACATAAGGCTCAACAACAAAGACTATAGGCTTACAACAAGACCATAGAGAACTACAACCATAATTATCCCATTTATTTGTTAGTAGGGGACATGAACCCACCTCACTTTTCAATGGGGCAGGGGTGCCAATTAGAAAATAATAAGCTAGTTCAGATACGATAATGTAGTAAGGATTAAAGATAAAGATATATTAAAGGGCTTAGTGAGCTTAAAAAAACTTCTTATTGGAATAATCTTCACCATTTAGTGGCCTTACAAAAGGTTATACACTTGTCCCATATACATTGGATGGAGATATCCATAAAGATACGTTTTCTCCTTTCTTTCTTTTTTGCCAAATCTCTAATTGACATTTTATTGTTATTATTATTATTTTTTTCTAATGATTTGATTATTGCACCATGAGCACTTGAATAGTTTCTCTATGCCCACGCAATTAAAGATTTTAATATATGCAGTTACTGTTACTAGTTAGGTTTGTTCCGCTGGTTTTCCTATAAGTCAAGTTTGATATATCCTATCTTCTAGATAAAGCACAATCTGCAAAGAGAAAAGAAATACAAAAGTAATTAATTCATAAGCAAATCAAATATATTACTTTTTTTTGATAGAGACTTAAACATTGTTTTATGTCAGGTGCTTGTTAATACATTTTAAGATAAATAAAGCTTGCACTAAACTCTTGCAATGATTCTCATAGAACAATGACATCACCCACCAATCTCAAACATATATATCTTCCTAATACAATAATTAAGCACCTCTAATCTTTGCTATCAGTGTTTATAGATTAACTTTAGCGGATCAAAAATCTTTTTTAGTGGAGAGATAAGGAATTATATAATATAACACTAAATATAACACTAAGTAATAATTTTTTGACCTCAATATAAAATTGGGGCCCATTGTTAGTTTGTGGCCCTTGTAGGATTTGAAAGGCCGTAAAATGGAAAAGACGAGAGTCTCACACTTAAAATCAAATGCGATCTTTGATATGTTATAAGGCCAAATTCACACTTAGTTGTACTTTTTGCTTTTTATCATTCATCAAAGAGAATTTTTTTTTTTTTTTTTTTTTTTTCGGCCTAGCCTCTAGAGGAAGACTGGGGTCCTCTCTCTCTCTCTATATATATATAGTAGCTTATGAAAGCATGAATAAAATGGGCTTAATAAGGACTCAAAAAGGGCTCAAGGGCTCAATATAGACCCGTAGAAGTTCACAAGAAGCTGGTGGGGTAATAATCCACTCTTAGGGAGAATCAAATTCTCAACCTTATGGACTGAGAGGAGATGCCTTTACTACAAAGTAAGTTGTGATCATTGACATCAAAGAGGATTTTTTAACAGAGTAAAGAAATCTTTCATATTTAACACACCCCCGTTTGAACTTGTTCCAAATGGACTACAAGACGTGTATATCGGCAGTTGTCTACCTATGTAGTGGGCAAGGGTTTTGCTCATATTCCCAACTGGAATATAGCCATACTTTATAAGAACTATCTGCTGTAATGAATTGTTAATAAAGCCAAGGTAGGCTTCTTTAAAGATTTCATTTAATTCTTTATATCATATATATGAAAGTTGAGCAAACTTTTCAACTAAAGGAAACTTCTATTTTATTCTACTCTTAATCTGCCCAATTATCTAGTCTTAGCTAATTGCCATATATAAATATGGAGCAACAGAGAAAGCATCTTCCATCCCATTGCAGTTACAAAATAAGGCAGATCAGATGAGTCCTGCAACTACACTCAAAACAAGTGCTGGATTCCGGCTATGGAGTTCTCCTACACCTTATCTTTTGGGGGGCGTAGCCGCCATGTTGGGCCTCATAGCCTTAGCATTGCTCATTCTGGCTTGCACCCACCGCAAGTCTTCTGCTCATTCACAGTTCAGTGATATAGAAAAACAAGCCAAGTCCTCCCTTCCACCGCCCGAAATGGAACCCAAGATTGTTGTGATCATGGCAGGGAGCAACGTTCCAACCTTCCTAGCAAAGCCCATGTTTTCTGCAGCAACTCAGAACCATCAAAGAGCCTAAAATATTAAACATTCATCTAAGAGGATTTGTTTTTTCCTTCTTGTGTTTTAATTCTTCCTACTACAGTTGCAAGAGCATTTGTGCGCTCTTCCATTTTTATTGTTTTCTTTGATGCTTTTGATGTTCCCGGGAGTATGTATTAAATCGTTGAGATCGAAACAAAAGGAAGTTATATTATCAGTACCAAACTTCCTTTTCTTAATTGTAGTTTTATACTATTTTAATTACAAGGCATGTTTTTGCTGGCTACTAGCTAGAGATGACCCATATATCTTCAAGTTTTATCTACAGATCTACAGTCATATAGACATAACTGGCAAACCGCATTTTTCATAATTGATAGGTAAAAACAGTACTACATATACCCAACAAGCCAACAAGGTGTCTACTGCTCAAAGCCAACAGTACTAGATATATGTGCCGTATACTTGGCTAAAATTTACCAATTCTCAAGTAAAATATGTAAAAGGAGCTCCATAGGAGCATAATTAATAATGCTTACATTTTAGTAGTTGGATGGGAGAATATATGCTTGATTTATATCTAGTAGGACGCGTGTTCTATCTCTTGGGATATTCTTAAGAAAAACAAGTATTAACATGCGGTTCTAGTCATCATTAATAGCCTATATAGATATCTATCTACACCCCATAACATAATTGCATTGTTGGGAGACGCGGTGAAGCGTTTTTTTTTTTTTTTTGCCGATGTACTCCCAATATTATCCTCAAAAGATTTACTTTATCTTTAATTAAACAAATCAGTTAGCGTGTTGTAAAATGTAAAATTGTATACCATGTAATGACAAATACTTAGGAGATTCATGGTAAAAAAGAAGAAGGAAAAAACTCCCTATGTTGATCCAAAAAGTTTTATTTTATCTTTTTAATAAAAAAAATAGTTATCATGTTATAAAGTAACTTTTAATTTAAATATAACTAATCTCTATCTATTTGTACGGCCTCTTCTTACGTTTGGGGTTCTCCTGTTCAGATTCTTTTAAATTAACTTATTTCTATTTTTTTTTTTGTCCTTCATTTTAATCCCCATCAAAGTACAGTCATATTTGTTAATCACCAAAACCATCTATTTCTACCGCATACTATTTTAACCCCACCTAAGTTCTTAAATGCTATCCTTACCACACCTCCTATGCCCAAACTAACCATTTCATTTTTTTCTCTCATTTCAATTCCTTCAACTCTCCCAACCCTAACGCCTCTCCTCCCCTCCAATGCCCCTCTCCATTTTTTTCACATTTTCAACACTCAAAATCCTAAATCATTACAAAAATCTTCACTTTGTTGCTCTAATTTCCTCATTGTCAAATGAAATTTGGTATATTTGCTCTGGTGGTGGTGGCGAGGTTCATCGTTTTGGATTCGAATATTATAGTTGATTTGTTGTTGTTGTTGTTTTTTTTTTCAAATCATATTTGGTATTTAGATGTGGTTAAATCGAATGTTTGGATGTTTTTTTGACAGAAAACCTCACCTAAAATGTGAGGAAACCGATATGGATGAAAAAGGAGCCGCGATTGGTTCGGACCTGCAATCGGTCGTGTCTGACAAGATCAAATGTTTTATGTTCTGTTAGACAACACAAAATCGAATGGTTTTGTTCTATCCTTTCCGATTGAATAGAGCAAGAATCTGGTTTTTTGTAATATAATTCATTGAATTAACAATTTATCATGTTTTACATATAGAGATGACAAGAATAACAGGTGAGAGTGTATCATCAAGTGAGCCCATGAAACATTTTGAACCCATGAAATAAGCTCTTCTTTGGTCATAAATGAAATGTTAGGGGTAAATTGTTCTGTATAGCCTATAACAATCTGCAATGTCTCACTTGGTTCTTCATCCTAAAATTAACAAAAGAATTACAATTAGACAAGAAATAACCTAATCACATTGGAAAGACATAAAATAGAGATTATCGTAGTTAAAACATAAAAAAAAACCAAAAGTATGTGGTTTGGTAGCATGCGACAGAACCACTAACTATTGGTTCGGTCCTATGCGACAGAATTGAGAGCCATGATTTTGTTGCATGGTACAGAACCAATAGCAATCGGTTTGGTCTTGTGTGACAGAACCAAGAGACTCGGTTCTGTCACACAAGACCGAATCACATGACGAAGAATTTCAATAAAAATAAAATTAAATGCATAAAAAAAAAGAAAAAATACCTTAAAATGATATCTTTGTCTTCTAAACTTGAATCTTTATCCTTAATGCTTTAAAAGTGTGTAAATGAATGAAGTTTTTGAATATCCTAGTATTGTCACACCCTAATTTTCAAAACTTAAATTTAAAGTAATAAGAATAAATATTTGATCTTATCAAGAAAATAGCAAAAAATAAAATAAAAATCGAGGCGTGAATTGTATTCATCTACCTTAACCCCAAAATCTTTACACAGGTAGAAAAATTTAATAATACCATTTATATTCAAAATAAGGTCACAAGTTAAGATAGATGAATACTCTTTCAATTCTATGCCATAAACTATATATTCCCATTACACAAATTGAATATTGAGCCATGAGGGTACTTGCCCTTGTCCATCCATTATGGACACAACATTTTAAATATATTCATCAAGCAAAATTAACAAGTTCAAGTCCAAGGCATAAACATATAAAATAATCCATGAAATCTTCAACGACTATTATAATGTTTCAAAAGTATTGATTTCTAACACAACCCATTTAATTGATATAATCAATTATTAAATAACTACTCGGTCCTATTACCATAATGCTACTCAAGCCAAACCCACCCCTACTATTGTGAGACACGTCACGAACTTGTGACTCTATTCTTTCATGTACCTGCATGTGAAAAATATGGGTGAGCTTAAAAGCCCAGTGAGTCCTCCATAAACATTCACAATATTTTACTCCGATGTATACATGAGAACATACATACAAGTTTCAAACATTAACGTTGCACACATCGATTTGTTTGATAGTCGAGATTCAGTGTGTACCTTTAAGGGATCCACCCAGGGTGATACATACTCAAATATCTCAGGGGATCCGTCCCATCTCAAATTTAAGTACCCTGTCTTAGGGGATCCGCCCCATGGTGGTACTGGCTCAAATATCTTAGGGGATCCGTCCCATCTTAATAACATTTGAAAATATTCATCTGAATAATCATCCTTAAATATGTATTATTATTCTTAATAATGCTCTTTAGTGAAAACATGCGATATATATGAAATCAACATCAAACACATAATCATGTTTTCATCGGAATTGACAATCACAACATATTCCACATGGTATTTCGTCACACTGACACGTTATAATCGACATGTATATTATCGCATCATGTAAATTTAACATTCAAGTCATCATAGTATGATCCTAACATCATGTCTCATAAGGCATGGCATCACATCATTCTCATATCATCATACACATCATACGATACAGTCATCAATAATTACTAACTAAACACACATATAATTAACTATGTTCCTATGCACATATCCAAGAAAATAAAGTGAAGAGTTTGAATTCATTCCCACATGTTAAGCGCGTAATTTGTGTTCAGACTCCTCACCGTTACATCTACGTTAGTCGAGTACACCTACATATATATATATATATATACTCATGAATATACATGTACACATTTATGATATATAAATATATGGTGGCGGCAATATTATATATACATATACCCATATGAATTTGTGGCATGATATAACCTACTAGAATAAGTAATATGATTATGCATGTACGCTGTGGTTGTTAAAGGATTAACATATGAATGGATGCTACTTAGGATATAAATGCATAGTATTTAAATGGTATCTGTGAAATAAGGGGAGTGTTGCTGTTTTAAAATGTATAACATATGTTATATGTAGCAGCTGGATGAGATTTTGGTGTGTGGGGTCATTTTAAAAACATGTGTGATATATGACGTAAATATAGCTTATATGTATGAACATATACACTTAGGTAGTATGAAGAGAAGGATAATGGAAGTCAATACGAGATAGAAGTATTAGCGGTGATGGTGTTACCGTCACCAACTGTCACCCACCACCTCATGTGGTGTGGTGCTGACAGTGTACAAAACATGAAAAAAATTTGCTACTGTCACCGCCATGTTCATGGTGATTTTCAAATTAGAGAAACAGAGCATCATATGCTCTATTTTCTTGATCGCCACCAGCGGCTTTCGCCGACTATTTCCTGCGGGATTTCGTCCGGAATCCATGGAGGTATGTTGCACAGGAAGAAGTGAAGAAAAGGGAACGAAAGGGAAAGGAAGAGGAACAAGGTTGCTGCAACACCCTTTCTTTGTTATTGTCACTAGATCCTAAGAAAAGGGGTCGTCTAGAAAAGAGAAAAACATTAAGTGAAAGCAAAGAAGAAAGAAAAAGGGAGAAGTCTCAACGTGGTTGCTTTGTTGGTTTTCAAGCACAGTTTCCACGTTTCTTGGTTACTGGTTCGAGAGAAGAGGAGAATGAAAGAGATGAAAGAGACGGTTGAGGTGCATAAGTGTTATACATAGTATTATTAAGTCGAGGGTTTAATGATGAGCACGTATTGGAAACTTGCCAGAATTTTTGTATTGGAAACTTGCCAAGATTTCTTGAATGTGATTAGCAATTGATTCCTTAGAGGAATGCGAGAATAATGTTGAAATTAGAAGAAAATAACAGGAAGGGGTTGATGCCGTTTCCCTCACGTGAATACGTAAATACCCTTAAAATTATTGGGTATTACAAGTATAGACTTAGGGTTTAGGGTTTAGAGTTTAGGAGGAATGACTTGCACCATAGTAAAAAATAACAAAATATGCCTATAAACACAATCAAAATGATTGTAAACTATCAAAGATGAATCTTCAACTTGATAAATACTATTAAAAATGAAAAGAAATTGAAGGAGCAAATTAGAGGATTGCAAATGGAAGAAGATGAAGGCCCAATGGTGGTGGGGTAGGGTTAGTAGTTGATTTAGATGAAAATGAAAAAAAAATATTACAAGGGCATTTTGGTCCGATCACTAAAGGGTATTATTGAAATTATAAATATGTAGTTTTTTGTGATAGAAATAGAGGGTTTTTGTAGTTTATTTAGCAACCATCTTTTTATAAAGTATATGTTATTATTATTTTTTGATTAATTTATAATTAATATTTAAATAAAGGGAAATACTATTCTAACTATAAAAGAGTATGACTATAGGTGAAATGATACTTAATTTGGTGCTCATTGGATGGTTTAACAGACACATTGAGAAATGTAAAACACGCACATTTAATAGTAATAAATAATTGCATTTGTATTTACAATTTTGTAGTTTGAATTTCGTAAAATAAACTATTGTAGCAAAACTCTTTAACATAATTACATGGAAACATTTTTATGGCACGTTCTGTTGGTCCCACCCAAGAAGGGGGTGAATTGAGTGTGATGGTCAATTTTAAAATTATCTTCCAATAACTTAGCGATTTACATGAGTGCATTGAAACATGATGTAAATTAGAACACGGACTAAATTGCAAACGTTTGACACACAGATTTATAGTGGTTCGGCCAAGCCTACGTCCACTACCTAATCTCCCGATTAGGATTACTCAATCCACTAACTAATTCTCTTATGGGTGAGAACCAAACTGTTACAACTGCCCTTACAGGTTAAAGGCAAACCTATCCTTTCATGGGCTAAGGATGAACCATTTTCCTTTTTCTGAGATTAGGAAAAACCCATGTTCCTTTTAATGGCAAAGGAAGAACCAATTTCTTTTTTCTGGGATAAGGAGAAACCCATGTTCCTTTTACTGGCTAAGGAAGAACCGAGATCCTTTTGCGAGATAAGGAACAACCAGTTTCTCTTTTAAGGATGAGAGATAACCTATCCTTTTCAAGGTTAAGGACACACCTACCCTTTTACTGGATGAGGATGAACTGATTTCTCTTTCAAAGGCTCAAAGAAAACCTATATGATTTCAATCCTGAAATCATCAAGTGAACTACTTTCACTTGTCCTGGTTGTTTCAATCCAGAAACACATCAGCATTACAACACTAAGATGTTGGGTGGTTCTAATGCAATAGAACACTTTACATTAAACATATATCATTACAAAGATATGTAATGTGAAATAGGTAATGCTAAGTTGAAATACATCTTTTGTCCGTTACCTTTCAATGTTTGGTATTGCTCAAGTGCAGTTTCGAAAAGCATGAATGATATGATATGAAAATCAGTGCTTTATCAAAAGATAAAATATACCAAACAAATATTGACGTTAAAAACAGAGGACTGGTGTAAATCAAAGACACAGACAATTTTTAAAATAGATATAGAATATATGTATGAAAACTTTTGGTTCAACGATCAGTAGTTTAACGCAACTACTGATATAGTTCAATACAATACTTAAGATGTGAAATCAAGTACGACTGTATATCTTGAACTATTTCTCAAATTCTATCATCAGCAAGAATGATACCAAATGTGAATTAGTGCTGAGAATTTGAGTTGATACCAATATAAAAATAGGTATCAGTGAAAAATACTCTGAAAGATTATAAAAATAAAATTCATTTTGACAGAGACTATCTTTTAAAATGTATTGGCACAACACAAAGTGATTGGCAAATTGTTTGATCCTAAGTGCCGAAATTTATAGACTTAGTGGGACATAACCGTTAGACATTTGAAGTTCAAATATTGTGAACGTTTTCACACAACAACTAGAATGTTATATGAAAATAGCAACTGCGATTTTCATACACATTCTAGTCCTTTCTAGATAGCATGAATAAGGAGAATTTTAGGATACCCCGATTCATGCATAAGAGAAGATCTATGATTTATCTAAAAAGTTCTTGTGCAGAGTTTTTTTTTTTCTGAAAAGCAAACCGATATGGTGTACGTGTCAGAACAGTGACCATAGTTGAATTGGCGTCCTGATTCCGCAATCAGTGTCCTGACGCATAATGTCAACTTTGTCGTTTTGTTCCTTGAGGGCGCTTATTACATATAAGCGTCCTGCTGAACACTTAAGTGAGGGTGCTACTAACTTGTAAGCGTTCTGACTTACTTATGACTTTAGACAACTTAAACCTTGAGGGTGCTAATGCACAGTTAGCGTCCTGCTATGTTTTAAAACTCTTAAGTGCATGAGGGCGCTATTATCCGAGTAAACGTCATGCCTTTAAAACATAAAACAAAACATGAGGGCGCTTACGTGAGCATCCTACTAGATAAAAACATAACATGAGGGCGCTACTGCTATGTAAGCATCCTGCAAGTTAAGACATTTAAAAAACACGCTGAAGGACAATTAGCGTCCTGAAAGTTATTAAGTTGATTTCCAAAAGTGAGGGCTCTCCTATCCAGTAAGCGTCCTGATAGTTTAATCAACTTATAACCATCAGCGTCCTCAAAAAAACATTATTTGAAGAACTTTTAAAAGATCTTTCAGTGAGCAGATGCTGAGCCAGCTTCCTGACAACTTCAGAGGTTGACTAATATATAAGATCGCTACTATACAAGTAAGCGTCCTGATTAATCAGTTCATTTCAACCTTGAGCGTTATCAACGTCCTAATGACCTATCAGCGTCCTGACTTAACAAGTTTAGGAGAGGACTGCTATTTCATTAGCGTTCAGAAAGACTTTTTGACAACAGTTTTGACTCGCGATAAAATATTCGATAAA